>JAWWMP010000116.1:84740965-84761559 GCA_035047865.1 Dendrocincla tyrannina | reverse complement strand
CGGGGCCCGCACCCTGCTGCTCACGCACAGGATCGGCACCATCGGTACGGCCCGCGGGGAGGCGTGCGGGGTCTCGGCGGCATGGGGGGCTCTCGGCGGCATGGGGAGCGGCGCGAAGCCTCGGAGGGAGGTGGTGGGGGCCTTGGTGCGGCGGCGGTGAGCGTGTCCGTGTGCCTCCTCCCTCCCAGGGGAGATGTCCTGCAACCCGTCCTTCGGCGGCATCGGGAAGGGGCACCTCATGCGGGAGGTGGACGCGCTGGACGGGCTGTGCGGCCGCGTCTGCGACCGCTCCGGCGTGCACTACAAGGTGCTGAACCGCTGCAAGGGCCCGGCCGTGTGGGGCCTCCGCGCACAGATCGACCGCCGGCTCTACAGGGACAACATGCAGGTGAGTGCGGGCCCTGGGGCCGGGATGAGCTGGAGAGGATGGTCAGGGAGGGGCGCGCGTTTTGATTCTCGTTATTTACCTGTGGAACCTACATACCTTTCTGGTTGGTACTTTAATGCACTGAGCTCAGCATTGTTAAAAGAGCTGTTCAGCCTCTTAGATACAGGTCAGGCTTCGTGACCAAATAATTTCTTTTGAGCTTAAACTATTACCTGAATGAAAATTTCTGCTTGATCAATCAGAATAGTGCCATAACTGAGTGCTCCCCCAAATGATGTGGTAAGAAAGGAAGAAGGTGATAGATGTTCTGGAAATCAGCAGGATTTGGGATTGCCCATGTGTCTCATAACTTCCTAGATTTTTGCAGTAACTCCTTTCATGACAGAAGGAAATCCTTAACACACCACTGTTGACAGTTCGTGAGGCATCTGTGGAGGATCTTATCTTGGCAGAGCCAGAACCAGACCATCCTGGGAAATGCCAAGTCACGGGAGTCGTTCTGGGTATGTGTTAGCAACTCAGTAAGTGCCTCCGGTTACTCCACACTAAGAACATTTCTGATTCATGAGTGAGAAAGATGAATTAGCCAAGAGAGCTAGTTTAGGCAGAGTGTGAACTAAACTAGGTTAATAACGTGTAATGCAAAATAATGCAATGACAAAAATACCTGGATTGATAGGATACTGGGAAGTTCCCTCAGCTGATTTTCTTCCGGCTGGTGATACTGAATTCCATGCTGCATTTTGAGATGTTACTTAGTAAATGGCATATGGTGTCGACAATGTTATGGGACCATGGGGTCCTATTACTAACAGACTCTTACTTTATTACCGCTTGCTGTTCTAATAAACAAGCTTTCTGAAGTAAAGGCCTGACTATGAATTTTTTCCCAGGAGTGGGTTTTCTGTGTTAGGGGTAACTTTTTTAGGAATAATAAAAATGCAGGGATAAGTACGTTCTGCTTATTGCAGTTCTATTTTTCGTGCTTTCCTTATTGAAATGCTCCTTTTGTTGTAGAACAGAAAATGGATAAACCTTCAGTGAACACTGTTGGTCCAGTTTTAGACCAGAAGCGCTAGAATACCAGGGCCTTGTTGATACTAATATATGTACATCTCTGCAAACTTGCTTTTTCAGGGGATGGGAGCACAGTACATGCTAGGAGCGTTGTCCTGACCACTGGTACGTTTCTGAGGGGTATGATCCACATTGGACTAGAGACGCACCCGGCTGGGCGGCTGGGGGACCAGCCAGCCATTGGGCTAGCTCAGACTCTGGAGAAACTGGGATTTGCTGTGGGCAGGCTGAAGACTGGGACGCCACCCCGACTTGCCAAAGATACAATTGACTTCAGTGGTCTGGAGGAACGTGCAGCTGACAATCCTCCAGTGCCATTCAGCTTCCTCAGCGATGCTGTGTGGATCAAGGTGGGATAGCACGCATCAAATGCACTTAGAGCCAAGCGGGGAGTGGTTTGGGGCATGTTGTGCTCATAATCAGCCAGGGAATTGATGGCTGGGAAAGGGAGCTGGGATGTATTCATACTGGAGGCATTAGGTTTCTGAGGACTCTCAATGCAAAGGGAGGAGTTACATGTGTACTTTTGAAAGCAAGTACCTCCTTACTCTCATTTCTCAACTTGAGAACCAAATTTTCTTTTCTTCTGGAGTCAGAGTTGTGTGAAATGGGATACTGCTACCAGTATTCTTCATGTGCTGGTTACATGGGTGGTTTACAAAATACTTTCATTATTACATCTGTATTGTGGAGATTTATAATGTCTTGCTTCTTACCCTAGCTTTAAAAAAGATTAAAATGTTGAAATTAAAGATAATTAATAGTATTGACTAAGAAAGAGAAAGGATAGAGTTATCCACAAACTCAGAAGTGACATATTAACAGTAACTTAAAAGCAGAAAAAGCTCAACTTTCCAAAGAAGTTTTCTTTTCAAAGGAAATTAGTACATAATGTAGTTGAATAGCACAGAGTTGAGTAGCAGGAGTTAATTTGCCCCAGAGCTTATAGGAATTTCAATAGTCTATTATAATCGGCACGTGGGCAAAAGTAATATCACTGGAAGTCTTGATTTGTGTAGGAAAGGTTTTTAGGAGTTAAGGTGCAACTATTCTGAATGTGTAATTGACTCTTTTTCAGAAAAATCAATTGAATACTTTACTTGGTGGGTTTTTTCCTAAACTTTGAATTTGTCATGTGAATTGCAGAGTTCTGAGATTTTTATTTTTTTTCTTCACAAACAGATTTTTTTATCTTTTACTGGTTTTAGCTGTGGGATCAGCACTTGTTCTTCTTACACCACAGTAACTAAATTTTTGTGGTCAGTTTGAATTCTGTGATATAACATTTTGCTTTAAGGGGAGTATCCATCCTGTCATTAGGACTGTAGTGTTTAGAATAAAACTTGATTTCTGGATTCCCAAGTTCTGTTCTGTTCTCGCTCTGCTTTTGGGCATATTGCTCAAGATCTTTGATTGTTCATGTTTTGTCTGCAGAGTAGGTATGACAGCACTACTTAGCTCTCCAAGAAGTGAGAGCCAGCTGTCATGGAAAAGGTACTGGAGATGTTCAGAGTTGTTCTGTAATAGTACAGTGTAACGACTGAATTAACTGAAAGCGAGCTTTGGCCTCTTTCAGCCAGAAAATCAGTTGCCATGTTACCTGACACGCACTACCCTGAAAGCCCAGGAAATTATCTATGATAACCTCCACCTGAACAACCATGTAAGGGAGACAACAAGGGGCCCAAGGTAAGTGTGTGGCATCACACAAGGCTCTCAAGGGGACAAGCTGTTAATCTGTTTGAAACTCAGAGGGGGTCTCCTGCTTCACTTCTGGGCAGTTACTTTTTCTCCATGTCAGGTGGTGCTCACGGCTATTTACTGTTGCAGGTACTGTCCCTCTCTTGAATCAAAGGTTCTGCGCTTCCCAAACCGACAACATCAAGTGTGGCTGGAGCCTGAAGGCTTGGAGTCTAATGTCATTTACCCCCAAGGCATGTCCATGACTCTGCCACCTGAGCTTCAGGAGCAGGTGATCAAATCCGTCCCAGGCTTGGAAAAAGCCAAGATGATACAGCCAGGTGAGGGGGATGAATAGTTTTAAATCTATTTGTTATGTTGTTTACCAGTTAATAAAAACCACACTTTGTTTAGAGCATAGCATAACAAAGGAAATGTGAAACAAAACTTAATTCTTGGATGCAGGGATCTTTCCTTGGTTGTTTTGAAATTGTAAATTAAAGTTGAAAGGCTAAGTCATCCTACCGGACTGATTGCTTTTGCTGACCTTCAAAATCCCTCCTGTAACATCTGTCTTGTTTTGTGTCATAGGCTATGGGGTGCAATATGATTTTTTAGATCCCCGTCAACTGACTGCTTCCCTCGAGTCACGCCTTGTTCAGCGCCTCTTCTTTGCAGGCCAGATAAATGGCACGACAGGCTATGAAGAAGCTGCAGCTCAGGTGGGCGAAACTGACACATATACTCAGCAATCAGAAAAGGGATATTGCCTTGGCACTTGTCTGTGATACAGAGTCTTGCTAGGCACATTTTGTGCTCATGAGACATTCTTACTTTGGTTGCTCACCCTAATTCCAGACTTGCCCAAGATATTTTTACTTTTAGTATCTGCAGTGACTATCACTAAGACTGTAGTAACAAAAGCAGTTGGAAGCACTGTTGAGTGTTTCAGCATTGGAGACTGTGTAGTGGGTGTAATTGAAAGCATGTGTGAATTGTCTCCAGATGCATCAGCAGTGGTCAAGAATCCCTTCACATGCTCATAGTGTCACAAGAAAGAAACTGCCCAGATTACCTGCTCAGATTACTGCACTGAGTCTTTGGAGGCAGATGTGCTGATATTTTCACTAAGGAAAGACCAGTAAATGTTTTTTGTTTGTTTTCTGTCTGCCTAGGGTGTGATTGCTGGGATCAATGCCCATCTGCGGGTTCATGGCAAGCCCCCTTTCATTGTCAGTCGCACCGAAGGCTACGTTGGTGTCCTGATTGATGACCTCACCACTCTGGGCACCAGCGAGCCATACCGGATGTTCACCAGCCGCGTGGAGTTCCGCATGTCCCTCCGGCCCGACAATGCGGATGCCAGGCTCACTCACAGAGGTGTTTTATTGTGGGAGCTCTTGGAGTGAGCAGGCCTGCCTGGTTGTAGTCCTTGGTCTCATACACCATCTGTGTCTGCAGGTTTTGAAGAGGCTGGGTGTGTGTCACAGCAGCGATATGAACAAGCAGTTAAGATGAGAGCTGCTTTAGAGGATGGGATTGCAACACTAAAATCACTTCAGTTCAGCATATCCACATGGTCACAGTTACTGCCGGAAGTTCCCATCAGTAGCAATCGCAGGTCGCCTGTCAGGTAAAGGTTACAGCTGGAGTTTTCTGTTCTGATCTATGGTTGCTTTAGTACATCTAGCTATAGTTACACAGCATTTTTCCATGTTTTCTGAAGCTGTCATACTCCAGGATTCCAGCTTAACCACCTTCAGGGAACACACATCTGATGTTTGCCTGTAGAATAAGTGTGACTTTGATGTTTTTACTATGCCACGTTTCTTGGTGCTGACATGTACTCCCAAAGTAAGGGGGTGTTCCACTGGCTCAGTCACTCCTTGATGTCCTTATAGAGAGTGTCGTCAAATGGTGACAGTTTAACAGTGGGTTGCTGCTTTGCTTTAAAGCGTGTTAAAGCAGCAAATGATTCCAGGCTTGTGTCAGATGGTAGCTTATATACAAAGGCTCTTTCTTTCCTTACCCATCCTTTACCTCACCTTATCTTTTCTGGCTGACTCAGTCGGTATGAAAGGTTCCCCTTGGTGCCTTTACCTTGTCCCTTCTGTGTTGCTGTCATTTTTCATAAAGAGCCCCTCTTCAAGAGTTTTAACAGTTTTTCTGTGTACTGAGAGGAAGTAGTCAGGAATTGAGCTTGACTCTGCAGTTGTTCTGGCTTATGCTAAGAACTTTGTAAGTTTGAGCTGGGAGCAATTGTAAATCTGCCTTATGAAAGTGACTCTACTGTAAAATTTACTCTTGTTGTGGACAGTGCTTTTGACATACTTCAATATCAAGACACCAACATGGAGATTCTGGCAAAGGCTATCCCAGAGCACCTGGACAAGCTTGCTCAATGGAGACAACTGGCAGAGAGATTGAAAATAGAAGGTAGAGTACAAGAGTTACATTTTTTGTGATGAGCTCTGTGTGTTTTGTTCAGTAAGAGGAGAGAAAATCCTTTTGTCCTAGTGTCTTTCATGTTACTGCTTAGAGAAATCAAACAGTGCGATCAGAATGTGTACCTTTTACCTTAGGCCACAGCCCTTTGCATGCACCTATGTTTCACTCTGGAGGGTGAGATCAGTTATTCATGTTCACTCCTGGCATTTCTTTCCTCCTTACTTCCCTGTCAATAGACCATCCTTTGCTGGCATGAGAATAAAAAGCAACCTGGGTAGCAAGATTCCCGTAAAAAATAAAAGAGTGTGACGTCTTCCAAAGTAGTGATATAGTTCTATAGTCTGTGAAGCTGAAAACTTCTTTAGGAGCTTTTGATTGTCGCAGTGGAATTGCTCGTTCTGCTTCCAAGAATTCTTGCAAGTGACGCATTTCACA
Organism: Dendrocincla tyrannina; assembly: GCA_035047865.1. NCBI lineage: Eukaryota > Metazoa > Chordata > Aves > Passeriformes > Dendrocolaptidae > Dendrocincla > Dendrocincla tyrannina. The sequence continues at coordinate 84,755,531 of JAWWMP010000116.1, read as the reverse complement.
TGAATATCTGTATCTGGTTTTCTTGTTTTCCTGATTATCACAGCTGCTTACGAGTGGTGTGTGACCAATCAGCAGCAGGAAATAGAAGAAGTGCGTCGTGATGAAGCGCTCCAGCTCCCAGAGGACCTAGATTACTTTGCCATTGATGCATCTCTCTCAGCAGAGGTGCGGGAGAAACTGGACTCCAACCGTCCTCAGACGGTAAGATATTTGGCCACAGGAAGGCTGAGCAGCAGTGAAATGCCTTCCATCTTCCCAAGGGGTATGGGGAGGTGAAAAGAATCATGGAAAGGAATACCCACAGGTTTTGATCTCATTTCTCACTAGCTCCAGTGTGTAGGTTTGTTTTTAGTTAATCTGTTCCTGTTTCCATGTGCAGATTGGTGCAGTCAGCCGTATCCCTGGAATTACACCAGCCGCTATTGTTAACCTACTAAGGTTTGTGAAAACCAATCGCTGGAAGACAGAGAAGCTAAAAGCTTTACCTCAGTCTGGGAAGTGCTTACCAGGGAAAAGGGACTCAGACAAAACAACTTCACAAAGACAGATTTCAGCTGAATTTTCTGAAGAGGAGAGACAAAGTGCCTTTGTTAAAACACCTGTGTAGAGAATGGCACCAATCCTGCCAGACACTGTGGCAAGATCACCTGTGCTTGTGACCCTCTTGAAAAATAACACCCATGCTGGCCAGATCCAAAGCAGTTCTAGTTGAGTTTTGTGGCAGTGTCATTGAGTAGAGCAAAGACGATGAATGCATGAAGTAAATGCCCCTAACCTAAATACAGCCTGTGATTCTGGTGATGCAAGTGAAGAGACGGCAAAACTGCTTTTAAAATTCCACTCATTTGGAAGATGTTGGATAGTCAAAATCTGTTCTGAAGCATCTTGTAAAGGACAGTGTTTTGCTTTTATAAAAGGAGTAAGAAATGTTACCATGCTGAACCTGTGGCAACACAAGGGCATTTGAGTTGAAAAGTGTGTTCCATTGACTTCAGTACTAGTGTTCAGAGCTGTGCAGTGACTACACACAGTCTGGTGTCTTGGTGTGGTGACAGCCAAGAGGAAACAATTGGCTATGAAAATATGTGCCACATGAATATTTAAGCTTATATTGGAGACTGAATGTAAACACCATATCCTGCAGGTGGTTTTCGTCTTTAAAATAAAAAAGGCTTATCTTGAAACTCACAGAAGAACTTGGTTGTCACTTAGCTTTCAGCAGGGCCTTGACAGTTCAGTGGATCAGAGTTCAAACACGTAAGGTGGGGCAAGATTTGCTACAGAGCTGGTGGAGGCAGCTGGACAAGACAGGCTGCTGCAGGCTGGGTGCTGAGGAAGGTGGGAACCTGCCCTAGGAACCACAGTTTGGGCAGTGTGAAGCTCAGTCCAATGTGCTGTGGGCCCAGGAGAGCAGGACCCAGGGGTTTCTCATTGGCACTGGTCCTGCAACTGACAGTAATATAAATTGGTTCTGAGCAAGATCCAAGTCAATTGGATCAATTGGGCAGTCAGTTTGTCACTTCACAGCAAGAAGCACTGAATTCAAGTTGCTGCTTACCTACAAAATCCTTGCCCGGCTTGGGCAGCAGTCTCTAGTGCTAGTCTCATTTCTGAACATCTTCTGAATTGACTGGGCAAACCGGCTTGAGAACACATTTTGTTACAGTTAAGTCATAGAATCTTACAGATTAGAAAAGACCCTTAAGATCACTGAGTCCAACCATAAACCATATATGTATATAATTTTGAAATTATGATTCTGAACTTTTTTCTGGCTTGTTTGCTCTGGGCGAGTGGTTTCTTTCCTGGCCAGAGAAAGGAATCAGAGCAAATTCTTTTTGCTGACAGAGACCTGTCATGTAGCAGGAGACTCGGCAGAGTTTACAGCTCTGGGGGAACACCTGGCTGCCTGAAATCATCCCTCCATCACCAGCCATCAGCCTGTGCAGAAGAGCTTTAGACATGTGATCTGTAGGTCAGTTCATGTCAGGATGGCTCAGGAAAGCTAATGTATATCTGCCCCTTCATGCCTGTGGCCTATTTTCCTTCCAGCCTTGTTGGCTCAAAGGTTTACTTCAGCCTTGTAAGTCTAAAGTTCAGCTTAAGGAAGGCAGCTATGCCTTCTGTAGTAACTAGGAGGACTCCAGGTATGGTACTGGTGAAATTCCAGCTAAGTGAACCCAAAGAAACCTGGAATCCTGTGCATCTCTGTCTACTCAAAGCAGTGGAACTTCCAATCCAGAAAGTTTTATGCTTTCTTCATAGCATTATCTTTGTATTATGTTTGGTTTTGATGTACCTATATCTGTAAAAACTTAGATTTAGGAAGGAAGCCCTATTGACACCTTCATCTTCTCCCTTTTAAGACAATTGTGCAGTCTCAAGACTTTCCTGGTTCTTGTCAGCATTTGACAGAAAAACCTTGCTTTCATTAATGCATATCTTTAAAAGGCATCTTGCACCCTGCTACAAAAGCAAACTCCTTTTCCTCAGCTTTCTGTGCTAAATTTATTTCTGTGCTTCTGGTTTCACACGTACCAGCATAAATCAAAGGGGGATTCCACTGAGCTGGGCTGCACCAATGTCAAAGAAAGAGCCAAGGGAGTGGACTTTTAACAGTTTAGTAATGCACACCTGTGGTCTAAGAAGGGGGAGAGAGTTAACTTCAGGGAAATTGAAGTCAGAAGAGTACAGATGCATTGCGTTGCAGTAGATCTTCTGTAACAGCTGCTGTATTTCAACATGAAGTGTGTCTTTGGCAACTGGTGCGATCCCTCGTTGAACAGGGTACCCCTCTGTTCACATATGTGGGTTAATGATGTCCGTATTTGCTGAAATGGAAAAGCTGGTGTGTGCACAAGCTTGAGGACTGGCTGTCCCTCAGGTGTTGGCTTCATGTATACAGGGTTTGCCACAACGTCTTGTGCTTGCTGAAGAGTTCTTGTTTGAGAAGACTTTTAGCATGAAAAGAAATCATAGCTACAAGTAGTTCTATTCATTTTGTTAAGAAAACCAAGCACAGAAAGGGTAAATAATCTGCTGTAAACAGCACGGGCAGATAGGATGTGCCATCTGCTTTGTAGCCACCAAGGACTTGTTACAAGGCCCAGGGTTTGGTTTGATACCTGAAAACAAAGTGAGCTTAGACCCTCCTCACAGGTCCTGTGGTTTTTCTAAGGCCGACAGGATGGGAAGGGCAGAACTGGAGGAGCCTGCTTTTAGCATGGGTGCCTGCTTACTTTTCCTTGTCTGTGTGGTAATGAATTGCACTTTGTCCTCCTACAATCCTTGCTGTGACCAGGCGAGCAGGGAGAGAGGATGCATGACAAGGTTGGCCTAACTCATTTCACATACCAAAGATTTTTGTATTCCCTGTTTCAATGTGTGTGTCTCTTTTCCCTCCTGCAGAACATAGGCCTGGTGATTAGCACCTTTTCCTCAGTTTTCTACCATTCTATCTTGTACCAGATTTTTAAGGTAACTGTTGTCTTCCATTCCTATTTTAGTTTCTATTTCATATTATACTTGGACTGACCAGTTTATTCATGTTTTCTTTATGTCTGCCTGGAAGATGAAAGTGAGGGAAAAATGGAAAGAGAAAAATGGTAGGAGAAACTAAAAGCTACCACCATTGGAGCCTTTGATGGTCTTAATGATGCTGGGATGTTTGGAATGGTGCAGCAGTAGCTGAGCTATATGAATTGCCTTAATCCCTCACTTGGTTGGCCCCTACAAGCACAGATATGCCTCATAGTCCTGCATTGCCTTTTCATTTTCCTAAGTAACAATTTTCACATGGGGTGATTTTAGATGCTCAGGTGTTACCAGCTCAGATGCTTTACACCTCCCAGGATGTGCTTCACCCAGTGAGTGTATCTGAGGATGGCATTTAGTGGATGCAGGGGGGAGTCTGCTATCCCCTCAGGGATGCTGTTTCCACCAAGGAGGTGCTCTCTGTGCTTCCCACCAAACCAGCCTGTGCTGCTCGGAGTCCTTTCAGGGTGTTATTTCTGTCTTTTGCCATGGTGGTATGGGGCTACTGAAAAATAAAAGGTGTGTTTCTGCTATCGTGACTAACATAAGTGGTGCCCAGAGCATTGAGCTGGGAGATGGGAGATGTGCTATGCAATTGCTTTTATGTAAAGGGCAGGGAAAAAAAGGATTGATTCTTGATCTGTTGTTTTAACAACAGTGATGCTTTAAGGAAACCAAATTTGCTTTTTTCTCTTTTGTTTCTAAACTGCTGTGCAGGTTTAAGCCTGCATGTGTAACTCTGAGGGAGGGGACCTATGTGGATCCCCATCACAGGCTCTCTGACTCCATAATCACCATCGTGTGGTTACCGGGCCTGGGCCTTGACCTCTGTGCCAAGGGGTGCAATAATGACAAACCTAGCCTGAAAGCTCGAGGCTGCGCCTTGTTCACCTCTTTGTAGGGCTGAGGCTAGATACTTTGACATCCTGTGATGTCTCCTTGGGATGCTCAGCTATGAACAGGCTCGAACATGTCCTTGTCCTCAGCTTCTCTGTCCCTGTAGAGTCGGTGCCTCCTCACTGCGGGAGAGGGTCAGCAGAGCTGCTACGAGTGGGCTGCAAAGGGCTCCCCGGGAGGAGCGTGGTTCAGCAAAGGCCGATGCTGTGGTAGAGATGAGGCAGAAGTGAAGGGTGAAGGCATTCTTGCTTAGCATCAGCTGCAGCTCCCAGCACAAGCCCCAGGAGGCACGTTTTCAGGCACCGCTAGGGACCGATAAGCACACGCTGTTCTTGTTCCAAGTGACTTAGTGCTTGATGTGGTTAACTGAAGAGCAGGCACAGAGCCAGGTGGGAAATGAGCTCACTCTGCCTTACAGGGCAGCAAGAAGGGAGGGGAGATGACAGCAGCCTGGTAACTAGTTTCCTCGGTTGCAATTTACTGTGGCTTTACTTGAAAATTGCAGAGTATGACCAGGTGGTGGCCCATGTCACAACCATATGGGATTTTTGGAGTCACAAGTAGAAAGGCTGCTGTGGCTGGCACTGCTGAGCTGGCGCTTCAGCAAAGTTTTGTCCTTGTCCCACTGCACCTCGGGGGACTTTGACCGGGTGGCCAGGTGCTGCCCTGGTGACATTGCCTCAGAGCAGGGCCAGCTGACAGAGGGGGGCGTCAGGCACAAGCTGGAAGGGGCCGTACCAGATGCAGAGCAGTCACGTCACAGGCTGTGATCTCAGTTCTCCTCCGCTGTGCCACGTGTGTAGAAGTCCTGCGGATGTGTGCCCAGAAATGAGTCGCAGGAATTGCCATCACAAGGAAGTGACGGCAGCAGAGCAGAGCTCTTGTTCAGGTTTGCTTTCCTTCTCCCAATTCATGTGCACATATGTACGTTCCCTCCATCTCCAAAGAATTAGGGTTCTATCATCCATAAAAGTGCAGTAGCAGCAGGCTAGGTAATATTAGGTATTATTTCTAGTAATAACAGTGAAGTAGGAGCAAACATAATTAAATTTATTCTTTTTTTTTCCTCTGGGAGAGGCTATTTAAGGGCTTATTTTACATAGAGACAACACCAACAATCCTACATCTCTTTCTTCAAAATACCCATGTCCTGTAAGCAGAACCACATCCCAGTTTATAAAACAAAATATTTATCAAATATCTATAAATAATATATCTATAAATAATAACAGAAACATGCAAGAATACTAAATAACTAATTATATGGTATATAAATAATAACTAGTTATCAATAGCCAAGTATTTATTAATTTGGGAGGGTTTAATTTTGTTTACTAAGGAAATAGCTTAGAATTCAGCTTCAAAATAGGAAAACCAAATTTTTAAGAAGTTTGGCAACTGCAATAATTAAAAAACGGATTAGGTAGGCATTTTACTAATTTATATAGATGTATAGATGTGTGTATATATGTATATATATATGTACATACATACATGCATATATCAAAGAAAAAAATGAGCATTTGCTTAAGATGTGCCCAGGTGGCTGCAGATAAGAACCTGAAACTTTCTTCTAAATTTCAGGCCCAACTGCAATCAAAGCCCCCCCAGGAGGGAACATTTGTCTTGCCTTTCAGTCTCTGTGGAGGTTTGGAGTCAGGTGGTTCACCAGCTGGCTGGCTGTGCTGAGCCCTGCAGAACAGGGACCTGGCCTGGGGAAACAGGCTCTGCTGTGGCTCTTCCCCTTTGTGTTAAATAATCCAGATTTTACTGGGTTGAAAGGGAAAAAAAGACTGTGACTGCTGCTGGCAGAGCGGGCAGGGCCCCAAGTTAGGGGTAAGCTGGCTCTGCTTATTTCCACTGACTATGTAATACAAAAAAATAGCATATTAACTCATGGATCTGTGTTTGTGCTAGGCCTGAGCCTGCAGATGCTTTTGCAGGAGGATGACCAGGTTCCTGGATTGCTTTGCTGAGGAACCAGAAAGCCCTAGCAAAGTACCTCAGCACGCCAAGGGCAAACCTGCTCGTCCCACATCCTGAAAAGCATGCACTTAGTCCATGGGAATGCTTCACCAAAGCTTAGGTACCTTCAAATTTTGAATTTTTAAAGGAAAAAATAAGGAAAACCTGCACAAATTCCGAGCACAGCTCCTTGACAGCCACCCCTTGTGCGTCCTGCTGCTGCCCCACCATCCCCCCACTCACAGGCCAGAGACTGTCCATCAGGTTAGCTCTGACTTACCTCCACATTTCCTCAGAACTTCACTCAGGATCTTTCAAGGAAAATACATGTTTAGCTGTCACCTTATCAGTGTAGAGAAGCTAGCAGATTTGAATTATGTTGTGTAAATATTTGAAACATAAAAGGATTAAATTATTGGTAGGCAGCCAGGGAAAGTAACCTGTTTTTTTTTAAAAAAATAGGCAATTGTGTAATTGACTTACAATGCAGAAATAATCTGAAGGGACTAAAGAGGATTCAGAAAAGGCTAAAAACCCACAGCTTCTGCTTTGGAAACCAATAGACTCTTTTGCACCACAGATGCCTGAGCACTACATAAACATTTACGTTAAAACCAGGTGGGTTGTATTTTTGATCCAAACTGAATTTATGTTGTTCCTTAAACAGATATTGAATCATTTAGCAGCAATGAGGAAAAATATATCCCCACACAGTACAAAGATTTTTTTCTACATGGTTTATCTTGATCAAATCTAAAATACGCATTTAGAGAAGCAATTTTTCAAAGTTTGTCAACACCATTCAAAATATATTGAGACAGCTATATGCAGAATGTGGAATAAATAGTCTCTCATCTGCAAGTTCAGTAAAATAAACTATTCCAGTTATTAGCCTTGCACAAACTGGCCTGATATAATGAAAATATCTCAAAGCAGCAGTCTGAGCTCAGCCCATTTTATTCCAGCCTGAACTATCGACACCTAGGGAACCAACACAGAACATGAAGTTATTTGGTTACAGCAGCTAGAACTGTACTGCTCCACTTCCCTATACAGACCAGCCAGCGCTGTATCTGATACAGAATACCTTGCCCCCGTATATTTTTGGGACATATCTGTATCCTAAAGGGTCTCCAGACCCCCAAAGCATGCATCGTCAACTAGAAAGGAAATTGTTTTAATCTTCCATCTCCCCTCTGCCACCTTCAGCAACAAAACTGAAACATAATACATCAAGGTAATAGCCCAGCCAGTCAGTTTTCTGCCTTCATGACTAGCTCCATCACCATAGCAGTATACTTGCACACTTCCTTCTGTATAAACACCAGCAGCATTGCAGGACAAGGGGGGAAAGAGTGAAGGACAGCTGCAAAAGTTGCTTAAAGAAATAAGCAGAAGACAAATAGAGTTCTCAGCTATTAATGTTTATTAAAAGTTTGATCGAAGTAGTTTTTTCCCCAAGTTTTGTTTACAAAAGACTAACAATTTCCCAAAGTAGTCAAAGATTAATAAAAGAACTGAGATGGGATTACATTAGTGCATCTGGTCTATGAAAGTTAAAAAAAACAAAACAGAACATGTAAAATTTAGGTCTTAAATACATGAAAGCAATTGCTAGTATGGCATGCAGAATGTTCACAAGTGTTTTTACTGCACACAATGTGAAGTTGTTAGATGCAACGCTGTCTGTTCTCTAGGCTTAAGGTTTTCTACCTCCTACAGAGGCAGAACCACTCCCTCTGCCCCCAGCTACGCAGTCATTCTTGCCCCTGCTCATCATGGGCCGTTTTAACATAAACCATCCTCCCAGCAGCTTTTGTAGTTGCTCTGACCTACGCATAGCTGACCAGAAGTGGGGGCCTCTTGCAAGAGCAGCACTGCACCGTGCTGTCTCCCTTCTGCTGCTTGGGGTCACACCTCAAATGCGCAGTGCAGCATCACACCTGATTTTGCCAAAAGGATTTTAATCAGTTGCTTATTACAAGCTGATTCCCAAACTCTCGTGGAGCAGACACCCAGCTGTAGACAACCCTGTGCAACATGCAGAGGCACTGCAGACAGGGTGTTGCATATCCAGGCTGCAGCCAGCCAAACCAAACATCCTGCACCTACAAAGGAATGTGTAAGAAATCCAACGCACGCAGAGCTGCACTGTGAAGGCAGCTTCTGCCAAAGCCGCTTTGCTTTTCATCCAAATTAGAACTTTGCTGAACCAGTTTGACCAAAGTCTCTTGGAAAACGGTCAGCGGTTTAACTGAAAAGCATGCAAAGATTTGGCCAGATACTTTATTATGGCAACAGTACAGTCTGCCTCCATTTTGAAGTTATGTACTTCCTGTTGCCTTGGGGACATTAACAAACCTCCAGAAGCAGCACAGTGAGAGTCCTTTACTGAATTCCGTAGCATTGCTGTGCTATGGAAGCCCTCTAACCATTGCTTCCCACTGTATTTGGCACATCTGTACCTTGAAACACTGTGTGTAAAGCTCCAAGGTTTTGCTGCAGTTAAAGACACTGAAGGTGAGCAGAAAAGGAAAAAAGATCCAACCAAAGCAAACAGAACATGAAAGTAACAGCAGTTCAGGTCTATCCAAGCAGTACAGATATGAGTTCCTGCAGAGCAAGCACACAGCCAGAGAAGGAAAGGAAAACAACCAAGAGAATACTGTAATTACAGGCAGAACAAACATACTGGTGTCATGGAACAATAGTCCCTCAGACACTGAATTCTTTTTGACCTTCTGTGGGGATGCTGTGGGGAAATCATGTGAAAGGTTAGTAAAACAGCTGTGTCATTATGCAAGTCAGGTCTGATTATCCATTAACTGCTTGTCTCTTTACCAGTTCAAAGCAAGACTTCTATGCTGGAATCCCCAACTATTAGTGCTGGTATTTCTTACAGCCATGTTTCAGTTTGGATTATTTATCAAGTGATTAATAGTAATCTTTTGGACTAGGTACTCAACTCTTTAACTGTTTGACCCAAATCTTCAATTCACTGTTACAGATAGCAGGTACACTGTCGCACTATGTTTAGTGCAGGCTACAATGGTGGATCATTCAGAAATTATATAAAAGTGTAATTCTAAACACAACTTTAATTTTTAAACTTTGCTATTGAATGTCTTACTATGTATTAGAAAACATTTATGTAAAATTGTTTAATCTTTAAAGAGCTACATAACAGTTAATCAGTTTCCCAGGAAAAAAAGGTTTCTGCTTGCAATTAGAACAATTAGTGTACAAAACTTACGGGAAACTCAACACTGGATTCTTTCTTTATGCCTTTTATGTGTTCTTGTTTACACTATTTCTTTGTCATGATATAAAGTTTTCTTGGTTTACTCCATGCATCACAGAATGCATCAAAACTCTTCAACTGTTGCCTGGTATTTGTGTTATTCAATCTAAAAATTAATTTTTGAAGAAAGCACCAGAAAAGTAATTTTTAAGGCTTAGATAAGTTAAAAACAGTAAACTTGCCGCTGAAGTTTGCTCTACACTCTTCAGAAATAGATAATCTGAGCCTTGAAACTTCTGAATATACCTAAGTAACAATGATCCTTTCTGATCCCACCAGGAGTAGATATAGGTTTTGCCATAAAAATGTTAACCCAAAGAACACAGAGACATAGCATTGAACTTCTGCTTTAATGGTCTCAAATTCTGTGACAGATTTTTGGTCTCAAGTTTCCATTTTAAAAAATTTATCAATTTTAAAGACTAATAACTTAAACTGCCACGAAACAAATGGTCCACAAACATTCCTTTCCTTCTGAAGCTTTTACGATGCATTGTAATCATTAACCAGTCTTTCACTATTAAACTTAAATGGCCAATTGAGACAAACAGTTCTGAGACCGTTCTTCCACCACTGATTAAGACTGAGGTGGCAGCTGGTGTACAGAATTTTCATTTAGCCTTCTGAGCCTTCTGGGCAGACTTTGTGACCTTGCCAGCTCCTCCAGCCTTCTTGTCAACTGCCTTGATGACACCAACAGCGACCGTCTGCCTCATGTCACGCACGGCAAAACGACCTGAAAACAAAAACAGGTTTCATGACTTTTGTCTAGAGCTACACAACTCACAGCAGAAATTATACAGCCACACACAGCTTGACTTAAGTGAGCAAATGCCACTCTGGAACATCGTCCTCTGCAAAGTATCCCTGGTACTACTAATGTTTTGGTTTCACATTACAGCTTTCACCAGCATTTCACAGAGCATAATACATCCCAATACTTGGAATCAAGAAGTGTCTTTTGCAGAGATCAGTATTAAAACACTTGAAGAGATGCCTTACCAAGAGGAGGATAATCAGAGAAGCTCTCAACACACATCGGTTTGCCAGGGATCATATCAACGATAGCAGCATCTCCAGACTTCAGGAATTTGGGGCCATCCTCCAGCTTCTTGCCAGAACGACGATCGATCTTCTCTTTGAGCTCAGCAAATTTGCAGGCAATGTGAGCAGTATGGCAATCCAGCACAGGGGCATAGCCAGCGCTAATTTGGCCAGGGTGGTTCAGGATAATGACCTAGAAAACCAAGGAAGCCAAGTTAGCACTGGGATGATTTTGAACACTGATGTATATTACAAACCCCAGGAATTAATGAGATTTGCTTCAAGCAAATAAATCCCAGAACACAAGCTAGTATCACTTTATAACTTAGCCCACAAGTGAAGAAAGAAAAGGACTCCCATTTCAGAATACAAAGCTACATTTCAAACATCCTTGAACAGGTGCAAAAAATACCTGTGCGGTGAAGCCAGCAGCTTCCATTGGAGGATCATTCTTGCTGTCACCAGCAACATTGCCACGGCGAACGTCTTTCACAGACACGTTCTTAACATTGAAGCCAACGTTATCACCAGGCAGAGCTTCGCTCAGGGCCTCATGGTGCATCTCCACGGATTTTACTTCAGTTGTAACATTGACAGGGGCAAATGTAACCACCATGCCTGGCTTCAGAACACCAGTTTCCACACGGCCGACTGGTACAGTACCAATGCCTGCAAAGGAAAAGCAACATCAGTAATTCAGGTTAATGGATGTATGTCCTTATGGGAAAAAAAACACTTGAGACAAACATTACACACTTTTGCCTTGAAAAAAAGGCTCGTGGGCAACATTTGCATTTCTGGCCCATACATCAGCTGTCGTGGCAAGTGGAAAAGCATTACAGACTACACTTACCGCCGATTTTGTAGACATCCTGAAGAGGCAGACGCAGAGGTTTGTCAGTTGGACGAGTTGGTGGCAGGATACAGTCCAAGGCTTCAAGGAGGGTGGTTCCGCTGGCACTGCCATCCTTTCGGGTAATCTTCCAGCCCTTGAACCAGGGCATCTGTAATGAAAAACAAGCCCTGGAGTAAGCTGACTGTCAAATTTAATGGCACGAGGCTGAAAAAGGCTAAGTGATATATCTTAGCATTATCTCAGTATCTGGCTGTTGCAGAATTAAGAGTTTTTTCAAGTCCTCTTATTCTAGACCTTATCACTTTCAACCACAATTATTACAAAACACGTTTATTTTATCGTTGCATAATTTGTCTGAATAGCCTCCTAGTTTCATGTCTTAATAGAAACAAATGTCAAACCTACGTTAGAGCTAGGCTCCAACATGTTGTCGCCGTTCCAACCAGAAATTGGCACAAAAGCTACAGTGTCTGGGTTGTAGCCAATTTTTTTGATGTAAGTGCTGACTTCTTTGACAATCTCTTCATATCTCTTCTGGCTGTAAGGTGGCTCAGTGGAATCCATCTTGTTGACACCAACAATCAGCTGTTTTACACCCAGGGTGTAGGCCAGAAGGGCATGCTCACGGGTCTGCCCGTTCTTGGAAATACCAGCCTCAAACTCACCAACACCAGCAGCAACGATCAGGACAGCACAATCAGCCTTTGGAAAAAAAGAGCGAGAAAAACAAAAATAAAACTCTGATTATAATACTTGAAACATTTGTCAGGGTATTACAGGAACCTCCCCCCACCAACTAAGGAACAAGCTTCCTCAATTCCCCAAATTCTTCAATTTATTTACAAACCTGAGAAGTTCCAGTAATCATGTTCTTAATGAAGTCTCTGTGTCCAGGAGCATCAATGATGGTGACGTAGTATTTGCTTGTTTCGAATTTCCACAGGGAAATATCAATAGTAATACCACGCTCACGTTCAGCCTTCAGCTTGTCCAAGACCCAAGCATATTTGAAGGAACCTTTGCCCATCTGTAATTAATGAAAAAAGTTTGCTTTTTTTTTCTTTTTTAAAAAAAAGTTATGTATCTGCATTTACTTCAGAAAGATCACACTCTAGCTAAAGAGCAAAATCTATGAATAGTAAGTGGCTCAACACTGAAATATGTTGCTGCTCATAAAGCAAGCAACAAGATACACTTGGCACTACTAGTGAGAGATGCCAACTGTCTCCTGTTTATTGAACCTGTTGACAGTTTAGCCCCATTGACAGCTTGTTAACTGCACTAGTGCATCTTAACGACAGAGCTCTTAAGCCCAAGTTCTACTATTAAGTGTCCTCTACAAATTATCACAAGGATTGCATTAGTGAGAGAGTGAAAATCAACATTTTAACTGCCACTCTGCCCAACATTTGCTTAATTTTCGTTCTGGAATGTTCTTAAGACATGCTGTTACTATACAGAGAAAAAGATAAGTCTGTAAAAGTTACTGAATTTCAAAATAAACCTTAATAGATCAATTCATTTTAGTTCTGTCCTTTACTACACATACACAGACTGAACCGGGCAACTCTACTTAACATACAACTGCAGACATATTTATCCATGTGTAGCTTCAGACCATCTTCTTCTGCCCTTGCTCTACACTTCACACTCCGAATTTCTCCAACTAACACAATGGCGGATCGAACACTTGCGCAGTTGTTCCACCTCAGGGACAACTGCAGCCCAGCTGCCGCCCTGTGGCCACGCAACACTGAGCCACTTGTTCATCTCCCGGGGCAGCCGCGACCCAAACCCGCCTCCCCGTGGCCGCCAAGCGCCTTGCAGCGCCACTTGGCAACCAAGGCTCTCCCTGGCCACTCCTGCACCCCCGAATGCGGCCTGCTGCCAGCCCACAGGCCCACGCACCTCAGCCGCTTCTTTCTCGAACTTCTCGATGGTTCTCTTGTCGATGCCTCCGCATTTGTAGATGAGATGGCCGGTGGTGGTGGACTTGCCAGAATCGACGTGGCCGATGACGACGATGTTGATGTGGGTCTTCTCTTTTCCCATTTCGGATTGAAGTTTGGTTCTTTCTTTCGGCAGAAGAGAATTGACACCTGGAAGTTCCGCAGAGAAGAAAGCTGGTTACGCCTCTGTCCGGGCCGCGGGGCAGCGATGGCGCCGCCGCCACACGCGGGGCAGCTCTGCCCGGCCGGGATGGCGGCCCAGACCGGCCCCGCCCCGCCGCGGGTGGGGAGGAGCGCCACCAGCGGGTCCGGGGCCCCTCGGAGCGCCCCTCGCATCGCCCCCTCCCAGGCTCGGGTTACTCCGGCGGCGGCGGCCGGAGCGCGGGGCGGCGGCGAGCGGGCCGGGCGGAGGGCGGGGCCGGCCCGCTCCTTTGTGTGACTCACCCCGCCCGGCCCGCCGCGTCCTCCATTTTGTGGCGCTGGCGGCAGGCAGGGAAGGCGAGCGGCCATTTTTACACTCGAGCCCCGGCCCGCCGCCCCCCGACGGCGCCCGCAGCGCCCGCGGTCCCGGAGCCGCCCTCCGCGGGGCACGGCCGGGCGATGCCGGGCGCCTCCCGCCCCTCGCCCGCAGGGGCGCGCCGCGTTCCCGACCCCGGCCCGGGCCACAGCAGCGTGCGCGTGGGAACCAAGGAGAGCCGCGCGCCGCCACCTCGCCGCTCCGCGCCCCCCTGCCCACCCCCAGCGCCCCGCTGACCCCCGGTCCTCGCCGCCCCCTGCCCTCGGCCCCCACCACGCCCGGGGCTCGGCGCTCGCCAGGCCCTCCGAAGGAGTGCGGCCCGGCCCGGCGCACACGCCTCACCTGCTCGGCAGCGACGGCGGCAAACCCGGAGCGAAAAAGACCGACAGCGTGCGCGGCACCCCTTATATAGCCCGGGCGGGGGCGGGGCCTGGTACGTCACCGCTCCCGGCGGCCCCGCGGCCCCACCCGGGCACCGAGTGGCCCAGGCCCCGCCCGCCGGC
>JAWWMP010000116.1:84687913-84740747 GCA_035047865.1 Dendrocincla tyrannina | reverse complement strand
GGCCGGGCGTGAGGCCTGGCGGGACGCGGCCGGTCCGCGGCGATGAGGGAGGGAAGGCCCCGGGGAACAGCCCCCGGCGCGTTAATTGTGTGCCTCATTAGGGGCACAAAGCAGCGTGATCGGCGAGGTTAGAGATACGCAGTGAGTTGCCCAGACAAGCAAGGCGCAAATGTCGACTGAACAGCACGGGATGGCAGAGCCCCCCAGCGCTTTGGGTCTGAGCTTGCCAGAAACAGAAGTGGGAAAGAACGGGGAGAAGCAGGAATTCCGGGAAGCTTATTACACCAGAATGAGAAACCATCGTTTGGCTTAAAAAAAAAAAAAAGTTGTTTTTTTTTCTTTTAGGAAGTTTTTTCTGTCTTTGCTGTACCATTAGTGAACAAAAGTTGACTCGGCTGAGAAAACTTCGGCACAAAAATACAAACCAAGGTGGATGCGATTCCAGCAAAGATGCGTCCGAAGTGAAAACGAATTAATCACAAAAGCATTCAGAACATGAGGCTTCTCTGCAAGAAATGCTCCCATGTTCTATTTTCTCATCAGAAAACCGGCAGCCCTAGAAAATTATTTTTAGAATCATGGCAATGAAGAGTCACAAAACAGCTCACATCAGATGTCAAGGCTCTCGTGATTCCAGTGGATTGTTCTCTGGATTTCTTGCTCCTAACTGATGTAAGAAAATCCATTAAATATTCAACATCTACTATACCTATTCAAGACAAATTAAGCTGTCTTATAAAATTACTGTTTAATATCTCTGTTATTTTTCATCTATCTGAAAAGCATACAAAGCTACATAGTCGTTTTCTTACTCAGCTACCTTATATGCGTATCAGCAATAGTCACTTACCTATAGACAATTATAATCCCATTCATTTGCTGGTATACACTTCAGGTTGCAGTTGTAAAGCATGGAAATAGGTTCTTGTTCAAAAACAAACAAAAGAACAGCAACAAACATAACAAAAAAACCCCAAACACCTCGTATATCTGCACTTTCATTTGACTCCCAAGTTTCTGTAGCTGACATAAACCCAGCATCAAATTCACTAGTGAGCTGTAAACTTAGAACTTCATGGTGTGATATGACATTGAAGGGTCTATAATACACTGTGATATCTGGCATTTTTCCACACCAAAAGTAAAAAAGGTGCATTTAAAAAAAATATTTGAGAGTTGTCACTAGAAAAGATGCTTAGTTTAGAATGCACCTTTTACACAAATAATCAGTTTCAGAGTAAACTTTCCGAAAGGTTTGGATATCATAAACACACTGACTTTTAAGAAACAAATAATCAAGTTCTTCTAACCCCTCCCTATGTTTTTAGGTAGAGGCAAGTGGCGGGGGGGGGGGCAGGGGAAGGTGGAGGGAAGATAGAGATGGTTCAGCTTTCCTCAGAACTATTGGGGCAGTTACTAGTGAAGACATTGCATGTGAAGACAGTAACAGGGAGGGGGATCACTTTCTGGAAATGTAAATGCATTATTGTGAAGTGATTCAGTGGCTCAGGTTGAAGACCAAAGGGTAGTATTTTGTAAGAAAGCTAAGCAGTACTTTTTGGGTCTCCTGTAAAGCAAAGACTGTTTGTAAACACAGCTAAAAAGCTTTATTCTTCAGGATGGTTTGAAGTTAGCATCTAAAATGTGTATTTCAGTGGGGTTTATTTTTAATGGATTCGTCTGTCTCATCAAAAGGTAGTTTTAACACTTCCCAAATGTAGTCAATTACTTGTGTCTCGATAGGGAGAGAAGAAGGGAAATATGTTACTAATTTCTTACATGGTCCATACTAAACTGCACATTTCTTTTTTCAAGAGACTGTTTTTTACAAGACTTTTTAATAAATAAAGGTTTATGAACAAGGTATTTCTTAAGAGAGCAATTTTTGTGATATGTACATAGCTGAAAGCTGTGAAAGCTGAGTTTGTGGTACAAACTTTTAACCATGGTCCTAGTTCAAGTCTACAGCAGTTGTTTTTGTCCCTCTCCATTTCTTTAACTGAGTTTTCAAACAAATTTTATTATTTCCTCTTTAATCTCAGCAATACATGTTTTTATTCTCTCAACAACTAGGGTATCTCTTCTTGTCCATTCTATTAGCAGAACATTCCTATTATCAATCTCACAAATATTTATACAGCTGGGGACTTTCAGATATATGAGTAGCTTCACATAATTCAGTGGAAATGCATTCTGAAGAATTGTCTCAGCAAACACAGATAGGCATACACTGGACTAAATCCTGCATGCAAGCAGCCTGTTAAAATTTTAGATTTATTCATTTGGCAAAACTGATCTCTTTGATACATAACATTTAGACAGAAACAGATATAAGAGATTTCAAGAAGTCATGGTCTTTCAGGCTGTGGAACAGTGCTTATTCAATCCAGACTGACTTTGTGAGTAGGAGGACTGTGGGCAAAAATTACACATTCTCCTTTGACCACTGGTGAGCATATGCTACACTGAAATATCCTCTGTCCACATGTGTCTCCAGTGTAAAAGCACATAGAACCTATACAGTAGCCACTATTTTAAAAGGGGTTTGAATCTCAGATCAAATTATATTAATATGAAAGTTATGCTGTCAGAATATCTAAGCCAAATATTCTAGCTTTAAAAAATAAATGTTGCATGGATTTTGAGATCACAGTAGCTACTGCAGCATTACTTTCATTTTAGCATGTGGATCCAGCACATACAGAATGTGCTATAAACTTAGAACACAGTCACAGCCAGTGAAATAATGCTAGAAAATAAAAGATGTGTTCACTGAGCACCTCTCTAGTTTTAACTCTCTACCATATACATGTGGGAGTGACATCTTTTTTAGCCAGACTCCTGCACAAAGATGAAGGTAACTAGTGGTTATACAACTACTTTAACTGCAAATGGCCAAGGTCATTCAGTAGTGTAAGCAAACAGACTTTATAAGCACAAGACTTTAAACACAGACCTGATAAATTCAGTTAAATCAGCCTCACTATATATGGGAGAGGCACTAAGATTTCTTAAGGGCACTTTGAGAGTGTCATGGCAAACCAGTCCAAAGTTACCAATAAGTAAATGGTGATTAGCAAAACCAACTCTGGTACACAGCACTACTTTGTACTAGCCTCATACTTATTGTGAAATTTCTAATCCCTACATTACAATTATCATACTATGTACATTTGTCCAAAGTTCAACATAAAACATAGCATGAGCACACAGCTTCCAAATATGTGTTCTTTAATGCATTGATTCTTAACAGAAGTAAATATCCTGTTACAAAATCCTTTTCTCTACATGATCCTAACACTACCAGATTTTACAATTATTTATTAAAATTTTAAAAAAATACAATAATGGTGCTATTCATATATGTAGAGAATAGACAAAAAGCCTCCTCAAAATAAGTTTAACTGAATAGGGGAGGTAATTAAACTACTTGAAAAAAGCTACTTCTGAAAGTTATTTAGCTCTGTACAAGTGACTGATGTTTTTATATAAATGAAATTGCTTGGTAAAAGAGAGAAAAAACCCAGTAAATACACTTTAAGTTGCTGTCTTAGTAGACAGTACAAATTAAACCCCTCCATCTTTGGAAGTTTTAAGACTTGGGCTGAATAAAGTCCTCAACAACCTTGTCTGATCTCATAGCTGGCCTTCAAAACTGTTGAGAGTATCATTGGGATGAATAAGCAGTTAAAATTTCAGTCTTCTGAATAACTTAACGTGACCCTCTCAAACATTCACTGTTTCCCTAAGACAAGTTTCCTCTGGGAAGCACTGCTGTTCCAGTTACAGCATTTACAATAGGTGAAGGATTAATGCTCAGAGGATAGCCTGCTTTAAAAAAATGCTTTGGACAATCTTTTCAAACCACAATTATCCACAGCACAATAAAGCTCATTTATATTGAGTGTTTAGTATGAGCTGCGGTACTGAAGGTTTATCATCAGACAGAGTGGATATACTGCGATGCAACCAGAACTAACAGTTGTATTTAAAACCGTGTTCTGTTCCGTCTCATTTGTGAGCTAGAAAATGAAAGTATCTGATTTAGAGCAAATTTGTTCTAAGCAGGAAAAAAGCCAACTCCACAGGTGGCTGCTTCAGTAAGAGCATTCTGGAACTGAACAGTGAATGGGAAGATACATACAGACAGCTAGGGGACTTCAGATCCAAGAATTCTTCCATTTAAACAAAAAGTAACCCTTCACTGCAGACATCTGACAAAGCTTCCTAAATTCATTAGTGGTAGACTAATTTATACCAGCTGGTGACCTGGCTCCAGGCAAAAAGCAGAATTACTAGACACTAATGCAGAATAAAGGTGAAGGGCTGACGAGGTAACCACCATTACAGAGAGACAATATAATTTGTTAAACTGTTCTGTGGTTTTGCATGAAGTGTATTCCAACAGCAAACAGGCTACAGCCTCTTCCCCAAATGGATCACATTTTTACTATATCCCACTACCTTCTGGACACCCTAAATGAATGGTAAGCCCTTCTAGGAATTAAATTCAAAGAATACCCTAAATGGGAGCATTATATGCATGTATATACATATATATGTAAATAAGCGTGTGCATAAAGAAAGTGTCAGTTACTGAACTGAAATCCACTGGGTGAGGACAGTTTGGCTCTTGCTGTCAATTTATCATGAACATCCAAAATTCCATTTTGAAGCTCTGGTCTCTTCTGCTAAAAATCATTTTGTCAAAAGCAACACGTTGATCTTTTTGTGCTGATAAGCCTGTGACAGAACCTTCAAATGGGACCTCAATTCCTCACCCACTGACCATGCTGAGCCCTCACAGCAACTGAACTATGCTCTGATAACTTTGCTTAATGTTTATTCATCAGGTTAATTTTGCTGCCTCTCTGTAATGGGTTTGGAGCTGGCTTGTGCACTTGGCAAAAAACTGTAAATCCTTGTTCTCCCCTTGCAGACCTTTTGTATTCTCCCCTTTTCTGCCTCTGCATGTAAAGGCAAATTATCATGGTAGGTGACAGTGTATAGGTAGATACCTAGAAGGTGTTTATTTGAATAAAAAACCCCTGAGATACAGCTTATGGCTGCAAGGGAGAGAAGCATAATAAAGGTGACTTTGGTGCAGACTGCAAAAGTAGACTACAAATTGGAGACAGTGGATGGATAGGTCAAAGGAGGAAGAAGGGCAGTACCTGAGACTTGGGCTGGTAAGTAAGGTGCAGATACGTCCAACAGTGTCATTGTTCACTCTCCTATCTTGACACTGCTGTGGTTTTGACTCTTGGTGTCACTCAGTGCAATCCACACATATCATACGTGGTAACCACAGTAACCAGAAGTGGTGCAAGTCAAGTAATTTAGAAGCCTTGCTCAGATTTAGTGAATATAGCATATGCTTGACATTTATTCAGTCAATTTAGGTTGGAGACTATTAAAGTTTGGAAAAGTTTCAGAGAAGAATGATGGGAATAAACCTAGATCTGGAAAAGTACTTATATTTGACCTGTTCAATCTATACTGAGTTTACTGAAAGACAGTTTGGCTTAGTCTCCAGGATTCCACAAGACAGAAGATTCTGTAAAGGAAGAATCACAAGTCTGGGCATAAAGACACAAGAAGATTCAAGATTGTTGGTAGTTAAATTAAGGTAGAAATAGAAACCTCTTATTTGTAAATGTCAATGAAAGAGGTAGCAGCTTGCTTAAAGCGGTAAACCAACACATGAAGAAATGCTCAATATTTACTTATGTCAGTAAAAAAACCCCTAAATACAATAAAGGATCAAGAACTTGATGTGGGGAGAGGGAGAAGGAACAGGTGAGGCCATTTGCTTAAAATGTCTGTATTTTTAGTTAGCTGACTCAATACAGTCTCTGAAGTATTTGGTCAGATGAAGCTATCTCAGAACCACTGCTGATTATCATGGAAAGCCATGAAATGGGAAGGTTCCAGAAATGTAGAAAATAGAAAAAAAATCAGAAAAGTAATAAAAAAATAAAGAAAAAGCATGAAGAGAGGATAAGCACATGCATAAGCTGGGCAGTTACAGAACAGCTGGTCTAATGGCAATTCCTGGAAAAATATATTGGAACAAATGAACTATTTTTAGAAGATAATAGGTTGATAAGTAACAGAGCCAGACTTGTTAGGCACAGATTGCATCAAACCGATCTTGTCTACTGTGACAGGTTTAACAGGCTCAAGGATGGTGAAATGTGGATATCATTTAACTTAAGGGAAGATATGATGCTTCTTACAGGAAATTTGCATAAGTAAGCTCAGCAAATTTTGGACAAAATAATGGATGTGCAGGAGACCAGCTGAAGATGAGATGGGCTAAAAGTGACTGCTAATATCACTATGAAAGCTTGTATCAAATCAGTTTCTGTGGGCACAGACATTATTCCACCATACAATTATACAATTATACACAAATGGGAGTTTTAAATTGCACATTTGGGGGGAAAGGGGCAGGGAACACCTCTGACAACTTCAGAGGTTAAGAACAGAAGTCAGAGTAATGTGGGCAAGTAAAGAAGAAAAGGTCTAAAATAATTAGGAAAAAAATGAAGGTTAGTATTTGTCCTTTGTAAGGTATGGCTCACTCCACAAACACAGGAGAAGCAGCAGCTACCCAGCAGTCCAGTATAAAAGGACCTGGGGTTAGAGTGGATCACAAACTGAACATGAGTCAACACTGCCATACTCTTGTGAAAAAAGCAAACATACAGAGGTGTATAAACAGAAGTGCTGTGAGATATATAAAACAAACCTTTCACTTTACTTAGCACTCCTTAAAGTCTTAGCTGGGATATTTTGTCCATACTTTGTCCATCTCAGGAACCATGCTTCGAGATAATATCTAGAGGCAAAAACACTGGAACAGATTCTGTGGGCAGCTGGTAGAACCTTCGTCATTAGCCAACTTCTTACAAGCACCTAAATACCTAGCAGGAATGGTTCATGTATAACTAGTACTCTCTTATCTATACATACCCAAAAGTCTCTTCATGCTTTAATTTCAATAGAAGATTTGTGTAATCACAAATTAATATTTTGTACCATAATTTTAGCACATGTTGTTTAGCTACGACTTCAATGTGTTTGTGTCAGCTGAAGGTCAACCTTTGTAGTTACAGTAGTTACATCTGAATGGAAATTCACAAACATTTCAACCAGTAATAATGCATCTTGCTGTGTAAATTCCATCTTCCACACTAGATGATCAATTACAATTTACTGAAAACCAAAAAGCTGGCCTGATGTAACTGAGAGATGTGGAAGGAAATGGAGTAGTCATTCCTAAACTCTAACCAAGGAAGACTCAGGCTAAAAATGAAAAATGAGAGAAGAAATTTTATACCACAAACTCATTCTGCATATGGCAGGTTATGTCAGAGCCGTCAGAAACTGAGTACATGCCTGGCATATTGTTATAAAGCATTCATTCTGTCCTACTTTCTTATCAAAATGAAATGCTGGAAAACATGTTTGGTTTGTTCAGCAGTTTCTAAACAACATCCAGAAGAATGCTAAAAAACAGTGCACGTGACCTTCCCACAGGCAGTGATACCATGACAGGAACTATCAGCTAAGTGGTATTCTGGGGGAGTTCAGTCCCTACACACTGCTACCTCTCAAAGTCCCTTCAGTTACAATGCTTGTGAGAAACGATAGCTGTGGTTTTGCAAGGCAATCACAGAGGAATGGCATTTCAGAGGTTAAAATCTTGTACCACAGATTGTATAAAGTAGACTTCGGCCCCTTTAAACCCGGAGCAGGTGTTGAGTCAGCTCTTTGCACTTAGGCCAAATCTCAGAACGACAGGGAGCCAGGGCTGACAGGACATCCTGTCTGGCCACCACGATGGGGGATACCGAGTGGAGGGCAAATGAAGCGAATATGAATTGAAAAGACTGATACTTGAGCTGTGGCTACCCTCACAGCCCAGAATAAAAGATATGTAAAAACGTCAGTATGGACTAACAAAAGATTGCAAAATGATTCATACCAGCGAGTCATGTGTTACTGTCCTCTGGTGCCTGAAACAGGAACTCTCCTACTCTCAGCAGGGGACAGCCTGTGCTGCTGAAACTGTGAATAGCACTCAGGGATCCCCTTTGTGCAAAGCAGGAAGAGCTAGAAGGTCTATCTCAGTTACCGAGCAGTCTCCATGGAACAGTCTGTGCAATTCCTAAGGCGACCTGAAGTGAACAGCACACACTCTGAGTTTTAAATACTGTATGCTGGTTTTGATTTAGCACAGAGAATATTAAATCACCCCCAGCTGTTTTACATCCATACACTGTCATTCGCGATAGAAAACCCAATTGTGTGTGCACACTACGCACAGGTATGAATACTGTAATAATACAGCATGTTGGGCTGCACATAAGCAATGGCTCCCTCACTCTCCCCCCACCCGAATGGGGACCCCACCATCTAAGGGAGGGTTGCATGTGCATGTGTGAGTGAAACGGCAGTTGTAAAGAAATGCTCCTCTAAATTTAGCTCAGTGGAGTCGTTAGAGACCAAGTGCGGTATCGCTATTTATGGGAAATAGTTTATACTTGCTCTGCAAGCTAATGCAGTCCCATTTACCTCACAAAGCTGTGCAGTGAGTCATGAGACCCGGCAACACTCACACGCCCATGTGCACTACGGAAGGAGAAACTTGCTCACTTGCTTTTCCCTTTCCTTCTGGGATATTCTTGAAAAACAATATCCATTAACAACAGCTCAGAATAATGACAGTGACTAGTGTGTATAAAAGAAACTGTAACATAGAGAATATAAAAAAAAAAAAAGAAAAGTCTACTCCAAACTACGCTTTTAATTTCCTCTGTTAAGCTTACATCGGAGTTCAGCAATTTGAAAGGTGTTATTCCTTTCAAAGCTAAACCTATGCAGCTGGGAATACCTGCCAGAAGAATTGCTTTTCTTCTCTATCAGTCCAAAGATTTCCTGCATTGGATCTAGTGAATGTATAGTTGAAAGGGGAGTGGGATCAATGAAGCTATTCACAGGAAAACTTTTGTTTTGTTTTTGGTTTCTATTCAATCATCCAGATGACCAAATTAACTTCATGGCCACGTGATTCCCTGATGCAACCCACAGGAAGCAGAATATATCATTTAGGTGTCCAGGCTCAGTTACATCAGCTTAGCTACAAAGTGAAATTGCACTCTCATTTATTCTCTCAACTAAGCCATTATAAGCATCAAGTCAGATTTAGGCTGTGTCACATACCACAGGCATTCCTAAGAAATCCAGAGCTGCAGTTCATGCTTAAACCTTGTGAAAATACACTTAGCTCTTTCAGAAAGATTGTATTTTTCAATGGCAAGTCTATTTTTTCCACTGCTAATTGTAAAGTATTCATTACTCAGCAGATAAGTCAATGGTAATGCACACAAAATAAGAATTATCATTTACAATCTCACAAGTTTACGACAGTATTATATTACTTTTCACTATGTGCATGACTAGGTAACACATCGGACTATCTTAATCAACTTAGTGGGACCCTAATCTTATGATTTCTATAGTCTCTGAATTCTGGGTTCTGAATTCAGGACTTGTGTGTGGTTTTGGTTTTTTTATCTTGTTTGGGTTTTTTTCTGTTGTTTGTTTGGATCTTTTCCTTTTCTTTTTGCTGCTAACAGGGGCCAAATACCATCTCAAAGCATATGAGCAACAACAGCCAACACCCAGGTAACACCCATTGATCTATTGATGGCAATAAGCAACAATTACATTCTCATCATGAATTGTTCACCTTCTACTCAAATATTTTAATGTGTTCAAAAAAAAAAGTTCACCACCACCACATACTTACCCTGCATCTTGGTATTAAGAAAAGCTGCCTGTCAGAGCCTCCAGGAGCCACTCTGGCAGTCACACTCACACCACCTGAGCTGGCACCAAAGCCCTGAAGCCTCTTCCAAGCTACACCCCCCACACTCTCACAGTCATACCAGGTTTCCACAGCAGAGTCTCAGACATCCTGATCCTTAAATTAATTTAATTGCAGTGCAGTAACTAAATAAAATTAGAGCTGGAGGGACTGCAACCGAAGGAAATGTCTCTCGGTGTGGGTCACCTGGCTGCCCCACAGCTCCCGGGACCCTTTGTATGCAAAGGGAAGGCAGAAATTTTAGAGGGAAATAGCAAATTAGGTGTAAGTTCCCTTCATGTTCCTAGAATTTTCATTCAATTTCCAAATTTGCTTTCATAGTTACTGTGACTTTAGTTGTCATAATTTAATGAAAAAACAGGGAGATCTGTATTAGATAGGTGGGTTACAGAGATAGCAAAAAATTGCATTTTGGTTTTCTGAAAATAAATAAATTCTTAACTGAATAAATGTATTTAGAAACATATCAACCAAGTATATTTTCCATTTCAGTTTTACAAACCACTCCATTCTTCCCTATTCTCTCTTCCTGACAATTATCAAAATTATATTTTGATATCCGGTGACTGCCTAGAGCACAGTCTAAGGTGGGGGGAGGGGTGTGGTGCTGGTGAGAAATCACTGCAAAAGAGACAGAACAGCAACTTTTTTTTTTGATTATAAGACCAACTGCTTCAGGGCCTCTTTAAAATGCAGTATGAAAACAAAACCATGGCAATAATCTTTGCCATGGCTTTGAAATTACAATTTCAGCCAAACCAGGAGTTTCTAAACTGTTGCCAATGCAGGTTCAATGTGTCCCAGAATGCCAGCAGTGAAGTGTCTCACGTACTTTCTCTGTAACTATGCTCAGAGAAAAGGAACGCAGACCATGACTGGGACACAGGCAACACCTGTATCACATGTACCAGAGGGCCTCTCCTCCTGTCCACAGGATATAGGGGCATATCAAGTTACCCATTAGCAAACATGACCAGAGTATTCATTTTAAATACAGAAAGTGCAAATTAATTCAAAGTGAAACAGAAAACCCACAAACCTGTGTGAAAAAGCCCAAATCTAGTTTTCACTATGCAGATTACTAGAGATACCCGTCACAACATACAGTATGTCATCCTCCTCTTACTTTAGTGTAAGTATTGGATGGTTTCAGGTGGTTCTATCCAACTACTCTTAACAGATCAAAAATCACTCCTGCTGCCATCCAGGCAGCAGTGTAACTGGTTTTCAGTGGCTATTATGGTAAGTCATGGTGATTTTAAACGTGATTTATAATCCTGTCATTCTTACAACATGATAGGCAAATTGCTGTCCAGAAATACCCAACGTTTTTAAAAAAAAATGATCTGTCATCACCATACTTGAGAGTGTTAGTATACATTTCTCAGTTACCTTCTAATAAGCATGTCAGAGGTTTCAAAATAGACACAAAATTCCCAGTAGATGAATTATAAAGCAGGTCTCATATTACTGCAGCTGGAGCTACAAATAAAACGTGTATCAGTATAATCACATTTTTTCTGGTTAATTTGGCGCATATATAGTTTCTACTGCAGTGCTACATTTGTTACAAATATAACAGAAAGAGCAGAGCTAGGAAAAAAAGATAAAAAAGAGTTATCATATATATCACAAAGTCATCAACCTGAGTCCTTATCAGACAAGAGAAAGCAAAAAAAGCAAGAGCAGAGAGCATAGCCTCGTGTACCAGGAAGTCATTGTTTGCAGTGAAAGTGAGATGAAATGCAGATGTAACGTAAAACCAGTATGGGTGCAGTGATTTTAAGGTTTTCACCTCCATGGCTTGGTGGAATAAAGAGACAGAAGGCTTGGTCACCAGAAATAAAGAAAAAATAACCAAAATAAATTAATCACTTGGTTCTAGAGGTGATAAACTTAACAAAGCTTTACAGAAAACTCATTCAGCACTAGAAATTACTATGAATAATACCACTTGTAGAATACAATACATAAACTTCTGTCTTGATTTCTTCCTCATTAAGCAAGACAGCTTAATCCAATGTACTTATGCATGCATTTTCTCATATTTTAGACGTTGTTGAATGTTACTTTAAAAGTGAATAGCTGCAATGCATGGTGATAGCTATGCATGTAGTTATGAGGAAGAATGACATGACTGATTCATGTTCTATACAAAACAATAAGAATTTTGATACCATTTTCTTTTTCTGAAAGTAGAATTACACTGTACTGGAAATTAGAATTATAGATGCCAGTTTGTTATTTAACTGAAATGGGCTAGACTAACACAGGTTAGACTTGCATCATACTGATATTCTTAAAAATCTTTTTAACTTAGCTGATATATAAAACATGAAGCTGATTTTATTCAGAAAACAGAGACTGCACAGGCCAGAAGCTTTTGCTGGAGGAAGCATTACTTGTGGTTGGAATACCTTGCCAGTGATGCTGCTTATTATTGTGCCAGTTGCCTGTTTTTCAGACTCCTAGTTTGTGCCTTCATGAAAATTAGCCAGCCTTTAGCTTTGGTTCCCCTTCTGTGTTACCTTTTTTCTAGATGTGCAAACCTTCCACAGTGGTACCAACTGTATATTTACTCTGACAAACTACAGTATAAGAAATCTGCTCACTTTTGAATCTCAACTGTCCAGAACTGAAAGCACAAAAACCTTCTAAGCCAATTGCTGACTTTTCTAAAGCTCAGGGACTGCAGACCCTTATTTGCACAGTACAGAGACTTTGAAGAGCAGCAAGTTGCTCACAGTGCTGGTACCCACTCTACAACTGCCTCCCCCCACCCCTTATCTTTCCAAGCAGCTCTCTGTTACACTACCCCATCAAACAAACTAAGGGAATAAGGCATTATAATGCAAAGATACCTGAGGAGTGTCTGAAGTCATTCAGATGGCTAATAAAGACTAGTTATTCATATTTCATTATTGTAGCATTAATATATCACTAACCAATAAATTTCTGACAACCTATTAAAGATAATTTTTCTCGCTGAACAAGTCAAGTAGGCCTACTCAAACCCATATAGGAGCACAACTACCACTGGGCCTCCTTCCTTCTGAGGATGATAAATAAGGGTTAGGGTTCAACTCGAAGGCATTTTCATTTAAAGCAAAGGTTCCAGGACACAATTACAGCTGGAGGCAGTGATTTCAAACAGTGTGTGGGGGTGGAGGGGCCTTAGAGAATACTTTAAGGCATGACTGAAGCCTATTTGGGAAGTTTTGGTATATTTCTTTACAGGTAGTTCTCAGATCAAAATCAAGTGCAGTAAAGGCTGTATGCAAAAGTGTAAAATATTTACTGACTACGCTAATTGACTTGCTGATCTTGGGATTTTTGAAGGCTTAGCATATTAGGAGAAATTATTTCCATCTCATGACTTTGAATTCTTTTAATGGTTTGTCTATATCATCCTCTGTGCCTTCTTATACATGTGTGAACTGCCTCGGGGTGGCTGGTAGGAGAGCGGGTGCTGGCTGGGGACAGCCGTGCCGGGCAGGGGCCTGCCCTGGCTCTCCATTG
This sequence comes from Dendrocincla tyrannina, assembly GCA_035047865.1. Taxonomy (NCBI): domain Eukaryota; kingdom Metazoa; phylum Chordata; class Aves; order Passeriformes; family Dendrocolaptidae; genus Dendrocincla; species Dendrocincla tyrannina. The sequence goes on along the minus strand of JAWWMP010000116.1, from coordinate 84,727,330 downwards.
TTGCAGAAGCATGCACCAGCTCAGCACTGCCCCGCTACGCACTCTAAATCCCTGCTTTTGTGTTCCCTCGCTGCCAGGGATAGCTGCTCTCAGCAGCCTCCTTGCCTGGAGCACCGACACAAAGAAATGTACAACTGCAGAGTTATACCTCATGACTCAGCTGAAAAGACACAAGTCAAACAGCAACCTCCTCAGAACAACCAGAGCTGTATATTAACCATCCATCTGTGCACGCCGTTGTGACTTTGCATCATATTTTGTGATTCAGAAGAATTAAAACAGACACAGAGGAAGAGGAAACCCATAGAGAGATTTATTTTTACCTCCTGTAGGAAGACATCTGCCTTTGTAAAAGTGTGTTTGCACAGGTTGCACATGCTCTGAACAGTGAGACTTTCATCTGGGCTTCAAAGTGGCACACTTACTATTTAACTTTCATTGAGTAGAAGCAGACAGATGGATTTAGTTTGGAATTTTGTTTTGGTCTGTTGCTCTTTTTTTTTTTTACTATTAGATCCTCAGTTAGAAGTGAAGCCAGCTGCTTATAATTGAATTCCTGCAATTCAAACTGGCTGCTTGCATTTTGAGCACTTGTTTAATACAGTTGGTATTTCAACGGTCTAAAGTAACCTTTGAAGTTAGCACCCCGGTAGGAGGAGAGCTGGGGGGAGGAATCAGTTTCTGTGGCTTGTGACTTTAACATGTTCCTAGACTGAACAAAGAAGACTGCTGTGGATTGATTTTCACAGCCCATTTCAGCAAGAAGGGATAAGTTGAATCCCAAGAATGTTGAAAGTTACAGATATCTATGACATCAAGTGAACACACTGCACATTTTGAATGGGGTAGTGAAAACCTCAGGTGCTGTGCAGCTCCAGAGACTGTTCTGCCCACACGTGTCCATTTTTGAGATTAAAGGTGCTGGCTACACATAGGCAGCTACACAGGCCTTTGATATACAGCTGCTTGGTACTCCTGTTTTCTTTCTAAACCTTTCACAGCTCCACAAACTATGCAGTCCTTGTTCTCAGCAGCTGATGATGATAGGACTGACAAGGTGGTCTGTTCACAAAAAAAGCAGCCCAACTGCTTTTAAAGAAGGAGTAAGTGCTGATTATTTAATTCCATGCTCTCCTCCCATCTGAGATAGAAGGGGGAACAAAGCTGATTTCCACCTTCCACCTGCAGGAATTCAAAGCCACTTCTCCCATGGGAGGGAGAGTTTATGCCTGCGACAGACAATTGTGTTGCTTTACAAGTTAGGTATGACAACACAGCTTTGCCACACACCATCTCCTTTGCAGATTTGGCTTTAGGTAACAGCTGCTTAAAGTACCATTGGCATCAACACGACTCTACAGAGAGGTGTTAAATTAACACCACTATCCCTATGTGAATGTTCTTCCACCATGCAATCCTTCTCTGCTGCTATGTATACCTTGTATTTGATAGTTAAATTTCAAAACCATGCAGAGGTGCTTAGCAATTCTACCAGCTGTGTATTAACAATTCAAATATTTAAATTACCATTTTCTCCACAAAGGGCTTTCAAGCTTAAGCAGAAGTTATTTTCATAGCAGAAAATATTAACCTAAGTAACTGCATTGGAAGCAGATTCTAAAATATACTCAACTCTAAATACAAAATAAAAAAGACAGACTGCACTAACTAAACAACAGTCCAGACAAGAAACTAAGCCTTTCCATGGCCATTCCAAATGAATTTATAGCTCAACTTACAGTTATGGATATCCAGTGATCCAGTTATGGATATTCTAAAAAGTCCTTCAACTTCAGTCTCAGAACTTTAATCAGGCCTGTTGACTGCAGGAGCAGTGATTGCCTGCATGGAATTAATGCCAGTTATGATGAAGGCAATGACAAGACTTGATGGCAAATCAGGTTGTGGAAAATAATTCCTCTAAAATTGCTACGAGCTTGATTTTCCATCCTATCTGAGCAGAGCAACGTACTATTACCTCCTTTATACTAGACAGCAAAAATATCCTCTTGTCCCATTTAGTATGTCTTTTATCAGATGAACAAAACAACCATACAAGCTCCACTGACCATGCATATTATGCAAATTTGAAAGCATCATAAGTCAGTCAAATCAAAACCAAATTTCATTTAGTGATATTTTGTACATTCATATGGTTAAATTTTAAGATCATTCAGAAGACTGACATTTTTTGATGTTATTAAGGGAAATGTCCTCCTTCCTTTTTTTGTCTCCCCACTTTCCCCACCGGGCCCTTCATGCAAAAGGAAGTTGCAGTGTTTTTGCTTGAATAGCATTAGAACTACATAGTGCTCAGTGGAACTGACAGACTTAGGTCTTAGAATAGAATGCTTCTTAAGCAGTGACAGGCAGTGTCAGTCATGAATTGAGCTGCAAAATATACTCCATTTCAGTTTCCTTTTAAAGATGGCCACAGCAATGATTCTCTTTATATGGTCACATTATCACATAAATTACTTTTAGGATTAAATTAATTTTTAGGATATTATTTCTTCCCTAAATTGCTTACCAATTATCAGTTTTTGCAGGACTCTTGCTTTAATTCCTTCTAATGAATACATGAAAAACTTGTTTTTCCCCTTCAGCAGAGACTGGTTAAACTTGTAGATACAGAAAACACTTGTCACTTCTTGCTCTCCATGAAGCCCAGATGGTCAAGGAAAAAAAGGAGTGGGAGAAAGATGGTTGGAGTTTTTTCCCTTTTCACATTGCTCCCCCCTCCCCCCACACCCCCTCAATCAAAACCAAACAAACCTTCTGGCTGCTCATCTACTGAGTCTTCTCAGCTAGTAAGATGATTCAGAAATAGAAGACTAGTTATGTACTGCTAGACTACTTTAGAAGAAGAGGTAGAGAAATATCAACAGAACCATGTTTTCCATCAGAAAACATGACAATATGTCTGACTGAGCTAAGCTTATTAACTGTTTACAATGGAATTTCATTTAGGAAAAGACCAGAAAAATTAATATATTCATGTCCTACTCTGAAGCAGCCATATGGAAACTTCTGTATAGCACAAAAAAAGATTTTAAGAAATTCCTTTAATGAAATTTCCTTCCAAGAACACATTATCAAAGGCTATTACCAGTTTTCACTCAGCTCTACCCTATAGTAAATGGCTACCCTTCAAAGGGAGGGAAGGTAAACAGAATTTTGGCCTAATAAGCTACACTTTCTTTTCATTGCTACGCCTTGGGCAACTCCCAGGCACCCTCTCTTGCAGTGTGCTGCAACCTGGTACAGGTCATGTTGCAATAAGAGCAAAGTTACCACTCTTCTGAAGTCAATCTGTGTTAGTGAAAATTAATGAAAATGTACGCCAATTCCAGAACCTTCTTTGAATACTCCACTACCTGAGTCCTCATGTTTTGTGTCTGATTCAGGCCTGAACTCTGCCAGTGTGCAACCTTATTAAGTATGCTACTGGGAAGTAAATCAACTCCAAATTTTAGAGCTTACATAGAATAAGGAAAAATAACACATGCAACTCTTTTAGAACAGCACTGCTTAACTGATAAGGCCAAACAATTAAAATTTCACATGGAAATAACTTTCCTCAAAGAAATGCAATCTTCACTGGATTGACTTCTTTGAGAACTACATTGGCCAGATGTGTATTGGACTTTGTTGGCAATTACCAAGTGTTACATTAAGTCAAATCAATGGTTTTACATACAATAAAAAACTGATTTATTTGTCAGGGATGTGAATCGCAGAGGTGCAGTTTTAGTTTAAAACATATGACAAACCACCATTATGGTAGCTTTATGAAGGAGGAGAAGTAGAAAGACTGCAATGGGGATTTAATTGGGAGGGTCTCCAGTGACTCACTTTACAACACAGTGTTTTATTATCCTCTGGTATGCTTTTGTGTGCTCCTGCCACAGCCATTTGCTACACAGGAGGGATTTAAATAATTGTTGGTGTCTTCTTGCAGTTCTTTATCTGGCTATTTGAAACATACAAAATGTTAATAACTAACATAGAGTGTAAATAAATGAACCCTTTCTTAAGCTATATTTCAGCATTATAAACACATAGTCAATTAGATAAAGAATTGTAGAAATGTTAATAACTGTTGTATGACTGAAGCATGAAGTAGGCAAATCAGCAAAGCTTTAAGTTGACTCTGTCAAATTGTGATTAGTTAAACAAATGCATTAAAAGAAAAGGCCCATTATATTCATATAAAAAGATCAAACATGAGGCTAACCAACTTCTTCTTAGTACTTATTCCCATATCTACAGGATTATCTATGCTGCTGCTGGTGAATATACTACTGCTAGTGTGGTGATTTCCTCCCCTTGGGCACAAAAATAGCAAAATGTGCTAATACTAAATCATTCATGTCACATTATGTCCTTTCCTTAGCTTCAAGTCAGACATATCTTCCTCAGTATAACAACTCAGGCCAGTACCCTTGTACAAATAGAAACAGCAATCTTTACTAACAGGTGTCAGAAAAGGATTTGGCCAGCCTATAACTGAGTGAGAATTGCTTTGATTGACTTGACTTGGCTTGATTTGATTGCTCTTAAATCATGTGATTTAAGACTAGACATTCAGCTTTTTGAGACACAGGTCCACAGGAGAAATGGGAGACACTCTTAAGATACTACACACTGTTACCTGCTTACAAAACACAGTAGAAGTGTCTTAGTTGTGATGATTGAGCTCAAAATGTAAGAGGCTTCAAGTTTAAAAGCATGTCTCTTTTTCTCTGATGCTCTAGGGGATCTAACAGAAGATACTACCTTTCCATACAAACTGTGTCTTACTTACCTGTGTAATGTGTAGGCTTCCTCACCCCCAGTTTTCCTTCCTGACAAATGCTAAAAATATCAGAAGACCTCTTAAACTCAAAGGTCAGTTCATTTGTCATGGAACCAAACATTCCCAGACAGCAGAAGGGGAGAAATTGGCAAATAAGTAAATAAGTGGCTGAGAGGAGAAGCCAGGAAAAAGATGCATCACAGGAACAATTCAGCTTCTGGGAAATTAACTAAGATGAGCCTTTCACACAGCAAATACACTTGTTATCAGTTACAGAGGAACATGGAGATGGGGAAACACCATGCACAGGTGCTTATACAAAACTTCACCAGTTGTAGCATGGAATAAGCCTGACATAAGTCATATTTGTTGGTGTCAAATACTTCAGACTTCTTTAAGGTGCGTAACTGACAAGTGGTACCCTTATAACTAAGAAACAGTAAATTGAAAAACATACTTATTACTTTGTGGCCATTCATCCTTTGGAAAGTATGACAAAGGCTTTCTAGGCTGTAAAAGATCATGGTTCAGATGTCAGGTCATACCTGTACGGCTGTAGGATAGTGTAATATGCTATAGGATATTCTGAGACGATATTCCATCTCCGTTACTAGTGTAGATAGAACTTTGCACTAAGCATTCAAAAAACATTTAAGAAGAATTGTGTAAGGAGACATCGAGGAGAAAGCACTTAAAAATACCTGGCAACACTAAGACATGTTCCAAAAGCACTGGTTCAACTCGTGCTCTGAAATGGGTGAAATGTGTTTATGAACTCACTCCCCTCATTCCAGGTGGACATCCTAATTAAAGGGTTCTTCATGGAATGGAGAGCACAACTTCTTACTCTGGTATGCCTGTTAAGGAAAGGCAGCAAAAAATAACAATCACAGGACTGTTTCAGAAAAAGAGTCAGCACAAAAAACCTGCCCAATTTCTATTAAGAATCTGTGTCACACAGGTAAACTGAGACAAGAAGTACTCAAAACACTTGTTATTTCTGGAAATATAGAATATAAAAAATGTCTTAGACTCAGAGAATTGTGCGAACAAGAACATGGCAATGCAACAGAAACAGTATAATGATTAGCAGAAAATATTTTGACAGCTTTTTCTAAGAGGTTTTGCTTTTCACAGCACAATACAGAAAGGTAAAATTTTAGGGGTTTTTGGGGTTTTCTCATTTGTTATGTGTTAAAAGCCTCAATGAATTGAGAGCAAGAATCCTATCCCATATTTTGATACTTTTAAAAATAAAATTTGAAATAGCTATGTACTAACTTAACTGTAGCCTCTTGTCTATAAATAATGTAAGGATTTATAGCAATTTTTTCAGTCCTAGTTTCCAAGCTAATTTAGAATTTAGAGTATACAAAATGAGTACTAATGGTGCATTAGGTGAAGGAAAAATAAAATCCAGTATGCTAAATTCAAAAGTTTCGGGACTGCTCAATTGCTGATATGCATAAAATTGATTCAGTTTTAACTAAATCCAGTTCAGGCTCATTTCATTGATACAGAGAATGTCTCCCTTCACTTCTACTGTTTCTACTCCCTTAAGTTTCTTTTTTTTTTTTTTTAAATTTGATTTCAACAGAACTGTTTTCAAGGAAAAAGACTAAAAGTATAGGAAGCTGAAATTTCCAACTTCAGAACAGGTGAAATTGCAACTCCGTCCATATATTGCCCTGCTCATGATCTCTACAAAAGCAAAGGCATAAATTAATTTAATCTATATAATTTTTTAAAAACTTTTTCCCCCTCCTTTTTAATCTAACCTACTCAAAAGAGTAGAAAATTGTGTAAACACAAAGTGAAATTATTCCTTTTAATGTAGTGTCAGGTGGAAGACAGTACTTACCTGTAAAGATAGACAAAAAATTTCTGATGATTATTTTCCAGGAAAATATTAACCACTCCTTAATTCAGTCACCAACCCTGATCAGCATACTTTCAAAATGGTATTTTAACTTCAGGGAGATAGTAATTTTCAACAACAGATGCACATGTAAATATTCAATTCATTTATTGTGGAAACACTGAAGACACAATATAGCTTTAACATACGCCCACCGGCTAAGTTTTAATTTAATCTGAACTCACAGTGTTTATTGTGGAAATGCTGCAGACACAAGAAGAGATTTAAACACAGTTTAAATCCACCATTGGAGAACATGACACTTCAAGGAAGGCCAAAACAAAATGGCTCATAAAGCTAAAAAGAAGAGGCAGATGCCATTTCCTAGAAATGAAGGAAGGTAGGCTCCACTGGAGCAGCTTTAGTACTGGGCTTTTCTTTTGGATTGGTGGAAAACAAAAAACCCAGAACCCGGTGATTTTTCTTTTTTACCTAATTGCTCCAATCCAGGATCTTTGGCACAGGAATTTTCCTTTGCTTTGCAGCTACAAGATTATTCAGCCATTTGTTCTTAACAAGGCCACTGTTTTCATACACTTCATTTAATCCTACTGTGTGGCATTTAACTGCATGTCATACAAAGAATGCTCTTAAGTGTCAAATTCGGTCTTGATACGAGACTAACAGCACCAGGTTATTGCACTAGTTCTTGTTTACTCTAGTTTTATCTGTCTAACAAACAAGGCTGTTAGAGAACTGATTTTCCTCTTTATTTGCTACACTGGCCTTATTTTATTTCATTTACCCTGACAAGCTGACAAACATATCTACATGCAAGAGGAAAGAATTTCACTGCATTTAGAGACAAAAAATGAATTGCCAAAGTTATTTTAAGATAAGCATGCCAATATTCTATTTCTAGTTCACTCTTGTACACTGCCTAGATTTAAACCACAGACCTTCAACACTTTGCAGAGATGAATAAAAATAAGGCCTATTTGAAAAACTTGCACCATAGAGGACAGATAGCTTATTCTATTCTATTCAGTCCCAATGGTACATTAACTTCCTAGTTGCTGTGTATTAGTTGTGAAGCTGTATTCATGAAACAGGGAATGTTTATATGTTCAAAACTTGTGCGTAAAATAGAAGTAAATCGTGTGCATTAGTTAGCGATCATTAAAACACTGACAAAATAAAAACATTATAAAAGACTGTAGAAAACTAGAGCTCTTCTACACTTTTAAACAGCAAAAACCTATAAATCTCATAATGAAAATCAAAATACATTTTTTGGATACAATTCTTTGCATGCCATTCCTCCTTACAGTGCTACATAATCACTTTACTTTTTCCTCTCATTTCAGTATCAAGAAACATCTGCCTACACATTAATTCAGAAAATATTAATTAAAAACTGGAAAGTACTGGAGCCTAGCACACTGATTTAAGAGGTCTCTGTTCATAGATTTGATATCATGTTCCAGCAAAAAACTTTTATATTTAATCTAAGTAGTTTCTTGTTAGGAAATGGCACACACAGGCTGTCAAATTATTTTCAGTACAAAAGATACACAGGTAAAATAGTTTAACTGAATAGCTCTGAAGACTCCTAGGCATCAGCAGGGAAGGCACTTTTCCGGTCACAGAATTCTAAGCACACTGCGATTCAGCACAGCTTTGGTATTTCAACATCTCCTTCAGTTTCTGTGCAAGTGATATCCACTGACTGCCCAGTCCTGGACTTCTCCACTTGCAAATAATGCAAAGAAAATTGCTCCAAACAGATTAATAGAGGCAGCAATATAGAAAACTGTCTGCCATTCTCCCACAGTATTCTGTCAAATGGGGGAAAGAAAAAAAAAAAGATGCAGTCAATTTGCAGCTCCACAACTCAAGGAAAAGTAATTTTAAAATCAATCCTACATGTCTTTCCTATTTAAATGTAAATGCCATTCAGCATGATTTCATAGCAACATAAAAGCATTACAAACATAAGGGATGAAGCAACATAAAAGCATTATAAAGGATGAAATCATCAATATAGTCAACTTCAGTTTAGTAATATAGCTCACAGACAGTGCCATCAGAATTGCATGACACTCTCTGGATCAGTTTATCATCTGAGATGCAGAACCACCAACATGAACTCAGAGAATGTTACTGTAAGGGGAAATACTGTCTTGCTTTCAGATCACCTGATCCAAGAGCTGAAGTGCCCTCCATTATGCAGTTAGCTTAGTTCTTAGTGACTAAAATGGAAATATTCCAGAATCATAAGCTTTTTAGTCCAAACAACGTAGCTACCTTAGCTCAGATATCAATGGGAATCCTCTAAACTGTGGCACTTAAGGAAAGCCTTAAGAAACGTGTAGTAAAGAACTGTGGTTTATTTGCCCTTTTTTTTTTAATTTGCAAATAAGGAAATAATATTTCTAAATGTCTTAAGCCTTTTTTTTTTTAAAGTTCCAGATGGCAACTGTATCAAACCTTTAAATGATCTTACTACAAAAACAGAATACCAGTAGAGTATTAGTATGAGCAGGGTAGAAATAAACCAAACAAAAATATCCCAAAACAACCCACTTGTTAAGATGTCTGGAAGAACTAAACTAATTTCACTGGAATCATGTATTAATGAATATTTTCAAAATTTTTTTAAGAAAATCCTAAGAATGATCTCCAACGAAATATTCAGCTGTATCAATAAACTTACTCCTCCCATTTCCCTTTCTTAACAGATTTTAGAATAATTCACACAGTTCATTAAAAAATAAAAAACTCCTCACTCGCAAATGACTCTTAGACTAAATCACCTTGGAAGTCAAATCTAATACTAGAATCTAGTTTCTCGTTATCTGACAAATGCTGACATTAGAACTCAACACCTCACGTGAGAGCCTAATTAAAAAAAAAAACAAACAAGCAAGAACTTGTCCTAGTTTGATAAAACAATGCCACAATTGTCTCATCTAGTTGGCATTTTATCAGAGTTCTACTGTCATCAAAACATATCCATTTTATTCCTAGAGAATATAAGGGGTGAGTCATAAAATTTTAAAGCCCTACACAGGTCTTTGACTTTACCTTTATTTTCCTGATCAGAATGAGAACAATAAAGGCTAGGAATTAAGTAATTCACAGCAACAGAACAATAGGACTTACATGTGTAACCCAGATTTAAATTAATGACTGCAGACTTGAAAAGACAGAATTTCCATTCAACTGAGATAAAAATACAACAACTGAAAAAATAGTAAAGAGACTTACATTATGAGTGAGGTTTTTGGCAATAACTGGCCCCACCATTCCTGGGATAGTAGCAAAAGAATTTGTGATCCCAAGAAGAATTCCAGCATACCTGCAAAAGAAGTTGTTAATGTTGCTTATTAACTTGTCCTGCTTCTCAATCATGGAAACAATTTTGCCTAATCTGATCACAAAGGCCCCATCGTGATTACACAGACAAATTAAAACACAAATATTCCAGTGGGAATTACTTGCTTTTATTCTAATAACAAGTCACTGACACTTGGTACAGACATTTTTAGGGACCTGGTTTAGTGGTAGACATGGCAGTGTTAGGTTAATTGTTGGGCTTGATGATCTTAAAGGTCCTTTCCTACCTAAATGATTCTATATGAATCTATTTTCCAGAGGCTAGTTATGTAATTTAACTTAAATTGCTTGTGATTTTGCTCAAGACCCATAATCCAAACCTACAATCCAAACCTTAGACCCTTCGCTTAGTCACAACCAAACTGGAATGGATCCCTTGGAGCACTCAGAAAAGACACATTGCATGCTTTGAAGTAGAAAGACAACAAGGAGTACAAGAGAGTGCTATTTGGCAACAATAAGAGCTGATTCAGGTTTCATTGCTAAAAACTTGCCTGCCAAGAAGGCAGTATCAGCAGTGTGGCTGGATATCCCCACTTGCACTACAGAGCGTATATTCCAAAGAGAGAAGTTTGGAGTGCTGTGGCAGTCCTTCACTTCAGCTTTCTGTGAGTCAAGGCCAATGGGAAACGGGCCTGACTAAACAAGTTCTGCTGGTTGCCGTTCCTGCAGCTCCATTCTGAAGCTTCCTGTTCCATGAACGTGCTGTTCTATCATACACAAATGTATGCATATGCACCAGCAGCCATAAAAACTTGCTGGGAAAAGCTGGTAACTTGCTTAATATCTGAATCTCAGCACCTCATCTCTAAGCAATTAAAGATCTCTCTTGAACAGGCATGTTGCAATACTGAGAGTTTGAAACTACCACAAGTGTAGACTTGTGAAGGAGTCTGAAGAGAATTAAGAGCCATTCTACAGCAGAGTTTGACCTTCCAACCTCCACAGACTCCTGCGGTTCAGATTGTCAAGGTGGATTTGCTGGCTGAAGAATCATGCAAAATACTAATAATTGCAGATTACCACAGGAGAAAGGAGTCATGTCCCAGTGATCATTTTAGGCTGTTTAGCAGAGTAAATTATATCCTCTCCACTTTTAACATATCAGAAATATAATTTTATCTCTAAAGAGAAATGAATAGTTTTGAAATATTAGTTACTGAAACAGGGGAATTCAACCATACAGCATTGTTACAAAACGCTGTGATATGTGTATTCATTCCAATGATATTAGAGAAACATGTTTTTTTCCTCTGAAAAGGAATCAATTATCTAGGCTACCTAGTTGATTTTTTGCTTGAAAGTCAACACTACATATCATCTTAAAGCATGGCAATGTATTTTAGACTGAGATCCAATGCTTTAGTTAAAACCATCTTTATTTCTTATAGATGTAGTGTGTAGTCTTCCTGTCTTGGAAAGTGTTTTAGAATTAATAGGCCTTCATGAAGCTGAATGTCAAAGTGTAACAGTTTCCCTTAGGAAAATAAGGACATGTAGCAAAACTCCTTTTAAAGCCTTTAAGTAGAACCAAATGCACTTTGTCTTCACTGTGCTTAATCACTACAATGCTGCTAATGCACACTTTCAAAACTAAACATAGTTTAATAGTTTCCCTAGTCACCAAAGATCTTTGACAACCAATTACTGGCCAAACGCCTGTTTATGCCCAATGTTTCTGACATAGGTTGCATTCTTGATAATGCTCACTGTTTTATGCAGATAACCATGATGCCACTCCCTCAGCACAGTGGAGACTCCCATGTGAAAGGGGAAAGCAAAAAGTGACATGTTTGTAGAGCAAGACCAACAGTAAGCTGTTGGTCAGGTTCTTACAGCATAGTGGGGGTAACCAAATACAAATTAACTTGCAGAGCAGTCAAGTAGTAAAATCAAGAGTAAAAAAAAAAACCAGGTAAGTGAATTGTTTAGTGTATAACAGAGCCACATGAATATTACAAGAGCTCACGGTAACAGCAATACTAACATTTGTTATAATGGAAAGGTACTAATGTAGATTTAAAGAGCTAAAATAGAACACATTTTCCCCACAAGAACAATCTTGTCTTCCTCCTGTCCCCAACTCTCCCCCCAATTCAATACACTGATAGCATAAGAAATATATGTTAGAAACAAAAAACACACAGCAAATATTGTTTTTCTTTAAGTATCAGTATTTTCACTCACTTTTTTCCTATGAATATAATGATTTCTTTGGCTTAATGCAAGTTTTAGTAGTAAAAAGGGACCTTTTTCTATTCTAGCCAGCATACTTTTAACCAATTAAAATGGGCATTTATGTGCATTTTGAGACTGCTTTTAATCACTTCTGGTTATTCTAATATTGTTCTAAAGTACATTAAGAAAAATAAATATTGAGCTCCAAGTAAACTCTTGGAAGAGGTTTTCTTCACAATTTTATGCAGACTCCATTTTTAGCTTTCTACAATTATGTCAAGCATTTCCTTGAAATTGTGGATGTCTGCCTTGAGCATTTCATCCAGCAAAATTCAGACAGTTGCAAAAAGTTAAATAAGGGAGGGAAGAGGAAACACACTCTTCTTTTTCTTCTCATCTTGGATGTTTTTTGTATTTCTGTTTTTGAAGAAAATTTTTAATATGACCTTTGTTACAAGCACATGCTCTTTTCCTTCTCTGTCTCCATTTGGGCAGATTTAACCTGAATTAAAACATGCATGTGCTGAATAGAAAATTGCTGATTTCAATAAAACAGCATCCACGCTGACCACATCACCATCAGGGAAATTTTTCCCACATATGCAGCCATTTGCCTCTAGAGGCAATGTTAGGCCAAAGTCCCTGAACTATCAGCAAGACACTTCCCTCTCTTGCATCCACAATCAATCACCTATCTGAGAGGCAAGAAGAGCTAGAGGAACTTGTCTAGTGTAAATGCAAAGGGAATAAAAGCAGGACTTTATTGAGGGCAGGAAGAACAGAGTGGGATTTTGTCAGAGGGATCAGCAGCAGTTCATGTGGGGAACCTAACTATGCCTGCTGACACGCATTGGCACTGTGTATTATGTTCTTCTTGTGTCTTTTTTCAACACCTAAAATACTCTCTATACTGTCATATACAAATTGACTCTTGAAATAAATGCATTTGAAATGCAAAGTGAAGTATCTCAAATTAGAAAACACACACAATGTGCTAGTTTGGAAAACCTCAGCCATCACCTGCATACAGAAGTTCCTTGTGTGTATGCCTCACAGAGGCACACACTACAGTTGCATGATTTCCTTGTTCCTGTCACAGCTCTTGCATTCTGTGGACAGGATAAATTGCACTCACTTAACAAGTACCACTTAATACATTTTTTGGAAACTAACTGTTGTAGTTCTGCAAAACTAATTTTGAAACAGTTGTGTAATGGCCCCATAATACCCCAGATGCACTGCTTTAACTACATCATCTAAGTTTGTAATTCTATATGATTTAAAACAAAGTGCATCACAGAAGCTAGTCTTACTTTCAAATTCAATTAGTAGTACAAGCTGTTTACAGTTGGGTGCAGACACCTCCCCTCTTGCTTGCTACCTAACCTTACCTGCCAAAATTAATTGGGTTCCCAATCCATTTGTTAAGTCAAAACTTGTCCATCATTGTGAACACAACAACCTTTTTTTCAACTGCCAAAGTCTGGATACTATCTTCAATTAGGACCCAAGGTCTCCCATATAAGTTGCATAAATCTTCAGAATTTTTTTATAAGTAACATTTTTATAGAATGTTTTCTCCTTTTTTACTTGAAGTTTTTTCATGTTACTGATTAACACAGAAACACACTCTTCTTTGGACATTAAGTCATTTGACCCTGTTCATATCTAAGTGCTACCACAAATAGGTAAATGAATGACAAAGCAAAGGACTTGACTTTTGCCAGTGCAAAGAATGCTTGTGTGCACTTTCAAAAGCATATACATACATTCACAGTCTTTAGGAAACTGATGGATCTGTCAGATTCTAAATGTGTAACACACTGGAGAAATTACAGCCTGAGGTATTAACTTTCCATTCTTAAAAATTTCAGAGCAATTGTATGTACCTGATTTGTCAAGGACAACAGGCTACCTACTCATAACAAGATTTTGATTCCAGTGTATAGAATGTTTCTCAGATGCAAATAATTTACCTGTATCACAGTGCTTAAATATGGTAATGGTCATGCTAAAGGTTGATATCTCTGATGAAAAAATGTAAAGGAGTGAAACACTTGACTGTATTGCGCTGTTCAAAAAACACTGTCTTATTAAGATCACGAATCAAAGAGGAAAAAATCTAGCAAGCATAATTACAGGAACTATATAGCAGTATAAAAATTGGAATGATTCTAAACTGTTGTTTATATGACATCCTTTGCCAAAGTTGTATATTTTGCAAATGCAGTGCTTAATACTGTAAACCCAAATAATTATCAGTGTTTACACTCCAGGTCTGTACAGCACATGGTCCATAGCTACATTTCCAAGGCACCTCAGCAATATATTAAAAAAAAGGAAAAAAAAGAAAAAGGTGTCATAAACATTTCACATGCATTACCAATAGCTTCAGCAATACTTACGAAGGTGCTATGTCCAGATGGTTGATGCTGTAGCCAGATGTGCAAAATCCTCCTAGTGTTGTTGATATGGTCACAAATGCAACAGCCAGCGCGTAGTTGCAGCCTATGAATCCAGCTGCTACTAAGAACACGGCAGGTCCAATCATCCCTGTAAGACAGAAAAGTTAGACTCAGTGACTTAGGGGCTCCAAGGTCTGTGTAGGTTTTCCACACACGTTCCACTGCCCCCTAGCGTATAAAACCCGGCTCTGCACCGCACGCGTTACTGTGACGGTAAAGGATCAGAAGGGTTGGAAGGGACCTTAAAGACCATCAAGTTCCAACGCCCCTGCCACGGGCAGGGACACCTTTCACTAGACCAGGTTGCTCAAAGCCCCATCCAACCTGGCCTTGAACATTTCCAGGGACAGGGCAGCCACAACTTCTCTGGGCAACCTGTTCAGTGCTTCATCTCTCTCACAGTAAAGAATTTCTTCCTAATATCTAATTCAAACCTACTCTCTTTCAGTTTAAAGCCATTCTCCCTTGACCTATCACTACATACCCTGATAAAAAGGAAGAGCAGATGGGTTGCAAAGCTTTTGCTGTCTCAGGAGACAGCAGCCAGATAAAAAAAAAATTCCACTCTAGCTGCAAAGAACAAATTTGAACTAGATAAAAAAATTAACAAAAAAAATCAACAGATACTGAAAATTACTTCACAAATTAGCTTTATTTATTGTTATAAATAAATTCAAGCTACACTGACACTCATAGCTGAACAGTGCACTGTGAAGAAATTATCTGCATTTAACTCTCTGCATTTCAGGAACAAACACTGACTTCTTCAGTTCGTAATAAAGTTGAGCTGGAAGAGTTCATACACATACACACACACATATATATACATATATATGTATGTATGTATGTGTGTATATATATATGCACATATTTCTCCTTCAGGCACCTTCTATAGTTAATTTCATGTTTACAAAATATGAACACCTGGTATACCTACACCAGAGCCCCATGCGGAGACCCTACGATAGCCTGAGAGAAGCTACATCAGGTACTGGAAACAGCTTATTAGCCATCATGAGCTAATACATGCTCCTGTCTGTCTGCAGCAACTTTGGTACCCGTTTCCCAGTACCAGAGCCCATTTACATGGCCCCATTGTGACCTCTGCAAACAGCTCCAAGTACATGCTCTTGTTGATGAAGCCAACCTAAGTCCTGATTTTCCTAACAAAACAACATGTTTCCTCCTGAGCTATACATACATGGGTGTGAGGTGTGAGGCCCTGCAATAAACTGAATCACCAAAATGGCGTAGGCTTAAAACAAATAATCAAAATGCTTCAGAGTTTATTATAAGAGATGCTTTAAAGAAAGCAATGGAATCAGCTGAATTGAGAAGGCAGCAAGGATGGTCATACATCCAATGGGCTGCAACTTGAGTGAGTCCTGTGCTCTGGGGGTTTTTAAATTTCTTTCCCCTACTCCCTCTTTTATTCAGCAATCAACTTCTCTTTCCTAAATACAGCCTTTTACCTGTGTTCATTAAAAACCTGATCTTGCTGATCAGTTGGTGATTTCAGGCAATTTCTCCTCTGAATTAGTCAACACTATTTTGGATTCTATTTGGTCTTCCTATCCTCATAGCAACTCTAAATTTTGCAAGTGTATTCCTATTCAGTTACTTCAGTCTTAGATAAACAAAACACTGAACAACACAGGGTTGGGAATAGGCTCGTGCAGAATAATATCCTGTCTTGGTTTGATAAACTTTGTTTGATAACAAGGTTTCATGCTGCCAAGCAATAATCTCCCCTTTTATGGTGATTTTACCTCACCATTTATTTGATGGGTTTGCTTGTAGTAATGATGTATCTTGACCTAAACAAAGCTTTTGGCAATCTCTTATCATTCTCTTATCCAATAGGTCTACTTTTAATGGAAAAAGATAGGATTTAGACTTGATACGTTAATGTACAAATAAAGCTGCTCCTCTCAAGCCACGCACAATGCTGTCTCATCCCTGAGCCTTTTATTTTTCCCAGATTGATATTCTTGTATGTTTCAAGAAATGATACTTGCACCTACCTATTAGGGTAAAACATTTGCGAACACAAACAGTGGAGAAGCTCTGTTTTTCCCGTAAATAATCAGCAATTTGCCCAGAAAGAATTATACATAACCAGCAGCCAAAATAAGGTAGTGCAGACAAAAATCCATTCTGTTAAGGAGATTAAAAAAAGACAGTTAAAACACTGAAATGACAAATCAATATGCTGAAACAGCCCTTGTGGTGGGACATTAACAGAGATTGAACAGAGATGTCAAAACCATCCATCCACATAATTGCTGGTATCACATAAGAGAGAAACCTAGGGATAGAAAAAGCAAAGCATATTAACGTTACCAATGTGGAAACTCTCCGTTGCATAATGTAATCCATTACTACCAATGCAGACAGACTGAAAACTCAAAGGTTTAAATCAGCAACCAGGTTCAGGAAAAAGAAAACTATATATCCTGTGGACATTAACCTGATCATGAAAGTTTCCAGAAACACCAGTATCAAGCAAGTTACTGAAGTAAGTGGAAGCTGTAAATATTATTTAGAATTTTGAAAACTATATGGAATCTCTGGGTTCTGTACTACTATAAGTCTTCAACACTACATTATCATTAAATATCATTAAATCTATCTGCTGAAACATCTGATGCTGGCTGTAAACAGAGATAAGATACAGAATTAGGACTTTCATCAGATCTAGGCTGAACATCCCACAATCCCAAAGCAGAGCTATTATTTGTGACCTGACACTACTTACACTGAAGTCACCAGTTAATTCCCATTACTTTAAACAAGTGCTATGTAGAGACTTCTGTTGGATTCTGCATGTTTTTCTGATGAAGAGAAACAAAAGGTACTACTAGGCTGCATATGCTTACAGCCTTTCCACACAATTTTGGATAATTACTGACGAGAGAGCTGTAATTTGACTGTGAATAAAAAGAGGTATTTGAATAGAAGTACTATAACCTTTGTACACCAGTATAAGATGTGTATTTGGCAAGACGTGAACGATCCCTCAAGATCCCTCATTTGAAATGAGACCAGAAATACTTCCTCACCTGAAGTCCACTTTATCAGCACTCAAACATGCTGTCTGTTGGGTTTCAATGCTCAGTTTTCAAAAAAAGTAAGTAAAATTTTGCAAAATAGAAGATAGTCTCAGTAACTAAAAAACTACTTTTTTGAAGCACTTTTCAAAGACACAGCATAATTTTTAACCAATTCCTTTATTTTAGGAAGGAAACTGATGGACTATACAGTAGCAACTGTATAATATTTTAAACTGTAATGGAATTTCCATCTAAATGTGTGGCAACAAAGCTAGTTCAAGACTATTATGCAAGTTTTTTTTTAATGTTCATAACAGTCAGTACTCTAAGTCACTCCAAAAAGAAAAAACATAAGCCAGAGATATAGGAAACCACTTCACAGTAGAATTTGCTGCCATTTAATGCAACTCTGTTTTACAAAGCACATGCAACTGAGAGCTGTGGGAGCAAATTACTTTCACAGGTATTCCCTAAAGAGGCAAAAAAAGGAACCCAACCAGCAACTTCCGTTAGTTTTTTCCAGCCACTTTTGCAGCTTGCCCTAGTGCAACCTTCTTTTCTAATGCTAAGATTCCCCGTCCTCTTCTCACAAGATTGCTGGGATCACCTCTTCTTTCTTGGATGGCATGCATTTTCTGTTTGCTCTAAACCAGTCTAAGACTACACTAAACTTCTTGAGATTTTGAGGACCTTTTTACTTGAGCTATACCAGTTTCTCCAGGTAAAATATGCCATCACCAAGACTGTCTCATTAGAGACACACCAGTACAGCCAAGTAATTGGTATAAATAAGAATGTTCTACTTGCCCCACTGTGTCATTTTTTCATAATGAATAATTTCATTTTTAAAAATTTCCTTGAAAAGCACTATATCTGGACCTTAAGTCTGTTGCTTTTTTCCATCCTTTTTACCTTAGTAAGAAAAAAAGGTATTTTACCTCTGCTGCTCATTGAGGAAAGAACGTGACAATTTGGAAAGTGATCCAAATCAGAATGAAGCTTCCCCCATCCCCTTCTCTCCTTCCCCACTCCCCCCCAATTCTTAAAATAGTTTAAAAAAATGCCACTTATCCAATGGTTTCCTTAGTTTTACTTTTTTTTTTTCAACTGGAAATGTTCTCCTTTATGAGTGAGCAAAGAAGTAGACAGCATTTCAGAAGTCATAAAACAAGGTATAAAATCTGAAGCTATCATAGAAACCATGTAACAGGGAAAAATATTTTTATAGTTATTGTTTTAAAACAGAGCAGTTAAAGATGGGTAACATGCATCTTCAACCAGAAAAATTAGCTCAAACTGAGGACTAAGTTAAATGCCAAGTAAGTCAAAAAAGTGGAAATTATAAGGCAACATTTTTGATGTATCTACTTAATTGTGTGGGGTTGTAATTTCCCAGCTATACATTTACATTCCAAGGTTCTTAAACAGCCTCTTCTATTCTAGACAGCAGGAAGATCTCTGTTACTTAGTTTCCTTAATCCAGAAGAAAGTGATTATATTTGTATTTATCTCACCTCCTGTGCATCAAATCGCAGGATCTCCTTCATGTATGTGGGCAAGAGTGTAAGAAGAGTATAGAAAGTCCAGTTATAAGAGAAGTGTGCCACAACGATAGCCCAGAGTGGAAGGGACTCCAGCATAGGTCTCCAGGGAACAGACTTCTGTGTAGAAAGCTAGCAGCAGGAGACAAAGAGAAGAGAAAAAGCAATCAGGACACCAACATTTACTAAATACAGTGTTTCAATGCTACCCAAATCTAGGCTGATCATCCATTCTGAAAGGCACTAAATGAGTCTCAGTTGATAGATGCAAGTCATCAGCAATGAGTTAATTACCGTGTTCAATTCTCAATGAAGGTATAATAACGTATGTTACTGCTCTGATGTTTACTACCGCAAAGTAAACCAACTACTATTACATTTTGTAATCAGAATTTCCAAAGGCATGCCTTCCCTTGTTGAAATTTGATGTCTTCTGCTTTTACTATGAATAATTAAATATTTAGTCACCTCTCAGGTGTTTTTTTAGCTGAATCTTTCCTACTCAATTCTAGATATTAATTTTGGTCTCAGCCAGCTTCGCTGTTTTTAAATATATATCCCCAGTCACAGGAATAAACTCTTATGCACTCTTATGCATTTTTTTTCTGCAAACAGTACTTACTCTAGATGACCCATTAAAAAAAAAAAGTTATAAAATATTGTGTTGCAAATGTTAAAGACATCATAAAGGTTTGGATATAGTACAAAGTGATAGATTTGAGCTTTTTTAAATAAAACGCTTTTTAAATAAAGCACAACAACAGCGTCTGTAACAAAAGACATTATTATAAATGCTTTGTTTGATTATTGATTGCTTCTCAGTTATACAACCGTGCTATTTTTTATATTTTTTGTTTGAAAAATTCTGCTTCCATCTCAGGTTAAGAATGTTATTGTATACATAAACAGAGCTAATGAAGCTAATAATGATACTTGTAGTTTATGTTTTGACTTAAGCAAGTAGGTCTGTACCAAAGTGCTGTACCTGATCTTTTAGAGAAGACAGTATATATTCTCTTTCAGCACGTGAAATGCTCCTGTGAGTTTCTGGTGTATCACTAACCAAACACATCCAGAAGAACCACCATAATACACCAAGTGCCCCTATTGTTGGGAAAAGATAGAAATAAAAAAAATAAGCAATTATATCAAGTGAATAACACTCTCAGATGAAGTGTTTCCTCAATACTCTAATGTAATTTTAATGAACATTATTTTTCTATCTACTTACAAACACTAGTTCCCCAAAGTGATTTAACAATGAGCATTTAGAGATAATAAACAATGAAGATGACTAAGCAGAATTTGTTTTCTTTGGGGTTTTTTTCCTCTTTTTTTTTCCTCTACTTGAGGTGCTGCATACAACAAGAAAGTTGCACACATACATAATGGTATTTTTATCAGTCACATGGAACAAAAAGGATATGTCTTACCCACAGAAAATAAAATTCACATTCAGTTTAATCACAAAAAAATACTTTGTGCACACACAGAGAATATCATTACATATAGTTTATCTGATGTACCAACCTTCCTTTTCTTTCTTAAGCCAACCCCAGAACTGTCATTTAAAAAAGAAGTAACTTTTCAATAGTCAGTCCAAATTAACTGCAATTTTCTGTAACTGTGACATTTTAACTTATTTCATTTTGTCCAATTGCTTAGTTTGAATCCTTTCAATTTATAAAAAAATCAAGGTGGTTTTGTTGACGAAAGTGTAACCCTTGTCTTTTATTATAATTCTTCCTTCTCCATGCAGAATGTGAAGTGACTCAGACATGTAAACAGACCTGTAAAAAGCATCCACGAGTTCTATGACATGCTGTTAAAAAATATTTTTTGTTAGAGGTTCTCCTAGATCATAAGTCACAGTAAACATGCTATGCCTTCATTTTGGGCATTCCTTCAGGGTTCTTGTGACTGCTAGAGAGACTTTCCACAGCTTCCATTTTAAGCAGCAGTAATTTTCACATGCTCTTTCATTCACAGAAGTTTATTCCTAGGATTAAAGTTATTAACTCAATTTCACACTTCAGATAAGAAATTTCAGCCTGTTGTTTCCCAGTGATGGGAGAGTTAAGAGCATTTGACTTGTACCAGCTTTTGTCCAACTCAGAGACAGCTTTGCTCATTGGAAGCAAGGCTTATACAGCCACTCACTGGAATCTACTTAGCTTTAAATATCTCTAATTGCCCAGAGAGAATAAAATAGCAACAAAACATGTCAAACGTGCTTTTAAAACTTAAAGTAAGTTTTATAATATCTAAAGCTTTTCAAAACAAATATGGAATTGACTTTCAATAATTAAGAAAAAATCAAAACACAACTCACCAAATATATAGAACACATAAACCCAGTTCATATAGTAGCAAATTAAACCAGATAGTGGCAGAGATACAACAGTTCCCAGCTGTGCACCTACCAGAAGAAAGCAAAACCAAGTGGAAAAATAATTAGGTATAAGTGGCACTTCACAGTTATTTTATTTTTCTGTAATAAATCATGCATAAAGATTTGTCACTACCACTAGCAGGCTGCACTTTGCTTTAAAGAAACACAAGCACAATAGGCTGCTTTGGCTGCTCCAAGCAAATGGAGCCACAAAGCCCTAAGCAGCCAAAATCAGAAGGAAAGAGCGATAACATATAAGCATTCTTGGCACATTTGTCTCCAGTAAAGTGATGGCTAATGCATCTAAACGAATGCAAGTTAGTTAACTGGTACTGCTGCAAAACAAGAGAAAGCTGATCATAGTATAATTAAGAACTTGGGGGTACAACATTCTGACTTCATATATTCAGTTTGCATTTCTTGTGTCTCCTACTAGCTCCACAAAAACAGGAATGCTAGAAACAAGAGCTAGAAGGCATCCATACAAAACCAGCAGGTACAATTCCCTAAATTCCCCAGGGTGTAGCATCAGGAAAGAAAGAAGGGAAAAATAAGCAGATTACAGTTCATAAACAAGCAAAAAGCCAGAAAGAAGTACTCCTGTGCTTATAATTCAACATACATTTTGCAAAGGATGGGAGGTGTTTCCCTCTCTCAAATCTAAACCAGAAATCTAACCCATATTATTTACACACTTGGAAACTCTACTAGTGATGAACAGTAGATCTTGTCTCTTAATGTTAGTTATACAATCACTTCTCCAAACTGAATCTCAACTCAGAAAACATTAGATTATTTTGATATTCTGGTGACCTAGAATATCCATGCAGAATATTCCATCTTCATGGAAACAGTAATTTTATTTGAGTCAGTTTCAACTACAAACAGGAAAACCACGTCATGCAAAATATAATCAAAATAACAACTACATATAACTTCAGTCATATGTTCTCTCAGAAAATCAACATGATCATGATTAAATTAACCACAGACCACATGACTGCCAACAGGGCAGAAAGAAAACAGTCCAGCAAGTTTACTCAAGATGCCTTATCCACCCATGACTGCTAACAATTGTCTGTTCAAGGCCACAGACTCTTCTCAACCAGTACATTGGCATATAATTCACAAAATAAAATAGGGCAGTTTAAAAACTCCCAATTGCTAAATGCAGGAGAAGTCAATCCCAACTCTGTGCTCTCTGCTTAACTTGTGTGATGGGTCTCACTTCTTCCAAAGCAGATTTAATACAGTACAAAGGCAGAAAAGATACAGGAAAAAAACCCACAAACCAAAACAAACAAAAAACAGAGGAAAAAGCTTTCTGCCACATTGGGTGGTTTAAAGTGGCTCATTAACAGGTCTGATGAGTGCCCAAAATAGCAAAAAGAAAGGAACTGGACACTTGGCTAGGAGGGAAGTCGGAAATATGGGGGAGAAAAGGATTAAGGCTTCATTCCTCTTGGCACAAGTGAGTCACTCGGCTAGCCTAAAAACTTGTAACTGAAGTTTACATGGTATAGCTCTGTCTTCTTGATGAACCCAGGCTGAATAGAAACACTGTAACAATTAATACTAACAACAGTGACAAAGCAAACCACCACTCCATTAACTGAATGGAAAACTTTTTCATCCTCAAATAAATAGTATCACTTTAGACTAGCAAGTTAAGAAACCTATGTTTCACCTGCCCCACAAATACTGCACTGAGCAATGTGACTGATCAATAAACCCCTGAGATGCAAGAAGGCTCAGTGGAGATGGGCAAGAGCAATGTGTCCATTAAGCTCAGAGAACAGCGCAGGGTGTGACCAACCACAGCTCTTGCAAAGAAACTGACTTTATCTCAACACGAAGGGGACCAGAGGGGGCCCTTTGTTTTAGATAAGCAGCTATGTCAGTTCAGTGGATCAGCTGATGCTATAAATCTTTCTCCTCATTCAGTTCCTTAAAAGTGTGACTGACTCCCTGAGTTAGCCAGACCAACATGAGAGCAGTGAATACATGAGTCAGCCCAACACAAACTATAAAACAACTAACAGAATTTCCAAGAGAAAAAAGACTTCTGCCTTCTGCCTTCAACCCAAACATGTATTGCAACTGATATATTTTGCTAAGTGTGAACTTACATTTGCACTGTACTTTCAGTATATTCTGTATCACTCTGCTAAATCAAAAATCCTGTATAACACCAAATGTTTTCGAAAAGTAAATCTGATATCAAACATTACACCTTCCAGGCATAGAATGTCTAAGAAAATCTGGTCTGGGAGTACTGGACTTTGACAAGGAGCTATTCTAGCGGTACCTGGGACCTTGGATATTTTCTTCCCTAAGTTCCTCCAAAAACATTTTTAAATAAACCTCCAAAACCAATCAACCAAACATCTCCATCCTGTGGTCGCCCCAGCTTTTTTGTTCCTAAAATTAAATTAAAATTAATTTAATTTAATTAAATTAATTAAAAAATTAATTTTTTGTTCCTAAAATTTGTTCCTAAAATTAAATTTACAGAATCTTCGCTAATCAACTTCACAGTAACTCTTTGCACCACTTTATCCCAAAGTTAGCCTGAAGTTTTATACTTCACTGCAGATCAATACCTTTTCTCAGGGTTATAAAAGCCATGAAGAAATGAAGATAACAAATGCAAAGCAAGTCTTAATGTTATGTTTTCTGGATTAAATGCTGATTAAAATTTATAATATAAATCCCTTTGATTTAAGTCAATCCTCCCTGTTACTGCAATAAAAATGTATAATCCCATTATCAGCGTGGGAATTTCTCACCTGCATATGAAATACTAAGGAGCTTGCTGCGTTCCAGTGGAGGAGCCCAAGAAGACCACATTGAATGCATAGCTGGGAAGGTAACACCCTAGAAAACATTTCATTCTGTTGAAATGCAAGCATTTCAGAACTCCCTTCAACTTTACATGTTTCAAAGCATATTTCATCAAAAAGCAGTAGTACAAGCTGTAAAGTTTCTGGTTTAGCAAGAAACTATTAATAAAAAGTGTGCAAAGCATAAGAGTAAGAAGGCAGAATTAATTTCTCCTGCTTTTGATTCTGTATATACTGGAAAAGCAACAACAATACAAACAATACTCTTTCAAGGTCCTGGTTTCTGAAAAATGTGAAAGGGTAACTAGTTTTGGCCCAAGTGTCCTTACAAATAAATCTTTTTTTCTCATTTGAAAAGCTTAAGCTAAAATACAGTGCAAATCTTTTAATTATTCAAAAACCCCAAAGTCACTCATAATGATGCAATCCATATACTAATCCATGATACCAACACCCACAGTCTAATCACTACAATTTATTAATATATTATTCAGATACATTTTCAAGTTACACAGAGAAAAATAATTACCTCTCCCAGCCCTTCCAAGGCTCTGACAGCTATGAGGTAGCCAACTCCCAAGTTTGCAGCTAAGGGAGTAAGCAAGGTAAATACAGAGGTACCAAAGATGCCAAATCCCAGCAAAAGCTTCCCTCCAATTTTGCTTGCAAGATATCCTCCTGGAATCTGCGTAATGATATAGCCATAGAAAAAAGAACCAAGGATCCATCCCTGAGTATCAGCATCCCAGGAATACTTTTCCCCCTAAAAAGAGAAAAAAAGCAACAAAATGCAGCAAGTTCAAAATAGCAGTTTCTCTGACCATATTTTATATAATGTTGATCCATCATTTAGTCCTTTATAACTGAGTTTCAAATTTTTCATGGCCTACTCCCTAAGATCTCCTTCCTCTACACACATCTATACTGCAATCAAAGTTGTGTTAAAAGCTAATTCCGGTAGCTTATAGTCTGTTCAGACATATCTAGACCAAACATGAAAATCATCACAACATGAAATTTAAGTGCTCAGGCAGTTCTCCCTTTCTGAGTTCCAAGCAGCTTGGGTTAAGTGACAGATATAGACTACATAGTCTGCCTGAGTGCATGCCCCACTTCTGTATCACAGAGTGGACATTCTGTCACACTCTACAAAATGGCTTTACCTGCAGAAAATTTATGGACAAAAAACCAAACAAGAGGAAGATGCTTAAATTTAATACAAAGAAAGAGAGCAGCCAAGGACAGGACTCACAAGGGTAGGTGGAATAATGGGATAAGCACAACAGTGGGAAGATGAGTTTAGCAAAGTAATAAAAGCGAAGATGATCAAAATAAGGAGTCTGCAGCTATACAGAAAGTCGGCAAGAAGATATGAACTGCTGCCCAGTAAAGTGATTATGAATTTTTAAGCATCTAAATGAGCAGCATAGATTTCACAGAAGCGATGAGATATTCTTACCATAAAGTTAGTGATAAATAACAAATGACCTCTAAACAAGCAAACAAAATAAGCAGGAAGATGGCAAGAGTGCTCAGTAATCACTTCAGCTGTAAGATGAGATCTATGCAACTCCAAATTCACAATGTTGGGGTTTTTTTTAAAAGCTTTCTTTTCATCTCCAAGAGTTCAATTAAGAAATGTGATTTTAAGGATTACTTGAAGGGAAATCAGAGACAAAGGATATAAAGACAAAAAGCATGATCTGGGAAAGAGATCAAAGAAGTAAAGTAAAATATTACATGCTAATTTGTAATGAAATTTTATGCCATTATGACTGTACAAAGAACAGGCAAATATGGACAGTGATGTGAGCTCTGATGCAGATATAACAGTAACAGTTGATCACTGGCATATAAAACAGTGAGTCATAGCAGATTTGTCAATTTTTAATGAATTGCTCAGGAAGGAGGTACATAAAAAACCTGACCCTGAGCACAGCACTTCTAAATTAGCTAGTCATTTTAAAGCTAGTATTTTCAGAATAACTTTAAAAGAACCACTGAAAAGGCCATCCAGTAAAAAGCAGCCTGCTCTCCTGCCACCCAAGTATGATTCTATCTATCACAGATTTCTACTAAACCCACTTTAACATGCCACATTACAGGACAACATGTTTGAGACCTCACCGTTGTGTTGCGAGGAACATTTATGGTGGAAGAATGGTCTGGACACACATTGGAAGTCGTATTCTTTGCTAAGCTCGTGTTAGGTTCTACCATATCCACCAGAGCAACGCTTAGGTTCACACGTAATGCATACAGGAGGAAGAACCCAAAACAGGCCAGGAGTGCTAGGTTATAGCGAGCTGAGCAGCATGCAGGGACTGAAATGAGAGCAAATGAAAAAATGTTTGTTTTAACAGAACTTAACAAAATAAGAACCACTGATAAGCAGCTTTTACTAATGCTCTCGCAAATTTTTGGGTAAGAGAAAAAATAGGAAAAGAGATAAGCTAATTTGTCTTAAGGGGTTTATTCAATAGGGAAAACAGCTGAGTGTGTTGAAAAAAAATAAAAAAGCCCACTTTTGGACTGATGTGCAAAACAAATGCAATCCTGGTTTAGATAACTGGCAGCTACACGCACAAGCATAGGGACTTTAACGGAAGTGTAGTGTGTGGTCTGGGGAAATGGATTTAGAAACACAGTTTCAAAACTCCTCTCCAAAATCCTGTAAGACTTATCCAAAGTAGAACTTCACACTTTTAAAAAAAAAAAACAAACCCAAATTAATGGGAAGTCTGTCACATACATGAAAATGGCTCAAGAAAAATAGATATTCTTAAAGCAGTGGTAAAGAACAGTCATTGAGATTTCAGGCTGTTCTCTAGGACAAGGTTTCCTTCTGTGACTTGGCTTATAAGGGAATATGCATTTGCTGACAGTTGCCAGAGAAAACTACCAGAAAGGGGAATGGCACACACTGTGAAACAGTAACAGTTTCCCAGTTGCCCAGCAGGCCCTTCTTGGCAGTCACCACACAATGACAAAGGAAAATGAGTCTTAAGATTCAGCATAAAATCTGTGTCATGACATTAAGCCGACTCTGCAGGCTGTTTAAACACAGATATCAGACTTTGCACTGTAACACGGTTATTGATTTCCTTCTACAGTAGTACACAGCAGCAACTGGCAGAGATCATACTTGAGGTATAACAGTTTAAAGCTCTGCAGATACTCTTCATAAACTGGGAATGCCTGAAACCTACTGAGTAGAAATGCTAAATTGTTGAGGAACTACTTGAAGAATCCGCTGAATTTACAAGTAGTCATGGGGTTAAGTTTCCCCTCTTGCAAAAGAACTATGGTGCTTATGGAAAATTTTATAACCTGGATGTCTGAAACTCAGAGAAGGTTGGGAATCAGCACCTACAGATATTACATCAGTCTACAGTGATCTCGTCTTGCTCTGACTATTCAGAATTCGAATGATGAATAGAACAAGTACACCTATGAACAACAGGACTGCACTGGAGCTTCATCTAATATGTCACTTGACTGGATTCTCTGATCCACAGGAAGAAACAAAGAGCAGTGCCATGTGGTCAAGTTACCAAGATACTTTCCCCTTCCCAGTAACTTCCCTGAAACAACGAATGAGCCTATGCAATTTTACTCCTCAATGAGAGACCAAGAGAGTCTTTTGGCAAGACTGTTTTTCATGAAATTAGTAGAATTTTCCCAGTTTTGAAGTCTATAACCCTGAAAAACTTTATGTGAAGTTCATTATGGCTATAGAAGTTGTTAAAATGACAGAGATGTTGTATTTGCTACATTCATTTAGTAAATGAGTAATAAATTAGACTTGTATAAATATGCAAAGCCCCTTCCAGACTTGGAGTAATTGCAACTCTCGCCTCATCAGCATTTGAAAAAGGCATACTGGATTTTTACATGACACGGAGAGCAGCC
Source organism: Dendrocincla tyrannina (assembly GCA_035047865.1). Lineage (NCBI taxonomy): Eukaryota > Metazoa > Chordata > Aves > Passeriformes > Dendrocolaptidae > Dendrocincla > Dendrocincla tyrannina. The sequence goes on along the minus strand of JAWWMP010000116.1, from coordinate 84,698,891 downwards.
AAGATTTTATTGCTTACTTTAAAAACAATAGGCACCAAGAACAGGAAGTGCTTACTGCACAAAAACTAGTTAAACAGCTTTGCTATCCTTTATTGTTGTTTAAAAAGCAATTTGTCTTAAGTAGAAAATGTATAATCATATAGCTTATAATAAGGAATATAAATCCAGGTAAAATTATTTAACCAGTTCACTTCTTGCATTTCTTGGGGTTAGACAATAATAACAAAAGGCTGAATATCACATTGGTGATGTAAACCTTTCCTTGGAAATGCAGATTAACTGGAACATCCATTTCTCTTCCTCTACAAGATTCTTACTGGTATACACCTTGTCTGGAGAGCAAGCTCCACAAAACAGATGTGCAAGAACTTAAGGTCGCTAATGTCAGATTTTTTTTCAACTGCAAATAGTTTGTTATAAAACCCTAACAAACATGTAGATCTGAAAGCCTGAAACAAATAATTACCTAAATTATTGCTTCCCTGTCATTCTACTAGATGCATTTTCAATACCCGAGAATATTAGATCAGGTTAACAGAACAGAAGAATGAGGAAGATTCCAGATGTGTTCCAGTCACCCACCTCTTCAGGAGATTGCTATAATCAGAGACACAGACATTCATGACCCTAAAGTTTAAAGCAGTTAACCATTGTGTTCAAGGTCTTACCTTGACTGGCAGTCTTCGGTCCTACATCTATAATTAATTCTGATTCCAGGGGCATGTTTTGGGGTACTGCAGCTATAATTGAAGAAGGTTCTTAAACTGCAGTTAAAAAATAGGTCTGCGCTGCAAGTTGCACGGCAGTTAAAGGAAATTGCTGTATTTTTCCTTGTGGGTGAGGTGAACCACCTCCAGCTGGAGCCTGATGCATTGTGCAAACTTAAGAACATATTCCTTTAGTAAGACTTGAACTCAAATTTCTCTCCTGTCACTTTTATAAAGTAATTTTGTTAGCAGCTCCCCTTGATGCAGTTATACATTTGCTTAAGCAGGTTAGAGCATCTCTGCACGGCATGCTGAAGAAACTAAAAATCCTTTTACAGTTTGTACATTCTGGGAAACAAAGCAGCGCAGACAACCCCCTAAACACACAGCAGCGCTGCTGCTAAGCCCTGGCGCCGTAACAAGCCTCCTCCTTACAACCAGCTTCGTGCCTCCTGCCTCCCACCTTGCCTCCTCTACACGCTTCCACAACAAGCAGTTAACCTTAACTCTGCCTTAAAATGAAGTTCTGCCACGACCTCGCAGCCTTTGGCACTCGGGCGGGTATCTGGGCTGGAGCTCCGCGCTTGCCGTCACCGCAAGGACAGGGAGCCCAGGGCAGGTGTGTGTGGCAGACAGGGTCAGCGCCCGGGGCCGTGTCTGCGGGCCCCGCCGCTCCATGGCAACGCGACGCCGCCGCACAGGGCCGGCCGCGGCCGCTCTCACCCGTGCCGGGCTGGGCCTCCTGCAGCAGCGGGGTGCGGTCCTCTCCCTCCTCGGGCTCCATCTCGCCGCTGACACCCGGACCGCGCAGCGCAACCAGGGACACACCGCCCGGCGCCACCGCTGCGGCCCGGCTCGGCTCCGCTCCGCTCGGTTCGGTTCGTCTCGGCTCCCTCCGGTTCGGCTCGGCCCGGCCCGGTTGAGCCCCGCTCGCCGCCCGCCCCGCTCTGCCCCGCCGGGCACCGGCGGCCGCAGCCCCCGGCGGTCACGTGACGGGCCCTGTCGGGCGGAAACGGCTTCAGCCGCAGCGCTGCGCTGCTGGCCGGCTGCCCTCGGCGGCCATCTTTAGTGAGGGCGGCCGCTCCCTCCGCCCCGCAAAGTCGCGGGGCCGCGCCCACAGACGGGGCGGGGGTGGCCGTCTGTGGGATGGTCGTGGCTGTGGCTGGGGCCGTGTCTGTGGGTGTGGGTGTGCGTGTGCGGGGTGTCCGCGCTGCGGTGGAAGAAGTTTCTCGTGGTCAGGGCCCATCTGATCAGGCGGATCGCGCCTTCCCTTCCCACGGGCAGCACAGGTGGCTGCGCCGGAGGCAAGGCGAGCGGGCCGTGGGTGCGGCCGTGTCCGTCTGCAGCCCCCGCAGTGCTCGTGTGACAATGACGGGGTGTCCGCCTCTGTACTCCATGTGTGCAGTGCCCGGTGCCTGCGCTGAGGCTTTAAAATCACAGAACCCTACAATACTAAGGCGTTGGAATGGACCTTAAAGGTCTTTTCGTCCCAACCACCGTCGTCAGGGCCACGTCCGATTAGAGCAGGTTGCTCAAGGCTTTATCCAGCCTGGCTTTGAACAGCTCCAAGGTCGGGGCATCCACAGCCTCCCTGGGCAACCTGTTCCAGTACCACACCACCCTCAAAATGTCATCCTAGTATCTAACCTAAATTTTCCCTCTTTCGATTTGTACCCACTGCTCCTTGTCCTATCACTACAATTCCCAGTGAAGAATCCCCTTTAGATACGGGACGGTTGCTGTGAGATCTCCACACAGCTTTCTCTTCTCCAGGCTGAACAGCCCCAACTTTCTCAGCCTGTCTTCATAGGGAAGGTGCTCTAGTTTACCAAAGTCATGTAAAAATGCACCAGTGTAAAATAATAAGCATCAAAGGATTTGTAATAGAGCCTTTTCTCTCAAATCATTGGAATTCAGCCTCAGTCAAGGCTAACAATAGAGCAGAAGTCTTTAAGTTTTACAGGCTCTTACATGGGAGCCACCTCCACTCATCTGTGCCCTTGCCAGGACGGAGTACTGAGTCATTTTGACAATCCTGATGGCCCAGTCCATCCTCTTAATGCCTTGGCTTTACTTAGATGCCTGTGCCATCCTAGTGATGTGTAACTAACTGCCTGGAAAATTCTACATACTGGAAAATGGAAGAATGCAAAAGATTCCTGGCAGCTTATTCAACTATATTGTTGAACAAGTGAGATATACTGAGTTTGCGAGTACCAATAGAATGTCTGTGGCTGTGTGCGGGTCATTTGGAATCCACATCTGTGTGAACATGTGGAGTAAACCAAGGCTTCTGTTCTTGTTCTGAAATTTAGCCTAAATGTTTTCTGTGAGTCAGACTTACCTGGAAGCCATTCTTACAGCTAAAATTACAGAAAAAAACCAAATTCCCTTATTCTGACAAAGCACACATCAAACATATTTTTCAAAATTTTAAGAGAAGTCGAGATTTGGTTGGTAGTACTCAAAGACTCTAGCTTTGCATTCCACACATGCTGTACTCTTCCTGGCCTTTCTGTACATACCACCAAGAGAGACCCCAGTGCACCAGCACCCAGCCCATGAGGAAGGAAGTCTAGGGATATATGGACCAGGACTGCGTGCAGCATGCACAAGATCATGAGCATGGCCACTTCCATCCTGGGCTGAACCTGCAGCTCTCCATAGACTCCTCTCATAATAACACAGGGAAGATGAAGGGCTGAAGGGACTGGAGTGATAGATGATGCTTTTCCTAGGCATCTTTTTTTTTTTCCTCTCTTCTTTCTTCTCCCCAAGGCATGTTGTTTCTTAAATGTACCTACACTCTTGCAATAGCAAGGAGTGTGGTTTTCTCTGCCTCGTTGCCTCCTTCTTAGAACTTTTAGAGCCTCACTGTTGAATGAACCTTTCTCACTTAGTGACACGCTACACCAAAAGCACCTTGATTGTGAGGCTGCAGCCCCACAGTCAAAAGGTGACACCCATAAACACAGATTCAGGAGTGTGTAAGGTGCATTGCTTTTGTCACATCAGATAAACACATCATTCCTTATTCCCTGAAGGCGGACTTTGTGTGTAGCTATATGGAAACAAGCATGGGGTTTTTTTTCTGCCCAGCCTACCAGGCACTGCTGGTTGTTGCTCTGCTCTGAAAGGCTATGTCATAGTTGTGATGAAGCCCTGATGTAGAGGATTTGAAGTATTTTCTGACTTTATTTATTTTTATTTCTAAAAAGGACACTTGTCTGTATTCAAACATTTTTGCCCTGGTTACTTTAAATACTGGATGCAGCTGTGCTCTGTGCTAGGCTGGGGAGGTGGTGGACAGCACTGCTCAGCACCCTGCTTCTCTTGTCATCTGACTCCTCAGCATGAGAGGGGAAAACAGCAGAGGTTTGCACTTCCTTCCCTAAATCCCATCCTGACATTTCACATCAAGCTAAAAAGACTTGCTGCAGCATGTCTCATATAGAGCACCAGATGGCGCTCTTTCCTCTGAAGTTCCCTTCGGAGAAGAAACCTTGGATGGTACCTGGGTCTTCCGAGAAAATCCATCTTTGTTTCTTGTGTCACGGCTCCTTTGGGCAAGCTCTCATATGATGATGGAGGAACACATTTCAAACTGATTAGCACTACCTGTACTTAGAGGCTTAGAAGATGAAGAAGGTGGACAGAGAAAATATATGAATGATGCTAATCTACGTTGCAGTATTTCCTCAAAGTAAAATAATGTCTCTTCTGTCAGTCTATTAAGTTCTATGGGATATAATAAAGAAGTTGTTGCTAGGTTCCCACATTTTTTTCAGTCTTTTAAAAATTACTATCACCGGATACCCTTATTTATTTATACCTTTTTAAAAAATCTGACTTTTGCAATCTTGTTTTTTCAAGATAAACAGAAGAAAGGAGCAGAGAAATGGAGCTTGTATTCACAATATAAGAACCACTTGGTTATTCTTAAATAACTGAAAGTAATATAAGCAAAGTTCAACGAGTGAAGATTGAAATATCTACTTTTAAATTTTTCAAAGTCTCCTTATATGCAGTACACTATACGATATATTTATGTTGTAAATGCCTAACATGGATGTTTATATTTCAGAATGATAATTTACAAAATGGAAGAATATAAAGTTAAGGTACCAGATTGTCTGGACGAGAAAAAATATGCACATTCATCCAAGGAAAAATATTTTGGGTTTCCCACAAGAAAGCAAGTTACAGTCAATCAAAATGGGAAAAGAGTTAGGATGCCTTGAGCTGTGCAGTTCTTCTGCCATAAAACTGAATACAAAGTCATTACTAAATCATGCATAAGATGATGCTGACCAAATCAGAAGAGGCTTATGTGGCTCTGGCAGTACAATGTGTTTTCATCTGTCTGGAAATATTCTGTCTGCTGCAAATGCCTCAGGGCTCCCTGTCACCATGGATATTCTTGCCTGGGGGTTTGGGTTGGGAGGGGAGATATTCATCCTGCTTGCTTTTCTTATTGTTTGCTAGTAGAGGCACTCCATGCTGTTCACTTTTTGACATTGGTCATGGCAGCAGAAAGCTTGGGACTTTCCGCAGTTAGCAACATTGCCTTCATATGGAAGAAAGGAAGAGTGTACTGTGTTCTCTACAAAATACTGCACTGGGTTATATGGCAATGTTCAACTAGATTCAGAGAAGTGGCTTAGGCTTTGTATTGCTTAAATTCTAGTGTTGTGGTAGCCAGTGAAAGTAGAGATGGGAAGTACAGACAACTGTAATGTCTAGGCTTCCTTATTTATGGATATTCTTCCTAAAACAAATGGGAGTGGCAATGCTGTTGGACATTTCCTATTAAAGAAGCGTCTTCTGTTCAGGACACTCATCTATGCCTGGAAACATGGACTCATATTTTTCCTCTGTCAGCGACATTTAGTAATTGCAATGAATAATGAACCTCAGGCAAGACAAGGCACTGGGACTTTGTGGAATCTTCTTTCTTTTAAACTACAGTTGTTTTCTTATCTATAGAAGCCATGAATATCCTTGTGGATGAGTTCTGCATATGCTGGGTTACTGGCTTTAAATGCTTCATTGTGGATGTATGGGCTACCAAAGGATGTTGGAGAGCTCACTAAGAAGTGCAATTCTTTTATCAATGGGCTCATGAAAACATAGGAATAGCTATAGTCCATCAGACCAATATTCCATTTCCCTCAGTGCCCCGTCTCTCACAGCAGTCAATAGCATGTGCTGAGGAAAGGACCTCTACAGACCGAACATAGGGTCATATATCCTCTGAATAGTCTCTGAATACATTGATTGGTGAGTCAGGCTCTTCCTGAGCAGGATGTGGTACCTTTGTACTCAGTAGTCATCTATACATTTGTCAGACAAGAATTTATGCCATCTGTTTTTGAATTCATGTAAAATTCAGTATCCATGTTCCCTGTGGCAAGGAGTTCCGCAGCTGAATTATATACTATGGATAGGGTTATACCTTTATGATCTTTCTGAGAAGAAATGCTTTTCTCCAAGTCTCCAGTAAATACTTACCTCTCCCTGTGCACATTTTAAAATGTTGAATCTAGTTGTACAGCAGTGTTCACACTGTCTCAGATGAGTCATTTGCAGCTGAGGACCCTTTATGCAGCTTCTCGATGTGCTACATGGTGACTGATGGCAGGGCACAGAAGCTGCTAGGAACTCTCTGGCTATGGAAGCCAACCATCCCTCAGAGATGCCAACATCGTGGGTGTTTATGGCACCCCACTGCAAGCCCAGCCTCATCCTGCTGTGGTGTGGTGGAGTCTTTGCAAAGCCCTTGTCTTTTCCCTCCTGCAAATTGTCTCCATGTCCTTGCCTGCTGCAGGACATCTCTGGGACTTTTTCCCAGGTTATCTTACAGTTGTTAAACCCACGAAAATTTTGGTGTATGACATAATGGTTGCCACTCCACCTCAGGATTTGAAAAGTGATATATAATTTTAAATTCATCCTTTAAAATTCTTAGCTATACACCCCTTTTGAACTCTCAGTTCCTTCATGAGGTTTGTTTTTTATCTTATCCTACGCTTCAAATAGCAGGGAAACTAGTACGGAAAAGTCTTCTGCAGTCTTTCATAATTTTTATATGTTCTTTAAATACCCTTAAAAGTATTTTCCCCTCTATTTACTAGGGAACATCAATCTTTAAAGGCCATAATTTTTTAAGATAGATATAAAATATATCTATAATTTCTTTGTGACACGTGTCAGGGAGTAAACCCTGACTTGACTCAGTTGGTTTCAACACATCCACATTTCTCAGGATGACTTTTGGAACAGCCTGGCCAGGTACACTTTGAGTATCAGTTGGATTGAATCGTGGCCTGGTGCCTACCACATAATCCTTTGTACCTGCCCACTCAGAGCTCTTTCAAGTGCACCACACATTATCATAATGTCATACCTTGCTGAGAGAGCGACTCTCTGCTTCCTTACTACCAAGTCACATTCTGCATTTTGTATTGTGCATTTTGTATGTGTAAGAGCTGTTTGTCCTGTTGTCAAAATTTCTGTTTACTAGAGAAGGGGAAACAAGGCAACAGTAATTACTGCAGTCATTCAAATAGCAACCTGGTTGTGGTTTACATTATGTTGATTAAGATGAAAATGTATGAGCATTGCAGATAAGCATACGTAAAGTACAGTTAGAAAATTTTAAGAGCTGTTTCAGACACAGTAAGAAATGTAATTGCAAACTCCTGAGCTCTGTATCATCCAGCCATCAGGTTTTGCAGTCTCAATCCTTGGAGGTTGTCAAGACCTCTCTGTATAAAGCCCTGAGAAATGTTTTCTGACCTCATTGCTCACCCTGCTTTGAACGGCAGGCTATATTAGACAACCGCCTGAGTCCTCTGCTTTGAATTTTCCTGTGTTTTTGTGATCTTGCAACACATCTCAGGAGTAAAAAACATCATGTGCACTACGTATTTTAAATATAGTTCATTTATTTTTTTAATACCCAAAGTAAATTACTGCTAAGGTACAAAAAGAAAAGAAAAGAAACTCACAGAACTGCTGTTAGTGGTCAGCAAAATCACAGGGTAAATCTTTAGCCCAAAAGCATAGCTAGGAGGCCTTAGAAAGTTGTCCAGTATAGGACACATTTCAGACATATGACAGCAATGTCCAAACATTTGGTTGTTACGGCAAGGTTTGGAAAGATGTAGCTCTTGGGCCCACACCCTCTTCATTTAAATAAACATGACTGCTGCTCTGGGTGATTGGCAAAGGAACAAACAGTTGCTTTTTGGACAGTGTGAATGAATACTCTATAGTGGCATTACTCAAGGGCTAAGTTTATTTAGACTTTGGCTTATTTGGTGACTTGAAACATAAAACCTTTACTCAGTTCCTTCTTAATCACTGAGATCGGACTCCTCACCCTCCCTCCTTTCCTGGAGACAGTAAGTGGTAAGAGTTAGTCCACAGGGAGAGATAGCTGGTATTTACCTGTGTCTAAACTAAATGCAAGGTTTTGTGCAAGTTTTATAAATAGCTTGAGTGAATTTTTAAAATAATTCTTAATTGCTCTGTCTATAGAAGCCATTTTAGCTTCTACAGAAACTGATTCTGTAAGGGACAACTTGCATAACATGAAGTTTACTCTCATGTTATGTGATTGTCAAATAGATGTCATGTAAAATAGAATGGAGTTCCTGGGGCATCTTACCTACATAATTGATGTCTACATACATCTATTCTATTTTTCCTTGATACCACAGTGTCGTTGGTTGGAAAGGAAAAGATTTCTCTTTATTTTTAGATTAAATAAAAAGGACAAACTGAACTAAACATCACAGTTTTAGCTTTTGACCAATTTCTAAATGGAAAGTTTGGGCTTTATTTTTAGAAAGAAAAAAAGCTGTCCAGCAAGAGATCATATCCTACAAAACCTTTAATTTTAACCGCTTCTTTTCTTCTTTTTTTTTTTTTTCCTGGTGTTGACCTTTTCTGGATGTGACAAGATGGAGGAAACCAGGACTGAAATAGTAGACTATACTATTTGATAGAATCTTTTCTTTCCCTCTTGACAATTCTATTTGATTTCCTTGGGAGCAGATCCCTGCTCTGTCCTTTCTGGGATGCATTAATCACTGTGTATGATTTTGGTCCGTTGACTCAAGAGCAACCTCACAGATTTTCATCAAGCTGCCTGGAGATCCCATGCCCTGATTTTCTGTATGTCATGGAGTACAGAATTTCAGCAAGTTGACCCTCTATTTAGCCTAATTACTTGGTTTACACTTTTGGAAAGGCATTGAGGTTTGATAGGAAGACATAATAAGTAGTAACCACTTCTTTCCTTAGCAGTGTGTTCAGGAAGATAACCTCTGTTGATAGTATGTGCCTCATCTCCCAGTTTGCATTTGATTGACTTTAACTGCCTGACCATTAGTTCTTCTTACACTTTTCTCCAATAGATCACCACCTATGAAAGTGTCATGGAGGTCCCACGCAGCCTTCTCTGTCTGATTAATTAAAATATGCATCTCTTTAGTCTGGTGGTTTAGGGCATTGTCTTCACACCTTAACTTACTTCTGTGTAAAATGTGGGAAATGAGTTTTGTCTACAGTCTCCTTTTGAAAGGAAGCTGCCTCTGCCTACAGGGATACACTGGTCTATAAAACAGACTGCTGTACTAATGTTCCCTGTTTTATGGGTAGATGAATGTCACAAATAGCTATTACAGAAACACACATTTATTAAAATATCTGTCAGATTTTATGTCCTTAATTTAAAGTGAAGTTACAATGTGTGAATGCATGTACTCCAGAGTGCTGTGATATACTAGTCTATGGCATTATGGAAACACTGGTTTTAGGAATTCCTTTTCAAAAGCCTGTAATTTAAATTTACAGTCTAATTATAGGCTATAGTTTGAGTTAATTGAATCCTCAGGGAATTCTTACCTTTTTTAAAATAAAACAGTGTTAATTCATGTGAAATTGTTTAATAAAAATAAGGTTTTTCTTGGCTGTTTCAGCAGTATTTGCAACAGGGAAGAGTTTCACTGACCTTTTGAAAATGCTCAGAGAGCAAAGGGAATAAGGACAGTTAAGATGAAATGACTAATGAAGCTTGTAAATAGAATATCATCACAAGCAATTGTAAAAAATACTGCCTTAGGAAAACAGATTTTTGAAGACAGTCTATCACCATTTGTTAAAGTTATTATCTTCTCTCACTTTCATAGAAACAGCATGATTGTTCATGCCCCTACTGTGCAGTTGAACAATCTACAATCAGAGAAAAATTCTAAAATATAATAAAGGCATTACATGAGCCTGCTTCCTAAATGTTCTCCATGTATGTATCAGATAGGATTCATTATATTAATCAAAATCAAGGGGCTAAATGCAACAAATAATGGAAAAAACCCACCTCATTTCTTTAACAAAGTTACAGAGATTTGAGTAAGGTGGAGGATACAATTTAGCATACTGAGCCCATTGAAGACATTGATTTCTGTAAAGGCAAGACTACCTTGAGGCTGCCTGCAGAGGAAATTTGAACATTCAGCTACACATGGAACCTGTTACAACTACTCCATTCACTTGCACTTTGGAGGACCTTCAGCATATCAGCAACAAGAACACAGGGTCATCTTACAGCAATCCATTACAGTTCTGTGAGATCCATCAACTGCAGAGAGCTAATGTTCTGGAAAGAGCAGGGGACACGTCCTCATTTTCATTCCATTATGGTCCTTCTGCACTGCTTTGTTAGTTCAAAAGGGCCAGGAAACTTGGTAACTGAGGACTATCTTTGCTGGAGAGGAATGACATGCATCATTTGTAGGTTTGCTCCTCAAACTTCCACCTTTCCCATAGTATAATTTTGCCATTCCTCCTTTACTTCCTGTTGTTTTTTTTTTTTCAGAATCTCATTTTTAAAAGTAAATCTCTCAAAATCCCATGAAGCCTTAACCCTGATGTCCTTACATATTTAGTGTTTTTCCTAAAAAACAGTGCTTTACTTTGTTGGGGTTTTTCAAAGCCCATATATAGTATTACATATAATGCGATAATATAGTATTTACAGATTTGATCACATATTTTTGTGGGTATGTTTAAAATTCATACAGGTATTTTAAAATTAAAATATTATGAAAATATAAGTATATATTTCTGAGATAATAAGTGCCGCGTTCCGCCGGGGGGGAGGAAGGCATGGTCCTCAGCCAAGGGGAACAAGCTGGAACAAGTTTATTTGGAGAGTATGGGACTCTTATAGGGTCAGGGAGGAGCTTGGGAAGTGGGGAGGAGTT
>JAWWMP010000116.1:84656036-84687813 GCA_035047865.1 Dendrocincla tyrannina | reverse complement strand
GTAGTTGTCCATTTTTGGCATTGATAAACTGTTCATCCTGTTCTTTCTGGCAGTCTTTGAAACAGTGTTCTCCGACAAATAAGATCTTTCTAGGTTTTTTGTTTGTTTTTGTTTGTTTGTTTATTTTTAACAAAGAAGGAGGTTTACTTCTATTTGGACATTACTTACTTGTTCTTATGCCTGTCTTTGAACAAACAGAAACAAAATGTGTTACCTTCAAATAGGTATCCCTGATCCAAAGCTTATCAAAATTAATGTCTATCTTTAAGTTTCATTCACTGAATACTCAATGAAGACTCTTAAGCTATAGTAATTTTAAATGCTCTGGAGATAACATATTTCAACTACTTGTTTCAACTTCCTGTTTAGAAATTTAATAGAAATTGCTGCTTTTAAGAATGGTATTCATTTGATTTGTTTAGAAGGCCACTTTTGAATGTCTGTTTATTCAAATGCTGGTATTTCAATGAGTCATATAGATCTGTTCTGAAGAGTGCCCACTTCACCCCATTGTCTATATGGTGAATGTAAGTAACTAGGTGTAGACTACTGCACAGCCTATATTTGACCAGGTAAATCATACCCCCTCTGCCTGCAGTAACACCTCAAGTTGGAAGAGAGTTTGCAAATAATATTTTTCACCAAATGAGATGTCTTCAACTACTAGGAAAAAAAGATCTTACTTGCAGTGCAGACCAGATTTTCATAAAGCCCCACCCTTATAGCTCAGGGCAAGTTTCACTGCATGGCACACCCATCGTCAGTGTAGCGTAAAACATTGTGACACATTCCATCATCAGAAACAGCATCAGAAGTGTTATTACTGAGTACTACTGTGAGAGCTTTATATCCTATGCTCTTGTCAGTACTTTCCAGCAAACACAAATTCTTCAGGCTTACATCCAAGCAAGGAATGTGCCCTCCTGCTACCATGAATGATCTTCCACCCACCTATTTTTAGTATTCACTGTAATTCTTGTCCACTCAATGTGAGTGATAAAACAGACTTTTTCTTCCTTCCTAGATGAGCTGCTGAATCACAGTTTCTGCTAGGACCTCATCCAAAGCCTATTGAGATTAATTAAAAGATTTATCCATCCCCTAAATGAGTTCTGTTGCAAGCCTTGAGTTCAGTGATGCATAAGGCAACTGGCTAAGCTTTTGAAGATAGAATGTTGTGCTGGAAGAGACTATAGTGATCTTCTAGTTCAAATTTCCACATAACATAGCTCTTCAGATTTCCCTGAATTTGCCTCATTTCATGGAAACACAGATTGTTTGCACCACAATCTGGTTGAACGCCTGCTGAATCCAGCTGAATATCAGACCAGCCAAGTTCACTGTCTAATGCTAAAAGCAGGACAAGGCATTGACCATTCAAGTCCTTGCTGCTGTAATTTTTGTGGAGATTTCCTCCAGTATTTTACTGAAGGGCTTAGGTTTTTACATTTACTGAACAGTATGGTTTTCCACATGTGATATTAGAGAAAAGCAGACTTAACTGTGTTTATTTCCAGCCAATCTTCATACAATTCCTAGAGCTTGCTAATCCTTCTAATTAGGTCCTTCTAATTTACCAAGGCAGAAGTTGCTTTCTGAATTCATTAAGGAACCATCCTTAATTCTGTATTTATTTAAACACGTTTTTATTTAGAATATACTTAGACTGCAACTCAGAGGTGCAATTTCAGCTGGTAAAGAAACAGGCAACAATATAGTTGCTAGCTGCCTGAGACCACAGCCAGTGCTGTAGGTGACTTTTGCAGCCTTTACAGGCTCTGTTTGTAAGACACCGTGAAGGATTAGCAAAGGTTCCTGGGTAGCAGTGAAGGTGGTAATGATGACATATTACAGGTGGGTGTAAAATTGAGTGCGGTAATGCTTGCTTAACTCCGAAATGTGAAAACTGAACAGAGAGGGATTTTTCAGCTAGTTTCTCTGGTTGCCATGCTGAACACAACCACCTGTTTTACCTCCCAAACTGTATCTCCAGAGTACCCCCTTGACTGGCTTGGAGCAGGTGACGATTATTAAATCCTCTAATGCTAGGTTATGCTTCTTCAAAATTATTCCTAATATGCAGAAATCAGGTCCAGAACAAATTTCCTTTGCCTGGTGATCTTTGTGCACAAATTACTCCCTCAGGTATTCGTCAGAAACAGGCATGTAAGATGTACTTAGGCCTGAGACACTGACAAATGGGTGAAAATAGTGGGTAGCCCAGCTAAAGTCTTTTGTTTGGCTGAAACATAGATGTCCTAGCAGTTAATTAGTACTAATGTGATCTGTTTCTTCTGCCTGCTCTGGATGGAGAGGTATTTTTAGCTGAGAATATCTTATGCCCTATAACAGAAGCTGGTGGGTATGCAAAAGCTTTCCAAATCTGGGTGCCCCTAAGTTTAAATTTGACCAGTTTAGCCCAAACTCATAATGAAACCCCAGTGTAGACAACTGCCAGTGGAAATGATCAGATTAACAGTGCACAGGGGAATGTAATACTCCCATAACGGGTAGGGTTGTGTGATCAATATGCTTACCCGAAACCCAAGTACAACAGAACAAATAGCTTAACACTTAGTGATCATGAATGGGTTACCAGCTTAACTCAGTTCTCTCTAACTGTGCTAATTTTTCAATTACTTATTACTCATTTTTATTCTGTGCAGAGAAATGTGCAGAGGAGGCTTGAGATACATGGTGTAGTTCTAGGCATTCATTGGCTATAGAGCTGAAGTTGGGTTAAAATTTTCTTAGTTTACTTCTTTTCTGCTCATGATCCACAGTTTTCTATCTACATACTGTGCTGATAGCCAATTCTGAGGCGGGAGGACTGTGTTGCACACAGGACAACTGAAATGAGCTGAATTAGGAGTAAACCTCTCTCCAGAAAGAACTGTGTGACACAGACTGCAGGGTAGGGTTGGGAGGGCTGCAGACTGCAGAGCTGGGACGTGCTGAGTGGGGAATGGGAGGCGGAGTTCCTAGAGCTGGCTTTCTCGTGGGAATCACCACACAGGAAAGTGCTCCCTGTCCAGGTACAGTGTTTAGTGTTGTTTGGGCACCAAAGAAGGACCACATTTGATAAAACAATGTGGGAGCTGAAGTGTTGTTTCAGGGAAATGACTGCATATACACAATGAAAATTAGCAGTTGCAGAGCATTTTTGAAAATCAAGACCTTGTTCAGATGTTACTAAGGCATGACTCTTGAATTATCTCTGAAAGGGCTAATATATGTTTAAGCTTTCTACTAACTGGGAGCTTGCTGAATCCTTACCTACCATATTTGACTTCTAAATGGTGTGTTTAACTGTGAAAACCCTTTATATACACCTAAAGTGTAGTATATCCTGTTTGGAAACTAAATTATGAAAATGTCTCTGAGTGCATGGATACATGTGTAAGAAATGGAGCTTGTATATTGTTACAGAATGGCATTTAACAATTTCTGTTTCTCCCTTTCTCATTTGTTCTAAATCTGTTCAGGACAGATGAAATCCTAATACTGATAATCCATTTATTCTTTTACTTTGAGCTATACAATTCTTTTATTGGCATTTTTGTAGAAGATGAGATCAAATACATATACCAAATTATCTCTAAATAAGAAGCCCTTAGGGGAGCAAAGGAAGATGGGAGTCCATAATACAGTTGTGAAACTGGACAAAATCTGTAACATTTGCAAGCATTTTCGCTAATGAACTTTTGGGCTACATTCATGCTAATGAATTAAACAGTGCCAGCAAATGTTCTTGGGACTGGAAGTTTATTGTCTCTACCCTTAAGTTGACCTTAGCATGGTTTGCTCCAGCCACTAAGTGTTCTCTTGAACAATTCATGGTGCAGTTTGCGGGTCAGCATCAATCATACCTGATGGGAAGTTTAGATGTGACCACCTTATTTTAGAGACTGAGAGAGCTGATTACGGTTGACAGGTATGGTGGAGTGCCAGTAGGGCCCAGTGTGAGAGACGGAAGAAATGTGTACTTTGTGTAGCTTTACCCTCTGAGGCTGGGGGCTTACTTGTAAGCTGGTTTTCCCACCAAGAAAAGGAGTGGTAGTGACTGTTCATCTTCCCTAGCTATTTCTCACATATAACAAGGACTTACTAAAAATAATAGCAAACCTCTCACAAACTTTTTGCCTCTTCATGCACCTTTTGCAGGTGAGAAGCTGCCAAGACTAATTTTCCAAGCATCCTCTGGTTGCTGTACTATCACGCCTGTCCTAGCTTAAAGAGGTGGCACCCTCTCACCTGTCACTAGTCTCACCTGTCACAAAGACTAGTGCTCCAAATAGAATCAGAGGAGGTATGAAAAATTATAAAAGCAAATTTAAAGTATGTGAAACAACTGCACAGGATACAATTAGAACACAGTGTTTATGTACATATGATGTATCTGCATCAGATACAACAGATGTTTATGTACATCAGATACTGTTCATATCTGATTTTCATGAGAACATAACGTAATGTTTCTGTTCAGGACTACTACTACTGTATTTTTCCTATGTATTGGAATGCAGAGGATCCCAGCCCAGCACTTCTGAAGAGACAGACTGCAAGAACTGGGTGGATTTTCAAAATGTATTAATAGACTTGCACAGGGATGAAAGAATTTGAATAAATCAAAACATTAGATGTGCCTAGTCTACACAGTTACAATGAACATGCTAAAGGAACAGAATCTCCCCCGGACTGCTTCACTTTTTGGACTCTGAAGGTGGGTTAAGATGCATAAGTAGACATGACCTTATTTTGCAGATATTGGGCACAGACGATAGTCCAGCCAGAGCTACATTACCAATCAGTTCACGTTTAAGTAGCTACGAGGCTCCTTGAATTTCTGCCAGCATCGTTCTCCCTGCCCAGACCCTGAACCGTTCCCGACTCGCCTCCGAGCCCGATCCCCACGCCAGCGCGCCTCTGCGGGCTCTCCAGATCTCTCCAAGTCGACAACTGGGCAGCGCCCAACACACCGCCCTCGGTGTGTGTTTTGTAGGGTGTTGTGTTCGTCCGAGAGTCCCACCCATCAGTTCCTGAGCTGCATCAGCCCGAGGACGCGAAGAGGGATGGCTGAGGGGAGGTGAAAGGCACCCGAGGGGTATCACTGTGTAGGGCGATGCGTCCCGCCGCCCCGACCTCGGGAACGCCCCCGCGGGAGCTGCTGCCTCGGAGCGCGCTTGGCGCTGGGGCAGCGCCGGCCTCTCCCTCTCTCCCTCCCTTCCCTCCCTCCCTCCCTCCCTCCCCCGTCCGCCAAGGCGCCTCCCGCCCGGCCCCGGCCACAGCCCCGGTCCCGGCCCCGCGCACAGCGGCGGATTCACCGCGCAGCGCGCACCGAGAGCCATGGCGCGGTGCCCCGGCGATGTGCGCTTCTTCCTCCTCCTCCTGCTGCTCCTGCTCCTCTGCAGCTCCGCGGCGGCCGGGTACGTGGGGCTGGGGGCGGGCGGGGGCGCCGCACCTTCGCTGCGCCCGGCGCGGGGGCTGCGGGGCTGTTCCCGGCGCTGTTCCCCGGGCTATTCCCGGGGCTGCCGGCGCAGGGCTGGAGCGGGTCCGCAGAGCGGGCGGAGCAGCCCTGCCCGGTCCTCGTCCGGCGCCCCCGGGAGTGCCCCGTGGGTGAGCATCCCCTCCAGCCTCTGCGGCCGAGAGCAGCGGGGGAGCTTTGCAACATGTGTCCTATCTCTTTATGTGGAGGCTGTTACTTTTTTGGGGATTGTATTTCACTCCCTGCCCTGTCTCCCTCTGCCCGTGTGGACTGTGCAGACCTACGTTCCTTGTGGCAGCTCCCTGCGACATCAGGCCTGGAGCAAACGTGACTGTTGGGGTAGCTCTGCTGCAGGACAGCCCAGCGCAGGTCACCGTAAGGGGAGAAGTGATCAGAAATAACGAGACCGTCTTGAGCAGCGAGATGGTCTTTGAGAAAGGTAAGAGAATGGACTTGGTCTGGAAGTATTTAGATTTGCCTTCTCACACAAATATTTTGTTGTTCCCAAAATACCTCAGCCTCTAAACGGTACTAAAATAGGAACTTTATCTTACCAAGTAGGAGTCGCTATGGTAAAATAATCTTGTACGCTGCTGGCTCTGTTTCCAGTTGGGCTACTGAGCTGGATAGCAAGTGGATGCACGGGTGGGTGAGCTAACTCATTGTAAACTCTGAAAATAATCAGATAGTAGCAAAGTGTGATGGATATAGGATTTCTGAGGAGCTAGGAGGTACTCTGGTCAATGTAGTGGGGCCACTGAAGAAGTAGTAGAGGAAGAGTCACTTACTGGTATAGCTTAAGGCACAAAGTGGAAGCATATGGGAGAACAGTAAAGGTGGAACAAACAAAGTAATTCAGCAATTGGAATGCTTCTCATACCCTAAGAAAGGGAAGACCCAATCAAGGGCAATCAGAAGTGAAGATGACTGTGTCAGACTTACATGGAAGCTCTGTGCATTTGAAGAAACAGAAGTTTTTAAGGATCAAGAACTGAATTGTGGACAGATTGGGAATTGAAGATAAGTAAACCTTAGAGTAGGATGATTTAATCTATGTAACCAGGTAGCAGTAGAGAATGTGGTGGCAGTTCTGAATAGTTGGAGAGCTGAGATATCCTGAGCACTGTTCCTTTTCAGAAAGGTCACCTGAGAACAGAAGCATAGAGATGTCCTGATTGAGATTTGTCCTCATGAGAAAGAAACTTTTGTATGGGTAATCGAGCTTTCCCATTTCTTTTAGTATGAGGGAATATATATGACATCCAAACTTGCTTTTTATTTGGTAAAAGTAGAGAGTCTGGAGGCAGCATGAGGGCTATGAAGCCCTTTCTTCTATTATTGTTTTATAGTTACCATAGATGCCTTAATTGGAAGTATCACCTTTTCATTTCAACTCCTTCATGAAAGCCCACATCTCTTTACAACCTGTAGAGAAGACTGAAGCTTTGAGTATGATAAAGTGTGTTTTGACCAGACCAAAAAATTTATGGCTTCATGATGCAGAAAAGCATATCTGTTCAAAACTCTTCTAGCTATTTCATATATTCTGAATATTTTCCCAGAACTATGCATTGGCAGTTTTACAGTTTGGGTATTGTTTGTCCACTCATTGTTATCAGGTGTCATGTCCTCCAGCAGTCAGTGTAAAAGCAAAAACCTGAGGCAAATTTTCTGTAGTGGTACGACTAATGAAAAAAAAAAATCTCAGTGTTTATTTCTGATTCAAATTAGTTTTATACACCTGATCTGTTAATTCCCTAATCTAACACTAATAGTTGTGGTGATGTATGCCTAAGGCAATTGCTTTAGGAGGACAAATTTGCTAGCAACTAACATTTGCATGCAACTGAAACAAACTGTCTGTCATGCCTAGGGTCCTTAAATTCTTAAGTCTCCATAGCACATTACCTGCCAAATTTAGATTTGCATATTCAAAACTCTAGAGCAAACCTAGGGACTAGACATAGTGGAGGATTCAGCAGTGGAAAAAGGAAAAATTTTATTCTGTGGAGAAATAAACATTGATGTATTTATTGTGCTACTAGTAATGACCTTGCTATTTTAAGTTCACAATTTCTCTTCAAACCTTTCCTGGCAGTATTTTGATACTAAACCAAAAGAAACCTAAACCAACTAACTTGTTTGTTTGTTTGTTTGTTTTTGTTTTTTTTGTTTGTTTGTTTGTTTTGTGTTTTTTTTTGTTTTCTTTTGAAAGTAAAAGTTTTTAAAAGGAAAAACATTTCTTCTCCTTTTCTTCTAACTATACTGGCTTTTATTTCCTGCTTCTGTTCTGCTTTAACATCGAGTTCAGTGAGCCTTGCATGAGTTTCAACCTGTCTGTTGTTGTCCTTTTCAACATTAAAAGGCAGACAAGCAACTGCTAATTCTAAGCTTGTGGAATATATGGATGTCTGTCTGCTGAGCGTACAGAACAATCCTTGACACTGCGAGCTGCTGAAGTCAGAGTGAGTGGTGGGTAATCGGAAACAGGTAGGACCCTGTGCCAGACTGGATACAGTGAGGAAAAAGGGTGAAATGCTGTAGTGCATTACTAACTTTTAATCCTTCTCTTGTCTTTTAAATATATCTTTAATTTTTCTGTGCTTTTTTACTTGATAAATGGAACAGGAAAAAAAAAAAAGATGCTGAGCATACCGTGTATTTCCTCTTGCAAAATTTTTAACATTTAGTATGTGGCCATCAGTTTTTTCTAGTCAGGTTATATAATCTGTTAGTCATTTGTTCTCTGTGAACAAATATGTAAGCAAAGCTGTTACGGGCCAGGAGCAGGAGAACTTCCCTTTAACAGAGTAACAGAGGATGTAGTGTTGAAGTTGTGTATCCAAAAGTTCTACCGGAGTGGACTAGTTCTGACTCAGAGAGAAAGCAAGTTGTCAGAGAGAAGCAAAAGCAGTTTGTCAGAGTAAGATCCTAAAGCTTTAAATTCTTCACTGAAGAACAAAATAATCTAAAGATAAAATATGAACTGGTGTTGCTATGGCTGAGCTAGTCTTGAGTATTTAACTGAAGAAAGACTGGAAGAGGTTTTATTAAGCCAGCTGTTGCAGTTGAAGGAAAAAAACCAAGGGTATCTCCAGGCACACAAAATCTTCTTTAAATGACATCATTGCTGCATAAATTAGTGCCCAGAAAATGTTGCTTTATCTGACACTGACACCTACCTTGGTTAGGCTGGAAATTCAGTGGCAGTGTTCCCTAAATTGGCTCAATTATGCTCTGTATTTTTCCTTGCATGGTGACAACAGAAGCAGGGCATTAACTGCTCTGAGAAACTGATCTGACTGAAAGTTTTTATTTTTGTTTGAAATGAGGCAGACAGGTCCCCTGGTTCAGTGTGCAAACATTTGTGCTGATGGAACGGAGATGGGTGCAGAGTTGGGAATTGGATGCTGAAGACAGAGGACAGGCTGAGGACACATTTTTTATTAGGGATGTTTAATCTTGTAGGCAAAGTTCAGCCAAGCACCTAAGTATTACAGCTATTACGTACCAGTCTGGCAAAGTGCTTCTGCAATTGCCTGAAGTTAAAGATTCAGCCTGGTCCTCTAGTAGCAGCTCAGTATGATGCATGTACTAGTCTGAGTTTCTGAATTAGCTCCATAAAAGGATCTCGTTGAATTAGGGGCACAGGGTTTTTTCTTTCTATAATATAACTCTTCCTGTATAAAAGAAATAGAGTGGTTGCCCTCTGATGGTTGATAAAACATTCACTGTTTTAATGTTACTGTAAGGGGAATTTTGGTATCTGAGTGATTCTTGGAAAATTGCCCGTTAGAGAAAGGCTTTCGCAGGGGAATTTGGTTCACATTATTGTTGTGCTTTTTCTATAGCAAAGGGCAAATAAATATATTTATTAATAAGTGGTTAGTGAGCATTCTTTGGAGTGAAGGAGAAAGTGTGCATGCACACACATTTAAAGAAGTGGTGGTATTTTGAGCTTGGCTCAAACTGTATAGCAAGGGAGATTGTTTAAAACCAATGTTTTGCTACAGAAATTAAATTAATTACATTAAATGTAGTGAAAACAGACCAACTGAATGTTTGCAAGGAGGAGACTGCTGCTACAGGTAAACTTCATGCGAGCAAGCACAACCCAAAATAAAAAGAGTCAGTGCGTCACCAGGAGTGAATAGATTTCCGTTGCCTACAGTGGACTCCAGAAAAACAAAGCACTGACTGAAGCTGTTTCTTTGCACCGGACCAAGCCTTGACACACTTTCTGTGGAGATGCAGTATCAGAAAGATCCTCACCCTGATTGAAAACGACTGGAGAAAGTAACAATGGCTTGTGTGCAATTGGAGCTGTTGGGCTTTCTGGGTCAACAGCAAAAAAAATGATGGGAATAACAGATAGAATTAAATTTCCTGCATGAATAGCTTGATTTTCAGTGATTGCAGTGAAGGGTGACTCTTGCCATGCACATTTATCCAGTCATTGATCAATAAAGATATAGTTTGAATTCGCAAGAGTTGTCTTACAGGGTTTGCTACCCAGACATTGCTACGTGTGGCCATGTATGAGAAACTTTATACTTTAATTGTCAGAGATTCTGAAAAGTATTTTCCGTGTTGGTGCTATAGTGAATTGGAAAGAGTAAGCAGCATATAAGTTGGAAAAAATACTAGTTTTAAGAAAAGCTTTCATGTGTAATGAGGTGCTATCATTTACCTGACAGCATGAATATTTTTACTTCTAAAGATTCTTAAGATTTAGTCAGAGCTTCTGATATGTAAGGTGCAACATAATATATTTAAGGCATGGTGAGTCAGAACTACTTTGTGAACTTACTGAAGACTCTGGTTTACAGTAGCATGCATAGTTTGTAAATTACTTGTATATTTTAACTAATACGTGCTGCTTTTCTGTATTTGTAGAGAGGAAGAAACTTACTTGTTAAAAGAGATTACTGAGCTACAGTGTAGTAGATACTTAACTAGGATTTATGAAACATGAGTCTGTGAGAACATTTGTCAAGCTCAGACATGTAGTGATCCTCCGCACAGACAATGGAAAATCTGTGTTTACTAGAAGGTATGTCTTACATACTTAGTAATAACCACATCAGTATGTGAAACAGTGAAAAACACTAGGAATAGTAAGTTGTAAAGTAACACCTAAATGGGAATGAATGGCGAAAGAATGCCAGTCTTTGTTGTTAACCTTGAGTTGTCTCTGTACCTTATGTCAGAATCAAATCACTGAGTTATTGGTGACTATGCTGTCTGTGCTGAAAACCTGTGGGATTTTGCTCGCAGTTCAGTGGGGCATCTCCTTTCTGCCTAATTCTGCATCAGTAACTGAAAAGTCAAACAGTGAGAGAGCAGAAATTACATGATCTTGCATCCATAACCCACACCTCCAAAAGTACATATAGCTGTGCCTCGTGAAAAATAACTTGTCAAATAGTCAGCATGTGCAGATAACCTATGCAAAATCAGAATGAAGGAAAAGTTTTTGTAAGGCGGTGTTGGGGTTGGATCCAGAGACAAGGGAGCTAGTAGAGAAGGTGGCACTCTTACGGGCTTTTATATTTCTGGAGTATATATAAGAAGAAAAAAGAAAAATGTTTTCTGTGCCTGAATCCATCCTGCCAACAGGCCCATTAAGTTGTTTGCAGGGAAAATGGAAGTAGTGATCCCATCTAGTACTTTTGCTTTATTTTATTGCTTGGATGCTGTTTGAGGGGAAGAGTTCTGTGACTCAAGGCTTATGTGTTTGTACATGAGGTCTCTCTGGTACCATGTTCTTCCCCAATATCCAGCCAAGAAGGGTGTGGCAGATCGAGTGCTACAGGCTGTAGAAATGCTGACAGTGGGGCAGCTCTCACAGAGGAGGGAGAGAATGTTACACATTCCAGTGTGGTGTTCCCTGTTACTACTGTGAACTGGAAAGGGTTTACAGCTTTTAGGAAAAGGAGGAGAGAGAAGAACAAAGTAAAGGCTGTGAATTAGGGAAAAAAAACCAAAAGTGATTCCAATAAACAACAGGAACTGGGAGGTAAAATACTGTCAGAAATAAGAAGGGAAGCAAAGGGAGAAAGTTCTTGAGGGATGCATACTGAAAGGATAAGTACACATTACCCTAACAGAGCAGAAAGGTGAGAAGTAAAGTAACTAAACAGGATCTCACTGGTCAAAAAACAGCAGAAAAAAGGGAAACCCTATGTATAAACTGAAAATGAGGTCAGATTACAAAGGCTGAGCTTAAAGAAGTAGTAAGGGTAGGAAAGGAGAAAACTAGTAAGGCCAAACCATCAGTAGGAAAGAATGTGAAGGATAATAAGGCAGTTTTAAAATACCATATTGGCAACAAGAAGTCTTGCAAAGGATGTGGCTTCCTACTCACTCTGATGAGAAGGGCATTGGTTAATGATGCTGAGAGGCAGGAAGTGTTCAGTCTTCACGAAGAGGATCAAGTAAGTGTCATGGAAACGAACTAAGACAAAAAGGGGGAGAAACAGTTTGAAGAGTGCTTTGGTAAAAAAGATGTTTAGACCTGATAAATTTGTCTGTAGAATATTTAGGGAATTGACTAAAATATTTTAAAACCTGCTAGTGAAATTTTGAAACCAGGAATGAAGAGACAGTTTCTGGAATATTTAAAATCTGCAAAGAAAATGTGTTCCACCGTGGGCTGACAGGGATTGTAGGTGGGTAAAAAGCAGGATATTTTTATATTTTGATGTCACTAAGGTGATTGATAGTCCACTCTGATAGTGCACTCTGACAAGCCAGCTGTGGAAGCGGGGACAGTATGAAATTCTTATTTAATATGTTTGTGGATGGAAAACTATATTCATCTCTTAGATCTCGGTGTATTTCACTCTCAAACTGCAAGTGGGTTGCCCTGAAACTGTGTTGTTCAGTATGACTGACATGAATGAAAGAGGGAGAATATTTATTAGATTAGTGAAGGAGTGGTAAGGTTGCTGGGGGAAAGGATTAGATTTTGAACTCATTTTGGCAATACTAGAAATGACTAGGGGAAAAACTGGATTCATGGACAGGTCTGATTTTGTTGAAGAATGAGAGTGTGTGTTTACTAGGGGAGCATCAAGGTGGTGGAACAGTCCTGCAGAAAAGAGGGAATGTGTGTAGGGTGGGTGATGGTTTAAAGGTAACAGAAGGTGAAAGCTTGTAAGCAATACTGTAGTGCTTAAAAAAGAAGATAAACATTGTACTCAAAGGTATACACAGAAATATTTTCTATAAGCTATGAGAAAATATTTGAGTAATCTTCACAGCCTAATTAGGCATCCTGGGGAATGCTGTTCTGATCTTTGGCACTCCTCATGGAGGTAGTGAACCAACTGGAGAAATTCCAGGGAGAGCACAGGGAAAGATTGGAGAGCTCTCAGGAGACAAGTTCAAACCTGACAGAAGATGATCCTTCACATGAGATGAACATAAATTGTGGAACCCCCTTTCCCAGTTGTTGGGGATGTGATCACAGAAATTTATGAGACAAAAGTCCATCAAGGACTAGTCCACTATAAAGACACTAATTTTGACTTTTCAAGCCCCAAACCTCAGACTGCATAGTCTGGGAAGAGCATCCAAGAACGGGTCACTTTGTTTTGACCCTGGGAGCTGCTTCTACATTCTGGAAAGCATCTGGGGAGAGATGGGAGGAATTAGGGTAAAATATTAGAAGTGTGCTGTGCACCTATTATGTATTGTTGGGTATATAAAAATAAGTTTTAAAGGGAAAAGGGTGGAAGCTAAGAGTGGATCTCCAGATGGGTCTAGGGTGATGTCCTCAGTGGTGTCTAATTAGGAGGAGATCCAAGCTGAAGTGTTGGGTTATAGAAGTACCTGCAGAGGCAGCAAGCATGGGAAATTCATGAGTTTCCAGTCCTACACAGGTGACTTCTCTTTTCATGAGACAGTCAGCATTGGCAGCGTTACTGGTTTCTGTGCTCTGCTATCCATGACTCCCTGTTTGTGAAGGCAGAGTGGAGACCCTATCAGTAGAGACTGAATAGCTGATGGCAAGAGGTGATGCTGATTCTGCTAGATTCGCTGCAATCCAAATAAGAGTGTGTGTAGAAAATGTGGCCACAATTAGAGACCAATTCTCCAGCTTCCTGGAGGTGCAGATGTGCGGTCCAGGTGCTTATTTTGTATGCTTAGGGGTTTATATTGCCTTTATTCACTGATGAAAGAAGTGTCCGGTAAGATTTTTATATATTTAAATAACTTGGTTGCCTCAGAGAAGTTGTGTGGCTTTCTCATCACAGACTCTGAATGTATTCCAGAAAATGGAAGAAAACTGCTATGAAAACAAACCTTCTTCCACTCCCTGTAAGCAGAAATTTAAATAGATCCCGAATGCTTTATTTGCAGTGAATAAGTTTGAGAGATGACTTGACTTTGGAATTTTGCTCCAGTTACAGCAATTGATGTGATGAGGGTGGTGTTCAGTAATACTGTCAAATGTCTGGCATCTACAGACTTAGCCACGTTTTGTCCTCGTATGATTTTCCTGTGTTTTAAGTTGGAATAAAAACTTCAGCTGCTTTAAGTTGCCTTAATAGTGGCTTTGTCTGTGTTTATTTCATGGACATCAGAATGGATAGTAATGATGGCCAACAGTGCTTTCAAAGCAGGATGTGCAGATGCCTGTGAGTTTATGTGTTTTGTGTATAGTCACCAAGGGAATGAAATGTATTTCACATTTAGTTGTGTAAAAGGCTTAAGTCTGAGATTATTCTGAATTGTCTGTAGTTTCATAGACTGGATCTGATGTCACGAAAGTTTTCTCTATAGTATTCAAAAATTGCCTTGCTAACAGCTGTAAATTTATACCTCATGACAATATAGTTGTCTTGGTATGGTAGGCAGTGATGTCATGCACATGGCAAAAAGTCCATGGATAGCTTTTAGGTTGGTCTCAGGAAAAGCTGAAAAGAGGCTGTCCTTGAATTTAAGCATCTGCAATGGTAGCAGCTGGATAGCTGTCAGAAGATCTCTCATTAGAGAGTATTTACTTTTAGAAATATGAAGCTGTTTTGTTTTCCTGCACAGTGTTCAGTGTCTTAGATAACCCAGAGTTTTAAGTATTGTTCCGGTAATTGGCTGGTCTCTGACTGCTCAGCTGAAAGTGGCAATAGTAGTGTAATTCACAGAGTTGGTTGTTTACTTCAGAAGATTGAGTGAAGAATTAAATGTCTGAATTATGCTCTAAGTCTAAAAAGGGCCAGACGGCAGGAAACATGGTGCTTGCTTGGGGAAGGGATTGTGGATGTGGCAGGGCAAGGGAAGAGGTGCCCTGTATCAGCAGTATCTCTTGGTCTGAGAGAGTGGGAGATGATGGTTTTCCTCAAGGGTTGATCTGACAGGGCTGACGAGAGAAGAATGGCTGAACCAGTAAAAGGGACAAGCAGGGAGGTACCATAACTCCTTTGCCCTGGTGACAGGCAGGGGAAGGACAGTACCCCTTCTTTTCATACCTTCTGGTATGTATATAGTGTGTCCTGGCCATGAGTGTTTCTGGTTGTGCTTTCTGTGGTTGGGTTTCCCCGGTTCTTCAGATTGTGAAGAAAAGTAGGTTGGGGAAAACCTTTATATTTAGCTGGAGAAGGTTTTTTTTTCCTGGCTGTCAGAAAAACGTCCCTACACTTTGCATTGCAGACTGAACTAAAACTTGCTGGCAACTGCTGAGTTTGCTAAAACATGGCTTTAATCACAAAAACATCTGTGCATATTGCCTTTCTTCTGTCCTCTAGAGCTGTGTGCCCTATCTCTTGACCAGACCCTCAGGTAATAAGTTCTGGTCCAGTTCAGATTATTCCTCTTGTTCTTTTACATCTTTCTCCATAGGCAGAACTGCTACCCTGCCTCTCTCTCTCTCCCTCTATAATTTCTGTGTGCTTTTAGCCTCCTGATTTGCAAAAACGAATGAAAAGGATAAGGAGCAGTGGAAATAGAGAGTAGCGTAATGAGTGGCTGTGGACAGAAGTGTACACAGTGCTGGCAGACAGGAAGAGTTTAGGAGGCTTTTTGGAGCAAGTATATACCCCTTTGCTACAGGCCTGTTGGCCTCATTTGGCTTTGGATGCCAGCCCATACGCTGACGTCCCCTGGCAATCTCTGTTGCATGCGTTTGAATGCTGTATTGCCCCTCCTTCTATAATCCGGGCCAAATTTAGCCATAACTTAGCAGTGGCTCACACTATGTATTTTAGGCTATTTGTGTAGCTAACCAGTGCTAATTTGGGTGCTAGCTTTAGGGTCATAGATGAGTATAACATGTTTAAACAAAACTGTAAACTCAACAGATTTGCAGATCTTCTTATTTGAAGAAAAAGTATTTTTCACTCCCTGGTCAGTTTAAACCTTAGTATTTATGCTTCCTCTTTTTTTTTTTTTTCTTCTTTTTCTTTTTTCTTCTTCTTTTTAAACACAAAAATAATATATATTTTGGACAGGAATATATATCCAGAAGAACATTATTTTTTGTTTCTCTGACGTGAGATTTTTGAAATAGCAGTAGAAAAAGCTCCATTTACCACTGCAAAGAAAATGCTTTTCTGTAAACATTCCCTAGGCATGGATATGTGAACACAGCTTCCAGAAGAAAGATGTGGCATTATTTCAGTAAATCAATCTGAAGTGAATCCAGTTGTATTTTCTCTGTTCTTGCACAGATCTAAGAAGGAATGAGGATATAAGTAGTAGAGTTTAAGTGAGAAAATCTGTTTGTAGCAATGCCTGTCACATGAGCTAGAATATAGTCAGTCCTAACTTTATGTAAATTAGAGATTCAAGTGCTGCTCTACTGATACATATTGGCACAAGCTCTAGTTCACTGTGCCAAGCCATACAGTCATTTTTCTGGAACCTCTGTCCTTTTTTTGGGAGTGGAAGCTGAAACATTTACGTCTGGTCCTAGTGGTGTCAGCTCAAGAAGGGGTAGCATAAGTTTCTGGGTTTGGGTCAGGTCCATGCAAGGGGAAGAACTTAAGATGCCGTTGTTTGTGCAACTCTCTGTAAGTCTAAAAAAACACGCACGTGTTCTGTTCTGGAGAACTTTTTCTATTTGCTTTGTTGATAACAGTACTATTAGACCACCAAAAAATGGCAGGGTGGAAAGGTACATTAAAAAGATAACAATTTGCCCCTGACACCTATACTGGTGATATGTCACTACCACACTGCCTTTGATTCCTCTTCTGCTGGATAATCCTGAATGCCAAGGATTCTGAGAAAAAGGAGGCAGGACAGTGTGGCATTTGTTTCTACTGTATTTCCATGTATTTTCTCCATGCAGTATTATTGAATGAATACAGTACAAGCTTCAGGAATTCTGTGAAAGAAATTTTGCAAGTGATGAGGAAGGATGTTTTTTCTTGAAGGCTCATGTGACTTCTGTTGGGATTTTTTTGTTGTTTGTTTTTTAGCTTTCTTCAAGATTAGTATGCAACAGTCCACTGAATTTTGCTGCTTCTCCCTGCAGCTAGGTCATGGCTCCCAGCTGGAAGTTTTCTTTAACTAACACCTTGTGGTAGCAGGGACCTGTGGCCTTGACTGGTCTTTCCCATCTGTGGCTCATTGCAGTTGTGCTGGCTTACTCTGCTGCTGTGGAGAGCAGGTGGGATGAGTCAGGAGGAAGCATTTTGTGGTCTGTAGTGCTTGGTGTAGGTGGTTTAACTGTTCTGGGCTCCTTTCTGAACTCACTTCTTCTGTCTATAGTTACCTGTAATCATTGGGACCTATATTCAATAAATAAATGGGTTCATTGCAGGGATGTGTCAAAGGAGGGTGTCAGCTGTTGCCATTTCTGAGAGCAGTAGACTTGACTGATCTCATGTGTAAATCATGTGTAGTGTTACACATTGTATGTATGTAAAAGTGTCTGGCTGCATAAAAGCAGAGTTTCCAGCAGAGCAATGCCATGTTCTAGCTATTGGAGCTTGGATAATTCCTTATAAACCTGAAATTGCTGTATGATTAAATATAACTTTAATTCATCAAGTGAACAGAAAAATATGGGAAATTTCTGCAATTCAGCACTGGTATAAGGGAAACATTTTGCCTATGGCTTTTGCCTAAGCACATCCAAAGCCATCCCTAGGCATAACTGAGCAGAGCTCTAGGGAATTGACTACAGCTTAGTAGTTTCTGACAACATGGGAAGATCTTGCATGACAGGGAAATTTACTGCAGTGCTAAAGAATTTCGGATCTGCCCAGGCTGCTCAGTTCCTAACAAAATAGTTACGTAGTGGCATGATTTGGAAGATTACCTCATGCCCTAGAGCCTCTTTTATGATTTCCACTGGCTGGGAATTACGCAGTGCTCAAGGCTTTATCAGCCAGGAAAGCTGCAGCTCCCTACCGCTGCTTCAGAAGGTAAATGCTTTCTGAGTTGCACAGTGGAAAAGTAACTGTGATATAAATCTCTCTCCTCCCCAACTCTTTCCCCACCTGCATCATGTCTGTATCTGGCTCAGACCTGATGTTACCTTTCCCAGGCCTGGGAACACAAAAGAAACCCTGCCTTCAGGTTTCTGTCTTTTGCATTCTAGTTGTTCTCAAAACTGGTGGAGGTGAGCAGACACTGCCCTGATGAGAAAGGCTGTGAAGTACCTGCCCTGTTACTTGAAAGGTTGCTTTGCAAGCTGGTAGATGCTGCACAGGATGATGTTCAGAAGTCCCCTTCTTGCTCACCTAGTGCAGTGCATGGATACTACTGCGTTTGCATTGGTGTGGGTTAAGATGGAAATGGAAACCCTGTTCTGTGGGCTATGGTATGAATATCAGATTTGTGCTTGTTGTCTCCCAGTGTACTGAAGTCCCTGATGTAGCCATTGCTATAATTAGCTGTGTGGGTTACATTAAAGCTAGTGCAGCAGTACTTAACCATGTACATATCCATTAAGACAGGAGGTAAATGTTTTCTGTTCCTTGTTAATAACCAATTATCAGCAGTGACAAAGGTTATTTTTTTTCCTCTGGTGGCACAGTGGTAAGGGTTGTGGTTGTACAAACCCCAGCTTTAGCACTGTTATTTCACAGAGGGACAGCAACTGGAGAAGGGCTTTCAGTGTACAACTGAGGGAAATTTCAGGCGGTAACTTTGTACCATCTGTCTTGTTGCTTGTTACCCTTCACCTTTCTCCCTTTACAGTGAAATATAATTCTCTAAAAAGAATTCTTCCTAGATAACAATAATTCCCTCTGTCCTGAGTTTGGAAGATGTAATTTTCCCTGAGCTAAAATGATGTCTCTCTTGGTGTGATTGTTTGGGAATGGGGCTGTTTGTGTAGATGTTGGGAATAAATACATCAGTGATTCCAGAGGAGTTTACATTGCCCATGGATCAGGTATTCTGCAAGACTTCGTAATTCCTCTCCTGTAGCTGACCTGTGACCTGCAGTTGTCCTGTGGCCCTGTGTGCCAAGCAAGCTTGGCCAAGTGGGGGATTCGTTGCCACTGTGCGGTGGCGCAGGTTGCCCTCTTCACTGGCTACTGAGAAAAGTGTGTATTTTACCAGAGACTCTGTCTAGAAAACCTCAAGGCCAGTGGGGTTGCTCAGAGTCAATGACTGCATGGGCTGCTTCTCAAGTGAAGAGGGGCGAGGGATTCTAGGGAAAAAAAAAAGGTAGCTTTAACAGGAGCATAAACATGTTGTGGAAAGAACTGTGGTCCTTAGGGCCCAGTACTGCCCATCCTTGTTAACCTTTTGAATACCAGAATGAAATACTGGAGTGTGCTACCCACAGTCTTCATTTGTGGGATGTGAGTCATTTGGTTTAACCCAAGTTATAATTTGAATAGACACTGGACAGCATTTTTCCTTTTGTGCTCTGACAGCAGCCAGAACAACCTGTGTTCAGTTCATTGTGACTTTTTAAAATTAACGTTTATTGAAGTTCAGAGGTTAAATGATTGCTTCATCTTGGAATGCTTTTTTATGTCCAGGATCAAGAAGGATGTAAGTAAATGAGGGTTTTTTGTTTTTTTTTTACTTCATTAAACAGTTGACCAAAAGACAGGTATCAACCCATTGCTTTTTAGGAGATACAAAAATGTCTAACTGAGTGGAATCAGTAGAAGAAAATATGAGTCAGTATGAGTCAGCAGTGTGCCCAGGCAGCCTAAAGAGGAACCCCCTTTTTTGAAGGGTACATCAAGCACAGCATTACCAGCCAATCCAGAGAGGTGATTATCCCACTGCTTTCAGCGTTGGTGCCTCCTCACCTGGAGTACTGTGTGCAGTTCTGGGGCCCACAGTTTAAGAAGGGTGTGGAGATCCTTGAATGCATCCAGAGGAGGGCAGCAAAGCTCATGACAAGGCTGGAAGACGTGTCCAGTGTGGAGCAGCTACAGGCATTGGGTTTGTCAGGTTTGGCTGAGGGGCAACCTCATGACTCTCTACAGCTTCCTGAGGAGGGGAAGTGGAAAAAGAGGTGCGATCTCTTATGCCTGCTATAGGTGATAGGAGATGTACAGTGGTTGAAAGCTGCACTAGGAAAGGTTCAGACTAGACATTAGGAAACAGTCTTTACTGAGAGAGTGGTCAGACACTGGCAAAGGGTTCCTAGAGATGTGGTTGATGTCTGAAAGCTGGCAGTGTTTAAGACTTTTGGACAATGCCCTTAAAAGCATGCTTTTAACTTTTGGTGAGCCTGAAGTGATCAGGCAGTTGGACTAAGTGATCACTGTAAGTCCCTTCCAACTGAAATGTTCTGTTCTATTCTGTTGTGTTTTTAAAATACCTAAAAGTTGGGGCACTGATGGCTTTACAATGTAATGATATCCAGGAGCTTAATAGCAAATTTATTTGGATTCTAAAAATATTTGAGACAACATTGTCTAAAATAGTTAAAGCAATAAGTAATATTAACCCAAATATATTGATATATTGCTTACTTATTCCCATGGTGATGTAGTGCAGTGAAGTTAACTCTGGGTGCTCCTTTGCTTAAGGGTGGTAAATGCATGGTTTTGAAAATTTTAGTCCATATCTGGGCTGCAGAATCAATGGTTAATTGTAACTCAGGTGAAGTAGAGGATTGAATGCATCATAAAAGTGTCTCTGTGTGAATCTAAAGGAAAATGTTCAAGTGGAGAACATGGGCATCAGCCCCCTTACCCCCAAACAGAGAAGAGTAATATTGCTGTAGGCTGGAGGTCATACTTTTGCAGCCCTGCAAAAGGTATGAGACATCTTCCATCAGCCTTGTGAGGGGAGAAGAGGTAAGGTGGATACATCTGGTTAAGAGGAGGCTGAGAGCCAGTGCCCGTTGAAGCAGCACATTTAGGTTGCAGTAGAGGTAATGGCTTTGGCACAGACATGCTGCCATTCTGCTGGCTTTGTTTTGTAGCAGTGACACCACCAGGTAGGGAGTTACTGCTAGAGGGAATAGCCAGGATTAAGGCAGTTTTTTTTTCCGTTTTGCCTTCTGCAATGTTGTGTAATTTAAAGTATTTTCCTTCTTTTTATTCCTTTTAGAAAATTGTCAGTCTTGATAAAAATGACTACAGAGGAGATTAGTAGATATTATCCTGAGTTTCTGTTACGTTGCAGAATCAACTTCTTTGCAGAACCAGAGGGATGCTTTTGTCTTAGGACAGTGGTACCCAAGAGGGGAGTGGTTCTCAAGGGCAGTAGTGCCAAACCATACCTACTTTGTTCAGGTAGCTTTCAGCTGGGACACTGTTGGTACCCTCAGAACACTATATAAGCAGAGCACTGCATTTTAGTTTTTCTGAGCTGTTCTGCTCTGACTGTTTCTTTTAGCAGATTTGTAATGGTGGTAATTGTTAGGGAACTGAATCTGATAGCTTGATGGTCAGGAAATAGTGTCTCAGACCAGGTTCTTGGGGTTTTGCCCTGCTGGTGTGCCTCTGGGCTTGTGGTGATGGGTGTGTGATGGGCTGAGTGCTCCCTTGGGGTGGGGAAGGTGCTTGCTCAGGTTCCACATCTACTTTCCTCTCTTCCTGCTCCTTCATGTGTCTCTGGAGATGAGCTGCTTATCCTGTAATCTGATGGTGGCCTTAAGAGGACTTGGGACAAATAACTGCGGGGAATGAGATGTGCAATGAGATACAAGCACAGTATGTCATTATTGACTAATGCAGCAGTTGCTCCAGGCTCTCTCTTCTAAGTTTCATGTCCAGACAGTGTTTGGCAGCAATCAGTGGACTGATAAATGTGTACATCTTGGCCAGCCAGTCACAGTCATTGCATGTGTGTTGGCTGGATGGTCCATGTGCCCTGAGCTCCAGAGCTGCATCAAGGGAATTTGTTTGTCCCATGGGTATTATGGGCAACGAAGTGGGAAGGAGCACTGCTCATCTAAGATAATGTTGATGTTTTGGTAAGTTTATGGTAATTAGTCTTACAGATTTCTGACAGTGTGATTTTTCTTCTCTCTCTTTTTTTTTTTTTTTTAATTCAGATTCCTTTGGGACTCTTGTTCTTCCAGTAGTAAGTATTTCTTTCCCTTCCTTCTTCCTCAGAAAATGTTGACTCCCTGTAACTTAGAATCAGTTGGTGTTGATGAGATAATATGTTTTGCATGCGATCCCAGCTATTTTCACAGTCTTGGATGAGTGTATTTAGTGACCAATAAACCAAAGAGTTTTCAGATCAAGCACTCTGCTGCTTATTAGAAGTAATTACAGGATTTGGGAGCAGATTTCCAGCATCAACACAAACTATCATAAGACTTGAACACAGAACTTTACTTTGTGGGTTTTTTGGCTGGCAAATACCTACATCTGTATTTTAGACACACCATGAGGACTAATTAGAGTTGAAAGAATTGTGCAAAGTAATAACTGAGAAATACAAAAATAAAAATATATTTATATGCAGTCTTTTTAAGGGTGTGGAAATACACATTCAGTGGAAGTACATAATCAGCAACAAAAGAGTATCTTGAATTGTGAGTCCTGTATGAATCCCAAATTCATAAGCATAGATGTTCATCTTTAAAACTGTGTCTAAAGAACCAGGTATTTATATCAGGAAAAAAGTTTTGTCAAAGTCCTCTATAAGTCTTGAGTATCTCTAAATCCAGTGGGTTTAAATTCTGATCTCAAATAAACTGTGTTTCTGTTTAAGTAATCTGGAAATGCTTTATAGATGGATAATGACAGTGAGCAGCTCAACATCAGAAAGATTACTAGGTTGAAATATATCTCTATGAACTATATATTAACCACCATAGAAAATTCTGTTCATAGAAAAAAAAGAAGATGAAATTAAGAAGTTCCTTAATATAAACTATCCAGGTCTTAAAGTGTTCAAGTGCTTATAACTAGGCGGTGTGAATTCCTCCCTCTGCTGCCGCTATCTGAAGTGATGAAAACTGACTCATTTTTTAATAGCGAGATTTTTTTTTTTTTCATTCAGAAAAATTAAGTACACTTATTAGGTTTTGTCCAAAGTGTAATTTGCTGGTAGCAGAAGGTGGGTAATTAGTTTCTGGATTCAGCCTCATCTTTTCCAGAGAAAACAGTAACTGCCTTGTCTGAGGTGCTCATGATGGTGGCTGGTGTAGTCAGGAGAAGTATGTGAGATGGCCTTTTTCTCTCTTGTGTTAGGAGTGCCAAATTTGGGATAGTAATAGCATTCATTTTGAGATGTTTTGATTGAGATAAAATATTTTCACAGTATGTTCCTACTGCTTAATGTTAAAAGCTGCCTTGCTCATATTTGGGTTCAGAAACAACTCGTTAAAGAAGGAGTTGGTGGGGCTGAGATAGTTAGTGTTGCTGTAGCAATGACCTTCTGGAAGTGTTGTATTAGTGCAGTTTCTGTTAGCATAGATGTGTGAAACAGAAGGTGGAGTATGTTGCACCTCAGCTGTCCTGATACGCTGCCGTGGCAATGCAGACTTCCTTGTCTCTGACCTTTACATTAACGAAGGTGTAGCAGGCAATTTTGTCTCCATGGTGCAGGAAGGAAAGATCTTTTGAAAAGTAAAAAGTAAAAAAACCCTAGGGAGCAACCAATGCTATCTATCATTATTCATCATAGGAAAGACGTACAGGAGATTATATTTGGTCTCTAAATGGCATTTACAGACTTTTAAAAAAGAAGTCAAAGACAATACTTGCAAGTATGGTAAAATAATGCTGTAAGAGCACAATTTGCTCCTCTGATGAGCCAAAACAAGCTGATTTTCTTCCATTTTGATTTTGAATGGTTATGTGTCCTGGACATTGTGTAGGGAATCCTATCTGCTTTTTAGGGGGTAGAGCTTCTTTACTAAGTAGTAACGTTCATAAATGCATTAATTTTGAGGTAATATTTGACAGATGCAGTAGCTAAGGCTGCTCCTCCTATTTAAGATATTGCAGAATACTTGGCTTGGAATTTGGAGTGTATTGAAGTATGTGAATCATATGTTCTTGGCAATATTTGTACAAAAACCTGCAGCCGAAGAAAATGCAGGATCTATTTCACTGTGGAACTTTGCTCCTAAAATTTAGTTATATAAGTCTAGATTTTAAAAGTGGAATATCTTCTTCCTATATCATGATGTGCCTGCTCATGGGTAAAAAGCGGCTGTTTATTTTTCTCCTTCCTGATTTTTTCCTGGCTTGTTTTTAAAAGCAGAAAGTAAACAGAGAGGGATGGAATTGTAGTTGATTCCTCTTTATAGGTAAAGAGAAAGAAATGTATTTGGTACAGATGTTTGCATCTACCTCATTTGCCACCCTGTGACATTTTCCCTTGTCTGTGAATTCCTGTTACCTCACTGTGTGCTGTTAGAATAAACTTTAACAGCACTACAGCCTTTCTTTGTAGGACTTAATAGGACACTTTGGAAGTGCTGTGCCTCGTGAGTTTACAGCTGTAATTTTCATTACGCTACAGGAGAAATGCTTCAATTCCATATGTTATGCTGTAAAATGCAAGCCTGTCTGCTTTAGTTGTCTTAACTTCAGTGGTTTTACTTCAGATTTACTGTTGGAATCCAAACAGAAGCATGTGACTCTTAAGCTTTTCAGCAGGTCTGCATGTTGAAATGAGCTGTACGCTGTGTTAAAACCCTTTCCCTTTTTCAAAGAGCCACTCTGGCAGTACAGAAGCTGAGCTGGGGTGTCCCTGGGGTCATTGGTTGTCTATGAATGCTCTGCTTAGGTGAAATTCCCGTGTACTGCAGCATCTCTGCTTCAAGCCTCACAGCCCCTGTGACTGGGATTCCTCCCAGCTAACTTCAGGAAATGAAGTGGTGTGTCTGAATTATGAGCTCTAGATTTCCTCTGTCCACTGGAAAGACACAGAAGAGAGAAGGAGAAACCTGTTCATGATTACGCTGATCTTATGTGGTCTAAATTTCTTTGCCAGTGATATCTGTCTGTTTTCTGCCAGCACAGAAGGAGCCTTCAATGTGTATCCAAAATAAGTTAACCATATAAAATGTCTTTTCCTTTATTTCTTAATGTTTTGAAAAGAATAATTACTTCCTAGATGAGCCACAGAATGTGCTATAATTATGAATCATTAGACTGAAATGAGGTAAAATCAGTGAGGTTTCTGTTGAAAAGCAGTGCCTCACCTCATGAGATGTTCTGTATTTGATTTTTATACCCCATAGGACATGAAACTAAAGATTGTAAAAAAAGAAGTACAGGGTTCTCTTAGAGTCCTGCTCATCTTGCTCACACATACCTTCTTCAGATCTTTTATTTTTGGAAAATTTGTTACCAGAAAGTGGTGGAGTCAGAAAAATATTAGCACCTTATATCAAATCCACGAAATTTCTAAGTGACTGTGACAAGTGACTGTGTATGTTTGTGAGTCTATGAATTGTAAATGAATACATATATACTTACATTGTTGAAAACCTGATTACTACTGAAAATTAGATGCAAGTAGGTTGAAAAGATGCCTCTGGTAACAATTTTTCAGGTAATTGTTGAAATAACTAGTTAAAGTACTGAAAAAAATCTCGTTTGCCTTTTTGAGAATTTACATAAATTGACAAGTTCAGGTGTATAGATCATTATGTCACATGTTTTTTTAAATAATAATATCTTCAAGAATATTTCTGATAATTAACCTGCCTTTCTTTTAAGCTGCCTTTGAACAGTGCTTCTGGGAATTATGAATTACTGGTGGAAGGCCATGCTAATGGCCAGCCCATCTTCTCTAACCGCACCACCTTGATGTATGTGTCAAAGAGCATCTCCGTATTCATCCAGACTGATAAATCTATGTACAAACCAGGACAAGATGTGCTGTTTCGGATTGTTACCGTCTATCCTGATCTTAAACCTTACAAAGTACCTCTGAATATATATATCCGAGTAAGTATCCACAGGAACATAATTATACATTGTAACGTGTCATATGTTTCAAATTTATGTGACAAATAAAGATCACATATATTGCTACCTCAGTCTTGCTAGCAAGACCACAGGCATTTAACGTGCAGCTCGACTTTTCTTCTAGGACCCTCGGAAGAAGTTGATTCAGCAGTGGTTGATGGAGGAGGGTGATTTGGGTGTAGTTTCCAAAAAATTTCAGTTGTCAGCGAACCCTCCACTTGGAGACTGGTCCATAGAGGTGGAAATGAATGTGAGTATTAACACTGCCAAATCACAGAGAGATTTATTTCTTTTGATAGATGTGAATAAAGTTGTGTTTACTTTGCTGAAACCAGTTACTAACATGGACCATGAGAGGAGCAAATCCTTCCCTTATGACAATTATTATTCACGATGCTATTCAAAGATATTATGCAAACCTCACAATATTTTCAGTAATATATGGTTTTGTAAGGAAGGGTACAAAAACCCCCAAACATATTTTATCCTAAGGTCTGTGATTTGAGTCTAAAAATATGTTATTTAAAAAGTGAGGGGTTTTTATGTTAATATGAAGGAAAGACCTTGTGGACAACTGTGTTTGTTTTTTTCTGTTTATTTTGCAAGCAAATACACAGAAATTCAGGGATGTCCCATCAATTCACAATGATTGATAGTTACTGAGGAAAAAAAACAACTATGTAAAATAGAAAGGATGGCTAGTAGTGCACAACTATTGCATAACAAAACTGGAATGATTTGTGTTGCATGCTGCTGTTGGTAGTAGTTCTCTCAATTCAGTCCTTTAAGCTGTACACTCCCTTCTACACCATGGAAAATGTTGCAAAAATAGTGGAGGTTTAGCTGTTCAAAACTCTGTGTCAGGTTGATTCAGCCCACTTTTAAATGCCTGTAGTTTGGGAACTGCATTTCCGACTTGGCTTGCAATGGCTAGTCAGACACATTTAGCAAGTACAAACGGGACTGCTTAATGTTCTGCAGTGAGGGAGATGATGGGGTAGCAAGCAGAAAAACTCATGGTCATGTATTGCTTGGGAATAATATTTTCCAGTGCCAGTTATATGTTGATAGGTTTCTATAGGCTGAGCTATGTGAGGGTGGTGCTCAAGTGAGTGTCAGGACTGGATTTTTCAAATACATTCTCATGTGGGTGTGGAGTTGTTAGCTGTTGTGTGTGATGGGAAAAATGTATTAATTTGTTTCTGCCCTCATCCCTGTACTCTGCCACTCCTTCCCATCCCCCCACTGCTGCTCAGTAGCTTCTCAGCCGTGCTGAGGCAGCTGTAGTTAGTCTGAGATCTAAAGTGCCACAGGGAAGTGACCAAATCGAAAAGCATCTGAGTGTTTTTCTTTGCCTAGACCTGACTGCTTCACTGATCAGGTTGACAGCCATCCCCACGCACAGCTACATAGGTGCTTTTCAGTGGTGGGGAAGCGTGGCTCAGACATGGGAGCAAAGGCTAGTGACAGTGGTGGGCTCCTTCAGCAGGTCACTTGCCAGGTGAAAAAGTGTTTATGAAATGTTGCTTGGGCTTTCTGCAGAGGCTTGAGTAATCCTGAAGTCAGGAGATAATTTATGAAGGAACTGCTGCAGCTGCTTTCAGGATCTGAATTAGTGCCACTCCCTCCTGAAACAAACCAGAAAGAAAAAAAATGAAGTTGTAAAGTTGAAAGGAAAATGCCTAATAGATTCATCTGGGCTAGTGAAACAGCTGTGACAAAAGACAACTGAACTGAAACCTTAGCAGACTGTAGTTGATGACAGTATTCTAAATTTTAGCTACTTGGTAGTATTGCAGAAGGTTAATGGTCCTGGAAGATATATGTCATGGTGGGAACGTCTCTTGACTCATGAGTAACAAGGGAACATTTTGTTCACTGTCTCTTTCAACACATAGCTAAAGGGCATCAGGTAAAGGAGGTAAAGAGTTATTTCAAAGTGACTAAACCAGCATAACTGAACTGCAGAGCACAGCACTGGCGGGTAATGTGAATACTGAAAATTCAGGTGGGATCAAAAAAATGTCTAAACAAATTCACAGTACACTCCATTGAGAACTGAAAACTAGAAAGCCCTGAGGTGTCAGGTCAAGACAGTGTCATTGCTGGCTACCCTGGTTGGTGCAGTTCACTTAAGTATTGGACCTTGCTGCCAAAGACTGGACACTGGCCTTCATGTTAGATCTGTTGGGCTACAACCTTACTCAGGATGTCTCTGTTCTGTTTTCATGTCATTTCCCCTACTATTAAATTTTTAAAACTTAGAGTGTTAACATAAGAGTATTTGGGGATCTTAATAGAGCTCTACATGCTTCAGCGACATGAAGAATATCCAGGATCAGGGATAATGCCTGTCACTATAGAATGTCTTTCTCTGTTCACCACTGTTACAGGAGATAATTCAAGGTGGAAAGTACTGCAAGGTGGTTTTGCTACATATATTAAAGTCATCTTTTGGCAAAAGATAATCTTGTGCAGAACAGAAGTGGAATTCCTTCTTTTTATTGACAGAGGAAATGGTTAATAGTTAAACACAGCATTTAGTAAGTGTGAAAGAAGAGGAACTAGCAGATCTGGTTCTAGCCAGATCTAGATCTAGCTATCTATATAAGTGAAACTCTGAACTCTTGCATATTTGTAGAAAATGTAAAGATCCCAAGGAAAACTTGATAGTTAATAGAAGTACAAAAGAGTTTTTAAAGCTTGCTAGAAACAAAAGAAATGCCAGCAGTGGCAGAGCCCAGAAACTTGAGGAAACAGTAATTGTGTGGCAAAGAGAAAAACTTGTAATAGGCATGATGGTTCTGTGTAATCTCAGTAAGTGAATCTCAGTGTGGGGAGTTTTGAAAAGACCATCAGAGGATGAGTGTTCTTAACGACAAAGAGTGAGGTAATGTGGGAAACCATAGACTTGTCATCTGCTAGGAGAAAAACAAAGACAAAGGTGATTTGGGGTTCCATTGATAAAAAGTTGCATTCTTTAAGGCTAGTATGGAATTGGTTAAGAAGGTAGATTAATGACATAACAGATTTTTGAAAAGGCTTTTCACTCTAGAAAGTCTGAATGAAAAACAGCGGTGTGTGAAGAGTCTGTCAAAGAAGGATGGATTGATTTTTGTGCAATTGACACCCAAGGTGTTTCTAATATAAAGTGATGACAGAGTTTGCATGTGGAGCCAGGGAGGAAAGCTCCATGGTAGAAGACTGCAGAATTCCCCTCTGTTGACTGTATATCAGAGTATCAAATGAATCAACAGATTTATTGATAGCAGTCAGAGAGTGCTGTTACAGCTGAGCTTTTTAATCTAGTGGAGAAAGGCATAATATGAACCAACTAATAGAAATTGAAGCCAGGCAAATTCTCTTTGGCATATATATGTCTTCCATCGATGAGGCTCTTAGTCATTGTAACAAACGAAAAAGTGAGAGTGAGACTTTCTCTGTTACTTTATGGTTGCCTTTTTCGAAGATGCATTCCAAATGAGGTTGCTGGCGTAGCTGAATGCAAAGAAACAAAACCTGGGATAAAAGGAGATCAGGCTAAATGATTTCTTTTGACACTGAATTTGTTGAATTGAAAATTAAAAAAAAAGAAGAAATAAGAGTATATTATAATTAAAAAAAAAAAGAAAAATTAAGTTAAAGGCTCTGAAGTACAAAAAAACATGGCTATTCTTACAGTACTTATCCTTTGGGACTAAAACAGCAACTCCAAGCCCCACACATAGATAGTAATGTTTACTTTCAGGCCCTTTTTTGTTCATACCTGCTCCACTTTAATTTTCAAATTCAATGTTGAATATAATGACAAAGCGATATACAATATTTCTGTAACATGTGCCTGCACAGCATCTTACAGTGGATAAGGCTATCATGCAAAATGTATTACATGGCTATTAGCAATATTCACACTATTACATTATTACTACATTAGGTCTGCCTAGTGCATTGTCTCTCAGACTGTTATTTTTCTGATAGCACTCAATCATTGGATTAATGAAACCTGCAAAAAACCTTACAGAATAAAGGAAAAGAACTTTTCTGGTGGGAAAACTCTTCTTGATTCTCTTGGTTATAAGTGAGCTTATGCCCTGATATACAACATCGTATGGGATGGGATTCAGTTTGAGGTTTAAGGTGTGTGGATGTCTCTATGTTGGTGATGTGATGGAGATTTAATTCATGTTCAGTGAAAGCTTAGTGAGTGACTAGATCACTTCTAGTGGATATTCCTCACTGTTGTCTGGATATTCCTCGCTATCCTGTAGCAGTTTTGCTGTCAAAGGAAGGTACAGGTTTTTATTGTGTCATATGTAAAGTTGCATAGATTCACCAATCACTTCTGGTTACAGAGGTCACTGAGAACTTAGATTTACTGCCAAGGAATACTTAGTATATGTTTGGCATATTTAATAGATTGTTTACCTATCCTTAACTAGTACTTCCAACTCCGGGTCAACATGGTACTCAGTGCAGCTTATGGATCTATTCAGAGCTTTAGGAACATCTTCAGATGGCAAACCCAGCCTGATATTTGCATGATTTATTATCCTGATACCATGACCTGAACTTTCTAGTTAAATAGCCAGTTGTCCA
Source organism: Dendrocincla tyrannina (assembly GCA_035047865.1). Lineage (NCBI taxonomy): Eukaryota > Metazoa > Chordata > Aves > Passeriformes > Dendrocolaptidae > Dendrocincla > Dendrocincla tyrannina. Next base: position 84,657,417 of record JAWWMP010000116.1, on the reverse strand, counting down.
GCCTTTCTTTCTCAGGTTTCTCTCTTGTCTTTAAAGTGTGATGTTAAGTGAGTAAATAACATTTCCCTTCTAGTGGCTACAGATCAATTTCCAAGTGTACCGAGTTTTGATTCTTGGAAGTGTTACCTCTGAATCCCGTTATAAATCAGGTTTTGGCTGCTTGCTGCTGTTAAACATCCTCTACTACTTTTCAGTAAGAGTTCAGGTGTTAGTACAGCTGTTCCAGGAAAACTCGAGACGAGTAATTACAGTCTGGTTCCCAAGTCTCCACCTTGTATTTTAGTTGGATATCTTATATTTCCTGTTGTGCAGCCTTTCACTGAAAGGGTTTTAGTTGCTGCATTTTAGTAGCATGCATCTCCAAACAGAAGTCGTTTCTAGTTATATGGCATTTTGTAATCTAATTTATGGAAGTTGTTATTTATAAATTTATGATCAAATATTGAAAAGTAGTAATATTTCAGGTGCAGTGAGGGCTTTCTAAAATATTTTTAAGAGTATTCAATTTTTTTTAAAGCGTCAGCTATAAAGCAACTTTCAAAATCAAATGGGAATGATTATATACTTTACACTTCGAATTTTTTTAACTTTTGGGGGGTTATATCTGTTACAGTGTTTCCACTATGAATTCTGCCACATTTTTCTGCTAGGTCAGTAATAGATTTCACATTTGATCCATAAAGTCTGATGTTATATGCAGAATTGCTTAAAAAAATGTGTTGCTTTCCTCCAAAATCAGACTGTACATAAAACCTTTGGCATTGTCTGTGTATGCAATTCTGTGTATGAGTTTTCAAATGCTCACTGATTCGGTCAGGATCTGAGAGCGTGAATACTGACTGGTGTGACTCTGATTAGTTTCTGAGGACTGTGCTGTTGGATTTGAACAGAGCTTTATTTTAGGATTTGTTTCCTGCGTTTGAAAATAAAGCATGAAAGTGATCACGAAATGCTTCTGTTAGTTCTGTCTAGACAAAAATATGTTTTATTTAGTTGCAAAGCCAGAGCGGAGGAGTGCTCCTGACAGGGCCTGTGAGATGATGGGGTAGCCTCAGGAATGCAGCATTGCGCTTTTCCGGGGCCCGGGGACCACACCCAGAGTCTTTCCCGATGCTCTAACTTGTGATGCATCTCAGTGTCAGAAACAATGTCAGGAAATGGATCCAGGACAGATTAATTTCAGGGACTTCTGGTTACCAAAGAAGAAGAAAAGTTCTAGGGGAGAACAGTTCCTGTGGCTTCACTTGTTGGATCAGACCTCAGTGACCTAAAACAGGATTGATTAATCACAGCAGAGCAAAATCTAGTTATTAGGGATTCCTAGATGTCCACAACATCTAAGGCTCAACTGCAGAAAGACTTCATCACCCTCACTATCCCA
>JAWWMP010000116.1:84575722-84655936 GCA_035047865.1 Dendrocincla tyrannina | reverse complement strand
TAGTTATTAGGGATTCCTAGATGTCCACAACATCTAAGGCTCAACTGCAGAAAGACTTCATCACCCTCACTATCCCAGAATAAGTACATGGATCTCTTTTTGGCACTGTTTTCTTACTCTAACCAATGGGCACAGAATGCAATAAGTGTTTTGCAGTTTAAGAAATGCTGGTTTGGTGCAAAATGTTACTATTCTGAAAGGGTGAGTGTGTTTTAAAAAGCAAGAGAAGTCATGGAAGACTAAACCTGTATTAGAACAAAGCAGCTCTGGAAACAAGTGGAACAGACGCGGTGGTATTTTCCTATCATTAAAAAAACCCCAAAGACCTGCTAAAAATCTCCTTTGGGTTGTATATATAACTAACTGCTTGTCTCAAAAGCCACTATTCTTGGAAACTGACTTAACTTCCCGTTCAATATATTTGAACAATATTTGCCAGAGAGCCCTGCCCTGATGAGTGATAAAGTGGCTTTTGTCCTACTTCAAACCAGCTTGGCTGAAAAGTGTGTTAGTGGCTTGGTATTCAAATCAGCAAGATGACCTAGTAGGGTCTGAACTCTGAATTATGCCTTGATTTCTGTCATAAAGATTTGCCATTTTAGAGAAGGTGCAGCCAGGAGTGCTAGTCTCACTATAATCTGTGTTTTCCACTACTTAGAATTCTCCTGATTTTTAACTTTTATTTTTCTTTTTTTTTTTACATAAAGATAATGTGAAGCCAAATTTCATTTTCAAGGGAAATACTTTTTCATCCTGCCATCTAGGTTCATGGTTTGGTCATTGCTTAATGGTTAAGGGTGACATACATACTTAACATTGGAAATAAAAGATGTACAGAGAACAAGATGTGAGATAAATGTGCTACGAGTCATTTTCCTTAGATACATGTTCCTAAGACTACCTTATAGCAAATCTGATTGTGGACTTCATGTCAATGCTGTAGCATTTCTAAATGTTATGATTTGCACAAATGTTGTGAAAATAGCAGATTCTGCATGAATATTTTCAAACCTAGGAATATTAGTATGGCAGTTATTTTGGTGATCAGTGAGTTAATCATGAAATTGGCAACAATCTGATTTTTAGTTTGATAAGAGTATTTTTCTAGAAAAACTGTAAATATAGATGTATAAAGGGCTTGGTCTGAGAGGCTAAAAAATTAAGCAAATTGCTAAAAATTAAGCAATTTGCCAAGTGGTTGATCAGGTAACAAAGTTTAGTTATAACTGTTTCCAGCTAAGGTCCTGATCCTAGGGTTTTTACTACAGAAGCTCTCAGTTTATCCTTTCTTACTACAGACACTCATTCCTGTCTTGACATACCTTGATGCCACCTGACAATTGGTTATCCATATCCTTTCTGCTCCTGAGGAAAACCAGGAAATAAGTGAAAAAAAAAAAAAAAGGAAAATAAAAGAGAGAACAAGTAACAATATATTATATAGGTTTTTTTTATTTTTTTCCATTAATTTTAACTAAATAAGACAGAAGGATATAACAGAAGAGTATCTCTGCTCAAGTAAGTGTGACTGTAGATTGTAACAAGACTTTAGATGCCTTTTGAGTAAATGTAGAGCTACAAGATTATACTTGTTTGTGATGTGGTCTTGGCTACTAGATAGATACACACTGTAGGAGCTTCTCATTTGTGTAAGTTAATTTTAAATAAGCACGTAAAGATACTGCTGGTAGGTCAGTTGTAGTTTATCGTGATGACTGTGACTAATTATGCTAGATAGTTTCATGGTAGTTGGCTGAGGTATCGTGGGGTTTTTATACAGAAACCAGATTGGTAGTTCCAGAAGCTTTTCATTGTATATACTTACATTCTGCTGCATTGTGAACTGTGTCCTCCTGTTGTTCAAATACATACTGCTGGTTCCTGCGGGAGCTGGTAGTCGTTGAGCCATGACTTAAAATCACACCATGTCAGAAATTGTAATTTAACTTGAATATGAGTGGGATTTGGCCAAGAAGGTATGTTAAATTTACTAATTTAACCACAATTGTATGTGTTTTCTCATATGATTTTTTTTTCAATAGGGTCAAGTTCATTATCAAAGATTTAAAGTGATGGAATATGGTAAGTGTTATTTAAGGGCATTTAGTAGTGACCAAAATTGGCAGTGATTCTCCATTAATTTATACTAGTTTCCCTTGGCTAGCATGAACCCTTTAAATACTCACAGAAAGTTTAATTTCCAAATCTCCTGCTTCTCTGAGTCCGATGAATAAATACCGTCTTATCACCTACCTGCTTTAAAATTTGGTAGTTTTAGTGACCTTCTACTACAGTGTCAGGATGTCATGCAATCTTTAAAACGCTTCTCTTAAGCCTGTGAGATGCAGTTATTGCCCATGTGTTTCCAGGATTATGCAGGCAATGTGTTCATCCCAAAATTTCTGTATACTATCTGATCGTGAAGCTTTCTGTGAAGGCTTTTGTAAAAGCTGAATAAGCTAAACATAAGATAAACATTTTGTATTCCAGTCTTAGAAACTTATGTGTAGGCTGCTTTTATGATGCTTGGTCTCTTTTCAACAAAAAGTCTTGGTCTGGGGCATGCATAGGGTTGGATTAAAAATATATCTGACCTTATATTCCACAAGAAGCTATAGTAATAGTCTTTATCAAATTACATGTACTACCCTTATTATTTTTTAAGAAAATATTCCTTATGTGAATGCAATGCTTTTTGTAATTTTTTTCTTAGTTTTACCAAAATTTGATGTCATGATAACAACACCATTGTACTACTCTCTGAGAGATGAAGATGTAACTGGTGTTGTCACTGCCAAGTAAGTAAATCATTGTTGTCACCCTCACTCTTAAGAAAATCATTGTGGGTCTCTAAGAGTCAAAGTAAAAACTTACATCTAGAATGCTAAAAAAGCCCCATCTACTCAAAATTAGTTGGCTAACATCCATTTCTAGTTACTGGATTTTGTTGTAACAAGGTTCGATAGATCTTCAGACTTCTCATAAGTTCTTTTGGTCTGGTAAACGTACTTCTAGACCATAGCCTGTACATTTTCAGCTACCTTATTTGTTTTTTTTAAAGTTTCTTGCTTATAATATATATTTTGAGACATTTTTTGGTCTTATGGTTCTTATATGGTACTTTCCAATTTACCATTTCAAGGTCTGTAGGTAGAGTAACTATATTTTATTAGACTACTTAGAAAGTTAGGCAAACTTCTATGAACACCCTTTTTGATCCAATATATCAACATTGTGGATTTCAAATATAGGTTTCTCCTACCTATGCCTGTAAATGGGTGAAGAATTAAAAGCTCTTGAACAATCAGGAGAGGATTTGGTGTGTACTCTTGTATAAGTAATATTTTATTTTTCTGCTGAGCAAATATCTAGGCAAAAGTTTAGTGTGCAATAATCTCAAATAGAAATTAATTTTATATTTGGAGGATGGGAACCAGATGGAGCTACTTGGTAGATAAATCCAGGAAGGCTGGGAATGAAAGGTCTTTCATGGGTTATTTAGTGCCATAGAATACATACCTTCTGAACAAGCGCTCCATTTATAAGTGAAATGCAGAAATGATTGTTTAACAAGTTATTTAAATTAAATGTTTGGACTTTGATAAAAAACTTCCTTCCCTAGAGCCCATGCAATCTGATATAATAAACTGATAACACAAACTATCAAGGCCAGATTGGATGGGCCCCTGAGCAATCTGATCTAGTGGGTGTCATCTCTGCCCATGGCTGGGTGGGGGGACAGAGGTTGAAATTATATGACCTTCAAGGTTCCTTCCATCCCAAAGCATTCTATGACCCTGTGAATCAAATAAGGGGCAATATTTAAAAAAAGTTTTCCTAATTTTTTTCCCTTTCTGCTTTGCTTTTGGAACCCATTATACTGCCAGTATGTATTTGGTTTCCTAAGTTGTTTGGTCTTTCATAGGGTACATGACTTTTTCATTTGGTATATTCATTTGAAATTATACCTCTCTGCTGCAGTAAATTTGTACTTATACACTAATGAATCATCTGAGATTGAATCCCAGCAGGGACAAAGTTTTACTGATACATTATAATTATTCATAGAGAATGACTGAATTCCAAGTCACTGTTTTTATAGGCATAATGCCTCTTTATACAAGTTTATATGCCCCTCACACTTGCAGATGTCATAAAACCTTTGTCCTTTTTCATCTCTGGAGTATTATTAGATTAAGTACTGAGATGCTACCCAGTGGCAGTATCGTTTCAAGGTTAATGGCCGCTTACTACTGTAATTAGGTCTGTAATTAAGACTGAGTTCAGATACAGGACAGTATTGTCAAGAGTTATTCCTGTAACTACGCTGTTTGATTTTTCTTTCCCTCTGCTTTTCAGCTTTGATATTACTTAAGTGGTGCATAATGATTTAAAGTACTTCAAAGTTATCACATCTGAATGTATTACTGCTGAGGACTGGAGTGATTTTATGTGTCCCATCTGTCCCCATGTTGTCCTTCCCCATCCCCCACCATCCATTCTCTATCTCAATCGGATAATGTCATGATTTGTCTTACACACAACTTGGAAACATTTATACAGTATTTTTATTTTATTACTGCTCAGTGAGTGCGGGTTGCTAATGGCATCCTAAGAAGTGAATATTTCAGAGTTTTGAGATTTGTCACAGCTGGAAATTGTTTGTTATGTAGTAATGACATGATTTCTTGGGACTGTGATTACTAAATATTTTGAGTACAAATATCTTCATATACCCCATTTTGTGTTAGCAGCATTTGGTAAGCGAAACACTTCCCACATCCCATTTTAACTCTACTGCATATTCATTATGATACATCAGTGTTCTATTCAATAACTTGCTTCTAGCTTTTATTTTAACATAGTTAATTTTTCTACATTGTACAGCCCATAGTAACTGTACTAAGTTTATAGAGCTTATATGCAGGAAAGAGTGGCAGGTTTTGGGGCTTCCAGCTTTAATGTTGAGAAACTGGTCGCAGTATTGCAAACTTCATGTTTCAAAGTAGAAATGGATTCCAGCTGTGTCTGAAGCCAGGGAAAAATATTTTATTACAATCTTTTACCTTGAGAGCTCTTCAGGAGATCAAGCCCTGGAGGGGTGGTGTGTTGTTTCACTTTGACTGATGTGTTTCAGGTACACATATGGAAAGCCAGTAAAGGGAACTGTAACACTCACTTGCCTTCCTGTCTCTTACTGGACAAACCAGAGAAATATAACAACAACAATGGAGGTGAGTTGTCTCTTAGTATTTTGTTATGAGCCTGTGTCCTTTTCTGGGTTAAATAATGCCTGGAACCATTTTTGAATGCTGAGTTCAGCTGGCATGGTCTATGGAGTGACTCGCACGGAGGGTGTTAAACTCTCTTTAATTTCCAGGCTGAAGTGTCAGTTCAGATGCTTTTTGGGAATGATACTTGGCAACTGAGGTCCCTTGACATGTGCCTGGAAGTTATTTTGGAGAGTGCTAGTTGGCCCAGATAGAAAAATTTTCCAGGAGCCACTGTAGCAGCATAGGTGCTGCAGGACCCATGCTCAGGAATACTCCCTGGCCCTGTGTCTGCCCTTGCACACTCAGCCCCGTGTTACAAGGCCAGAGGAGAACATGCCAACTGTCTAGGTATAGCTCTAGCATGGTAGAAACCAAAGCATTTTGCCTAATAAGTGCCTAGTAATTACATCTGAGCTACTGCATTAATTAAAAAATTTAAAAAAGACGTACAGTTTTGATTTGAAGACCTAAAAGAGATGATAGATTTTTCATTGCATTCTTTTTTGAAAATCAGACATTTTACTGTGGTCTGTGTTTAAAAAAGGTTAAATTTCTGCTCATAGTGTGCTGGTCACTTTCTGTTTGCTGACTTCAGTGCCTTCTGCAGCACTTAGTTTACAGGAACTCTGAGCCCAGAGATGCTTAATAGGGTATACCCCCCTTGTCAGTCAGGGACCTGCTCATTGTATTTTTTTGGAAAGCATAGGTACCACTGCTCTAGTCAAGTGGAAGTGGATAATTCTAGACACTGGGGAAAAAAACCTAACTTTCTCCATAAAGCATTGTTGCCTCTAAAACAGTAGTGAACCTTGTCGGATTTAATAAAAATTGTTGCTGAAAGCAAAAAATAAATGTCAGCATTCATAATTTTCTGGTGTTGACACTACAAAACTTCTGTGTGAGCAGACCTACAGGACTTACCCAGAAACAAGCTGTTGCAGACAGAAAGGTGTCTTTGGCTTTTGTGGCTCAACAATTTTTTTTTTTTCTACATTGCAGATAAACGGATCTGTGAATGTAACCTGTAACAAACTTATGTTGCAAAACTTGAACACTGAGGTATTTTGGCACCAAGGTGGTAGTGATTACACAGACCCAATAGAAATGATTGCGGTGGTCACTGAGTCACTCACAGGTATGTGGCGGTGTGGTGTCTTCTGAGAGAAATCCAGAGTACTTAGTGCTGGAAGAGCTTGCTGCCATGTGGAAGAGCTTGGAGCACTAGGAAGCATCATGTGCTGATGTCAACACAAACCATCCATATGCAGATATATTATCTGAGCTGTTGCTTGCCTATATATGAGATAGTTTAACCAACTGTTAACTTAGCTGAATGGACTTCTAAGCTAAATGATTGTTTAAATAACCAAGAAATATGTTCAGGTGGGAGTAAGTCAATGATCACTTTTCATGAGAAGAGCAGTCATAAAGAATTGCTGGTATTAGCCTGAAAATTACAAATTTAAGCTTAATCTTAAACTTACCTTACTTGTGTGTTTGTAAACCACACTAGTTGACAGATTTCTCTGGCCCCATATTGTCCCCTATCTAGCCTCCTCTAGACCGATTGATTTGCAAACTGAGGGGTTTTTTTGAGTTCATGTTCCACTGCACCCTGCATATTGAAAAAAACCATTTGTACAAAATTTCTGCCTGTCCCAGAAACTAGGTTTCATTACAAATGTTCCATAGAAACTCTGTCAAGGTGAAGTTGGCTGATTTGGTATTAATAAATTTCTTCCTTTTATTGTTCTGACATCATCTGCAGGGAGTGGAGCCCTACATGGTACATCTTACTTGAGAGGCAGTACCAGTGTGTATACCATCTTCGTACTGTTGCATAGCTGGAAGGATAAAGAGTGATAGGAGTGGAAATAGTGAAAAATATGATGAAATTATTTATAAATCATGGCCAGTAAATTATATTGCTGCTAAAATGATACGTGTGTTAAATGCATATTGTCTAAACACATACCATTATTCAACAGGAATCTCCCAAAATTCAAGTACTATCATATTTCCAAAGCAAAGTGATTATTTTATTGAATTTCTGGACTACTCTAGAGTTATAAAGCCTTCTCTGAACTTCATAGCTACTGTAAGTTCTTCTCTTTTACTATGATCTGTGTGTAAACAAATGTGACATATCCTGTATTTTTGCTTAAATGCCAAAGTTTGCCTTGGATTTTTAAGTGTAATTTACAGATTTGTTTTCAAATTACCTCTTTTTCATGACACATATCAGCAGATACTAAACTTAGAGGCATTTGCTCTGGAAAGGTATAAGGTGGCAGGGAATACTGCGATACTGGCAGGATATGTTTGAGTGTCATTTGTTGGCATTCTTATAGAACAGAAATCTTTTCAGTTTCTAGCTGATTATTTTCTGTTAGGTGACTATGCTTTAAAACCACAGAGTAGTTACTGAGTTCCAACCCTCTTAATAATATTTGTATATCTAAGTATATTTGCATATATATACACAAATATATACTTTACAGAATGCATATATATGCATTCTGTAAATGCATAATTAAATGCATGTTAAAAAATACCATAAAACTCATCAAACCACATTGCTTTCAAGTGAAAGTGTCATTTCTGCCTTCTGTCTTATCTTTCTCATATCAGTTGCAGGTATATTTGCAAGACATATTTCATATTTTTCATGCTGTCTGTAATCTGCATTCAGTACTTCTTCATTGTGCAGAGGTTGCATATTGTACCACTGCATTTTGCTTGAAAAGGATAATCAAATTTGCAATTCTTGAGCCTTTACTGTATAGAAATTAGACCTAAATACCAGTAAAATATGCTGAATATACACTTTCAGAGTAGATTGGCTCAGGCTATACTATAGCTTCATGCTAGCCTGATCATTTGGGCTTTTGTTTTTTGTCCATTTCATTTTCCTTGCCAGCATTCCATTTTGACTCCAGCTGTGACTTGTTTTTATCTCCTCTCCTAAAGAGGAGTTGAGTGAGAGGTAGCTGAGGCATTTAGCAATGCTTGCAGCTGGCAGTGAGGAAGGTATCAGTTAATGTTTCCAGAGGAGTGTGAAGGAACAACTGCCACTATTACTAAGAAGTAGAGATTTGCATATGCTGTACAGAGTAAAAGAAAAGGAAAGCATTAGTTCAGTGCTTTTAAATACAGAAGTTGATTTTTTGTAGTGTATAATGCAGAATGAGAATGTTTTTACAGCGGATGAGAATCTGCTTGAGTGTGGGGATAAAAGTTGATATAAATTGTAAGAAGTTGCAGACTGTCAATTTTGGGCCTGGTTTCAGTCCTTGCTTCAACTCATTTGATGAATCCATAGACACACCTGACTCAGCACAGTATCTCCTCATCTGGCTCATTTTTGTGCACATGATGTAATGCTGTCTTTTCTTGTGGTGATGAAATACAAGTGAAAAATATAGTACTCAGACTGTAGGTAGGATATGCATAATTTACCTGAGACACAATCATTTTCAACAAGCAGAGTATTTGGAAGAGCTGAAAGGCAGGTCACCTTTCACTTCTATTTGTCTTGCTTTTTCTCTTTTTTAACTCCTTGGAGTTACAAATAATTTTGCTCTTGGCTGAGTTGCCTACCTACATTGCTTACAAGGGATCAAAAATAAAGTTACTTATGTGCACTTTTGGGCACCACAATATAAGAAAGACATTAAGCTATTGGAGAGTGTCCAACGGAGGGCAACGAAGATGTTGAAGGGCCTTGAGGGGAAGCCGCATGAGATGCAGCTGAGGGCACTTGGTCTGTTCAGTCTGGGGAAGAGGAGCCTGAGGGGAGACCTCACTGCAGTTAGAACTTCCTCATGAGGGGAAGAGGAGGGACAGGCACTGATCTCTTCTCTGTGGTGACCAGTGACAGGACCTGAGGGAATGGCCTGAAGTTGTCAGGGGAGGTTTAGGTTGAATATTAGAAAAAAGTTCTTCCCCCCAGAGGGTGGTTGGGCACTGGCACAGGCTCCCCAGGGGAGTGGTCACAGCACCGAGCCTGACAGAGTTGGATGATACTCTCAGGCACATGGTGTGGTTCTCGGGGATGGTCCTGTGAAGTGCTAAGGGTTGGACTTGATGATCCTTGTGGGTCCGTTCCAACTCAGCATATTCTGTGATTCTGTGAAAGAAGTCTGAGGATGCCTTGGTTTTATTGATATGAGTGCAAATGTATTGTTACATGTTGTGTTGTGCATTTTAGCTTTACCCTGTTCAATGAGTGGGTTTTTTTTGTTTTTAGCTAAAGGTGTCACGTTCTGATAGCAACCAGCTGACAGCTGAAGAGAGACAGAATCTTGTAACAGTCACTGCAAAACAGTCAGACCTGCTTTTTCACCACTCTTCACTTTCTCACCTTGAAAATGAGGCAACAGAGGAGAGAAATCTGACAGTCCATGTCCTGAATTTCACAGTCCCAGAAAATGGAATAATTGATATGGAGTTTCCAATCCTGTCTGATACAAAAACTCTGAGAGTTCAGGTATTGCTTTGTAATATGTGGCTTTGGAGCAGTGACTCATCAAATTAAGTGGGCTTTGGTCAATGATATACTGTTCCTACAATCTGCCACAGCTGACATGTCGCCTATTATTATTTTTGTTACCTCATATGGTACAACTGGAAAGAAAGTGACAGATCCTGTCAAATGGGATGTAGTAATTGCACCAAGATATTCAAGGTAAAAACTAAACAGATACCTAAAGCAAGCAGTAATGTGGTCCTGTACAACCACTAAGAGTACCATACTCTTGCAAAGAGTAGTATATGAACATGAATATATGTGAACATGACTCAGATTTTGCTGTTAAGAGCTGGTTTTGCACTGTCTCGCAGGCAGAGTTCCTCAGCAGTAGGACCGACATAGGTGTTTATGATGTGTTCAACTCCCCCAGCCAGACTTACCTCCAGATTAAAACAAAGATCCAAGATATAAAGGTACAGTCTGAGACAAAACTTGTCAAGATAAGGACTGTTCAAGTTATTAATCATGTTTCCATACTCATGCATATGAATTGTATACTTTTCCTAGGCTGGGAAGCCTTTTGAGCTGAGCATTGCAAGCAACAAGCCAGTGAGAGAGTTCCACTATCTGGTAAGCTACTGGTTTCACATATAGGGAGAGTCCAAGATGATTTTTACCATCTTGAGAAATATTTCAGTGAGGGAAATGTGATTAAATATTAGAATTATTCGGCATTTTTATTGTGCTTTGTGAAAGAGGTGGCCCAAAAACTTCCTTTCTGCTAGGGTGGTCCTTTTTGAAAGAGAGCTCCATGTTGCTACCTAGGAGGAATCATGGCACTGTAAGGAGGTGCTCTCTGGGAAAAGCACATCTCTGATTTGGGTGTTGGGTTATCTCTGCACACATGAGACAAAGCACAACTGTGAGAACACTATCTCTAACAGTGCAAAGCATCTGAAATGGGAGAAGGGATAGGAATGTCCCAGGAGCAGCCCAAGCTGAGGCTTTGTCAGCAGGTCTTGCAGATGCAAGTGGAAGCAGGGGTCTGGCAAGCCTGTCTGCATGTTCAGGACTGTTAAGGCTGAGCCTGTGGGTACAGGATGAGGAGAAGACCTGCCTGCTGACGAAGAAGATGGTCCATTGGGCAGGGTGGCATTGTTAAAAAGGAAATTTTGTAGAAGCATTTATTTTTAAATGTCATGGATAATGGCTTGTTTAATTGCCAAACTTCTCTACTGTATCTAGCAGCATCTGAATTGAAGGATTTATTAAATATACCATCCTCAGTCTCCCATCCTGTCTTTAACACATGCCTGTCTTCTTCACAGTCTACACCATAGTGATCATGATAGCTACAATTCTTTTTCTTTCAGAGACTTTAACAGTATACTGTACAAGGAAAACCATATAAAATTTGGGCATTTATATATATTTTCTGAAATAGAAACATTCTCTAGAAGATTTAAAATAAATAGGGTCCATGAATCAAAGGCAGAAAACCACTCTTCCTGGCTCTGTCTTCATTAGTAAGAGCTATGATCCAGTAGGGACAGATTTAGAGTGAAAAAGTTGGTGCTGTGGACCTAAACTCCAGGTATTTTGAGGTACCTTTAGACCAGCTCTAATCTGATTTGGTAAAATGAATGCTTCCTTTTAACTGGAGCACATCCCTGGGCCCCAGTTCACATCCTCCATGGTACAAACCAAAGTGTTCTAAGTAGGGGTGTTTTGAAGGTTTGTTTTTAGGACTATATGCCTGATCGAAACTAAAATGCTTTTTTAAATGACCCATATGAACCAACTCTATTACTATTGTATTTCTGTGTTCTTGTAGCATATGTGTGCAGTCATTGTAGTTCTTTACTTATCCATAGTGATACAGGAATTAAAGCACAGAAAAAAATCTACTGCCCATATTTAAATACTGTATTATCTACCTGTTCCATGCCTATTTTCATAGAACTGGTCAACCACTTTGTAAAAATAATAAGCCACAGCTGTATGTCTCTTCTTTTAACAGCTGGTTGTAGAAGGAGTCGCTGAGCTTGTAACATACTGAAATACCAGCAGACTAAGTGATTTTTTCCTTTTCAGGTGTTGTCTAAGGAACAAATTGTGGCTTTTGGCACAAAGTCTGCAAAAACATTCACTTTAACGGCAGAAAATTCCTGGACTCCTTTGGCATCTATACTTGTATTCTATGTTGATGAGCTTGGAGTAATTGTAAATGATGTTCTCACTGTCCCCATCCAGCCTGTGTTGGATGACAAGGTAACTGTACTGAACTTGAGTCTCAGACTGTGTTTTTGTGTGGTTGTTGTGTGCTAAACTGTTTTAGATCATAGGATTGTAAATGGAAGAACTTTATCATTGCAGATGTAATCTGAGGTTCATGTAAGTCCTTAGAAAGACTTCTGGTGATACCAGTGCAGTTAGATTCCAGCTATTCCCTATTTGAAAAAAAAAAAAATCTACTAGCACTGTGTTTTCCACATAAACAGATGCACAGCACAGCATCTCCTTATGTTTTCAGTAGTTTGGTCAATTACTGAGCCAAAGATTGCTCTGGCAAAGGTACTCCTAAGTGTTCTAAGTGTGGAATTGTAAAGACCTTGTTCTAACCAGGCAGTGTTCACATTGTACATGGATGTGATCAGTGTTTGCTTCATGTGACTGTGAACACTTTAACTCAAAAAAGTTGAGTGGTAAAACTCCTATTGCATCAGTGAATTGATTTCGTCCAGTTTACCAGAATGAGAGTTGGTCCATTGTGCAAATAAAAGCCTCACTATAACTTTTTACAGGTGAGACTGCCCAAAGGATATTGATGGGTTCAAATGCTTTCTCTCCTGTGGAAATTTAAACAGTTGCAACCAAAGGTGTCCTGCTGCATGAAAAATGCCTCCATTTGCTTAATGATTTACCCAAAACTCAAAAAAGTCCTAGGAAAAGTATTCTCAAAGGTCCACAGGTCCTACGAAAAGCAAATCCAGAATCTTAATTGTAGTCAAATAATCTAAAGAAATACTTCCTTAAGATTATTAATGGCCGTAAATATCACTGTATGATTTAAATCAGTGCTGTTCTTTTACTTTTTTCTAGATTAAAATATCTTGGAGCAAAAGTAAGGTCAAGCCATCTGAGAAAGTCTCCCTTAAAATCAGTACAACAGAACCAGATTCAGTAATTGGACTTGCAGTTGTTGATAAAAGTACAAAACTTCTAGGAGAAAGTAGTGACATAACATATGATTCTGTAAGTACATAGGGAATTAAAGGTTTCCATTACAGTGTATATAAAAGATGTATGTTTACGGAAATGTTACAGATTATATGCTGAACAAATAATGTTCTTTGGGCAGGATTTTTAGTATATAATTATGCAAATAGTTTTTACTTCTGCAAGTAACATGAGCAGAAAAGACTGTAAGGCTTACAAGTTTATAGGCACAGCATTTCTAATTTCAATTAATACTTTATTGTTTGTCCATTTGATAACCTGCTCAGTTAAGACTTGGCAGTTTCTTCTTTCAGGAAAGACAAAGAAGTCAGAAAAAAACCTAATGATTTGTGCTTTGTGCACTTCAAAATTAGTAATATAAAATAAAGAATTTTATTATTTGAAGAGCAGAATAAATTATTCATGGGTTTGAATTCCCTTTACTTGATCTAGTACATCAACACTTTGAAAGAGCTGACAATATATATAAATGCTAAAGTGCTCAAATGACATAGCCTATGTCTCATAAAATATCAGTGGGCTGTAGGCTCTATTTCAGGCTTATAGGTATAGTCTTGGTCACTCTTACATTAATCATGAAACCATTGCAGCCTAATCCCCTTCATCCTGTCAGAGATTCTTTTTGATATGAGAGCTAAGCAACCTAAAGGTTGTGGTACAGCTCCTATGAATTAGCATCTACAACACTGAAAATTTTGAAAAATGTGTTTGCATTCACTCTTTGAATGATTTTGGTTTTTTGTCTTAGGTCCTCCATGAGCTCAATTTATACAGCACAATGCAGTATTTTCCTCTGGTCAGAGGTTCCTTTAGTGTATTTCAGGTACCTTTTTTTTTTTTTAATTCTTATGTGGCTTTTTTATATTGCTTAGTGATTTGTTCATCAATCACTAGAATAAAATGCACTTTTAAAAGTTTGGAACTGTAGACAGTGTACTGTTTTCATGGCTTGTATAGGTTTTGAATTGTGAAATTTATCAATATGTAAATACTCTGAATGCAAATAAATGTTTATTCTTCCAGAAATACAGATTGCTTTATACTGGATATAGTTTTACCTTTTAAAAGTTTTCAGTCATTCAGATTCATATGATCTCAGTTTTGTTGGTACCTGTATATTACTTACTTTAGTTCTATGATTGCTTAATGACTTTATTTACTTTAAAAGAAAGAAAAGGAAAAGGAAATAGATAAGCACTGTTGGTATCTAGAATATCCTGTATATTGACATCTACTGTATAAATTTTATCCAGAAATGCAACCTTTGGGTATCAACTGATGCAATTCTTGAGGAGGATAAGGAACATTTTCTTTGTAAGTAATAAAATTTACTGAGTGGGAAAGGAGGCACGTAGGTTAGGGCCCCTATTATGTTTTACTGTACTGCATACAGGCTACATCCAGCCTTGCAAACCATTACTGTTTCAAGGGTTCAAGACTTACAAATACGTACAGCTGGTATTTTAAAAACTTCCTTTTTGCTGCTGTCCTGAGTGACGCTACCTTTTAAAGGCCTGAGGGTGAAAGTTTTTATTTGCAGTTCCAGTTGATATATGTTGCAAAAGTAAAGCCAAATTGCACCAGTTTAATAATCACTCCAGAAAAGCCATGTAGAGATTTAAGTTTGCATGAAACTTTATTCTTAAAAAAACCCCAAACAGCAAAACACCAAGAAAATAAAAGTGTCACAGAGTAGTCTGACCACGTGTAACAAAGCTGCAGATTATACTCAAACAATTTGAATTTTCTCAACTGTATTAGTTTGATTTTTCTAAATACAGGTATTTGTAGGTAGAACAGTATTTTTTATTTTGTAGATGGTGGAATGATACCCATAGAGGATGGCTTCGGTGATGATATGACAGTATCTAAAAATGGACCTCCTGATTTCAGCAATCTCTATGTGAGGACACATTTTCCAGAGACTTGGCTTTGGATCGACACAAAAACTAGGTATAAGATTAGAAGCAAATGGAAATTGATTTGCACTTGCCGTTCTTATTTTGCAGGTTTTAGAAGCCTTCTGCACTGGTGCTGAAAAACACCGCTTAACAATGTAGTATTATTTATATTCTGCTACCACCTAGAGGCCACAAGTGAGATTGGAGACCTGAAAAATGAAGCGTACAACTGCAAAAAAGAGGACTGTGCCTGACTGAAGGCCTAGAAGTTTGACTGGAAACTAGATAAGAAATCCCGGAGACAAAATAAACTCTCTTACTTTTACAGATGGGGAGGAAATGAATAGGGAGACCCAGTCTTTTTCTCTGCAGTGCATGAGAAGGTGGTGATTAGCCCAGAAAGGGAAATGTGTTGCTGTTGGCACCTAATTCAGTGAGCAGTCCAAACTGTCAAATGATGGTGAAATCTGACCTGTGTTGTGAAGTACAAATCTTGTATTCTTCTACAGCTGAGAAGTTCAGGACGCAACCATCATCTGGGATTTTTTTACAGGATCTATAAAAGTGGATTACATATAATGTGATTCAGTGTAATAACGTTCAATTAATGTAATTTAAAATAATTTACATTTTAAAAATAATTTTGCTCCCATCGCAGTATTCCTAAATGATTAGAAAAATTAAAAGAAACCAAACAGATAATGAGCAGCATTTTCTGCCAGGAATTTGGACTTAAGTTTTCATGCATTTTAAACATATGTGTCCACTTACTGATGTCTGTAAATGGATGGTTTTGAAAGTCTTCTCTCCCCTTCTGCCATCAGATCTGACACAGAAACCACAATGGAAGTCATTGTGCCTGATACCATCACATCCTGGGTAGCCAGTGCCTTTGTGATATCTGAGAACAGCGGCCTTGGAGTGACGACTGCTCCAGTGGAGGTACCATAGCACTAGGCAGTTTGCCTTTAAGGCTGTAACACTGTAGGTTGTTACTGGAAGCTGTATTTTAGTTCTGACAGCAGCCATCTCCTCATACTAATGAAGAGATTGAGAGACCGTGTGTATTCAAACTGTAAAGAAAACATCATCACTGAAGACGTATGGGATGCTGTATCTGCCTTCCCTTCCTGCTTATGTAAATCCACCCAGATATTTGGATACCTGTTTCCATTAGAGTAATTGTTTTGTTAGAACACTTCCAGGATGTGCCCACTTCAGAGACGTTGTATGTAGAAAGGGGGAGTGACTGCCTGAGGACAGTGTTCCATTTATTCTTGGCTCTGCTCATTCCATGAATTGATAAG
Source organism: Dendrocincla tyrannina (assembly GCA_035047865.1). Taxonomy (NCBI): domain Eukaryota; kingdom Metazoa; phylum Chordata; class Aves; order Passeriformes; family Dendrocolaptidae; genus Dendrocincla; species Dendrocincla tyrannina. The sequence continues at coordinate 84,639,744 of JAWWMP010000116.1, read as the reverse complement.
GCATACAGTGAAGTTTGCACAGACTAGCTGGGAAGAGGTGGCTGGAATGGGACAGGCACGTTCTGCTGCTCTGCTAACACTTGGGGCTAACACTTACCCCAGGAGGGAGAACAGAAGAATTGCTTAAAGACTAAATTGCTTTCATTTGTCTTTCAAAATTAAATCTCTAATCTGAGACTCTCAGTGCGGTACAAGTGCAGTTGTCCTAGACTCACTCTGTGTTTAAGAAAATGGCTTGTTTAAAACAGGAATTAATTTTGAAGTCTCAGTTACCTAGAATTTTGTATACCTTGAATAACCCTCTGTAATTATCTCCTTCCATTCTCCACTTAGGTACCTAAGTTTAGAAAGGTTGAGACTGCAGTACTGGGTCATAGATTTCCATCTTGATTCCTGGACTAACACAAGCATAGCTTGGAGGCAGCCATTTACCCATTTTAAGTTCTCATGCCCTGAAATTCTTGGGGAGGGGCAACTTTTGAGATCCAGATTAGAGCTGGGTCCAGATTTTGTAGTTGGCTGCTATACCAGACACGTAACATGTGCTTTGAACATCCTGATTTAACTCTATCACAGAATTCGGAGCCCAATCTGGATTTTGAGGTTAAGGCTCCATTGAGACTGGAATCATGATTCTTGTTTCTTTCACATGGCTTGGCAGAAATGGGACAGAAAGAGGAATAGTTTTCTGATTCAAATGGTATGGAAATACACACTTGGCCTCTCATTCTCAAATCTGAGAAGGCTGCAAGTAGAACAGATGTTGAGATTATTATTTAGCTATAATCACCCACATGCACTGTTCAGTACTTCACCCTTGCTGGGATATTTAGGTTGTGCTTAGAGTTCCATATGGCCAAAACATGTTAATCAGTACCATACAGAGAGGCAAATAAAAGAAATACATGGGAAGTGTAATGGGGAAATATGTAAGTGACATCTGCATGCTTAATGTCATTTACTGCTTTGCATCTTGGTTTTTTCTGACTTTGACTACATGGAATGTCAATAATTTTACTCAGTTGTATTTTATTGTAATATGCTGAAATATTCCTGAGTGTAAAACTTTAGTTCTAAAGAAAAGTAAAACAAAAAAGGCAAAGAAAATAGGCACATAGGGAGAACCTTGACTATGAACTAATCCAAAAATCTCCATCAGAACTTCCTAAAATCTAATATCTAAAGAAGTTTTTGACACTGTGAGCTTTAGCAAACAGCTTTTTCTTTTAACAAGAAAACATTGGAATATTTGCTAGCTAGAGAAGAAAAGATGAGGGGTTTCTTGGTCTGAAATTCGAAACACTTGGAAAAATTTCTTAAATGAAAACCAAATTAAAACCATTTTTAGTTGACATTTCATTAATAAAGGATCTCATGTTTCATCCATTCTTACCATACAGATGTTCATAAACAGTGAAATTTTGATCCCATTCAGCTTGATGAGAGTTTACCACTGACTTCTTAGAGCCAAGATGTCTTCTAAACCCCTCTGTTCACAGATAAAAGTAACTGCATGCTAGTATATTTCTGCAGTTTTTATTTTAATTAGGAAAATATGTTTTTAGAAATATAACTAAAGAACATATGCCAAGATTAATCTTACAAAATAAAAAAAAAAAATCATTCTTAGAGTGTTGAATTATAAAATTTGAGAGTTAGTGATTTTATATTCCAACATGCATTACTGTATTGACACAAAGATAGGGCAGCCGATACAGTCTTAATCATTCATTACTCATGCACTCAAAACAATTCACCTTTACCTTAATGACATCTCAGGACAGATCACAGCTCCCAAACTTGCCAGGTGAGAGACTCTTAGTCCTAATTCAATTGCCTTTGTTGGGACCTTACCCTGTCAAAGCTGTCAGCAGCTCTCATATGAATGGTGCCTCTGAGTTCTCACAAAGGGTCTAATGACCAGAAGCATCTTTGCCTTTTGTTTCAGCCCTGCAGTAATGTTTTGTCTGCTGTAGAGTGCAAGTTGAACATACTCTGTCATCTGAATTTAAAAGTGATCAGAAGATAAATTGTATAGTAATTTTCCTTCTAGTATCTGATCATAGAGGTTCATTGCTGATTTTGTTTTGCAGCTAGAAGCTTTTCAACCTTTTTTCGTTTTCCTGAACCTTCCATACTCCATCATCAGAGGAGAGCAGTTCATTTTGGAAGTGAACGTATTTAATTATTTGAAAGAAGAAGCTGAGGTAAAATAACAGTCTTTATATCTTTGAATGTTACTAGATACTGCAGGGGTTTCATCACTGGTGGAGACTATGTCTTTCTTTTGTGAGAACTGGAGTATTTTCTTTGGTGGGCAGACCATAACGCTATTTCTTTATACACTAAACAGGTGGCAGCTTATGAAAGCAGCTTTTCAAAATTAACAGTTTTTATTGCAAATGTTACTGAATTTACAGGTTACTGTGATCCTGGATATGAATGATGCTTTTGAAATTATTGTAACATCAAATGAAATAAATGCTACAGAAAATCAACAGTCTGTGTCTGTACCAAGTGAAGATGGGAGAACTGTTCAATTCCCAATCAAGCCGAAACAGCTGGGAGAGATTCCCATCAAAGTGACAGCAATATCATCTGCTGCTTCTGATGCTGTCATCCAGAAAGTTTTAGTAAAGGTAAACAGTCTGCAGCTTGGCTTGTTGCTGAAGTAAGTTGTTCCCTAAAACAGGCAAAAGAGTGCAGCAGAAAGGCAAACCAATTTACTTGTCTGCCTCTTGCTCTGTGGGGTTGGTTTGATGTTGGGTGGCTTTAAGAAGAAAACACATTTTGAAATAATGTCTTCTTTAAAATTCTTTAGATCCTCTTCCAGGAATGGACACATAGATGTTCTACAGTCCATATTTAGTCAGTGCTTCTGAAAGCAAGATAAAACCTATTTGTGCACCAGTGAACCCCTGGTGCTACAGCTAGCTTAATAATCTGTGGAGAGTGGGCCTAGTTACTGTGCTATGGATAAATACTATCAATTTTGACATATATTTGGCTTTCTTTTGAAGCCTGTTTTGTATGACCATTTTTCTATTTTGCTGCTGGTGCTGGAATTTTAGCCTCCAGACATTCTGATAAACCAGCAACTGATAAGACTTTACTAACTTTGGGTGTTTTTCTCAATGGATTTTGCATCCTTGGGGAAACAAAACCTTTATGGACATGTACATAACTTCAGTTTAAGTTTTCCTTGTATGATGAGCTGTAGGACTGCAGAGAGCATGAAAGGTATCAGCTCCAGCCTTGGCCTGTGCTTAGCATGGAGCTCACTGGAATCAGAGGTGCTCTCAGTGACTTTGCAGGTGTATATTTGTAATTGCCACATGGTCTTGGACTTCAAATAGTGGAAGTGGGTCTTTATGAGAAAAACATCTCTGTGTCAGTTTGACTGGGCCGATAGCTCAGGTTCTTGATATGTTAGCAAGTGGCACAGAACACCTGACAGTGTTTTAGATCCCTTAGTACAGTAAGCACAGAACTCCTGTCCTAAAAACAGTAAACTGATTGAGATTATAATAATCCTGTCTTTATCTTGACAGGCTGAAGGATTGGAACAGACATATTCTCAGACAGTTCTTTTGGATTTGACTGGGAATAAACGACAATCAGTGTCAAAATCTTTGGATTTCACTTTTCCTTCTGACGTCGTACAAGACAGTGAGAGAGTGCAGGTCACTGCTGTTGGTAAGAATTACCTTATTCTGTTTCCATCTTAAGGGAAGGGCATTAATTTTTATTTAATAGCAGTATTAATTGGTTGAATCATTAATTCAAAGTAATTTACCATCATGCATTAGACAAAACATAGGAAGACCTTACAGATGGATTGTTTTATTTCTTTATTTAATTTATGGTATTATAGTGTTTGTATTGTATTTTCAGAATTAGAGGGTTGGATTTTAGTCAGGAGGGGCCTGCCAAGTTTGCTAGTTTCCTGTTTTAATTCTGCTATCTGCAGAAGCTATAACCTGACTGATAGTTGTTTCCTTTGGTAACTGTAGGTGAGAGAAGAAATAGAGGAAGCTTCACATACATACTGTTACTGAAGCATTTTCCTGGGTTAAATACATGTTAGTTGCATGGGGTTTTTTGGTGGTGATTTTTTTTTTTGTTTGTTTGTTTTTGTGGTTTTTTTTGTTGTGTTTTTTTTTTTTTTTTTTTTTTTTTTTTTTTTGTTTTTTGTTGGTTTTTTTTTGTTGTTTTTTTTTTAGGTGGTGGTTCTTTGAAATTAATCTGTAGGTCTGTAGGGAGCTGGGTCAGTGGGCATAAAGTTGATAAGAAGATGAAGTATCTTTTATGCCTGATTAGTGGTGCTTAGTAGAAACATTCCTAATATACCATATTTTCTCCCAGCTCAGGTTACACTACACTTTACGTGTGAGATACGGATTTATTTGCGAAAAGCTTTAATTTATTTTAATTAAATTTTATCTTTCAGGTGATTTACTTGGGCCTTCTATCAATGGTTTGTCATCACTGATTAAGATGCCTTATGGCTGCGGTGAACAGAATATGATCAATTTTGCTCCAAATATTTATGTTTTGCAATACCTGACTGAAACCAGGCAGCTGAGAGAGGATATTAGATCAAAAGCTATATCATTTATGAGAAAAGGTCTGTATGTGTAAAAGAAAGATGGTAGATTTGTAAGAACTTTTACTGGTGAAAAGGTATCTGTGATTCTGCATTTGGTGTTTGAAGTATTGCTCTTTTGGTGAGACGAGAAAGGTAAGAAAAGCCTACTTTTTCTTTCTTTTCCTCTTCTGGGCTGGCAGCAGTAGGTAGCAAATGATTTTGCTTACAAGGGCATGTTTGCTCACAAAAAGCATGTTGGTTTTATATAATAGCTTTTTTTTCAGATTTCCTAGATGGTTGTTATTTCTTGTCTGATAAAACCACATGTGTGCAAACATTTCTGGCCTCTGCCTGAGGCACAGAGGTTGAAAATTAGCCAGTGAGCAGAGTGAACCAGATTCATCACATCTGTGTATCTGTATTCATTGATGCCATCCTGATCGTGACATGTCCTTGTAGAGCTCAAGGAGGGGCGTTTGCTCTGGTGGCTGGCTTTTTCCTCCCCAAATTTTAGACTTGCTAAGAAGTGAACTCTGTGCTGGAAATCAAAAGCTGGAAAATTGTGGTTGGAAATTGTTGTATCTTTTAATCTGGAAATACTCCAGGACATCACAAAGTGTGGAGAACATAGTTGCACTGTGCTTGTCTGTGCCTTTTGGATCAGGCAGTGTTTTACTGTGATGCACCACACTCACCACATGTCAGTCTCCATGCTGAGAGTCTGGTTCACAGAGAGCAATGAGACCATGCCCATGTGAGCTACACCCCTACTAAGGCATCGTGATGACAATTGCAGTTTTTGTTTACTCTCTGTAAGTATTGTTTGATTTTTTTTAATTTTTTTAATGTTTTGACATTTCCCTTGGAAAAGGGAAAAAGCACAGCTTGAAATAAAGTTTTCTTTCATCAGAATTCCAATTTTCTGTCAAAGCAGTTAAATGATTTTTTTTTAAAACCGAATTTTTTTTTAAATCCTTCTAACTGTGTGATATAGTAGAAAAGTGTGGTGGGGAGGAGGAGATTGTGTAAACAGCTACTCTGAAGTTTGTAAGTAATCTATTACTTTTAAGCTTGAGCTTCGGTACCATTATTTTCTAAAGTTTTCCTATAGCAGAAGTTGTTTCAAAGCAAGTAAAAATTACAGGTTACAATGTCACTTACATACCAAGTATTGTGTTACTTGACTTTTTCCTGAGGCTTTGAATTGAGGTATATGTTTCTGACACCATAGTAGCTAAGCAGCAAGTACACTGAAATATTCGTAACCTTAAGACAGAAAGGAACCACAATCTAAAAAATACTCTGGTGGAGTTTTTTTTCTGCTTTGTTTTAACGATTTATTTCAGTTGTTGCACTGATTATTTTTTTTTTTTAAAGTGTGATCTTAAAGTTGAAATTTATCTTTAGTTTAAGATGTAATTTTCACAAGCTCAGTTTTTGAAGGGATTGTCATGAAGTTTAATTTAAAACAGACTTTTTCACATGTCATAATTCACCAACTATTTGACAAAGTGACCTCAGAATCTGAAGTATATGTAACTAATTTTAAGACTAAATGCCTGTGAGAAGAAGGGATCATATAGCTAGCAGGGACTGCTATATGATCTTTTAGGAGTTTTATTTACCTAAAAAAAAGGCAAAGCCAGAGAAAAATTGCCTTTAAACACATTTATTTAGTTGTGGTAATGATAGATCCCATCTTCAAATCACTTCTTCTGAAATGAAAGAAATCCTTCTTGGTTTGAAAACTGTTTTTAGACCCAGAAAAATAGCAAGTTTGAGCTGTATTTCCAAGTAGTTCCATTGTTTGAAATGTGAGACCCTTTAGTCTTTCACATATTTCTGAAGTCCTTTCCATTCTGATGCACTCCTCTTTAGCCTTGCTCAGTGAGCCTCCTACATGTCCTGGGTTCCAGCCAGTCCTCTGGAGTACTAGTGTACATCTTCATAATAGGATCCTTCTTTTCCTTGCCTTTCCACTCATATGTGTTGACATTTGAAGTATCATTTTTCATGTCTGGTGGAGTGTCCATTGGAATGAACGTGGTTGTTCATAGCCTCCAAGTCTCCTGTTCCAGTGTTCCTGCAGGCTTCCCCATGTTAGATATGCTCATGTTTGGAGACTTTTGCGTGACTGCAACAGGGTTGCCATTGAGACAAAAGCAAACAGGCTGTAGGAAATAGCTGACTGATCTCTCCATCCTCCCTCTGCTTCTGATCTTTCTGATCCCTCTCAATCTTAAATTCTGAGTTAAATGTATGCCTCTATAAGGGCTGCTCAGCAGTCTTTGCTAAGCAGGCTGTTGGTCTTAGTTTAGTGCTTTTACGCTGCCAGCACGGTGGTGATTATAACACTTGTTGCCAGTTCTGCAAAGAAGCAGAAGACCTTGTTTTCAGGCCTTGCAGGCAGATACTTTTGAAGAGGAAGCAATCTATTTGTATATATACATGAATTTGTGCTCCTCATAGAATATTCTTTTGAGAGTTAAACTTTGACAGTGACTTTTGATTTCCTTGGTGAGTAATGCCACTCATTCCTTCCTTTTTTTCCCTTCCATTTAAGAGTGCTTTGCTCAGTATCGTTAACTGAGATAACAGTTATGTCTGTATAGGAAAGATTCACCAGTTTTAGTCATGTAATCAGCCACTGTAATGCTAAATATATTACAAACCCCCTATATTTAAGTGAAAATTTCAGTTGCAAACTTGAGTCAAAAGATGAGTTTGATGCTACTGGTGTTACATGGGAAGGTGTCCAGGTATACTGTAGCAGTTCAAATTCACATCTTTATATCCCTATCTCTTCTGTTACAGAGAGACTGTGACTAGGATTTCACCTTACACTGGAACTTAAATTTTAGACCAAGCCATTCGTTCCTTAGTAGTCAAGGCTGTGGTTCACTCAGTATGTTAGGATAGTTAGGATAGTATGTGAGTGGGTTATTAATCCTTTATCAGTGAAGGCAAGGAACATTTTACAGGGGAACAGTTGTAGCTGGGTAGACCTCACGGGACATATTCATAAATTAATTAATTCAACTTACTGATGTTGCCTGAGGGTTTTCTTTTTACCTGTTTGATTCTGTATTGTACGTATCTACCAGGTTTTAGACTAATGGGTGTACTTTCTTGATTGTAATAGCTAAAACAGTAAAGCCAAGGGAAAAGGCAAAGTGGCAGGGAAAGAAAAGATGTCTTCTGAAATGTCATAAATAGATATCATTATTTTTCTGGATACACAAGAGGCAGGCAAAATGTAATGGAAGAAAGGCTTCAGATATCAGAAACTACGAGTACCATTATCATAGGGAGCCCTTCATTTCTAATGTTAGTAGGTATTGATTCTATGCTGAAGTAGCTGTTGAGTAAGGATGCTGCTGGTCGTTGTCAGCAGCTAGTGAGCCCTTGAGGCCCTTTTAGTATGGATGTCCAGCAGTTGGGAGAAAACTGCAATTGTTCTGAATATTGAAAGATATTAGGATATATTTTAAATGCTTCCTTCTCAGGATTTCAGGATCTTCAGGTGTTTTGACATTTTTCTCTCATTTCAGAACAACCTCTTCCAGCATGCTTTTTCTGATAGTCCTTTGATTGACAAAAGGCAGCTGCTGAAAGGGCCTGGTTTACGCCAGCATGTGTAGCCTTGCCCTGCCAGTTGGAAAATACTTAACTTTTGCTTTTCCTTCCTTCTGCTGGAAAGATAGTGTTTCTGTAGGTGTGCAACTCCAACTTCCCAAAGTGATGAAGCACTGAAGTATAGCTGCTTCTCTGCTCTGCTTCTAGAACTAATGAGTATGTTGGAGCATGTCTCTCTGCACTGCCCTGTCGTGTGTGCGTGAGGGAGCAGTAGGAATTTCTGGTTGTGCTTTTGTAGATGGATCCTTTGTGGGTTTGCTGCCCACCCTCTCATCATCTTCTACATGGCTTCATGTGTTCCTGCATATTTGGGAGTTTTTTAAAGAAACACAAGCTTAAGTTCTGCCCTTCTCAGCCTTAGAAAGTGCCATGCTTCACATTAGCAGTTTGTGCTGGAATCCACATCAGAGGAAAGTTGTTCAATACCAATCTCTGCTTTTCCACTTCAGGCTACCAGAGAGAGCTGCTTTTCCAGAGGGATGATGGCTCTTTTAGTGCCTTTGGAAATGAAGATTCCTCTGGGAGCACATGGTAAGTAGTTCTGTCAGAACCATTGTGGAATTTTAGTATTTTAGATATTTTCCTTGTGTCTAAAATTTTTTTTTTGTGAAGCTGGTAAAAATTTCCAGCTGTATTAGCCTTCTGCCTGGTTTTCATTAGGTGTTTAAGCCAACTCTTAAGGTCTTTCTTCCTGGATGACATACTGTCAAAGCCATTATTAGTGTAAGGCTTTTTAGGTTTGCAAAAAAATGAAAGATGAATTATTTTAGCCAGGGGAATAGCTTGGTCTGAAAGTTTTTCTGTTGCTTTCCTCAAAGGAATTAAGAATAGCGATTAAATTACTTATTCTTGCAGTTGACAGAAACTATTTAGGGCTGTGTGATAATCACTGCTTCAAATAGATTTTCAGTTATCTCCGTACTGGAGGCTGAGTCATTTCCTAGGGGGTGAACAGAGTTACTGGTGGTAAAAAGTTGTCCTACTTACCTCTCTCATGCTTCCTCTTATTATTGAGACTGTAAAAGCAGCTAAAAAAGTCTTTTCAGTGCTCAGTTTTGCAAGAAGCATGGAGAGAATAGTCATGGAAGCTAGAGAGATAATGGAGACAAGTTCCAGCACTTTATTCAGCTAACCCATGTTCAGTTAGTTTAAATATATTTAGATATTTAAATACATGCTTCTGACTTTAAATAGTACCATCCTAGTTACTGTGCCACTGACCAAGGCACTCCTGGAGTCAGTGGATGTCTTTCATTGACATTAACAGGATTTGCCTTTGAGTCATTATGATGAGTTGGAAAATAAAGTTAATTCATCTGTACTGGCAACTCTAGGGCAGCGAGAGGTTATGTGAATGCACATTTGGAATGAAGGGAGTCGAAGGATAACTTTGGATTATTAATAATAAAGCAACAAAGATTGCTACAAGGATATCACTAGGGATAATGATGGTAATTAGCGTCACACTTGTAACTGGATTACTTCGTAAACTCTAATTTTTACCTAGCAGCAGAAGGCAGAAGAGCAACATTTGAATAAAGATACATATGTGCTGGCAGACTTGGAGTCTGTATTTATTTTTGAAACACAGCAGCTGCAGAAGGGGTGATCTTCAGGAACCAGGACATATCTTTATTTGTTGATGCATTAAGCTTAGTCTACTTGCTTCTCTGGGTGAAGCATGTATTTTCCTCTGCTTGGGAGGTGTGTGTAGAACATCTTAGGCTTTACAGTATTTTTACATCATCTTAGAGTGTAATAAAGCTGTAATACCTGGCTAATTTTGTCATATTTGATTAACCTTCTCTCCAAGGTTATCAGCTTTTGTATTAAGATGCTTCCATCAAGCTCGCCCATTCATAGATATTGACCAAAATGTACTCATGGATACAGCTGAATGGATTGTCCATCATCAGAAACCAAATGGAGAGTTTTATGAGCCTGGGAAAGTGTTACACAGTGATCTTCAAGGAGGCACCAATAATCCAATTACTCTGACAGCTTACATCATGGTGTCCCTCCTAGGATTCCAAGATAAGCGGGTATTGGAATTCATAAAAATATTCATAGTTACAGGAACACTTCATAAATTGTCCCAGTACCTAGCAAACACTTCATAGTTTTAAGAAATAGAGGGGTATCTGAACAGAGACATAATGTAACCTCATTTTGTTAAACATCCCTTACCTACTCAAAGCAATACAAAATTGTGCTGTTAAGCCCTTCAATATTATGTGCCTTTGCAAAATCTAAAGGCAATTGCTTTCAGCAAGAATATTGCCATTGCTTTAGTCCAATAACTTGCAAAGAAATTTATGGGGAGAACTAGTCTTAGAGATGTTAAGTCATTCCAACTGATTTCATTGAATTTACTCATGTTCATAAAAGACAGTGTTGGATCAAAAGGCTTGCCTTTGAGGTTCATGTCTGTGATTCTGAAAGAGAATTTTCAGTATTTTTGCAGGTTGTTTGGTGCTAGTAATTTTTCTGTTTCTGTACAAATTTTTCTTCTACATTTTAGTATTTCAGTATATATTTTATTCACTGTACATTCTTCAATGTTATGGTCATTTCCCAGCATGCTTATGCCATCAAGACTGCTACAAACTTTCTAGAAGATAAACTAGAAGATGGTATTTTAGATAATTACACTTTGGCACTTGTGACGTATGCATTGTCCTTGGTAAAAAGTACAGAAGCTGAGGAAGCGCTGAACATGCTGATCCAGAGAGCAGAAGACCAAGGTATCACACAACTATCTTACACAGTTGTATAGATGGATTTTTGTCCAATTTAAAAATACCTGTCTTACATTGAGAGGTGCCTATATAATTCGACCCCGTTTTGAGTATGATATAGAAAATAAGCTAAGAAGTTCCAAGATAAGCTGTAGTCAAAAGTGTCCATAAATGAATGAGAACTCACAACAAAGCTTGGCCTTTCAGTCTCAGTTACCATGTTCCTGATAGGAGTACCATGATGCTGTTGAAGAATATGACTTGTCAGTTTTCCTGTGTTATTATGCCCACTTGTAAGATCAGTCTGGTTGAAGAGAGACAGTTGGATGAAATCAGCTATTCCATAGTGGTTTATAGAGATCAGGAGGGTACTTGGGGACAATTAGTTAAAACCAGTATTGGAAGGGAGGTGAAGTATTGAACTTTCTGTAATGTAAGACAGAGGTCTGTTGCACCACTTCTGGGCACCCATCATCTCATTCTGTTTAACAACTTCCAAGTTCAGCACAGCTGAATTTATTTTCCTAATTTTGGAGAAGAACAGACTATATTGAGTATAAGAAATGGAAGTTTTTGGCTCAAAGTAGCAACTGTCCTCTTGAAAAATTCAAGGAATTAATGCTGTAGCCTGGTAATGGAGGCTCTAGAGTGTCATTCTGTGTTCACTGTGGTGGACCTTTTGGGCACTTACTTCTAGGATGGGAAGAAGCCCATCCTTTTTTGGGAAGGCTTCATTCAAGAATGAGTCCAGTGAGCAGCTGTTCTGCCTGAGGTGCCTTCTCTAGTCCTGAAGAGAAAAGAGCACTCAAACAACAAGGTGGCTTTTTCACAAGGGATTCTTTACGTTAGTACTTTGGGCTGACAGTGAAAGGATCAATGTAAAGTTCACTGAAATCAATGTGGGTGACTATTTGGACTCCAATTTTTTTTGTATCTAGATTCAGCCACTGCTGAGGAAGTGCTTAAGTCAGTCCTTTATGGGACACATGCCTAAACATTAACACAGTTTCATAGTACCTTGCTGGATCCCATATGTAAGCATTAATGAAGAGGTCTCCCTTAAGTCTTTCACAAGAATCCAAAGACTTCAGTCTATGAATCTGAGGTTATTATTGGTTCTTTTTGCAGGAGAATTTCGTTTTTGGGTAACACCTGCTTCTGAAATTTCTGACTCATGGCAGCCACGGTCCATTGATATTGAACTTGCAGCATATGCTCTGCTCTCTCACTTCCATCAAGACAGATTAGCAGAGGGGATCCCTGTTATGAAATGGTTAAGTCATCAAAGAAATCACCTTGGGGGATTTTCATCTACTCAGGTAATGTCTTGAGGGGCTTTGTTGTAATTTTCTAAACAAGCCAAGTATATTAAAAAAAAAAAAAAGGAAAGAAAAGGAGGACAATTTTTTACATAATTGCTGAGTTTTGTTTTGCTGTAACAGCCTTGGTTATGTACAAGCTTGCATTCTTTGTTATATTGGAATCTCAAACCCGGACTCCCAGTTTTAGTACTTTTGGGAAGTTTAGAAGAAAAGAGAACCAGAGGGAGACCTTGTTTATATAAAATACTAACAAATTAAGAAGTAGTAACACCCATAGAAAAGTATTCAAACATATTTTCTAAATGATATGATCAATATCTGTGATTCCTCTCTCTCCAAGGAGAGAAACCTCTTTCTGTTCTTTCCATGTGCAGGTCCTCAAACTCCTGAAAGACTATTAACTAAGCCTTTAACTAAAGGGAGTAGGTTTTAGAGAAACAGCCTAGCCTAGTGCCTCTTGGCAGTTGGTCTTAATAATGTCCTTTGTCCTCATTATTGTGTAGATTTTTGATGGGCCATGAAATTTGGAAGATCTTCATTATCTCCATGAGGTTTCCATGTTATTGAAGCCACATCTTGTAAGCTCTGCTGGCATCCAAGACAGTTAAATAGTACTTTGGATTGCATTAGTTTAAACTAGCTTTTAAATTAACTACAAATGCTGGTCACAGCAAAATGTCACATTTCATCATGCTGCTTGGTACCAAGTGGTACAGGCTATCCTTCATTATTTTCAAAAGTTGATTGGTATTAATCTGAGAGAAATTAATTCTACTAAGTAAAACACAGTTTAACAAAACCAGCCTGGTTCCCCTGAGGTATTAGGATTTTCCTAATGTGTTAATTCTTGCTTATTAGTTGAAGAGTTGAAAAAGCTTTTTTCTCCAGAAACTTTTTTTTACTACAAAGTTTGAAAATCCATCAATGTACCATTTACCCCTGAGGCTGAAATTAAGAATTTAGTTTAATCCTTTTGCTCTTCCACAGTCTAAACTGTTTTGATTTCAGAATTACTTCAGTGTCTCCCTAGATGCGTCTTTTAATTTGTAGAAATGACCCCATAGTTTTTTGTCAACTTCTAAGATTACTTCAAAAAATAATGTTTGGAGTAATTCCTTCCATTATTACTTTAGAAACTTAATATGAAGTTAATAAGAGGGAAAGTAATCAGTTGCATGTGTCACGCTTTGTAAGTTAGGATATAACAATTCACTAGAATTTGTATATGTGATACAGCTTACAATGAATTTGCAGTCAATATATTTTGCTTCATAATGCCTTGAATGTTTGGGCATAAATGTATGTATTTCATATAGATATATATAAAAGAACACAATTAATATTAAAAATAGCACATACATGAATGTAGCTTTAAATGGTAGGGAGGAGTAACTAATTCTGCAAAGCCTGTGTTGCTGAGTAAGAGAGGCCTGTGAGTCTGACTTGAAACCATACTCCCTAACCTTTCAGGCTGTGTATTGTCATGCTGAGCTATGCACCTTGTGCTTCAGCTGTGCCTGGTGGAGAGCCTTGGGTGTGCCTTCTGCTTTAGAGCAGCCAAGGAGGACCTTTATCTTCTCTGTATGTGGTTCTTTGCCCTCATGATTTCTGCCTGTGTTTCTAAGAGTCACTTGAGTGGAGGATGTGGAAGAGCTCTGAAGTCACCTTCAGTAACGGTAGATAGCATTTCTAGATATCTTGTACACTGAGTTTAGTGCAAGAAATACAAATGTGAAAAATGTAAAGACTCGGAAAAAGTACTGCAAGGTATTCCTTGGTTTCCACAACTTAGGTAAAGGCAGATGCTTTCAGATGTTTAAAAATACAGTTTCCAACAAGATCTTACAGATCCTTAGGTCTGTAATGTAGATTAGAGATGTATTCCTCTGTGTCTTTTTCTTCACTGGTCGTGTGTTTTGTAATTCTGACTGTTGTGTCTGTCAGCTTGTCAAGTCTTCCAGATACCTTGCACAAGAGGAAAACTTCCTTGGCATCTCTTCTGTGCTGGGACCTTCCTGCCAGAGGAATCCCAACAAAGATGTGGAGATGGCTGCATGAAGACTCCAGCATAACCAACAAATGGGTCAATGCGGGGACCATGAGCTCCCCAAGGCATGACCTTTACATGTGCATGCTGCTTCTATTTAATACCAAAGGGTTTGTTTCTCTCAACAGGACACAGTGGTGGCTCTTCAAGCCTTGAGTCTATTTGCAGCTGTCACTACTACAAGCAAAACAGAAATGGATATAACAGTGACAGCACCTTCTTTGGAAATGCCAGAAACATTTTCAATTGATACTCAAAACCGTTTTCTGCTTCAGACCAAGGAGGTACTGTAGAAAGTGAGGAATACTTATGTGAAGTCTGCTGACTGAAAATAATTTGAAAATACTGGTTTACTCATATTTTTTTCAGATTGCCTCTGCACAACCAATGGCAATTACTGTGTCAGCAGAGGGAATGGGATTTGCTGTCTTTCAGGTAGGCATTGCAGTTATTCTTGCTAAAGGTATGCTCTCTTTAAGAAAGGTATAGTTTGGAAGATTTGTAGAACATGTTATTAGGAACAGTGTCCTGAAAGACCTTAAATCAGTACCAAAGCACTTTACTAATTGAAGATTTCTGTGAACCAAATATTGTGAATGGACATATTCATGTGATTGTTTCTGACTGATGACGTAGCCTTTTAAGTACTACTGGATGACAGGTTTGGGGCACTACCCTGGGCCAGGGCCATTAAAACATCTTTACATACATTTAAACATTTAAAATTAAACTGGGACCAGTGCATACTGTATTTAGAACCAACAAACCTTAAATAGCCTTTTCAGCTGCTTACTCTTCCCTCATATCAGAGATTAGGTTTTGAAGAAATTCCACCTCCAAAATTTTCCCTTATTTTTGAGACTGACTGTGTGGCAGAACCAGACAGAGTTCCTACTAGCCTCCTAGTCATACTTGGGAAGACTGAACTCAGGATACCTTTAATTGTCTTGAAGTTTTATGCCAGGTCAGAATCCATTTCAAGTTCCTTCCAAACTGACCTCTGTAGTGTTCTCATGCATCTGGGAAACAAAAAAGCCTGGTGGTACTTGGTAAATATGCTTTGGGATAAAAGACTTTTTCAAAGAAACCTTCAAAGCTGCCTATCAGCAGAAAACAGCAGGTGGAGATACACCTCTTTCATTCACCATCATTCTGCAAAACCCACAGGGCTGTAAATCATGACCAGTGTTTATTAATTCCCAGAAGTACAAACAAAGTTTACAGCAAAGTTCAAAAGTTTCAGAGCATAATTTAGATTCAGGGTTGCAGGCCAAGATAGGAATGAAGGTCTCAGCAGGACTGTGTTCACACGCCTGTGGTTTCAGAGTGTGTGTGTGTGTGTATGTGTGTATGGAATGTAACAAAGTGGGGCTCCAGAACAGTTAAGAGTACTTAATCATTGTCGAGAAATGCTCCCTGATATTAGGTCAACTCATTTGTCAGGCAAGATGACCAGAAACTTTTCAGCAAATTGTTTCTTGTTGGAAGACGCTGATTTGTTGGAATTAATACCTTTTGTGGAAACACAGTGGTTCCAATTATGTTATTGCCAGCAGGAAAATTTCACATTCAAACCAGCATGCCTGGTGTAGACTGAGCAGAAGACTTCCACTTAGAATAGCCAGGAGTCGACTGCGGTGAGAGCAGTCCTTGGGGGTGTATAACATCGTGGTTTCAGTTCCTGGTTTGTTGTATGAACATGGAAATGTGCTGCCAAATAACTGGTGTTCAGGAACCAAGGCTGGATTACCTTCTTAATTTAGGTCACTGTGCTTACTGTTGCCTCTTTTCCTCAAGCTTTGAGTCAGAGATGCTGTGACTTGATTCAAAATACTGTACTTAATACCCTCAAGTAGCTCCTCCAAAACATTGTCTTTGCTGAGATAGTTCTTTCTCTTTGCTTCCTTTGGTGGGTCTGGTATTCTAAAGGACTGAGCACTGAGGACGTTGGATGAGATTTCTCTTTTTCCCAGATACAAGCTAGATCTGGATCAAATTTGATAAATCAGATAGCATGTGACATTGCAATCACGTTTCTTCAGCTGGGTTTCATTGTCTTAGGCCCACCAGAATACAGTGGTAAGAATCACTATTCTGGGTTTTGACTTTCTGGCCAAATGTAGCATGTCAAAACAGTAATTCATTTAAATATTACAAAACAAAAGATTAAATCCAGTAATGGAAATGTCTGCTTTCTCAACAGAATGGATTCTTAGGGAAAAAGCCTATTTTATTTTTGTGCAATCTCGCTCTGCGTGTGTGCGCAAGGTGGCAGTGCATTTACCCTTGACCCTGCAGGATCTCATAAAATATATTTATTTTGGGTATTGTAATTGCAAAAGCAGACATTTACTTGTAGTAAAGTACTTGTAGTACTTTGTGATCCTGTTGTCAGCAAAGTTTCCCAGCTCATTTCTTTGTTGTGGACACATACCATGGATAGCCTCTGCAAGAGGGAAGAAAGAATGGGTTAGGGTATATGAAAGGCACTCTCTAGAGGAAGGAGTCAAAGGAGCAATCTTCCATAGATGGCCTGCTAAAAGTGTTGAAAAAAACACCTCTCTGCTGTCTGGAACCACTGTGAACTGGTATTGACATATGCCTCAAAAAATTGGCATGGCCCATGCCTTCTGGGAGGAAAGAGAATGCTACTGAAATCCAGGACTAACAACAAGGGGGAGGTGGGCAGGCTCAACAAGGATTGGGTATGGGCAAAGTGGATAGATGAACAAGACCTCCTCAGTCTCTCCTGATCACATAGAGAGAGGGAGTGAGCTAAAATCTTGAGAATCCCTGGTTACTCATTACTGAAAAGCACTGACCATTTTTTCCACTCAGCACATTTTTACTAGACTTAGGCAAGGGACTGAATGTTATTTAATGTGATGGTACTGAAAAAGGTATGCGATGAAATGCGTGCATATTTCTCCATTACAGTTTGAATGGATACTAAGGACTCAAAAAGGGACAGAAAAATATTGGAGATGGATTTCATTGAATTCATACCCTCAGTCAAATTCATTAGTGCTGCTATTTGAAGAAGAATAAGGATAGGGCAAGAGGCATTGATTAGGGCATTATTAATTTGTCATGTTTTTTGAAGTCTAGTGCAGTTAATACAGCCAGTTACTATTACAGGTATCACTTTCATGCAGAAGACTAGCTTTTAGTTTTCTCTTCCCAGGCCTCTCAGTAAAACTGGTTGCAGTATGACAAGACTGGACCAGTTCTGCCTTTAGCTTTGGCAGTTGCCTCTTACGAGAGTTAAGAAATGCAGTTGCTCATTTTGTTGATTTAATGTTGGTGTCTATATAATAGCCTTCTGTCCCCACAATAAGAGTGTATAAAGAAGAAGACTTTAATTAACTATGTGTTGTGAAAAAGTTTTCCTTCATTGTCATGAGAAATCAGGAAAGGAAAGTCAGACCATAACAGCGATAATTTATTCCATGAAAATACTAGCTGATTGACCTGTTCAGTATGTGGCTTCAGACATCCTGCATTGGCAGTAAATTCCCATTCATTAGTTTTTTCTGGCAGAAGTTAAAACAGCTTTGTTTCTGTGATGACAGATGGTTGAGGCACTGCCAACTTGTCTTCACCAAACTTTTTGCGTGCCTTTAACTGGCAGACTTTCTAGATTGGCTTCATCCTTGGTACTGCCTTCTCCTGGAGAGCAGTTGGACACAGTAAATCTTCACCGCAGTTGTCCTGAGTGCCTGTACAGAATTGGCTCTGTACTTGCACAGCATGCTAAATTCAGCAGTGTAGGCAAGGGAACAGGAATTGTGTGTGTAGATTGAAAGAAAGAGCATAACTTTCATATCAAGGAGGGAGAGACAGCAGCAAAAGCAAAAATCAGAAATTAGACGACTCTGTTTGCACAGACCTGCTTGCCTGTAACTGACTCACTAACCTATAAAGTTGAATAACCACCTGTCATACCCTTAAATTTGGATCGACAGTTTTCCACTTGCTGGCTGAAACTGTTGTAGAGGGACTAATTTTCCAGAAGCACACTTCCTTCCCTTTTCTTTAGGCAAAAAAATGCATATTGGGGTCTTGCAAGGGGAGTTATTTGAGCCACTTTCTGCTTTTTTTTCTACCAAAATCAAAGAAGAAGAACCTACCCACCCTGCTATGTGTTTTATCTGGATGACCAAGGGAAAAGGTGACTGTTGTCATGGCAGTCCAGTGAAATTCTCACTGACTGGAAAAGGGGTAATATAACACCCATTTTTAAGATGGGAAAAAAGTGAAACCCATAGAACTACAGGCCAGTTGGTCTTGCATTGGTGCCTGGCAAGATCATGGAGCAGATCCTCCTGGAAAATATGCTAAGGCACATAGAAAATAAAGACTGGTGACAGCCAACATGGCATCACTAAGGGCTAATTGTGCCTGACAAATTTTTAGGCTTTCTGTGACAGGTTTACAGCCTTGGTGGATGAGGGAAGAGCAACAGCATCATCTGACTGGACTTGTGCAAAGGATTTGACACTGTCCTGCACATACTTATCTCTAAGCTGGAGAAACATGAATTTGATGGATGGACCACTTAGTGGATAAGGAATTGGTGCAAAATCATACAAGGCATCATTCTGTACACCTTTACTGTTTTCTTCAAACCTACCTGCTTATGACTGAATTTCCGTCTATTTTACCACTGCTTAAATGGTAGAGAGATCTCAACAGCTCAAAGCCCTTTATTATATACATAAAAATACTTTTTTCTTTTGTAACTCTTCATAGTAATCCTCATCTTTACCACTGCAAATAAAGTAGTACAATCAGCAAACTTTATCACATCAGGTCACGTACTGGTATATTTAGTGGTGATCACCAAGCACAGGCTGCTTTAGGACTGAACTACTTTCATGTATGAACGTTTTTTCCCACCTTCTATTCTTCTCTTTTAACAGCACTTTAGCCTTTGCCAACATCTTTTCTTTTGGTACCTTTGGCTAGTAAGCTTTCTAACCAGCTACGTGGCAGTGTAACATCCAGGTAGCTTATAATAGACAGAGGTGCGTTAGCCATGTTTTTTTCATTTGATTCAGGTAGCTGGTGGGTTTAGAGCCGCAGCCTAATCCCCAATGTGTTGTATTTACTCATTTTTCCACTAATTTGACTCTTTATTATAGTTTTGATTGTTTTCTGGTACAGATGCCTTGTTTACTTGATATGCAGTTTTTTAGACCCCAGTACTGTTTTAAAAATTGCTGTCACATTTGTCACCCCCCAGTCTAGAACTAAGACAGTTTTAAAGAAACACTGTAGTTAATGATTCAGCTGTTTATTTACCTCATCAAGTTCAATTCCATAGGCAGTACATAATATTCTGTCCTGGCTGATAACATGAGAGTACTCATTGTTTGCTCAATTCCAGCTTCAGAGTTTTTGCTTTGGCTGCTGACATTGGTAGTTTTATAGTATATAGAGATGTATTATAAGGATTTCTGGTTCTACCACTCATCTATCATTGTTTCAAACTTTTTATGCATGTCTACACTAGAAGAATTGAAAACCCTTATTTTATATTAATGCTATTGTCATGCACTGGACATCCTGTCATACTTCCTTACTTGTCTTGCTTAGCAAAGCTCAGCAGTTTACTAAGCAGGAATGGTGAGAGCTCCATCCTTGATGCAGGCCAAATCTGTAGGTTTGTCTTTGTACAGATGAACTAAATGAAAGTATTTAACTGCAAGAAAGCTGTGGTGTTCTGATTTTGGAGAAATGTGCTATTCCTCATCTGCTTTGAGTGTATGAATGCAGTGACATGAAGACTGAAGGCAAATTCTGGACATATGCTGTGTATTTGCTCTTGCTCTGCTTTTATATACAGCATGTCTCTTCTAACCCAGTCTCTCACCAACACCCTTTATTTATCCCAGTTCACCCTGTCAGGAAGTAACTGCATGCATTATAAACCAGCAGACAGCTACTAGGAAGAAGATAATTTTCCTAGAGCTTCAGTTGTGTCCTCCTAATTGTGTTGCTTCTGCTGCATGACAAAGTGTTCAGAAAGGGTATTTCTTTATGAGAATTCCTGTGGATCTCAAGTATTCAACTGACAGATATACAAGTCCATGTATCTCATCTCATGAACTTTCCTCTGGTATTATAGTGTTAGAAACTACTGTTTTAACCACACTGATTTGCTTTACATATGTATTCTAACATCTGTATTTGCAATCCGTAGCTCAATGTTATGTACAACACGAAACACACTGATCACAGGCTCAAATCTGTTCAAAAGCAGGAAGCCTTTGACTTGAATGTTAACGTAAAGGATGACAAAGATGACAAAAATCATTTAACCTTGAATGTGTGCACAAGGTAGGTAAATCAATGAGAGCATCTCATACACATCTTTGTTTATACAGCTTTTAGATTATTTTAAATGAACTAAATTACCTATTTGTTTGTATGAATTTACTAATATGTGGGATGTGAACATATAAATAAAGAGAATAAAAATTACTTTGTAGAAATGACAGTAGTTAAACTAAGAAGCAATTCGTACGTCAATTTTTTGCTGGCCAGGTAATATTTTTTTACTGGTAAGTGTAAAGTTGCTGGTAGCTTAAATGTTAGAGTTATGTGGAAAAGTTTGTGTGAAATACAAGAAAAAACTCAAACGCTTCTTTGATGCAAGTGCTTCTGAGCTGTGTGGAGAATTGTGGACAGACTTGAAAATTGAACCAATATCTTCCACATTCTAACTTCTAGTAGCAAACCATGACAGTGGCCCTTTACTCTTACCTTTCATGAAGAGAATCCTTTGCTTTTGATGTATAAGTAGATCCTTTGCCCAGAACAATTTTGGGAGTAGTCGAAATCTGTATTAACATTATGATAAATTCAGCTGTGGATTGGCCTAATTAGACAAGTAACTTTGTGGTCTTTCATTTACCAGTAGTTATGAATTTGGTAATAGAGTACAATGTAAGCATTCTTGTAGATTTGAAAGAGGTTATGAGTTTTCCAGCCAGCCTAATTCTGTTCTTTCTGCTGAGCGAGGGGGAGGGGGAGGGAAGGGGTCGGCCGTGGGTGAGTGTGTGTGCATGTGGGATGATGTTTCTTGTTCGGTAATCGCCTACTAAGAACTAAGCTGAGTGCTCAAGTATCATCTCAGAGACCACAGAACAACGACCAGATGTTACCTGGATAGAATTTGGATCAGATGAAAACAGGTGACATTAACAGTCATATTGCATATTCCTAGGTCAGCCAGTCATTAAACCAAGTTGTTTCTTTGACTGCTTTTTGCCTCAATTTTACTTGCTTTATTACACATATTTAAGGGGAATATATTAAGATATTTGTCCTCTGAGAGTTTACTCAGTATGCATTTCCTGTTGTAAAGACCACTGCATGTTTAATAGAAAATTCTATACAACATTTTATCTCTACATATATTTGTTTTTGTATCTTCTGTCTTTTATTATCTACAAGGATGTTGTTAAGATGACTGCATTCTTTGTATTTAAGGATTTTATCTGTTTGTGAATGCTTCCTCTAGAAACAGTTTTCTTCTTGTGGCATTATAATGGGTTTGTTGTAAAAAGATTTGCAAAGTACCACCTGATCCACTGTGATTACTGTGACATTCCTTTCATCCACACCCTCTTTTTGCTGTTTACTTAAACTTTGAGCACTGTATGCCTAGAACTACTTTTATGTTCTGGTTACCACAAGGGAGCTGTGACTGGGCATGGAGCCTCTAGGTGACACCATCATACAAATAATAGCTGTAGAGAACATGATTGCAGTACAGAGGATTGATTTAATTTGGGAAATAGCCAGCAGGCATAAAGCCAGAGCTCTGTTTTTATCTGTTTCTGATACCCAGTTCAGTGACACAGATGGTGGGCAGAGACACTAGAATACATGAGAGCTATTGAAATAGAATAGGCTTGTTCTCTTTTAAAATTTTCTATGAAATGTCCACAGCATTCTAAAGTCTTGCACAAACTCCTGACATGTAAAGGGTTTATATGCTGGGTCTGGAGTAAGTTTTTGGAGCAATCTGACTTTCTAAGACCTTTGGTTAAAAATACAGTCAAGAAGTGCTCCGTCTCTCTGGAAAGACTCTAGGGTGATGATGCTCTAATTGCAAAGTGTTCAAAGGATGGGGGAAATCTAGTGACATTAAAAAACTCCCTCAAGAGACTATTTGGAACATGGAGATCCATCAACTCTTATCATGGAAAGTGGAGTAGTATAACTTCTAGTAAGAATGTTTCTATTCCTTAGGCTAAGACTTCATCTCTTGTTGCTTAGCATGATAGACTAGTCTTCATCCTTTCTTTTCCCCCTCTAAATTGTATCTAATACATGCCTTATCTATATTCCCGAATTAGCTTAAAGTTAGCCTACTTATGGTCTTTTACAACATGATGTGGCTTTCTAATAGAGAAACCAAAGAGGCAAATTCAGAAATAGTGCTGAATTCTCAGACAGTGGGTATGCATAATCTAGCTCTGGGTATGTATCTAGCTATGGATAGACATAGTTAGGTACTGGAGGCTGCAGCCTCACAGTTTTCTCTAATCTGCAGAATATCCACCTTATTTCAACCGGCTTGATAGTGGTTGGCTCTGGTCATCTCCATGGGGTATCATTACTCTGGAGCATGTGATGTCTCATTCAAATTGAAATGGTTCTTGGTTAGAGGAGCTAACTCGCTTTCTGGGAAGCAAATACCTAGAGCTGCCAGTTTCTTCACAGTTTTATTGCTTGCATACCTTTTCCAGACTGATTCTGGAAAACTGATCACTGATAGTTCTACTTACTCTGCTTTCTGCCTGCACCAGTTTGGTAGTGTTGTCTCCTCTTTGCACCATCTGTGAAAAGGTCTCACCCTGGTCTCATGTTGCTGAAAAGCTGAAACATAAAGTTCAGCTGAAAACATACTCAGTTTTCTTCAGGTACAAGCTTTGAGTCTTTCTTTCTCTTAGTCATTCTTGCAGGGTCATTTTTTTCCCCCCTTATATAAGAGATCATCGTGTTGAAGAGATGATACCATGACACATGCCCAAAGCTAACTCTTACTTGTTAGGAGAGCCAGATGCTCATAACTTCTAGGGATATATCTAAGTCACTCCTTGACAATACCAAGCTGGTCTGGTTGCCTGTTAGTATTTTAGTAGCACTCCAGGCTAGCTAGACAACTTAGGTATTTTACTCTACTCTTGTTGGTAATTATGCAGCAGTAATTGCATCCAGTTCCAATTCAGTTATTTGTTTTCAACAGCAGCTACTTTGGCACGGTGTGTCATCCAACAGATGGTTTCATTTGTTTCTAATCTTAGGAGCCAACTGAAGTCAGCAGTTGTGCTGTGTTTCTTTCAAAGTTGTATCTGCATTGAATCAGCCATGCTGCCAGGCTTAACAACATTACTTTGAAAACATCTCTTCCCCTAATTTTTTTTTTTAATAACTATCCAGCTCCACAAAGAAATAGTTTAATTACTTTCAACTACTGTCAGACTTTCAAAATGAGGATTGGAGACACTTCTGTTCTAGTGTAACTATAATAATTTGCCCTCCATGCTAAGGCGGGGGAAACTTGGGCTATCTACTTTATTTAAAGCAGTACCATCTTCTGTAGGTAATCTAGGTATCACTTGCTAACAGGGAACACCATAAATATGTTTTGCTACGTCTGTTGTGCCCCATAGTATGTAAGACTTGCTCAATAGAGCAAATGTTTTAGTACAGCATCTGATTTTCACATTGGAAGAAGATGTAATAATAAGCATTATTTAGGAAAAAAGAACTCAACTTACTAACTCTTTTTCAAATCTGGGTTAATAACATAGCTATGCATTTTAAATTGAAACTTTGGGAAATAATCTGATGATGACTTTGTTAATGGAACCATCAGTCTCTCTGAAGGAAATCTAAAAACATTTGGGAGACATTTTTGTTGTATAGTTTCATTTCACCCTCCAGAATGAATAAAAGCAAAACAATGCATTCATAAGAGGAAATGTGTATTTCAGTACAAGAGTTTTTACAGCTTTTCTTAGCTGCTTCTTTTGAAATGTATTTAACTGCAGTATTTCCTCCATATTTTTAATGTAAACCTGCACTTTTGGATGTCTAAAGAAAGTTCCTACTGGTGTCAATGTAGTCTCTCATATGATTTATGTACTGTAGTTTTCTGTGTGCTAAACCTGGTTTTGCTTATGCACTTGAAATTAACTGGCAAAATAATTGAGAAATCAAATTATTAGCTTGTTTTTCATTAGAAACTTGCTTGTCAGCATTTTGTTCCATTTTTTTCCTAAGTATTCTTAAATATTACTACTTCCATAGTTGGGATATAAAGATCAAGCATTTTCTTTGAAGAGTGGGCTACTGTATTTCTGCTAAAAGTTTCTTTGTCTCTGTGTTTTGAAAAGGTACCTTGGTTCAGACACAGCTTCCCATAGTGGTATGGTCCTCATGGAGGTTGGCTTACTCAGTGGTTTCTCTGTGTCACCAGATTTTATTCCATTAGACAATACAGTTAAGAAGATGGAAAAAGACAATGGAAAAGTCAATCTATACTTAGACTCTGTAAGTTGAAAATAAAAAAGAAATGTGTTTGTAGTGATGTTAATTTTGACTCAGGCATTGTTTGACTTAAATTTGGAAAGACATTATGATTGTATTCTTTGGGGAAATCGACATCTGCTATTCACATTGAGTTAATGGTTCCACTGTTTTTTAGTGAGACTGATTGGATAGGTACAACTTATTTGTATTTGTAAGGGGTTTCTAAGTTAAGGCTTTTAAAAATAATGTATAAGAAGCCAGACATTTCAAAAAGTCTAATTTAACCAAGATGACTACAAATAAGATAAGCATCTTTATATGCATCCTGACTCCAAGACTTTAGAAATGGACTAGTGCTGAGCTAAAAGTCCTTACCTCTTCCATGAAACCTCCATCATCAGGCTTCTTAGGATATTTCTCTTCTGTTTTTCTAGCTAAATGCAACACAGGTTTGTGTGGATATTCCGTCTGTAAGAGACTTCAAAGTGGCAAATATTCAAGATGCTTCAGTGACTGTATTGGATTACTATGAACCTAGTAAGTGTCAGACATTTCAAATGGGACTTAGTGATTCAGAAGTTTAAAATAAAGTTTATTTCCATGGAAATAGAACAAATTTTAGTGAAGAGAAAGCTGCATTAAACGGAAGTTGACTTTTTTTTCATTAAAGTGCAGCCTTTTGGGACATTGACATGCTCAATTTCCTAAAAAATAGTAGTGTTTTCCCATATGGGTTGGTTCCTCAACTGGTGTGAATTGTCATAACTTAGTTGTGAGCTGATATAAATTGGCTTCAGTGTGGCCCAGTCCGTTCCCAAAATTACCAAAATGAAGCAGGAACTTCACTTACGAAGTTAAAGATTATCTCTCAGGTAGCTTTACCATCTGTTTTGTGTTCAAACTTAAGAGTCTTTCACTGGAGAATGTGCCAGTGTTTTGATTTCTGAAACTATCTAAAAGAGATGTATATCAGAACAGTTTCAAGGGTTTTTTCTTTTTTTTGTTCTTTGATCGGTTTGTGGTTTTTTTTGGAGGTTTTTTGTTTGGGTGTTTTTGTGTTGGATTTTTTTTTTTTTTGTGGAGTGTTTTAGAGAAAGGCAACAATGTACAAAATTCTTGGGAAAAATGAAAACAAGGAAAGATTGCAAACTGCTGGAAAAGATACTAGGTTTTCATTACAACAACCAGCTGGGACATTATTAAGGCTTTAGACTTGGTTTGAGCTAAGGCATAAAAAAGTATAGGCAATTTTTTTCATGCTAGTTTGTTTTAGCACAATACAAAAGACAACCAAATATACTATGATATGTGCTACTTTAATTAGGTGAAGATCACACTTATTCTACATAGGCTGAAAGGCTTGTTCAGTCTCAGAAATTTATAGTCAAATGGGAAATCAGCAGATGTAACTACACATTCCATTAATATAGAGCATGTTTTAAGGCCTAGTGTGGCTTAAAAAATTACATCAAGTCTTTATTTCAGACAAACACATAACACTTAGAATCTGTGGCCAAAATGAATTTCCACATTTTTCAGTTCCTAGGAGAAGAGCTCAGGATCTTTTAGAAAAATGCTATTAGATAGGCTAATGAATATGTGCATTACAAG
The DNA here is from genome assembly GCA_035047865.1 of Dendrocincla tyrannina. Lineage (NCBI taxonomy): Eukaryota > Metazoa > Chordata > Aves > Passeriformes > Dendrocolaptidae > Dendrocincla > Dendrocincla tyrannina. Next base: position 84,613,251 of record JAWWMP010000116.1, on the reverse strand, counting down.
TGCACATGTGAAGTATTTTTATTGTATTTCAATAAACGTCTATAAATTCTCAATAAAAATACCAATTTAAATATATTAATATATGTAAGGACTAAAATTTCTATTACATAATCAATGCTGAAATAGAAAGCTTTGACTTCAAGAAAATGATTTATTTAAAATATTTTTTCAAGACACCATTCCTATTACTATATAACATAGACATATTATTGGTCAACATATATACCTATGTTGTGATTCTGAGTTGTCCTGAAAGAACTCATTCCTGTCTAATACAGGAATGTGCTTTTATTTTAATCTATTATTTTCCATCACTGTTGTAGTTGGTGACCCAAGCTGCAGAGCTGTATTTTATTTGATGGTGACAGTCAGATTCATGTCATATTCAGAGTCAGGAGATGTGTAAAGAGCTCTCATACTCTGGCATTTATCAAGAAATATGATGTCTATGTGGCAGATAGTACAGCTGGCGTAGGTGTAAGAGCTGGCTTGGATGCCAGTACAGCCGTATTCTCTTACCTGACTGTTCAGAACTAATTTGGTGTCACTGTAAGCATTTTGGCCCTTATATAAAGTTTCTTATTTTATTTTTTAGTATTTTGAGGCTTGAAATGAAACTGAATATAATTTCAGTTTAAAAATGCTACTATGTCCCTGGTTGGATTGAAAACCTTCAAAAAAACCCCCAACCCATTAAGGGAAAGAAACTTTGCAAAAGCTTGTTCTTTGAGCAATTAACCATGCATTGATGTTTTTGAAATGAATATGATTTTTCAGTCTTCTAGTCTGTTTCACTCTGTAGCAACGCTTCAGGGAATGGGAGAGTAAAATACAGGAGCAAGAGCTAGGTCAGGTAAGCAGTCCCAAATTCAGGAAGCTGAAGGTCCCAAACATGATTAAAAGAGAAACCACCACTTATGAGAGGCCTAGCTCTTAAATGTTATAGCCAGGGAAAGCATCCATATTCCCTTGTCATTCCTTCAAAAGTGTTTGACCAAGGTTTGTGAATTGGTTGGGTCTAACAGATGAGGTTGAGTCTACAGAAATGTAGACCAAACATTTCCCTGAATATATTTAGGTGTTCTGGGTGAAGAAAAAAGATTAATGTCTGTGCTTAAATATCAGTTCTGGGAAGTATTTTGCAGTGTATGATGAGGTCTGCATCAAAATTTAGTGTGTCCTTTAAAAACAGTTTCTTTGTGAAGCTAGTTTGTTGGGCACTTTTCAGAATTTCATTAACTAACTAACCTTTCTGAACAGGGAGAAGAGCGGTGAGAAGCTACAACTCAGAAGTAATGCAAAGTGTAACCTCTTGTGACTTCTGTGAAAGGGACTGCAGTCTTTGTCACCGAGATGGTTCTCCAGCCTTGCTTCAGCACTCTTCGTTAGCCTTCTTGTTCTGTGTGCAGTTTGTCCTTCATGTAAACTTGCTGTGCAGTTGGGTGTTGTAAGGAAACAGATTATGTTTCACATCTAAGGTTTCCCTAAATTATCCAAAGAAAACCCTATGTTCAGATCCCAGCCCGTCTTTAGTGATTACCGTGACCAAACTCCTGCTGCGTTCAAGGAGAACTGGGCTGGCCCATATGGTAAATTTCTGGCTGTGCCAGAAAACTTCTTTAAGTGTCTGCTGGAAAAACTTTGAGTGTTAGTTTCATACTGAAGTTATTTTCTGAAGAAGCACAGAGTTACTGAGAAAGCAGTATGAGAAAAAAATATACTCAGCTCTATATTCCCACTTTATTTTTACCCCAGCTTTCACCTGTTCTTGTTTTTTAGGGGTGTATGTTAGTTTACCATGCTCTTCTGAAACAGTGTGCTTCTCCATTGGAGTGTCGATAAACAGAGCAGAGAGAGCTTGGTACCAGAGCTCACTTTGCACTGTTCTGAAGATAAGACATTTAACATTAATATTGAATTTTGCTGTATGCTCTCATAGGGAATAATATGAAAAAAAAAAAAGGAGCCAGGCTTCAGAGCAGATCTAAGAGCCAAAACCGCTGAATGCTCCAGAAAGTTGTCTTTTATTTTGACCATTACACAGAAGGTAGGCAGATTTTTTGCCAATTCATAAGCTAATTGTGCTTGAAAATAAGGCCTCAGGTTGTTCTTTATGCATTTTCCTCTGAAAGGCTTTTACTGTAAATGCATCAAAGGTAGAGTCTGTGTTTCAGACTTCATTGTTCCAGGGTTATTCAGAAATAAAGCTAATTGTCTTTCCATGTTAGAATGCTGGTGTCAGCTGGCATACATTTATGACCAGCTGGAGGAAGGTTGCTTTAAACCTGTTCTGGTTTTTGGAAGTTTTCTAGTAATGTCATTCTGGGGCATCATTTAGGTCTTGCATTTGCAGTGTTTTGTCAAAAATTTAAGGGGCATAACCCCAAACAGCTGTTTACAGCTCTCAGTGCCATGTGAGTTGGTGGCCCTGGATGCCATCTGTGCACCCTGCTGTTGGCTGGTGGGAGAGGCTTTTAGGAGGCATGGACTGCATGTGTATTCAGTCCAGCAAAACAATACACATGCTTGCTTAACTTTAAGCACATCCTTGTATGCTTAAGTGCTTTGCTTAAGTGGGATGAAGGAGAAGGATGGTGAAAAGCAGCAGGCACTTTTATACCCAAACCTGTTCTTTGCATGTGGGGAGAATTAAAGATACCTATGAATGTGGAAATGTGTGAGCTTGGGAGCTTATTGCTGCTGAGTGAATGTATGAACGTCTTCCCCGTCTGGCAGCCAGTTAATCCTTCTTGAACACTGCCTGTGATATTTAATGCTTTTACTTCTTTTTAATAAGGAAGCCAGGCTGATAACATTGATAGTTATTCAAATGAAGTTAATAGGTGTCATGCCAACTAACAGAGGTAGAAATTATTAGGCTATTGATTCCCTTTTCTTTCATACCTGTTGAGACGGAATGTGTATTTGTGCACATGTAATAATATGGCAGTCACTTTCCTTGAGCAATTTGTAATTTTTATTCTAATTTTGCTACTGCTTAAAATGTGTGTTTCTTTATTTATGCTCATCTGTACTGGTGTTCACAAAGGAAATTTTGCATGGTAGCATGAGAAGAGGCCTGAACTTCCTTACTTTCTGGTGCCTTCTAATACTGATGTATAGGTTTTTAACTGCTGAAGTAGTTTAGATGGGGGTTATTTGTTTTACTTCAGCTATATTGAGAATTTACAATGTTTTTCACAAATGTGGGGTTCGGTTCTGTTTCTCCAGCAGAGCTTAGGCCTGGTTCTTTGGAGGCAGTTCACTCTTATTCATTTGTCCTTGGCACACTTTGGATTTAGCCCCTTGAATAGTTAAATAATGCCTTAATAGAGTGCCTGTGCTGCTCTGACCCACACTGAAACCTAAGTCATGCCCTTGGTTACATGGGTCCAAAGAAAAGAGAAACCAAGACTCAAACTGAAACGCATCTCTGCATCTCAAATACTTTACTGATTTATGAGACCATAGTTGGAATTGTGCCAGGTGTAAGATTTGGAAACCATTCTCTCTCTAAACTGGGATGTGTTTTGCTGTGGGTTTGATTTCTTGGTGACGTATAAAAGCTGGTCTTCTCTTGTCTTTGGGAACAGCAGCCTTGACATGTCATTTGCCTCCATTGTGGAGGTTTGGGTTGGCTCCCTGCCAGACCCAGTTGTTGGCCACACAGATTCCCCTCCACCCCCGAGAGAGAAAAAAAAGTACCAAAAGAAAATTGTAGTAAGAATATATATATTCACATATATTACAGTTATATATAATTAAACACTATGAATATACAGAACAGGAATCCCAAACAACCCCAAAAGGGAGAAGGGGGGGAAAGGGAAAGGGAAGAGGGACAAAAATGGGTAAAAACAAAATAAAACAGATACACTTGAAAACTCAGGGAAATAGCTCAATAAAGTAACTAACAAATTCTCACCAAACATCCCTCAAGAGAAGCAGTTCCTTCACCTCCACGCAGCTGGGACAACAGTTCTCAAAGAGGCCTCAGCTCATATAGATAAGAGCTAAGCCGACACACTGAGACCTGATGTCCTCCAAACACCCAAAAGGAAGAGAGAGAGAGGAAACCTTCCTCCTTGTCTTTATATACCCCTGATTACATGAGGGAATGCTGTGGAATACTTCCTTAGTTATAACCCTGTTACCAGGGAAGGCCTAAACCAAAACAACCAAACCACCACACTCTTTTTAATATAAATCCAAGAACCCAAAGCTCACATACTTTCAGGTTTTGCTATATGTAGAGCTTCTAAAAGGGCCATTGGTACCGGATTGATTTTAGGATAGAGTGTTATTTTGTAGACATGATGTGCTGGAGCGAAATCACTTCTTTACAGTAGATAGTAGGAGTAAATTAGTTCTATTTTGCATGCAGTCCCATCTTCCTGACTATCCTCCAAGAAAAATTAATTAAAACTGCTGAGCCAGGTCTTGGACAGTGCAGCTTTTACCAGTATTCCCTTATATTTGTTTTTGAGACAACACATGTTTTTAAATTACTTTTGGCTGCCTTGCACACCATATTAAGAAGCATCAGTCATAATGCACCGTGTCAGGGAAATTTTTAGAGTCAGTGAACAAACATCCTCTTTTATTTTACTTTTTTTTTAATACAGCAGGCATATCATTACAGGCATTCAAATCTGTCTCTGTACCAAGCCAATTTAAAGGAATAGTGTACATTGTATGACTAAGGAAATGTTTGCACCAGGCGGCCTTTAACATTCCTGCATCAGTGCCTTCAGTCACTGTCCAGTTTTGGCTGGTCCTTTGAAGTTGTTGCAGAGGACAAAAACTGTATTGTGTGTTGACAGTGAATGGAGCAGTGGAAAGGTAATGTTATGTGAAATAGTGACTTTGTTGTGTTTTGTTTTCTTATCATTTTGTAGAAAACTTTACACAAATTCTCAGTATGTATATTAACCCCACTGTAACATCAGTTTTTGATGTTAGAGAGGCCTGGTCCCACTGTAGTTTATAGGAAATCTTTTAGCAAAAAATCTTCTAACTCTTTAGCAACAAAGCCTATCAGGAACTTTAAGGAGTGGTGCTAAAAACAGTCAGGGAAAGGTTGCTATTTTTGAAATCTGAATGTTCTCTGGTACTTCCTTTTAAGCCACATGGTGCCAATGGACATGGTCTGTCCAGGGCCATTAATATACTACTGAATCACTAAGAAATAGTCATTTACTTATGATTGAGTCATGGACCATATTAAAGGTACCCCCCCACCCCAAAAATTCTATGTTTGCTGCCATCCATAATTATGAGATTTTGCAGTGCCTTAATTTTAGAGTGTATGGACTTTGAATGGGATGAAAAATTAAGGCAGCACAGACCTTCAAATTCTTCACAGCCATAGCCACTAACTAGTAACAGAAAATCAATTGCTGCTCTGTTTTGTAACATGACATTTCCTGGGGCAGTGGTGTCTTTTAGAAGGTCATCTAAGGCTTAACTGGTGGCATTAGCCTCTTTTGAAAGCCAGCATCCTAGTTTAGTAAGAATATCTAAGGCGTGGTTGACTCCAACGGCCGGAATCAAGGAACTCCCTCAGATATTCTGCTGTCATGTCCAAAAATAGATATGGGAGTCACAGTCATTATGAAATGTATATCTATTTATCTTAAAGCTTTCTTCCTCCTCGGCCGTCCTTTTACTTCTTGAATTCTCTATTTTTAGGGATGTTCTAAGGGGCTGGAGGTAATGGTTTTCAACAGTGAAAACACTGTGAGCCTTCCTAGTGTGCATGGTCCTCCAATTACACCTCTAGGAATCTCTTTCCATACCCGGTAAGCACAGATAAGAAATGTCTTATTTGGTAGTACGACTGTTTCCGGTGGAGTGACTAATGTTATCATAGTTTCTAGGCTCTTGTTACACCAGGTATTAAAAGTCTCCATATGCTCCATTTGGTGTTACATTTATACATATGTGGGCAGGAGAAGTATCTGCCTCTTTAAAGGAAAAACAGTAGGCTGCAGGGAGTCTTCCTAAAATTTCTAATTCTTGAGGATCAATGTTTTTATATTCAAATTCTCTGGATACTGGTGGTGGATCATTAGGGCGATGAGGGGAAATGATCTGCAGGAGGTAACAATGTGCAATAGGGTTCTTCTTGAACCTTTTCTGTGAACACCAAGAGGTGTACTGCCTAGCAAACATCTCCCATTCCCCTCTGAGCCATGGCATTCCTATTAGACATGATTTGAACAGATTCTGTGATTCACGGGTCTGTGACCAATAGACACAGAGGGTCCTTTCCTATAGTTTTGGCTAGTGCTGTCCACATATTACCTCTAGGATCAATCACCCATGATGGTGGAACTGGAGTTCCCACGGTTGTTATAGCACAGACTATGAGGATGATGATGCTGGTTCTTTGTACGGTCTGACATATCTTGATGGAATCCATTTTGGGCCCTGCTTTGTGGAGACACACACATACCCCTTCCCCCATGTTATAAGGGAAAAGGGGCCTTCCCACTTTCCGATCAGCAGATCTTTATATAACACCTTGGCTTCTGATATTTCTTGTGTGTTTTTTGCACTAAAATGTTTCTGAATCAGTGGGATGTCACTGTCCATTCTTTTCAGGAAGTTCAGTGTGTACAAAGCTTTGTTTAATTGTTCTTGCTCAGTCCAACACCAAACCATGTCTCCAAGCACCATACCGACACATCTTCTAAATACATCCAGGGATGGTGACACCACAGCTTTCCTGGTCAGCCTATTCCAATGGTTGACAGTCCTTTTGGTAAAGAAATGTTTCCTAATATTCAAAATAGACCTCCCCTGACACAACTTGTATCAAACACAAGAAATGCAGGTATGGGGCATCCACAGCCTCCTGGGGTAACCTGTTTCAGTGTCTCACCACTCTCACAGTAAAAAATTTCTTCCTAATCTTTAATGTAAATTTCTCCTCTTTAATTTTGTACCCATTACTCCTTGTTCTATCCCTACAGTTCCTAATGAAGGGTCCCTCTTTGGCTTCCCCATAGGCCCCCTTCAGATACTGGAAGGTTGCTGTGAGGTCTCCATGTAACCTTCTCTTCTCCAGGCTGAACAGCCCCAACTTTCTCAGCCTGTCTTTGTAGGGGAGGTGCTTTAGTCCACATACCAACTTCATGGCCCTCCTCTGGACTTGCTCCAACAGTTCCATGTCCTCCTTATGTTATGTGCCTCTCTTTTGCCTTGAAAGTCATGGTTGAAAGTCAAGCCTAAGATGCAAAAATTGGGTTTATTCAGTTTTCAAAATACTACTCTAGCAATATTTCTTCAAATGTGTTGTTCAGGTTGGTGTGAATGTTGACGATACTTGGTTTAAGCTGGTTCCTGTAGAAAGCGTATGCATATGTATATCCATTATAGGCTGCAGTGTACTACAGTATACAATGTGTGTGCAATTGAACACAATATCTTCACAAAGTGCCCAAACCAACAACCTTGTGTTTCTGTTTTTTTAAAATACACAGATAGGTTTTTAGGAAAGAATATATTAGAATGCAATTAGTGCCTAATGGCCTAATTTTTCTATTTCAAACACAAGAGTATTAAGTTTTCATTCTAATGAACAATAATATTTTTGTTATAATGTTCTTCTACCATAAATCTTTATGCAGTGAACCATCTCTTTGTGATTTGCAGATTTTGAAATTAGATGTTCTTGCTAGTAATTTATGTATAAAATATAACAGCAGTTATGTCTCCTTCATATCAAAACATTTCACTTCCATGTTGTTTCTTATGCAGTTCATAGTATTCTTGTGTGCCATATGGAAATACAATTGCACTAATGCTATTCGATGCAATAAAAGCTGACTGTGCTGTATTAGACCAATCCAGTGATTATTTTTCCTATGGATAGCTTGTTTTCAGATGCTTATGAGCATTAATTCCTTATGTGCTACATTTGAGTCACCAGAACTCCAGTGTTTAAATTCAAAATCATACATTTTATTTCTACATTTCTTCTTGGTTACCCAAAATTTTCATCAGCCTTCCTTAGATCTTATGAGGTTATATTATGAAATTGTTTTTTTTCATTGTGTTTTTTTTTAAATTGTTAGGTTGTGTGGGATACTAAATACAAGGAAGAAAATGTAAAAATACTGGCTCAAATGGAGTATGTAAGCAGGTGTAAAGTAACACACATTAGCTGTCCTGCTGGCTTGCACATCTCTTCCGTATCAGGCTTTAAGCAATTTGAACTAAATTTTTTGGCTATCTTGAAACATGATCAGATACGTACTCTGGTGTAGATTAGGATTATCATATGCATTTGTGGTTTTGGTCAAGTCAGAAATGGTAGAAAAAGAATGCTTTGAGCTGTTTTGAGCAAACAGAGCTGAATTAACATGCTAGCTATGCAAATAGCTTCTGTCTTTTCAAATAATAAATGCTAAGGAACTAGACTGTTTTAAAAGATTTTTGAAAATTGTCATTTGTTTATTTTTCTTCAAATAAAGTTTGCAATAGCTATTTTAAAATTCTATTAAAGATGACTTTTAATAATATATGTCTAGTGTTTGCTTGTTTTACAATACAACTACTTGTACTAGATCACAGTTTCTGTACACTGTCAACCACTGCCTATTCTCAGCACTTCTTAACGTCTGTCTTGCCTGTGTTTTAAAGCTCATAATTTAGTAATATAAGTAAAATAAAATTAAAATTAAAGAAAAGTGGTATAATGGTGGTTTCCATGGTCTGGCTGTGAACAATGAAGCTGTAGGTCATTGTTTGGGACTTTTATGACTAGGAGTGACTAGGGTCACCTCATTTTAAAAGTATATTATTTTGTTCAACGTGAAATTATCAGAAGGTTTGCTCATATCTGTAACAGAGGTAGTATAAATAGTCTTAAGTGATGAAGTCACTTCAGGTAGGCCCTTTTTGGTCATGGAGAACCTCAGAAACTCTACTGTTTGTGAATGGGAGCAAATCTTTTAGATACGGAGCTTACTGCTAGGAGAGAAAAGCTCATGTCGAGATTAAGACAATTTAATAGGGGAAGGGCAAAACAGGAGGGAAAAAAAGAAAAATCAAGGGATGCAAAGGCATCACTGACTACATCCCACCGATGTCTAGCCAGTCTCTGAGCAACAGCTACTTTGGAAAGTACCTCTTGTTTTATTGCTGAGCATGACATATGATACGACACGTCAGTTTGAATCAGCTGTCCCAGCTGTGTCCCCTCCAAACCTGTTGCTCACCCCCAGCCTACTTGTTAGGAGGACAGCACAAGGAATGAAGAAGACCTGGATGCAGCTAAAATACTGACATGTTGTTTACACTGCTTTGGTCACAAATCTGAAAAGCAGCACCATATGGGCTACTGTGAAGGAAATTACCTCCATCACAGCCAAATCACCTCCAAGCCCCTCAGGAGGTCTCCATTGCTGTGATTTTTCATGGGACAGTGTGTGTGAGCGCTGACAAGCCTTGTGCTCCCATGGATCTGAGATCTACTGTGGTGACCAACATCTTCCAGTTCCTTGGGTCTTTTGAATGGGTGTATCTGTTGTCTCTTCTCTTGACATCTGGCTAAAACCTGCTTTTTCCTGTGTTGGTGCAAGTTTGTTGCAATAAGATCTCTCACTGTATATTCCAATAATACCCATTTATGGGGAAATGCAGTAAATCTAGGAGTATGAATTTGGAAATACTTTGGTAGGATTTAAAATAAAAAAAACTGTGTACATTGTAAAATGAAGAAGTCACTGAAGTAAAATTACTGTTTTAGTTAGCTGTGAAAAAAATCCCATTCTATCATTTATGATGCTCTCCTAGAGTTGTCCCCGCAATCCCCAGACCTTGAGAAAGGGCACCGATTTCCATATGGCAGCAGATGATAAAAGATACGGAATCTTTCAGTCTTGTCTCTTACTTTATTCCTCCTGTATATGTAGCTGTTTTAAAAGTACAGGTTCATGGGTTTATATTTTTTTTTGCCCAGTATAAGAAGATAATAAAGCAATAAAAATACACTGCTTCATCTGATCGCCATATGTTTTAGTTTTATGTTCTTATTCTGAACATATAGCTTATGCTGATGATCCTTTAATAGAAAAGTACTTTCCAAAGTGGAAGATAGTTTAATGGTTTTTTTCTGTTCTTTAAAAGTATTTTCCCTTTTTCTCAAGACTTGTGCCTGATGTTTGTAATTTCTTCTTGCTCCACTTCTGCCTGCTTTCTCCTGTTATTAGCACATGAGGGACTGAGGATGGGTGATCTTTAATGGCAGCAAGAGTCACAAAACCGCAGAATATGCTGAGTTGGAAGGGACCCACAAGGATCATCAAGTCCAGCTCCTGACTCTGCACCGGACTATCCCTAAGAGTCACACCATATATCATCCACATGAGATGAGAGTACATCCAAATGCTCTCTATCAAGAGAACTATCTCTTGCTCTCTATCAAGCTTGAACTCTAACAAGCTTGGTGCTGTGACCCCTTTCCTGGGGAGCCTGTTCCAATGCCCAAACACCCTTTGGATAAAGAACCTCTTTCTAATATCCAACCTAAACCTCCCCTGACACAACTTCAGGCCATTCCCTTGGGTCCTGTCACTGGTCACCACAGAGAAGAGACCAGTGCCTGTCCCTCTTCCCCTCACAAGGAAGTTGTAACTGCAGGGAGGTCTCCCCTCAGTCTCCTTCAAGCTGATCACACCAAGTGCATCTCAGCAGGTGTGTTGGGTTCCTATTTCAAAAGATAGAAATTGGCCTTATTAAATTTGCAGGCACCAATAGATTGAAGGGACTTTCAGCACCACAGAGACCAGAATTCAAGCTGACCTTGACAAAATGCAGAAATGCTCTGAAAACATTGGTTTAACTCTTAACAGAGAGAACAAAGCTGTATGCTTAGGAAAGACAGAGCTGAGCTGCACAGATGCAGACTGGGGAATGACAAGATAGAAATTCTACTGAAGAAAAGCCATGATGCAAATGGATCATTCACTGAATACAGACCAAACTATTGCATCTGACAACATTTGTCAAGTTACTGCAAAAGAATCAAACATACTGTGTTGTGTAAACAGGAGTGCTGTCCGAAAAGCTGTGCTTCCAGCACTGCTGGAGTTTCAGCTGGAGGAGCTGATCTGGCATGGGCTGGGGCTCCAAATGGCAATGTCAGCCAAAACAAGATGTATGAGGATGGAAATACAAAAGCAGCAGTTTAATCTACAGAAGAGGCTGCAGAGGTTAGTGTGATAATAGTTCATCATAGAGGTGATAGTGGCAATAGGAAAAGTAGTAAAGAGATTAAATAGTAGCAAGGAGCAGACTGTAGATATTAATAAAAAGGATCTTCAATATTTAAGTTTCTGAAAAAATAATATGGAAGCCTAAGATATGAAATCCAACTGTTGTAGCTCAACAACTGAAAGAATGTGAAGCCTAATAGTGGGGCTTTTAAGCAGTTAGGTATGGAGAAGCTAGAAATGCCTGTACTGCACTGGAACACTAACAAGAGCTGATATAAGGCAGTGTGTGAGCTCATGGAGGAGCTGTTTTAAATCCTGCCTGGAGCATAGACATGATTTCTCCATGTCTCTGACACTCCTAGTTATCTGGGTCCAGAAACCTATCCTTGGCTTTACTTCTGTAAGGCCATAGCAAGCTCTTGAATAAACAGTTACAAGGCAGAACAGGCTTATTTAGACACAAAACTTGGTTCATATTTATATTCCTATCAGCAATCTACATTTAGTTTTTGTCTTGTATTTTAGGTACTGTTTGTTTCATTTGTTATCCTATTTTATTTGCCTTAATTTTTAAGCCACTTATTAAATCCATACCACTGATTCCTTCCAAGCTGACTGCAAGGACTTCTTTGTAGTTTTACCTTACAATATATTTTATGTAGTTTTATGCACTATTGTCTGCCATAATCTTCCAGCTGCTATATGAACAGACTAATAACCTTAGAAGTGTATCTTCTAGGCCAACAATTTTATTATGGTTGACAGTGCAATAAAACTGATTCACTGTTCATGAAAGCATGTATGAAAAGGGAAACCTACCATGTTTATTACAATGTCATTCAATATATTTTGTTACAAGAAGAATTTCATATGCAGTTCAATTTTCAGGAGGTTTGAAATTTGTAGGGTGGTACATAAAAGGAGGTTAATTTTGCAGTCTAATGGGAGGTAACTGGTACTGAGATCTCCATACAGAGTCAATTAGATATAAATTTTAATTTCAGTCCTGTCAGAAATGGTTTAACTTTTAAAATTTAAAATATTTTAAATATTAGTATAGGGATATAAATGTAACATAGAACAACATAGGAAATCAACTTTACCTGTCAATCAAATAATTACATTTATATTTTTCTGCTTTCAATAGTGATAATAGTCCTAAATAAAGCAAATTCAGAACATGAGGTATTTTGATGATGGACCAGTTCCTAGAAAAGTGGTTTCGGAGCAAGTTTCTAGATAAAATGTATGAGCAACCAGAGCTTAAGTGTAAACATTAGTGCAAAACATACCATCCCTTCATACACAAGAAGTACCAGGCAGATGCGTGTGTAAGTGGTACACAAGTGGTGACTCCTTTTTTCCTGACCTGTGGACACCTTTACAATACCTGTGACCCCATGCAGAGGAAGTGCATGTTGGTGATGCCACTTTCAGACCTCAGTATCTTGTTCTCCATGCTGTGGTAGCACACATCTGCCTGGCTTTAGCAGGGTCTTCATATCTTGAAACCAGCCAAAACCTTAGGCACAGCTGCTTAGGCAAGTGAGGATCTTAATATGCCTGAAGCAAAGAATGAGAAATCATATCCCTAATAAAGAGTAATAAATATATATAAAAAAAGAGCCTCTTGATCCGGTCCTGTACAGATTTCCCTGGGGGTTCTTCTTCTGATGATGGAAAGGCAGATCTGGGCTAAGTGATACTTTAGCTAAGTGGATAGACATTTTATTATTTTTTTTTTTTTAGAGATGAGTGCTTATTAAAATGCTGGATTCAAGGGGCACATGTGGAAATGATGTACTAAGAAAGCTCTGTGGTTTCATATGGGGAAAAAAGATAGCAGCCAACTCCAGCTCAGTGGGCAGCTAATTAAGCCAGAGATCTTTCTGTACATTGTATTCTAAGTTCAGTACAAGAGCATGTATCAGCAAGATGCTGTATGATTTTTCCTTTATAGTTTGCAGTTTGATTTCAGGAATGAACTATGCATCATCACCATAAATAATCAGTGATTATTTAAAGATGGGTTGTCTGGATTTTAAATGGGAGTCAATATCATAAGTGTGTCTTGTTTGAGTGCATGATCATCTTCCTTGGTCAGTTGTTCACATGCAGCTTAGGTCTGTTGTTTTTCTGTTCCTGATTTCAATTGAATCTTTGTTAGAATGATAAAAATACAAACACTTTTAATGTTTAACAATATGAAATTTTATTGAGACAATTGTAAGGAGGGATTTTGCCATTGCTACATATTCTGCTTGCTCTATTTAAGATGGGATGCTGCAGCCTTCATGGTTCCTTTCCTGACTCCAACCACCATTTTTCTAATACACAGAGACCAACCACAGTCTAAAAGATTTTTATTACAGGATACAGGAGAAGCAAAAAAAAAGGTGAGAATTCTTTGTGAAGAAGCACAGCGTGTGGTCTCAAAGTGGTACCTCTCACCAAAGGAATATGAGCTATTTCACTGCACATTATACAGAAAAACAAAGCCTGATGTGACCTCTACAGCTCTGCCTCAGCTGCTTCTCTAGTTTCATTCTTTTTCCATTTATTCATAATGACTTTATTCTTCTACATTTGCAAGAAATAGAGTCGGGATAATGCTGCCCAAGGTCATATACAGGAACACTCTCAAACACAATCTTAAACTCCAAATCCCTCTAGATTAGCACATTTCACCTGGCAACTTTTGGGGTACATCTGGCTTTCAGAAGTTATAATAACCTTTATCCCTGGAGGTGATTGAAAACATGTTATGTGAACTGCAGGCAAAGCCAAGTGTCACCCTGTTCTTCCCAAGCCTGGGCAGCAGCAGGCAGAGGGTGACGGTGAGAGGCACAGTAAACAAAGACATCTGCCTGGAGCAGGAGCAGCATGGCAGACGTCACTTGTTGGTTGCACTGTCTCACCCCAATGCCCAGGCACAAGAGTGGCTGTCTCCCACTTAGGGAAGTGGCCAGCCTCTGTGCCTGGTCTCTGGACAAAATATACCTTTGGCAATGGGGTGTAAATCTGCCTGAGAGACACAGGAAAAGCTGGCTCTGTGGAAGAAGGAAAGCAAGAGAGGGAGAAGAAGAAAACTTCATTCCAGCTCTTGTTGGACTGTTGGTGCTAGATCAATGTATAGATCAGTATTTATTCTGCGCTAGTGGCATCAAAACCGACTCTTCAGGCTGACATTATATGTCTTGTTTTACATGTCGCAAAACATTCCTATGTGTGTCCAAGTTATGTTTTATTGGCCTGAACAAGAATCTCTTGCTCCACATCACGTACAGTGTACGTGTAATGTAGATCGCTCTGTGAAGGATGTTCAGGAACAGAACATGCGAGCATAAACAACCCAGTGAGAGTCAACAATCACAAGCTGCAGTGCAAAAAGGCAAACAACAGTCTGATGTATAAACATGAGTACACTTGGGAGACATGTGCTGCCCTTCTACTTCTCAGCTACTGGCCATGCTTTGTTGAGGTCTGTGACAGGAAACCAGTGGTCAGCCTTCTGGGTCTCCTGAGGGCAGAGAATAAGGGTTGTCTAGGAAGCTCAGGCACCATGGGATGACTGAATGAATTAGGGCTGCTTGAAGCCCCAGGAGGTGGGGTTGTGGGTAAGATGTTTCTCTGTCAGCTATGTCTAGCTGTTTCAAAAAGTCTTGAAAACTCAGGACAATAATTTTTTTCACAGTGACTATGAGAGGTAAAATTAGAACCAGGTGATTAAATTGCAGAAAGAAAGTTTCAGTTTAAATAATGAGAAGAACCTTTCTAATAGGACAAACAAACTGTGGGACAGGCTGCTGGGAGAGACAGCCTGCTTCTTCAACAAGACACTCTTTAAGAGCAAGTTACACTAACATCTGTTAATGATGACCTGAGTCTGTACAAGTCTGTCTAGGTGGAATAAGAAATATCTTGATGTGCTTTCCAGAACTGTTTTGTTAATGGCCTTATGTCTGCAAGCCCTGCTGCAATGATGCAGCATTAGACAGTTTTTAAGAGAGTTGCCAAAAGGCATGAGGCGTAACTTGCTGATAATGCTAAGAGAAGTTCTGAAAAACTGCTTTGAATTCACTGGAGTTATGGTGGAGTTAAGTGCTGATAATGGAAAACTAGACCAAAATTCCCTCCCAAAGTCAATTCTGATTCTTAAAGCAAAGTGGGATTACCAGGAGATTTCATTTCTGATTTATAACAGGGTTCACGGTATTTGCAGAATCAAACAGTCACTCTTCAAAAGTCTTCATTAGAAAGTAGAGGATGAGGTCTCATAAGAAGGGCTATCAGATACAGTGATCTGAATTTGTGAGCCTTTCCAGAGTTGTCTATAAATTAAATAAATAATTGTGAGCAGGAAACCTAACTGCAGCTTGGAGTTGCATAAACATACAATAGGTTTTGTTCTCCAAGGCTGTTCCTAAGGTCGGGCCAAATCATATCTTAGGTTTTGTAGGTTTCAATCCCCAGCTTCTCTTTATTATATAGAGATTTAAATGTTGTCTTTGTGACTGTGCTGGTTACAGCTGTGTTGTTAGACTGCAACTTAGATATTCAGTTTTACAGAGTATGAGCAAGCTACCTAGGGAGTGTTTTTATTAGTGGGCACAGTTCTGTGCCAAGCTTTGTCCTCTGTATCATATTTCTACTGAAATTTCCTACTTCTTCACCATTTTCCTGTCCAAAGATAAAATCAAAATGCTAGAGGTTACAGAACCAGAAAAATAATACTGAATATACATTGGGCACATAGTAACACAGAAAGCAAGATTGCGAAGACCAAGATTACTAGAACAATTTTGATCTTTACATAAAATTTTCTGTGAAAGCACAACTGATGATTGTTGATCTAAACAGTAGTAGAACAAAATGAAAAAATTATTACCTAATCAAGCGTGTGCTGAAGGCAGCCAGTTAGGCAAAAGTGCAGATCTACACTTAGTACCTTTAAAATGCATCTATAGATGAGGCTGTCATGGTCTCAGTGATTCCTATTATATGTCTTCCTTTACTTACAGTTTTGCCACCTTTCAAGTGCTGTGACTGGCTGTGCAAGAGCCAGGACTGGAGTTCAGGGCTGCACAAGACCACAAGAGTCAGGGCTCTTCTAGGCTGCCTTAGCCTTAGCATTCCTCATAAAATTTCTTAGTGATTAGCCCCGCTCTTGCTGTTCCCTGACATCAAGGTGGTGTGGAAGAAGAATCCCCTTAGTTAAGAGATTAAATATCTGTCTAATGTATGGCAATCACTGATGTGCTTGGACGTGGAGTACAATGCGTGGGTATTATTTATTTACCAACAAACTGCTGCTCTAGCAAAGATTGGGTTGAGGATTGAACCTTGAAAGGGTCAACCATGTAACAGACTACTATAGGACATCAACCTATGTAACAGTAAGCCTGTGAAGATGAAGACATCAACCAAAGTGCCTTTTAAACCTGAGGCTTTTTTACTGTATTGTAAAGTGGAATTTGCTTTTTCCCCTGAATCACCTTTCTCCTTCCCCAGACCCCGTGGGAGAAAACCCTTTGTCTTCCTAATAGTATGCAAGTCTTGGCCAGGCTATGTGAAACTTTCTCTGATTGGTCTGTTGTTAACCCTTCCCCTTGAATCCTACAGGCTATGAAGCCCTATAAAAACCCTGGCCCAGCTTTCCTGCCCCACCATGTGTGTGTGTGTCTTTGATGGGACCTCTGGAGACCATGTGGCCCGACCACGTGGCCGTGAGAAGGGGACGGGAAAGGGGGGAGTGAACGCCCCAGCTTGCTGCAAACCTAGGTTGCTGGATGTGGCTGTTGACAGTGGCAGCTGACAACTTGAAAAACCTGATTACTCAAAACAGTAACAATCTTGGGAGGCTGACATAACTGCAGGATGGAGGTTGATGTCATGGCTAATAAAAGAAATAGGGAATTTCTCTTTTCCTGGTGAGAATGCTCACTACCTCCATAAGGGCAACTTTGAGAGAAAACAAGCAAGGACATAAAGATATCCTGACATCTTTAAATTTTAAGCTCTGGAAAAATTCTTTGGTACACCTCTATGTCTTTTCAAATATCCCATTAACACTGCAGAGAGAAGTCTACTCTGGTTGGCCAGCAACAGTGCTTGCTAGAGCTGCTAGTGACCGTTTCAGGGGACTGAGGGAATGACAGAGAATGTATCTGGTAGCACAATCTTATCAAGCAGAAATCAACCAAACAGGATTATGTGGGAGCAGCTCTAACTATAGGGAGAGATTTGTCACCTCTGCAAGTTACAAGTTATTCACATATGAATAGAAGCACAGAATTTTGTTATTTTCTGTTCTATGGCTTGCAGCTGCATATATAAATACCTTACATTTGAAATCTTCCCAGTGATGCAGGTCTGATATCCTGGCAGTTTGACTCAACACCTTCAAATGAGTGTTGACAAGATATGCACACTCATCTGATACTTTCTGTATTTCCATTCTTTGGGATGCTGATCCTGTGAAAGAACTCACAGTTCTGGACCACAACAAATACCATAATTGCTGCCCTTCAGCCATTTTAGCTTTACCATTTGGGACAACAGTTGATTGCATTAATTTTAAAAGTCAACTGCTGTGTTATTGCCTTCTTTGAAAATTATTATTTCTTGGTGAAGGCAGTAATCATTAGCACAGATTGGTACATGCCTTGCAGCACGTAGAGCACAGACAGAGTCAGGTGTGGAATTTTCTTTGGTGGCTACCAATGAGTCTCAGCTGAGGCACCTTTTCAAAGTTCAGATGTAATGCTCATCTGCCAGCTGCAAATATTTTGATTTTTGAGCCTGCACTTATGTCGAATACTTTAGAATCAGAAATACAGATGAGTTTCAGTTCTTGGTTTCTGAAAATCCCAGAGTCCCAGGGAGCTGTAAGTGATCTGCTTCTTTGAAAATGAACTCACTGCTGTTCAGTGACCTATGATTACAAGAGCTTACTGGTAGTTCACATTGGAAAAAAAAATTGCCAATAGGCAAAATGAAAAAAATCTGTACAGGCCGTATTGATATAACTCAGCCAATGCCTAGTGAGTGAGCCTGGCAGGGTCTGAAAATGAGGAGACAAAAGGTATTTTTAATCCTTTTTCTCCTGATGCCAGCAAACAGCTCAGTGTAATCCTAGTTGTTCTCCTCAGCCCTCAGCATGCTGAATTAGATTTTATCTGGTTTTATTAGTCAGTCTTTGTGCAAGCCTTTCCATATATGAAGTTAAACAGAGAAAATAAAGGAAGCAGAAACATCAAATCTAACTCTATTAGATTCTTTTTTCTTTTATTATTTACAGCAGAGCAAACAAAGCTTATGTACCACCATCTTTTATGAAGGAGGCTGATGTTCAAGCAGAAGAGGTTTATAATTTGTAATTTAAATATAATTTGTATTATATTACAAATATAATTTGTAATTTAAAATCCCTTTTTAAAATTTATTCGGAAAATGCCAGCATTTTAGAGAAAATGCATGTTCAGCCATTGTTGGTTTCCCCTAGATCTTATGCCCAATCCATTACAGGGTTCCAAAGTTGCAGGAACTTACCAAGTTTCCTTTCAGTTCTCCAGATGATCTACAAGAATTTCAGTAAGACTTTTGTAAATGCCTGATACAAAATTAGATCCTTTAATTAAAGGAAAAATACAAAATTCCATACCCAAAGATTTTTTTAAACATGGTTTTCTTTAAAATGTAATTATAGACAGAATTTATAGCTGAAAGCATATCAGACAAAGTATATTAGATACATTCTTTAAAAGATTTAAAAAAAAAAAGAATATCTTCAAAAGCTCAAGAAACAGTTTAGTCCCCATCTACCATGAGGAGCAAATTCCCATTTTGAAAAATCTCCTACAGTTGATTGTAACTGATGCACTGATTTTTTAAACAGATTTTCTGAAACCAGATTCTACTTCAGATCAACCTTCTGGAGAGCCTTTCGGGTGCTAAATTAATGTGAAACTTCAGGCATGTGTGCACAATATCCAGTTTGAAAAGGGGTGGTGGAGGAGCAGTTGTGACTTCAGCATGCTCAGGTAGGTCAGGACTTCATGCACATGCGGTTGTCACTGGTTGTGTTGTTACTGTTAGCTGGACAGTTAAGAAGTGTTTCTCAGTGGCCCACCTGTGCCAGGCATCGTACAATCTGGGAGGAAAAATATGGTCCCTACTCACTGTCAACACATGGAACAGGGAGGACACCGAAGGATGCACACAGATGAAGGAATATGAGGAAATCAGCAGGTAGATCAATCTTGATTCATAATATGTGTCTGGTAGAGCCCTGGTGAAGACAAAATTCTGGACCAGATCCTTGCACCTTCTCTTTGAATCTCATTAGAGCTACAAAACATCCACAATGATGAACTTACTTTAACTGTGAAATTAATTGGATCTTATTCTGCTTTGCATGAGTGGTACTTTAAAGACACGCGAAGACCATTAAGACTACTTTCATTAGGACCTGCAGTGGTGTAATGATTGATTTTAAGAGTCAGAGGAAGAACCCTGATGGGATTTGAGTTCAGCTACAATTTGCATTTGAAGTAAATGCAAATTTGGGGGTGACAGATTGCCTCTTCATTTAAATGTAAAAAAAAAAAAAAAGTCTTCCTTTGCTTTTAATTCTTCCCTATGTAACTAAATAGTTACTCTGGAAATATCATTAAAATGGATTAAAAATAAATATTATTCATAAAAGAAGTTTCATCATTACATTCTATTTTTTCCATGGAAAATAGTAGGTTTTTAATATAGTTGAATGTCAAAGCTCTGCAGATGTAATTGCTGTACTTTTGAAAAGAAAATGTTAATTAAATGGATGTGTCATTCCCATGATTAGCTTTTCTCCCTATTGCATAGTTGCTACTCCACCTCTGTGAGGAGAACTTGAGACTGAAAGAGTCACATGAAAAAATGAGAGTTGAAAGAAATTAAAAGCACCCTGAAATTGCTGGCTCCATCTCCTGTTCAACAAATACCATCTTCATAAATAGAAAGGATGACCACAGTATTCTTGCTATGCAGAAGGTAATTCAGAAATGGAGGAAGTTCAGGAGAAATGTGGGGGTGGTGAAGAAAGAGGGACAATTCCAATTTTAATAACATTGGAAAATTGGAATCAAACCTGAACTTCATTTAAGTTTCCAAGTTTCTGTTCTGAAATTTGGAAATATCTGAACTGTGCAGTTTGTCCAGTGGTTTAGTATTTGACTTTTTGCAGCTTGAGGAGAGATGATAAAGCAGCTCAATTCTGAGTTAGCTCCAGAGAGCTCCTGCATCTTAGGCACATATGTTGCTGAACACTGAAATAAAGCCAAAAGTTTTATGCCTCCAAGAGACTGATCTCATTGTAAGGCTTTAGGAAGCAAAGTGTTGTAGGACTGGGAAAATCTTTATCAGCCAACTATACTGGGAAATGTTTGGGTCTGAGTTAATGGTTACATACAATCTAGTACAGCTTAAAAAGATAGATTCTTATCTTGAATTAGCAGTATTTTTGATAAACAGTTCATGCTTTGGTCATTTTGTACTTTTTCACAGCCAGGTCTATTAGAAGGTGTTGCAGAAGCTGAGCATTTGTTTGCAAGGGTTGAATTTTGAAACAACTGGAAAATAAGAAGGAAGGGAACGCACATCAGAGAGTACCCTGTACCTGTCAAACTGAGCCACTAGCACAAGGGCCTCCTGAACTTCCAGTTTTGAGAATTCAAGATGGCTCAGACAGCTGTTTTGGCCTGAGGTATTTTATTGCCACTGCATTGGGATAAAAGGAGTATTAATCATGTTGATATAATTCTAGGAGATAACTGCAGAAATTTCTCAGGATTTCACGTTTTTCAGTTTTGATGCCAAATATGAGTCTTCAAGCTAAGATATTCTTGAGTGATTTCTATTTTGAGAGTGTTTTACGATCAGTGCATTACATATCTTTGCAGTGTGATAATTCAGCACTTTACGACCATGATTTCACTCTGTAAAATTTGTAATTTGTGAAGTTAGGGAAAAGATCGTAAAAATTTGCTGGAATTGTAGAAAAATTGAAAAGTCTAACTCACCTAGCAGAAGCTTGGAAATCTCAGTAAGCTGAGGTTCAAGTATTCCAGATTCACTGAGTTGTGATAGTTTTCCTTAAATGATCTTTCTGATCTCATTTAATAAAAATATTTTAATAAAAATAAAACCCATGACTGATTTAGTCTTTGTTATTTCAGAAACTTGGTGGAAGGGAGAGGTGGGGAGTGTGGGGTGGGGTGTGTGTGTTTATGTGTATTTGCACTTCCCTATACCTTTTTGATAATATTGGAAAAGATACTATTTTTCTCACCAAATTGCCTAGAATAGTCCAGTTATGGTAGTGCATATTTGTCTTGTTATGAATTAGACAATATATAATATGATGGAGACCTAAGCACACCTGTTATGCAAAAGACTGAGTTTTAAGACCTATGTCACATGAAATCTGTATCTCCAAATAAATACCTAAATGTGCAGCTATTGTTCTCTAATGGACTGATTTTTTTTTTTTGACCAGAAATTCAAATTGAGGATTAAAGAAACTTTTTCCAAAAAATGTTTTAAAATTTCTGAGCTCTGTGTAAAAAACTGTGTTGCCAAAAATCATACCTTATGGTAAAACAATCCTTTTTGTTGTTAAGATCTTCAAAGAAATCAAGATTTGCACCAAAGCCATAAAAGACTGGAAGAAGTGGCATTCAAATGAAAATTGAGCTTCAGATTCTGGTGAGAGGCAGTATTGATTTAGTTACTTCAGAAGAAAGAGCTACTGAAAACCAAAACTTTAAGCCCTAAACCTCCCACGGAGAAACATCTGGTTTTGGCCTGGTATGTGTTTTCCAGTTCTTAAAATTCCAGTCTTGTGGCTCCAAACTCATAAAACAATGAAGAGCATCTTCAATATTAGCAGTTGAATACATTGCCATCAATAGGCAGCTCCAGTCAAACTGTTAATGAACTGTATGTTAGAAATTGGTTTCAATTCTCTTCTTGTATAAACATCACATAACATCATGATCTGACTTCTCAAGAACGTACATGAGGTAGTGTTAAATTAAGACTTCTAACTCAAGTTAGTCCCTGCACAACAAAATGTTTCCATCCGTGCTAGTAATCACATGGATCACATTTCAGGACTAACTCTATGGGTAAGCTAAAGCAATGGAGTTCCAAACTGGATTTTCTTGCACACATATTTTCTTACTGATTCCCACAATATGAATATGCTTAAAGTGAGCTGAAAATGGGTTTGGCACTATGCACGCTGTCTGGTAAAATAGTCCTTCCCTTCAACTGTCTATAGACTGAAAAACAGACAAAAAAGTTTAACTATTGAGAAGGCAGACAGTAAAAGAAACTTGAACACATTAGAAAAACTTAGCTGCTAGTCTTGTGATGAAAGACAACTAATTTGTTTCTGGAGTCTTTATGTCTGTTGATTATAGTGATGACTTAGAATTGATAAACTGAATTTATAGACCAATGGGATTAGTTACAGGATTTCTTTCTTTCTTTCTGAATTCATATCATCACTTACCTTGAAAAACAGTGTCTTTACCTCATAACATATTAGATGACTGAGTCTATTGTTTTTTTCCAATGTTAAAGAATGCCTAGGAATAAAACTTGTTTAACACATTAAGTGGTCCCAGTGAACTAAATATCAGCCTTTGCCACTCAGTGAGAAGGGTGGTATGTTCCCCGGATGACAATGGATCCAATTGTCATGGTACAGAGATTCATCCAGAAGTTCTGGGCACCCTTAATTCCTGGGCATTCTGAAGGGGCTTAAGAGTGCTCAGAAATTTGTAACTTTGGAGGCTTCTAGATGAGGTGCTGCTATAGTGCTTATTCAGACTGATGAGCTCTATTCACAGTCTTCCTTTCTCAGAGAGATGTGAGACCTGCCATCAGGCTCATGAACCATGCTTCCCTCCTGGGCAAGATTCTGCCACTTACAGTCCCAGAACAATGAAATACGTAGTTGTTTAGTAAATTAAAATATTAAAAAAAAATTTAATACTTTCAGCTTGCAAAGTTAGTGATGTTTTTTTCATTGCTTTTCAGGGTCAGGTTCCAGTGCAACTTGAGGTGACCTGAACACAAACTGCTGTCCTGGGAGTCTGATATGGAACCAGCAGATATGACTTTTGTCTTCATAACAGCCCTTAATTAAGTGTTGCTAGAGATTCCATGAAAATTTTTCAGAACTGAAAATTCACAAACTCTATATTGTGGGCCACAGGGCAGGTGGCAACTTTTTGGCCTGCCTTCTTCACCTCCATGAAAATCTCATGTAGTTCAAATTAATCAAACTTTGATTAGACAAGACTGAGTCAGCCTCCTCCTCTTCCATCTTACATAGAGGGGTGATCTTTAGGAAACACCTGTTTTCTTGTTGACATTTCTGTGTTGGCATTTTCATGCCCAGATCTTTACCTACTCAACAACTCAACAGTTGCTCTCTGACAGACTTTTCCATATCTCTTCCCTTCCAGTAGCAGGTCCATCTTGGGGTTTCCATGAGGACTGATATGTAGATTTCGTCCTCCTCTCTGCCTAGGTTTTGTTGACTTCATTGTTGGGGTTTCTGCTTCCCTTGAGAGAGTTTAGGACCATCCAGAAATTACCTCTGCTAGGAAATTATTCTTTTCCTTAAAGGAATGTGTTCTTAAAAACAACACTAACCTTTCAGGGTAGACTCAAGGGATGACTAACATTTTGGCATACTCTCAGCAGTTCATATTCTCTCCTCTTTCTCTTTCCTTTCAGTTCCATTGTGTGGACTTTCTCTCTTTAGAACATAATTGGAAAGTATTTATTTGTTTATCTCTTTCACTGCACTCTGTCTTTTTTCTCTATGTAACTCATTTTCCTGCTCTGGGAATACAAAGTACTCTGAACAAATAGCAATGAGTAGGGAGTGCTTTAATGACCATTGCCCTAAATTTCTTTAGGTTCTTTCAGATATGGTCTTAGTCTTCCTCATTTTTTGTCATCTGTGGTGAAAACAATGCAAGACTTAGGATTTTTCAGTAGACATCTGTAGTAATTCTTTCCTTCTTTTATCTTCAGAAATTGATCTCAGTCTATCCTCTTCAGATTTAAAGGGTTTGGAAAGTATTGACAGCATAAGTCTCTGTTCCTTTTCCCTCATCCAGCTGAAATGGTGTGGGATCTTTTTCACCTTTTTTTTTTTCTTTTTTCTTTTTTTTTTTAAAGAAGAGTGCCAGAAGATTACTGGGATGTCACCAGCCTCCTCTGCAAAGTTGCATAATTTCCAACTTGAAAAAGTTCCTGGATGCTTCTCTTTTCCAGCACATGCTGTTCTATTGTTCACACCATTTGTTCTACTTGCTGTTTTTTAAAAAAATACCAATCAGCCTGAAGAACCCATGAGGATAAATGCTAGTGCATTTTCAAGGAAGGCATATTCAGAATGAATAATTTCTGAAGGAGAAAGGGGTGAAAGCCATTGCACCTGCTGGCTTCCAGAGCAGTTAGAATCACAGAGGTGACTTCAAGGCCAGGTTTCCAGCAGTGTTGACTCCCTGTAGCTTCTGTTGTCTTTGGTTGGGGTGGGAGAAGGTGATGGCCTCATCCATGTCTGCCTGGCGATGGGCACAAGGAGACTTTCACTAGCATGATGCATCCCTGTGGCCATGCTGAGACCAAGAGGATGCTGGGAGACACATGCCTGTAAGAGGCTTTCCAGATCACTCACCTGAGCCCAGCTGCAGTAGATAATCCCTTCTGACAGCTGACTGGACTCCTCCAAGCCTGAGAGCCCACTTTGTTTGCTTCCCCCTCTTCCATTTAGTCCCTGTGTTGGGAATATCATTTGCATCCACGTTGTTTTGCTCATTGGAATCTTTCTCTTAACACCTAGCCTAAACCTGTCATATATGCTTATGAGCTGAGCTGCTGAAAGCAGACAAAAGAGACAACTCCAAAAAGTGATCAACAATCGTATGTTTTGCTGGCTTTTAAATTTTTTTTTAATAGTACTTCATTGCATAATTTTTTTCTAAACAATTGAACAATGTCTGTCATATTCACTTTTTTCTTTTATTTCCTTCCAGGAATGAGTCTCCTCCTAGGATGCCACTTCAGCCCATCTCATCAGTTCGGTGCCATTGTACGACAAATGCAGTGCAGTGCTCTTTCTGAGGCAGCTCCTCCTTGGGAGCACAGAAGCATGCCTGCTAATGAAAGTTGCTCAGAGGCAGACACATGCTTGTAATATGGAAATCCCATCAACTGCACTTTAGAGATAGCGGTGGGGAAATAAATGAGCTCCGGAACAGTTCAGGTAGCTTGGAATGAGTCAATGATCCCACATGAAATACCATTCCCCAATTCTGCTATGCCGTTGGAGATGTAAGCAGAGAACACAGGTGGATAGGAGACCCATGGAAATAAAAAAGAAAAGTATTTTCCATCAGTACCCTTTGATAGTGCCAGTCTGTAGTCCAAGATCAGCCAGGACAAACCTTCAGGGCACACGGCAATGTCTCCTACAACTGCCGGAGGGGATCAGTAGTGTGCTGTCCTGTTGTGCATACCTGTTGTGTATGCCTTTCTGCTTGGCTCATTTTCCTTTTCCTCGATCTGATGTAATTTTTACAGATGAGGCATACATGGAAAGATTCCAACAGACCTCTAGTAACTTTTTCCATTGAATAATGCTTTATGCTTTTAAAATTGTTTCAAGTAAGTATGATAATGAATAGAGATAGTAAGAAATTAGTAACACAAGGCATTTTTGGAGGATGAGCAAAGACCACCCAGCATATCACATATTTCCCTTACCCACATATCTTCCCAGCCCAGCTCCAGCCAATTGCTGCACAAACTGCTCTAATATTACAGTCCTGTTTTATTGGTTGTGTCTAGATTTGCCACAGTCATAATTAGAAATTGTGTTGTATGTTTGACCAAAGAATCACCGAGCATCCCAGAAATGATAGAAAACAGGGCTGCTAGGAACTTTATCTGATCATTGTTTCCATTGCTTTCATGACCATTTGTCATGCCTGAAAGATGTTTGTCTAACTTGTTTTTAAAAGTTTTGTGTTAGCCATCGTGCTGCTTTGGTCTCCCAGCTAAACCAATGTAGCACGTCAATAACCACCCCTTAACCACTCCTGTTCCCTAACAGCAGGAATGCTTGCTCCCCAAAGTTTCCATGCTGTGCCTCTAATGAAATCTGTCTTGGGGTGATAGTTGGAACTAGGGATATATTTTACTGCTCCTGGGTGAGAAGATGTCACCCCAGACTTTCATTCCATAAAGACCACTGATTCAAATTAGAACTGCAATTTCTCACCTGTGCATTCAGAAGCAGGCTGTTTTTGCCAATTGCAGTAGCAGCAAGGATAGAAACCTATTTTTCAAAAGTCTTGAGAATCTGTTTCTCCTTTCTTTTCACATATATTTTCTTTATTTATATAGGTGCTCATAAGAGAAAGTACTCCCAATGCTCTGGCACCTTTACCAGACTCTAAGTGTATTTAAATGATCACTTTACAGTTCCTTGAGTGTAGCCCCAAAACACAGCAAGATCAGAAGGAAATGAGTTCACCCCTCTTCCATCTGCAGAGTTTTATGTCCCTCAGTTTCCCATCCATCTCCTTGCAGGCAAGGAATATGACTCTCACTCAGAGACTAATAACTGCATGTGGCTTTGGTGGGGAATGGGGATAATTTCCAAGATATTGAGCCCTAATAGAGAATTTCCTGCTGTGCTCCTGCTACTACACCAGTGGGGCTCAGCAATAGCACATTACTAAGGCAGGTCTGACAAGCCACTATGAGGAAAAGAGAACATCTCTTGGGAAAGGCCTGGCTTCTCAATAGTGGTTTTAAAAACTAGTCTGGCAGACAGTCTGTTACCAGTGCAGGTCTGTGAAGAGACCACGTTTGATGTCTTCATGAAAGGAAAAGCCTTAGCAGAAGTGAGAGGCTGAGCTGTAAGGCTGCAGCCACTGAACAGAGCCGAACCACTGCCCTGTACAGTGCACAGCACCATCATCATATCTCCAGCTGACACAGGCTGTTCCTGTGTTCCAAAGTTCATATCCAAACAAAGAAATAAATACAAGAGCACAGTTCTTTAGCCATCTGGTAAATGGAAAATTCAAACTTTGCCATAGGGGTTGCTAATCTCTGCCTGGCAGCTGGGATGCTGACCAGACACCCTGACTCAAATCCAAGCAGCAGAAGGCAGGCACACACCTGTCAGGAAACGGACAGAAAGTGTGGCTCTTCTGACTGCTCAGCACAAGTAGCCAATATCATCTCCCTGGAGCCAAACCTGTAACGTCTCAAGATGTTGCGTAATGCAGCTGACAGCTCCAGTCAGCAGAGTCAGTGCTCTTAAATCAGACTGTCACTGGTCCTCACTGCATCCCACGGTGGTTCATTAGTTCCACAGGCTTTCTGAGCTACACATACCTGAGGATAATGCTGGCAAAGCAACGACTCACTGCCTCTTTTGTGAGTGTCCTTTCCCTAGCAAGAGGACGTGAGGTGGGAGGGGAATAGAGAAGGCAACTGGGTTTTCTTTTTTGCCACCTCTGCAGAAGGGTAGAGGTGAGAAATATTGAGCCTCGTATCTTCAGGAATCTTCAGGGTTATGACTTCTGAAGTAATGGGGGAAGATCCTAAAAACTCAAGATGCAGAACCAGAAGCAAGATGTGAAGAGCAGAAGGTCCTGACCTGAAATCCCTGATGTCATTTGTTGGTTTGCCACTGAGTGCTGGGGTTTTTTTAGAGACTCCTGCTAGGTCACCTCATGCATTGTGTGTTGAACTGAAGTCAGACTCTTAAAACTTTTATCTGGTGAAGCTCAGAGCACTCTAGACCCTCTCTGGACTTAATTACAATGTGTACCCAGTACATATCCCATGAAGAGTGGATAGACTGGACTTCCTGTCAGACAGTGCCATCCACAGTCCATACCATAGATAAGAAAACAATGCTAAGCTGTTTTCAATCAATGTCAACAGCAAATCCAGCCTGCAAAGCATTCTGAGTGACACTCATGTCTTTAGAACATGGCTGACAGGTAGGAGTTCTGGGCTCTCCTCGTTTTTCTTTGTGATGTGGGGTGCAGCTCAGGATGATAGCAGAGCTCTGGCAAACCCTGAGGCTGGGTCTGGGTGACCCTGTGGCTGCTGCTGGCAAGGCAGGCAGGGCTGGAGCTGTGGCCCTGTCCTCTAGAACTATATCCTGTGGGAAACCTGCTCCAGGCAAGAGCTATGCAGCAGAGAGGACTCATCTGCTTAGCCTGGATAATTAATCAGGAGGGGAACATTTTCTGTCAAGGGTGGTGTGTCCACAAGTAAAAGGAGATGTCAGACTGGTTGCCAGAAGTAGGTGAACCCAGCTCAGACGGAGATGGTTTTTATTATCAGTAGTTAAATGTATTGGAGGCAAAAAAAAAAAAAAAAAAAAATTTGTGACAAATCCTGTTTATAGACTTCAACAAAGTAAATTTGCTTTTCTTGTTTTTTTTTTGCTTCCTCCATATCTCTCTAAATGTGGGTCCTATCTGTAGCACTTTACAGTTATGGAGGATAGAGAAACAGTGCAAAAACTGACATTACATTCCTTTGATTTCCCATCCAATTCCCATGGGGATCTAGGGAGGAACTGCACCAGACACAGCATTTGGCAGGGTTTGTTCTTTTTTTTTTTTCCTAGCTCAGAAAGCTCTGTTTCTGTTTGATCCTGATGAGACTGGTGTTGAGGAATTTGCCACCAATAAAAAGGCCACTGAGCTTTTGGGGAGGGGAGGATGAGACCGCAAACATTCACTGTTACTCCTGGATGAAAAAGGCACACAGGGTGCACAGTAGCCTTATTTAACCTGTGTGCTGCCCCTCCGACAACCTGACATCAGAACTGCTGCGATGGCAGAACAGTGCTGCTCTAGTCTGCAAAAATAATTAGGATATTCTGCTGCTGCAGGGACTGGGGCCAAGTAGCAAAGAAATCTGCCTTTTAATGCAATCAAACACAAGTTTCTGCTCTGAAGGCTGGAGGGAAATGCCAGGAAGACAATTTGAGTGCTAGTGGGACATCTGGGCCTTGGCCACCACTGCCTGCTTCTGTCCCAGCAATGCTGGGGCATTTTAAGAGGGTTTGTCAACTAAGACTTTTGGTCTTTCAATATTTAAAAGATAACCAAACTGTTTCTGTGGCTACTATGGCTAAGGGTAAAAATCACGGCAAATTCTAATTATTTAATAGTTTACCTCACGTTATCAAGATCAGTGTGTAAGGGGAAAATGGCAGTGTTTCACTATTATCACACTTGTTTATCGTTTAAAATACACAGATTCAGGTGTTTTCAGTCTGAAGAAAAGAAGGTTTACAAATACTGTGCCTGGGCACCTGTTAGACCTCTTGCTGTTCTCTATCCAAGCTTGGATCCAACTGCTTTTCACTGTCAATGTGAAATTCCCAGCTGCAGCAGTGCTGGAAATTTGCTCCTCATCCATTTTCCCCCTAGTTCCAGGAATGAAATAACACTATAAAAAATGCATCAAAACAAGCCTGGAAAAATATTTGCTGTAGGGCATAAACCAGGAGATAAGAAGACTTGCGGACCACGGCAGTTTCTGTGCATATGCACTCAAATCAAATTTGTTTGGAAACATGGGTAGTAATTATTCCATACTCATTTTTCTGCAACAGTTGAAGAGTTGTCATTTGCTATAATGTCTGTGCTTCATTCTGAGACAGGTTCTTTTTTTTGAACTCTCCTCTAGACCAGGGAACAATAATTCTTATACATGATGTGAGTTATTGTCTCTGTTGCTCTTAAACAACACAGGCTTATAGTCAAATTCTTCTGCCAAATAAAATTATTAGTTGAGTAAATCTGAGCAGAGAAAGAACTCAGTGAAACTTCTCTCCAGTATTTCAAAGCCTCCTATCTGAATAAAGCTCTTTTGCTTAGGCTTTGTGAACAGCTCAGTCCATGCATTTTACAACCCCAGCATTAAATATATTATTTCTTTCAAGCAGAGATCCCAGTGAAGTAAAGGCAATTGAATCTGTATTGCTGGCATTTGCAGTGGGAAAAGAGTAACGCAGGAGGTAAGAGTCATCCATGAGTTTGTCTCAGCAAGCAATGCAGCCTTCACTGTGAGTGTGCCCAGGGCTCGCTGCCTGTGGCTCTGACACAGGGAATGGCAGACAGCTCTCAGTCCCACCAGCCTTTCTCCTATTTTATACCTGGGCACTCAGGTCTTTTGGTTCATGTTCTGTACTGTCAGAAACTGGGTTGCTGAGCCATCACCACAGCTGGGTATCATTGAGGATGTCCTTTCCTCTCCCAAGCACAGAGAGGGACTTGCTGCCTTTTCAGGTATTCAAGGATGATCATTTGTCGTGGTTTAGGAATGCTAGTTCCCAATTCACTGAGACTCTCCAGACCTCTCTCCCTCCCCATCTTTCCCTCCCCTGCCCCATTTTGGCAGGGTGGAGAGGAGAGTTGGAGGCACAAAAGACAAAGATCATGGGTTGAGATAAGAGCAATTTACTGGACACATCAATGAGATAAGAAAACTGAACAATAACAGCAACAGTACTAATAACAAAAGTGTACAAAAGAGAGAGTAATTCACATGGCAAAATGCTCACCATGGAGCTGACAACCCAACTGCAGCCCCACCACCCTCACAAGAGAGCCCTTCCTTCTGGAGAAAGACTCTCTTCCCCTACCCCAGCAATGACTCAAAGTGGTACAGAATAGCTTTCAGATTCTGGCCATGATTCCTCTTGGCTACTGCAAAAATTAACCCTGCTCTGGTTGAACATATTATACCATTATTAGTCTGTTCCTCTGTCAGGCACAAAGAAATCACAGCAGCAGATCAAGCCAATAGACACATGGAGCCAGTTACAGCCTGCATTTTAGAGCTGGGTATGGAGGTGAAGAAAACTTTCCTGCTGTCCCACACTAGATATCCTCCCATGGCTGATCATGGACCTTCCAGCCCCCTACCTTGCTGCCCTGCGGACTTTTCTCCCTTTCCCTTGCTTTGTTTCTCGTGGTTTGATACAGCAAAATGCTCCCTGGAAAACAAGAAACCCCAAACCATTTCTATTCACAGATATCGGGAAAGCTGAGCTTTGCCCCAATGTCACGTGTTGGGTTCCTATCCAGAGGCAGTTGTGGGGGTGCTGTGGCAACCTTGCTGGGTTGCAGGGCTGTGGGAGAGCTCGGCAAAGCCTCCCACGATGCCTTGGAAAAGGGCTTTGAGAGGGAAAACCCTTTAGAAAGCAAAGGGGTTAATCACACCTGGGGCGGGAATGGCAGATCGGAAGTGCAGGAAAAAGGGAAAAGGTGGCTTTGATTATAAGGATTCATAAAGTCATCACTCAGAGAAACCCAACACTTGAGGAAAGGCCAGGTTTCTCGGAGAGGGAGAGCAAGAGAGGCTTTAATTTTCATGTGTTTTTCCTGGTCCACAGAGCAGAGATCACACAGGGAATGTTGTACCCCAGCACTGCTTTGCCACACACCAGATAAAAAGACATGATCTTTGTAGTCCTGCTCTGCACATAAACGTCCCCCTGGGGGATAAATCACAGGGACCGACACCAGAAAATGTGTCCTGAAAGAATATTAACCATGATTGCTTGTGGGTGTAAGAAAAGGCAAAGAACCAGTTGTACAACTGTGACTCCTTTGCGTGGAGCAGACCTCGCTGTTTCCCTGAATTGTAAGAGAAAGAAGGAGGATTTACATGGTAGAGCAGCAATGGATGTCTCACAGGGACAAAGACTGGAGATGCAGCGGCTTGGAAAATTTCAATGTGAAACTGAAAAACTTAAAATTTAATTAAAAAAAAAAGAAAAGAAAAATTCAGGTTATGTTTCAGCCAAAAATGGCAAATGATGAAAGAATTGTGGTTTCCTATGAAAAAGCAAGAGAAAAATTTCCAGGAAAGGTTTTGTCTAGTCAAAAATTATACTTTTCCATTAAAAAATAAAATAAAAAAAGATTAGATCAGACTATTTCTCCACAATCCTTGTTAGGCCCAGCATTCCTGAGAGGACCATACCCACTAGATGTCAGTCTATTGCCATGCAATAAAAACAAATGAGCCAGAAATGTCATCAGGAGTTTTTTGGGATGAGGATATTTCCACTGAGCTGTATTCGGTCAAAAACGTTGCCAATAACTCCTTGATTTCTATAAAATTCCTCAGCTTTGGATTTCCAGAGTTTTTTAAAGTCATTGCAACACATTCCATGAACTATGCCAGTCAGATACTTTTCCACTACCACATCTAACCCCCAAATGACCTTTGATTCCCTAGATCTTTAAAAACTTTTAAACAACATCTGAACAGCACATCAAAAGAGTGTAATCCCCCCCTAACCCCTCCACCACTCACCCCTCCCCCTTCAGTTCATGGTATTACTGATTTTCTAGAGACAGAGAAACAAGCATTTTCTTTAGCTGACTTGTAGGTGCAACACAGCAAAAAGTTTCTTTCTGCAATATTTTTAACAGCTGAAGCAAAGACCTTGCTCCCTGATACCAACCTATGAAGCAAAATGGAGTGTATTCTATAAAATATGGCCTTAAAAAAAATTCTATGATTGTCCTGCCCTCAGTAATCATTCGTTTTGGGATTCAGGTGTTCCAAGCAGAGGCCAAAAAAGTAATTTGAAATAATGACTAGAGAAAAGTGTATTCTTCCCACACATGTGACAAGTGCTATGATACTGTAAATTTCTCACCTTGACTTTCATCCTTGAATTGACTTCTGTGGAATTTGTCGCAGTCGTATTGCAAGAAAATGTGGCCAAGAGTTTCTAAAAGTAGTGGTCTGGATGATGGGCTGTTTCAGTATATTCTTCTCCTTGTATCTTCGTCAGTATTGTTTGCATCATCTTCAATATTCATTTAGTTCCAAGAAAAATATATAGCATTTACCTCTGGCATGGAATGCAAATAGGAGAAATTATTTAGGCCCCAGATGAGAATAATATTTTTGTCCCTAGCTGCCAAATTGTAATTTTAGGAAGCTTGCTCACACACTTCTGCTGCTGAATTAGAGTTCTTCACATCAGAACTCTCTTTCACATACACAAATAGAATAGCAAGGGCAATTCAGATTTGGAGTGTTTTGTATATGACAAGCCAGCTTCTCTGAAAAGCATATAGAGATACCCAAGCAAAATTTTAAGTACAAAATCTGCTAGAGCATCTGGGTTGGAGCCTTTCCTCAATGATCAGTTGTGACTACTCATGTTCAGAATAAATTGCTTGAAGAAAAGCTAAAGTGTTTTTTTCTGAAAAAA
Organism: Dendrocincla tyrannina; assembly: GCA_035047865.1. Classification (NCBI taxonomy): domain Eukaryota; kingdom Metazoa; phylum Chordata; class Aves; order Passeriformes; family Dendrocolaptidae; genus Dendrocincla; species Dendrocincla tyrannina. The sequence continues at coordinate 84,579,672 of JAWWMP010000116.1, read as the reverse complement.
AAAAAAAATTTTTGGTACAATTAATTTGCACCCAATACTTGCTGCTGGATTTCATGGATTTACATAACTCCTAAACTTTTTAATACCAGATTATTGGGAGATAGATAGTCAGCTAGGAAAAGAAAATGTGTGTGTCAGATCCGTGTTTGCAAGATTAGACAAAATTGGAAAGAAAAGAAGAGCTCTCTCAGTCAAAAAACTTAAAAGCCTCATTTCCCTTACAGCATACAGACTACAGGGATGAAAATTGAAATGTACCTCCTCAACTTAAATATTCTCCTATTCTGCCAGGTGGTGGGCATCAAACCATAATTCATAGTAATGATTGTGGGAGAGACCAAGGGACAGTTTTGGGTGGCCACCAGTCTTATGCTGGTAATGAGAGGACCACATTTGATTAGAAATACTGAAACCTCATTTTCCTCCCAGCAAGCTGCTGTGGCTGAGCTGTACAAATTAAAACAGTGGCTGGCATAAGGGAAGTGCAAATAGGTAGTTAATAAGTTAGGTTTCTTGGTTCTTACTGGATGCTACTGCCAAAAGAATTGTCAGTAACGAGACCCATACAGATACAACTCTCTCAAAAGGAGCCCAAAGAGATCAGCAGCAACAGTTCAGGAAAAAGCACTAGTTATATACAGGTTCTGACTTGCAGGCACTATTTCCAGTGACATTTGGCTTTCATTTACAAGTCCTTCTTTACACATGGGGTCTGTCTCACAGGTGTAGCATGTTCCAGACAGCAGAGATCAAACTAAATTGGATAAATCTGCCTCTTGAGTCTTAACACATGATGTATACTGGAAGATATGATACAACACCTTTGGTCCTCTGTAGTTATTCATAAGCTGGAAAATACTTGTATTTAAAGAGATTCATTGGAAAACTGTTGTTTAATTTATTCTTGCCTAACACCTTCAAATCATCAATGGGATTGAAAAAATGGGATTTTCCTTGTAACTGAAACTGTTTATATGAGCTGTGACATCTCAGGTGGATCTTTGGTTTTCATCAGGTCCAGGATGATTAAGCTGCCTGCTGATGGCAATTATTTCATTCACGTTTTTGGGAACACACAACAATCAAGCAGTTGAAACAATAAGAGAGACAACCTGCTTTATCCCTGTGCAGTTTCACTGTTGCACAAGCACTTGCTTAAATGGTCACCAGAAAACTTTGACTCTGCTACTGATAGTCCAGGTCCATCTAGCAGATGGGAAATAGTAGCGCTTTTGGCATCAAAGTTTGTTCAACACACTGTAACAATAGGAGAAAAAAAAATCCATTTCTTTTTTTTTTTTTTTTGGTTTTGTTTTTATCACTCACATGGAAAGAATCTGCTAGGAAATGTATTGCTAAAAATCTTTCCATATGATAAATCCAATCTTTAGGATTTATGTTGACAGCCCTTATCCTGAAAAGTGTCCTTGAAATAATGTGAAGGCTTATATGTTCCCACAGTCCTAAAAACTATGTGGTGTGGATTTTTGCTTATGCTAATGCCACCACAGTGTAGAGAGTTGAAATAGTAAGGGTCAGATAAGGATTCATTTTTGAAGGACCCAGTGATTCTTCAAATTGTGAGTAGAAATCTGAGCCATCATCATGTTCTCATACAGGAACCCAAGGAATGTTTCAGCCTGGGAATGTATGTTCTCCACAGGTAACGATTTATTTAGATTTATTCTGTTGCAGAAAAATTCTTTGGGATTGATACTGGGAAGCAGAGGAAAGAGAGAGAAGTCTAAGACAGCAAACTGCTCCAAATTATAGCAGTGGGTCTCTAAAGTTTTAGCACAATGAAAACCAAGTATAGCACTGCCTTTGCATTTAGGAAAGGTGTTGGTTTGTTGGAAAGTGATAGTAAGTGACTAAAAAAAGAGAGAATTTTCAGTCAATCCAGGGAGGCATCATTGAAGATGAATATTAACTATGTCTTCTGAAAGAGAAATACCACTTCTACAGTGGAAGCCAATTAGCAGCTAAATGATTTGCTCCATTATTAAAACCATTCTTGAAAATGACAATTAGGAAACGTTACACACAGGCAGGCAATGTGAATGAAGAGACTAGATTAGCAGTTAAAAATGCTGATTTACAAAGCCCCAAGAATGGTATCTTCTCCGTAGAAGTTAAGGAGGAACTCCAGTGCCCTGAGATGCTGCACATTGACTTGATGTGATAAACTGGGTAACCAACAGGAGGCAAAAGAGCTCCTAAGTGAAAAGCTACTGCCACTGGACCCTCTTTCTGTGGTCAGGAAATTCTGAGTCAAAGTTTTCCCTGAAGCACACAAAGATGACTGAGTCTTATCCTGAACTGGGAACACATAATCTTCACTTTGCTGCATTATGTATTTTTAGGGAACTGGTAGGCTTATTTGGGCACTCTAGAGGATCTTGTCACAGTGCCAGAACCCAACCTCTGAAATGCCACAATAGATCATCTGGGGACAGTAAGCAAAAGGGTCAGACCTTTGAGGACTGGTTGGATGTTGTTATACTCCTGCAATAAAAGCTGCCAGTCCCTCAGTTGGTCAAATCTGGAGCCTGAGTAAGCAAAGTAATGCATAGGTGTGTGAGGGAGGAAAGAAGCCATGACAAGCAGCTGTTCCTTAGATCAACTCCAGAAAGAAAGCCACCAAGAAGATTGCATAAAACAAAGGACATAGGAAAAAGATGAGAGATGGGTGGAAACACAGGGACGGTGTTGCTGGAGACCTGGAGCAGCTGATTAAAGGGATGGTAGTAAAAAACCTGATCAGCTCAAGTAGGTCCTAAGTGCCAGGCTTGAACTGCTTGGCCCATTCATAGGAACAGAGGGAGAGTGCAGAACACGAGGAAGGTGAAGGAGTATGATGGCAGAGCACTCTCCAGAGGTGCTGGACAGACTGATACTACAATCTGGTGCTGCTAGAGGTTAGGGAAATACCAGGTATCTGCAGACAGACACTGTGGTACTGCAGACTGTGGAGACATAAAGGAGACGTGGGGGAGTGGAGTGGAACATTTTATGCAAAAGTAGTAATATGCTGCTAAGATACTAACTACAAAACCCCTTCAGATCGATTTACTGAGAAAAGGATGTAGAAACATCTGGATAGAAGTTTAAGAGTAAAACAAGTTGGTCTGCCAGGACAATCTGCCTTTAGACAGCTGGAAAGAAACATGAAAGGGGCTGACTAGCAGCAACCTTCTGTTGAAGTCAAGCTGAGAGGGAACGCTTTCGTGTCTGAACATCAAAGATATGTAAAACACAAAGTGGAGAGATTTTTTTCAAACATTGTTCTAGCCCTAAGAAGTGCTTGGCAGACTAAACATGATTCTTCTTCAGGGTGAGAATTTAAGGTAGTGTTAGGACTGAGATATGGCCTGAAATGAGATGATTAAAATACGTATTACTGATTATCCATATTAATTCTATTTAATAAGAGTATATTCTAATTTGATAATAGTGGTCTGGGGCAAAAAGAGAGCTGAGGAACAAGTTTTTCACTGCTGGGGTAATGTTGAGCAAGGTTATCTTTTGCAAACAAGGGTCCAGGAATCAACTGTTCCTTCTGAGATTTTTCAGAATGGGAGATTGTGACACAATCTCTAGGAAGATCACAAAAAGAAATGAATGGGACTGTTTTGCCCATATAAAAATAACAGGCAATTGCCAAAATTCACAATTATTGGCAGCCTCAGGGCACATTGCTGCAAGTCAGTGTTGCTGGGACAGTGCAGGGAGGTTTGGACCATGTCTGCTTGCACTTTGCTGAGCTCTCATCATTGCTTATTCATTTTTCACTTTTCAAAATATGAAAGCCAATATTTTTCATATTCGGATGGCAAAGTTCAGAATTAATTAAATCAGAATTGAGGAGGACACCTGTCTTAGTTCAGGAGAAACTAAGATATTATGCTAACCAAGGAATCTCCTCTCCTTTGAATTTAGAAAAAAAAACT
>JAWWMP010000116.1:84545393-84575622 GCA_035047865.1 Dendrocincla tyrannina | reverse complement strand
CGGGCGTTGGCTCCGGGCTGTTTGGAAGGAATTCCACCTTGGAAGGAGTTTCCACCTTAGGTTTGAAACTCTAACAACACCAAGTGATTTTATAGACCATGTCAGTTCAGTTGTGCTTTTTCTGCAGGGGATTTTCTCAGTGTACTGTTTGGAACATGGAAAAAGAATCAAAATATTTTTGTATTTCCCCCCCCATTTCAGTGCACATGATGAGTAATGCCCTTCTGACTGTGCCATCTTTGTCAGGAGAGCTGTGGCAGCTCCTCACAAGCTAACTAGATAAGTAACAGCAGAGCAGCCTTAAGTTTCAGACAACCATCCAAACTGGTGGAGTTTGACAAGTTATTATGTGTCTGCTGAGCCATAGTAATTCTGTGAATGTGCTTTAAGGATAGGGCAAATTTGGGTTACTGTTGTATAGCTTCAACCTCTTTTATTAAGGTGTAAGAGGTCTGCAGCATCCAAATTAAGAGTCACCTTCTGTACTTACATTGCTGGAAGAGTTATGATATGAAGACAATGAGGATTTTGCATTGGGGCTATACATATGTTATGGCTGAGCAATGGTTATGAAATATGCATTCTACTGTTCAATACTAAATAATATGCCAAATTTTGCCATCAACATGCTTTGATCTTTATTTGCCCAGAGAGCTGGACAGCCCAGTTTTCACCTCTAGGCAGTTCTCCTTTCCACTTACATTTGTCGTGTCTGCTCTCCTCTTTCACACCTTTGTATAACCTTTCTTAGTCAGACTTCATATTTGATTATGTGAGGACTGACAGCAGCTGGTAAATAACTGTGATAAAGAGGATAAGTTTATTCACTTAGTACTAAAATAGCAGGATTTGAACCCTGCAAACTTAAAATGTCTCTACTTTTTTGTCTGTTTTTGTTAACAGCTTTTTCTTGTTAGGTCTCTACATTTTCAAAGTGACATTATTTAGTGACTTACTATATAAGAAATGAAAAATACATTAGACTTCTATCTGAGACAATGAGATGCACAACGTGGCAAAACTGAAATTTGGTTTTTTTGCCATTAGAGATATAGTGAAGTTATTTAATATAGTTTTTGCATGTAGTACTCATCAATAAATATATAGTACAAGTAATTTCCATTAAGAACAGCAATATTAAAGTTTTAGTCTCTCACAGCATGACTGCAGGAGATTCCTATGAGGTCAAAACATGGTAGACAGCTAACTGATTCCCTCAGGTAGCATTAACAGAGAGGAAACCATACTGCCCACATGCATGACAGTTTTCCACTAATTTTCCATTAACTCTTCTGTCAGTTTGCTGAAGTTTTCTCTACTTGTTGAAAGAAGCTAAATAAATATTATAGAAAAGAAGAACTGGTTAGAGGTGAGAGAATAACACTCTGGGAGTTTCCTTCAGATTTGTGAAGTTTCTCTTTATTTTTTTGCCAGTTTCCCATCCAACCACAAGATAAACTTATACCTGCCTCAGTGCTGTGTGCAGTGTTGTAATGTCTTGCAGAACCAGGAAAAAAAGTTTTTGTGACATACTGGAAAACTCTTCCGGTGTTCTATCTTGTCTTTAATCTGTAAATTGCAAATATTGCTAGGGGAATGAGGTCAGTGTGGGATCAGTTCAGAGAATGGGAGCTACTGGTGTAAATACCAAGCATCAAAATGAGAATGAGAATGGGTGGGGATGTCTGAAAATACCCAAAGGGAAATTTTTGAATATACACTGCAGTTATGTTTAAAACAGACTTCTAAACTGTAGTCACTTGGTGATGCTCTTGAGTTGTATTTCAGCTTTGGAACACATAATTGGCAGAAGAGAATGTATTACTTAATTGTTCTTCCATTTTCACTCCTTTCTCTCAGTTGAATCCTCAATTTAGTGGAGTCCCATCATAAGCTTCTGAGCTCTCTCCTGGGTCTTTTCTTCACAGACTCAATAGGCAAAGATAGATTCACTGTGAATTCTGTGTCAGAAATTATCAGTCCAGGTGGTGAGATGCATCTCACTATTGCCAACCAACTAAAAGTATTCACAGAAAATCAGTTGTTCAAGCTCTCTTTGTTGTTGCTAGAGAGACAGAGGCCCTTCCAGAGAGCACTTTATCTCAACTCACCATATGCCCATTCTGTTTTGACCACGGAAGAAGTCTAATGAGTATTATGTAGTAGATTCCCATTTTTTGGGGAGTGCTCCTTCCTAAGATTATTTTCTGAGATTTTTTGGCCTTGTGAGCTCCGTACTGCAGTCACAGTACAGCATGTCTGAGATCTACCTGAGATACAGAGAGAGCGTCATGCTGTAGAAACCATCATGAGGCGTGTGAGCAAATGTTCAGAGATTCCTGCAGTACCTCAACTGTAATAGGAATCCAGGGACCTAGAGCATAACTGGAAACAATGATAAAAATAGCTGCATCACCTCTGCCCTGGTACTTTCAAGATTTCTTTGCATGCCTGCTTCCCATGGACGCACTGCACAGCTGAATCTTCTGAAACTGCAGTTGCTAAAGCCTAGCCAGGGAGGTGATACAGTCACCATCCCTTCAGATGTTTAAGAGGCATCTGGATCTGGTGCTGGGTGATATGATTTTGTGTCTTAGTGATTACAGTGGTACTGTATGGATGGGTGGATGGTCGGACTGGATGATCTTAAAGGTCTCTTGCAATCTTGACGGTTCTATGATTTTCTGATCCTGGGACTCTTCGTACATATTGCTGCTCATCTAAAGCACTTAAAAAGGGATTTTAGACTGATAAAATGATCTAGGCAATTCTGACTTGTGTACAAGGCCAGAGAACCTAGTCAAATTTTATTTTTCATCATATATATTTTTTCTGTAGCACCTATTTAGTCACATTTTATTTTTCGTCATATATATTTTTCTGTAACATCTATTCCTTCAGATGGGTATGATCTTTGATATATTGACTCCTTGAATGAAAATGTTACTGTAAAGCATAAATACTTACACATTCTGTGTTTTAACAGTGTGTAACAAAGGAAGCTACCTTTGTCATGCCAGAAAATATGCCTTAAATAACTGGTGTTTATAAGAAAATAGCTGCAAGTTACACAGCTGATGATTTTATATTTATGAGAACTCAGTGGGAAGTGGGTGACTTTAAAACCAGACTCAAATATGGATATCTTTTTGTTGGCAATGTCCTGTCTATGCAAAGTGTATGCTTGAAAGCTAGGACTTAGATATTATTTGTTTCTTGGGCCTCACGACTGGGCTAATCACAAAGCTTAGATTTTGAAGATGTTGTATCAGTACCAGTTTTCCTTAAATTCTGGGCATGTTGGCCATTTGTCTAGGCAAGATTTTTCAAAGTTTGTTCTTGGTTGACAGCAATTTGTATATGATACAAAAGACCCCATCTGGACCGACCACTGCATTTATGTTGCTGTGAGATCTCAAGTAAATACTATTTGAAAGTTTCATTATCTGCTGTGAGCAATGGAAATACCAACAAGGAAAGACAATTAATGCCAAACATTATTTTCACACTGTCATTTGTACAGGGATGTGGTGGAAGTAGGGTGCAGTAGTAAAGCTGAAAAGGCTACTGAATTACTGAAGAACTGCTGACCCTGCATCGCCTGTATCCAAGGAATTTTGCTCTTGAGAGAGCACAAGGGTGCTCTCAAGGCATCTGGTAAGCCAAACACAGCCTCCAGTTAGTGGCTGAGCCATCACATACCATCAAGTTCAGTAAGGCTGATATGACCTTGGACTTTCAATTTTTTTGTTCCCCCAGTCTGTTGCGCATTGATTGATATTGCTGGCAGATTTGGCATGGCAGCATTTTCTGATCCCAGTGCCCAGAGCATCCCCTATGCTCATGTAGAACCAATTGTCTTGTTGCTGCAAGTAAAGGGGCACAGCAGTTCTAACCCTCACTCTAGGAACAAAGAACAAAAGGAGGATTCCAACTAGAAATGTTTCTAAGCTTTCAAAAACAAAATGCTGGGGTTTTTTTGGGTCAGAGTCCTCGTCTCATGTGCTCCATCAATGGAAAGAAATAGTTACCTTTTGAATCAGTGAATTCATCTCCAGCAGATTTCTCAAGCACTATAAAAGGGTCTGATACACTGAGTGAAACATGTCTTGAAAATTTAATAAATACTTATTACTATTTTGTCTCAAACTGGTTTTTTTCCCTTCCTGTTTATTTTTCAGGAGAAAAAAAAACCTTCTCAGTAGTTATCAGCCTAATACATGTAAAATATTCTGCTTATTTCTGAATGACCACAGGAAAAATTCTAAAGTTGTATATTTACTGGAAATTGTATGAATTGTATGAATTCTTAGTCATACAACCCTCTTATTTTTATAAAACAACGAGGAACATATGTTTCCTATTTGACATAAAATAGTCATCTTATCGAGAGACAGAAAACACTGAATTGCATACATCAGAAGAAATAGTAATCCAGAACTATTTTAAAGTAAACTGTCACAGCTTATGCCAGTCACTGAAGATGTTTTCCACTGCTTCCCCCACATGTTTGTTTTCTTTTCATGTAAAACCACACTTTGAAAAAAGAGGTTTATTATATCAGGATTTGATTGTTAACTGAATGCAAGTGGTGTTTTTCAAATGACACGTTTGAATATTCAGTGTTAGCCATTTGTGGTAGAGTGGGAACCCTTAAAATTTAAGGGGTTGATCTTTCAGCAGTTCACAGGATTTGCCATTTCAAATATTGTGAAAACAATGACTTTACTAACCTCAAAATAAAAGATTATTTATAGGTCTTACATTGTTTCTATAAAAATGCATCTATTTGTTGCATTTTAAACTATATATATGTGATATTTCAATATAATTTAACCAATGTATCCAGGTAGGGTAGAGCTGCTTGAAAGATGTTTGAGTGATACTTCTTAGGTTGGACCTTCTTAAACTTGAGTCATTACCACTGAATACCATGAAAATTTCTGCAATTGAAACACACCATGTGCCTGAGAACATTGTTCAGACACTTCTTGAACACAGAAAAGGTGGTGCTAATGATCTGAACAATAGTTGCACCCAACTTAAAGAGTTCTTTAGTGATTTGGGAATTAAACTGTGTGGATTTCTTTCCTGACTTGCTTAATGAGTCTAGGCACATTCCCTGTATACAAAAAGGAAGGGTCACTGGGGCTATGGCTAAACTGTGTTGCTCACGGTACTTCATAGCTCCTTGCAGCAGGTAGACATCACTTGGTCCAACCAAGTGGACCAAGTGTCCTAAATGGTCCAACCCCATTTAGGACAAGATCTGCTTGGACCATATTGGTCCATCACCTTGGTTTTCATTGGAGTTGGTGTCTTAATAGGGAATTATGGATGACTGGTGGCCAGGATTGTAAGGCATTGACGTATGCTGAATATATTAGAATTGGAGCCAAGACAACACAATTCTCTACTTGAATCAACGTCATTTAAGCTTTGAGCTGATATTTAACAATTCCTAATGACAGATCTGCTAAACAGCTTGGAATATACAGTATAGTCACCATAATGTGTAGTTTAGTGGCAAGGCAGGAACCAAAAGTGCCTCTGTCAGCAGCTTTTGGTGCAGAAGATCAGATATAGCCTGTAGGTACCTATGCTTCAGTCAGCAGCTCTTTTGTTCATATGCTGGGGTGTCTTAGAGCCAGCTGGGTCTCACAGAACCACATAGCTGCTGGACATTGAGGAGGACCTGGGAAAATGGCATGAGACACTGGCTCAAAGCCACAGATGCTTGAAAAGGATTAAAGTGATCAAGGAAGGAGATCTGATCTGAATACTTCAGCCAACCTAGCAGTATCCCCCTATGTTGTACTGGGTCATTTTGCCCTCACAATGGAGCATCAGCACACAGTGGCCTGTCTGCAGTGATGTGGACTCAGAGATAGTTCTGTGAAACTAACCGAGTCTTTTACAATTACTGTATGGATGACTCTGAACCTGGATTTGCATAATTAGTGGGTCATTTTAATCGTTGCTTTCTTTTCTGTAGAACTGCTCTGTAGATGCACTTCTGTGCAGCTGATTCTGCCGAGTCAAGTGCATAACAGTGTTCTTACTGAGGTGTATTTTTTTTGAGGTCAGCTCTTAATTTTGTGAAGATCAATCAGAATTCCCATTCTGCCCCTCACAAACTGTACTTCAGCTCTTCCCTATTTCAGCATCACCTGCAGTTTCATCATTGAGATCACAAGGGCAACAACTGTAAATCAAAAAGAGATTTCTCTGGAATTTCTTGAGATTTCCAGTTTGGCATTTAATCTCTGATAAGTAGTCTCTAGACACATTTATATGTTATAATTAAGCATGCTAGGGAATGATCTTGGGATCAAGAATCTTCACAATTTGTACTATTTAAGAACTCTTAGAAGAGTCATGTTTGTTACTTTAGTCCAAGTCAGCTAAGTGATGTTTGAGCACGGGTGGGGTTGATGGACCAGAGATCACATAGGCTGAGCAACAGGTGCCTTAAATGTGGTTACCATGATATGGAGGAGAAGGAAGTTGAACAATGTAGGTGTATGATGTCCTCTTCTAGAAAATGAATGTAGGCATAGTTTAGTTCACTTGTAGATTTGTACTCTCTGGATCTCAGTTCTTGATAGTAGATGCAGCATTTATTTGCAATTTGTGCATTATTTATTTATTTCCAAGTTATTTGTGAAAATGTGCATGTAGACATGACAAAGCACAGAGAAAATAATTTTATCATTTGTAAAAACTTGTGTTGAACGTTTTGAGACAGTATTATGCAGACTTTCCTTTTTAGGGAGTGATGTGAGTGACTAACTTAGTAATGGAGTTGGCAGAGACAATGTTGGCTAAGTGCTTGGACCAAGAACTTTGAGGTAATAAAGCTGCACTTTCAAGGCCTTTTCTGCAGTGTTGTTGACAGTCCGGAGATCCAGCGATTACTGTTCCATTATAGCAGTCCCTGTGGGTATTGCATGCTGATCCCCACCAAGCTGCCTAAGTGCGTTAACTTCCGAGAACATATAATTTAACAAATACCACTTTTTTTTTTTTTTCCTTCCATTCTGGATGAGATTTATTAATTAGTCTTGCATGGACTTAGAAATTTCGTCTATTTTATGTTTGTTACTGGTAGGAATGTGAGTGTTCCTTTTGGTTTTAATGGAAGTGAAAAAAACACTTTAATTGCTTCTGTATCAATTTTATTTCTACTGGAACCTTTTGTTTTCACATGGATTCTAGTATAAACCATTTTGAATAATGCAATTACTGGTAAAATCACTACAGAATTTTATCTCTGTCAGAGGCACAGTGTGCCCACTGAGACATGATGTTCTTGCATGTAGAACATGTTTAATAGTAGTCTGACTTTCCCTAAATTTTCTGACCTGATATTCTGGAATACCATATTTTGGTTAGAATTAGAACTGATACTATTATTACAAAATATTATTATTATTATTATAGCTGGTATTTCTGTTACAATATTATCACATTTTCTAGCAAAGTCCAGCAATTCCTCCTAGACATTGAATACTTAAACATTGTGATGATAGTGATGCTTCCACTCTACCAGTATAGTGTTAAGCAATTTACCCACTTTTGTTATTAATATGTAGTAAAAAAGGTACATATTTTATCAAAAAGTTGCTCTAAGAGACTGATCAATCTCTCAAGGTATAATTCATTTGAGACTGGGACACCTAAATTTAGATCTATACATATAGATGTATGGAAGTTCCTTTTATGCAGTCAGTGATACTTGGAGACTAGTCCCCAAAATCTTAATTTGATTGCCTTTATTTAGGGTGTCTACCATTGCCTGTGATGCCCCGGGGTGTATGAGACAACCACACAACACATCCACAAACCTGGGTCCTTCTGAAGTGGCAGATTAAGGTGAAGCAGAATACCCTACATGATTTTACACATAAGGCACCAAGTTTTTAATTTCAGGCAAATGAATCTCACCCTTAACATTTATTTCAGGACACAGTGAACCCCTCTTCAGTCTACACTGACTATGTTGACCAGAATGCTGCTGTCTGTGGGAAGCTTACACAACCGGGTCACTCAGGCATGGCCTGCATGTGGACATCTGAATTTAGGTATTTGACTTGGGAGCCAAGTCTCACTGTGGTACAGGAACAGAGAGTTTGCAATATGAAATCCTGGTAGGATCCTTGAGCTGTTGTCCTACTTTCTTGTTATGTATCTACTTAATTCTTTCAAATTTGCTGTGTAGGTGGTATGTGTTTCTATGTCATGGTTTTAAAGGTTTTGTTTCACCGGACATTCCCCTGTCTGTTTTACATCCTCTTGTCACTTTCAAGCTATCCGTCATTACAAATATATCACTTGCATTTTCATGTATTTCTACCAGAGAACCACAGATAAACTTGGAAAAGCTACACTGTTGAGAGACTAGACTGGAGCACATGGTCATCCACCCATGAGATCTCCTGGTAACACAATGGAGTTGTATTGCTCTGTAAAGTGTTTACAAAATCTTGTTCAGGGTAACTGTCCTAGCCTATCATGTCCTGTCATATCAGTGAAATTTGTCTCAGGTTGCTTTGATTTCTTCCTGAAAAGATCCTTCTCTCTTCACTGACGGATAAAATCCAATTGGACTGGCTGCATGTACTTGGCCAAGGTCATGCCTCAATGGGACAAAGTCACTTTTCATACTGACTACAAGTGTCAGTTTGCTTAGCTGATATTCTTAGTCAAATTGATATCCTGCCAGTAGTCTAGCAGTATCTTAGCAATTTATTAACAGCTGAAGGGAAAACTTGATCAGTACTAGTGTTTACACATTCTAAATAAAGGTAGGATGTTCAAGAATATTCAGTGCTGACCCAATCATTTTACTACTGTGAAGAATGTCAAGACTGCCAAGACTCCTGCTAGGGGGGCATACAGCTTAGTTTGCAAAACATAAAAGAATTGCAGTGTTTCTTTGCTAAATTGGTGGATATATATAAAGAAATAATAAAAGAATGAATGCAAATACTTTCATTATTACAAGCTAGAAAATATTGGCATCTAGATGTTATTTATGGAGGAATCAGCACTTAATTATGCAGACAGACTGAATCAGAAGGAAGCTGGTGTCCCATCACTTCTGAACACAAAATACAAATTTAAAGTCATGTTGTGTTCCCATAAAAGATCTGTAGGGTACCTGTTATAAAACTGTTTGAAAGTCGATTTATAAATCCATTTTTATATGAGGTTTAAAAGGTTGCTAAAGTTGTGCTTGAAAAACAGAGGGATGTGAACAGTTCTCTTTGTATTTCATGGTAGCTTTGGTACCATTAAAGTGCATTAAGCTTCATTATTGTACTTTAAAAACTGTTTGTATCAGGCTGCTGTGTACACATGTGTGAGTTCAAAATGTGTGCATGTGATAGCTAGGGGACAATAAAGCATGCCTGGGTTAGCTTGGACACTGTTTCCATTCCACAGTTATAATCAAATGAAAGTACATAGAAGTTTAATTTAAAAGCACCATTAAACTGTAAAACATTGCAGTGCTAGGACACAAGCTGTGTAACAAACCACATAGGAAAGTGATGATTACAGTATTGCATTTTTGCTTGCGGGCTTTGTTGGGTTCACATGACGTGCACTACCAAAGTATGTCTGTTTTCCTTTCCTCTACTCAGAAGAACAAAAGTCCTATTGCTGCCTTCCTCTGCATTAGCCATGGTGTTTTATTTGCTCTGTGGACATGCCATCAGTCCTGTCATTTAGTTCTGTTTCAGCACAATGTTTAGGTCAACAGGTGTCTCCATCATGACAAACAGGACTTCCCTCCATCCCCTGCTGTGTAGTGTGCTGGCTGGGAAAGGTGACACAGTAGAACTCAATGGGTTCATTATGTGTGACAGCTAAAACCACTTCCATACATGAGTTATTGATAGATGATAAGTGGTAAAGGCTGGACTGTGTAACAGGGTAGTTTACTTGGTCTCTTGTAAACAATATTCTATTTCTTAAGGAAAGGATTGAAGAATTACTGGTTGTAACCATGCAAATTGGCACCATTTCAGCAATTTTGGTCAACTTGTAAAGTTGACTGCTTCCAGGGGCAGTGCAAGCAGCACTTTCTATTTTTCAGCATTTACCCCAGCCTGATAGAATTATAAAGAAAGGCTATGAATGGTTTTATTATGAATCACTGAGCTGATGCCAGGTAAAGATAAACCAGATCTCTCCTCCACCAAAGACCCTGAGGGTTTGCTTTGGGACCTGGTAATTTTGGCCCCTCGCAGACTCAGCAGTAGGCGAACTGATCTCTCTCTCCAGTAAAGGGTAAGAAAGTGGAGGGTCATATAAAATGAAGTACTTCACCACCCAATTTGCTCATTTCACAAACTGAATTAAGCTCTTTTGGGGTTATCAAAAGTACTTACTGGAGAGGATCCCAGAAGGGAGCTCTGGGTTTAGTTGAGGTCAAAATCATGAGCAACAGAGAAGTGAGCTGAAGACAGGGAAGCCTGGTGGTGTTAGTGAGAGCTTGAGCACGAGGAGCATTCCTCCTGCTGGGCTGGGTTGAAAGGGTCGCTAACGGCTGCATAGGAATGAAAAAGGCCACGTGTGGCAAAAGATAGGGCTCTGGCAGCTTGTTTAAAGGATAGTGGGACACACGAACACCTGCCCCAGCAGGGGAAGATCTGCCAGCATTTCTTTTGTTATCAAAAAAGCATCCTGGCTCTTTTGGGATACAACCTGTAATGCTCAACTTGCTCCTATACATGGGAATTGGAGGGGGCTCACTCCCTTCTGGGCACCACTTCAGCTCCCTTAAAATCAGGCCCATGAGTTGCTCTTTTGTGGAGCTTATAGACTCACGGACATCAAAAGATATTTTCATGCCAGGCCCATCCCTGTTGTTAGACAAATTATTACTCATGGGAAAAAAAAGTCAGTGCAGGCTGACATAAACCCAAGCACTAATGTATTTTGACTGTAGAAAAGTCACTTGAGTTGTGCTCTACTTACATCATGTCTCCTAAATTTGCTGTGTAAAAAATAGGTTGTCTCCCCTCTAAACTAAGTATCCCCAAGTTTTTAAGTTCTGTTTTCTTAAAATAGTTTTGGTTTGGGTTTTTTGGTAGATTTTTGCAGATATTCTCTAGATGTTTTCCGCTTCCTTGAAAGAAATGCCCTAACTTGCACTGTATTGCGACTAGAAAAAAATGTATTTAGGTATAGTTATTTTTAGCTAGCAACAACAGTGGGAAAAAAGCACTTTTTGTGCTTTCTGTAAGGGTTTCCCTGAAATAAGGTTTAACAGGTTTCTTTTTGTCACTCTGTTTCATATTACATTCTCTCTTCTAGACAATAAAAATTAGTTTACATCTTGAAGACTACAGTTGAGTAATCATAAAAAAAATGTATGATGTCAAGATTAAAGTAAACAAGCTGAAGGCAATCTGGCAATATGTTAAAGGACTACTTTAATTGTGAGAAATGGCCAAACATATAAAAGGGAAAACCCAAGTATGGGTAAACATAGATGAAAGCCCTAGGAATGGAGTTTTTGTTAACTTTTTCACTAGACTAAGCCTTCATGATGACATAGATATTTTCTCAATGATGTTTCCAGAAAACAAAATAGAAAAGTATTTGTAAATAATTGGCTGATCAAATGACCACTGAAGAATTATAATTTCCTAGTTACACCATATGAATTATAACAGAATCCAGGTTAAATGGTGTAATTAACTTTTTATTGTTACTTTTTCTTTCTGAAATCACTAAACTTCAGTCCAGAAAAAATAAAAATAAGATTTATGTATCCCAGCTCCTCTTTTGAGGAGTACCTATCCATTTCTAGATGGTTCTTGGCTAAATAGGCTTCCTATCAACTTTTGTGAATGATAAAGCTTTTGCATAATTCCGTGTGAGTGAGAGTGCTCTGTAGTCTTGGAGGAGAAGTTCAATATCATCCCAGTCTTCTTCTTTTGCTGTGTCTTGTATCTGACCTCTTGTATTTGTTAGCTGGAGACCACTTCTATTTAATGAGAGCCCGGTTCTTCACACTTCCATGTATCCCTCTATCTTCTCTTATGTTTCAGTGGACATTCCACGGCTGAGCACTGACTTGCTGGACTCTTCTGACAGAGGGCTTTTTTTCAGTAAGATGGGAACATGAGAATCCAGAGAGGAAGGGAATTCTCCCTTTTTCTCTGACACTGAGCATCTCCTGTTGCAGGTAGCATATTGTAGATGGACAGTCCCGGTGGAGCTCACAGATATCTATCCCCCACACTGTAAACCACAAGACAACTTCACAGTATCCTCCAGCATTGTCAGCATTAGATAACTGAATCCAAAGGTGAGACAAATAACTAAACTGTGCTGCCTGTGAGTTCTGGGTCTGACTACATGTCCAAGCTCACATCACTGCACCCTCCATGAACTCCTCCTTTCCACAGAAAGGGAACTTGGCTCTGTAGACAGAAAAGGCTCTGTGGAAGGTTGCAACTGCTTGTGCTGCCTAGAGGCTGGAAAGATCTGGAGCCTAGACCATGACTGTGCTTATTATAAATGTAGCTTGTGCTACAGGCTTTGAATATCTTGATTGAATATCTTGATTTATCCAGTCAGTATGTTTGCTGTAATTTTTAAAAACGTCATCAGCCAAAAATCACAAGAGGAATTATTTCACTAGGGCTTCTTCTGAGATCAGGGATTATGGTTATAGCAGATCTGTAGCCTATTTTGATTTTTGCCCTTACGTCAGATAAATGACTGCTATTACTGCTCTGGTTGTTGTTTACTCAGCAAATGAACTTCATCCCAACTGTCTTTATTGTACATCATAATTTATTTACTCAATGTTGTTTATAGTGTGACTAAGCTGGCCAAGGCTTTATCATGTTTGCATTGAGAATTCTTTGAAGAAAACCAGATTGATTGGTGTGTGCCCAATATATAGGGAACGTTCTGCTTTGGAAAGCCACTACAAACTTGATACATATACATAAGAAACATAACACTTCTCAAAACTGACCATCTTGTAAACCTGCAGTTTCTAACCTACACTTTTTATTTTTTCAAAATAAACCTTTTAATCACAGCTTCTATCTGTTTTGCAGAATTTTTCTGTCAGTGTCAGATGAGTTAGTGTATTCTTATGGCTGAGCATGCTCCCAGGTCCAGGATGACTCCATCCTTCTTCAATATGACTCTGCACCTGTCTGTGCCATTACCTTTTTGTCCTCTCTAAGCACATATCTGGATGATACAAACCTTCTGGTAAAGTCTATGCAGCAAGTGATACAGGATCAAATTCTTCAAGTTCTGCTCTTTGGCAAGTCAATGTCCACATGCAGTGACTTTTCCAGTCTGATGCCATTTGGGAGAAGAATTGCTCCGCACAAGTCAGGAAGGGGGGGTCTGCACTCCTAGATCCAGTTACAGCAATAAGTAGTACCAAGTTTTGCTCAACTTATCTCGAAAAGCAGCTGTCTTCAATCCACCAAATAAGTCTTCATTGTCTGAAATGACCATGCATTCTAGAATAAATGCTTAGAGTTGGCATTTTCAAGGTTCAAACAGAATCTTATACTGGTGTTAGTATAGATGGGTTCGGGCCTAATTAAGGTCACAGATCCCTCTGTTAGGCTGGAGAATGTTTGTCAAGTAATGCAATTTGAGTCTGGGAGTGCCTGTGCTATTTGACTTTTCAGTCATTGAACTCTCATTATGCTGTAATGATAAACAGAGAGCAATTGGAGCTGATTAGGGAACATGACCTGCAGGAGAAAAACATACAATAAAATACAGCAATTACTGGAAAATGTGAAAGCATTTTATGTGGAACCTTTGGATGAATTTGGTGGCCGTTTGGAGAGCTGAGCCAGTGTTGGAGCCAGAGAACAAGGGCATGTACGCATACAGGATTAATCATGAGTCAAAACACATGAATAAATAAAAGTGGATGGGGTGTACATACTGTGGAGCTGCATAATTATGGGCCTTGCTAGTCTGGGCAACCTATTTAGCTGAATGCTGTCCCATTGCCACCTCTGTGACTTCTGTTGACCTTTTTCATAAGAACAGTGTTTTTAATATTCTCTATGCTTCATTGTTATTTAATGCTATATTTGAGTCTGATATTACTTGTTTGGAGAAAAAGGCACCACTCACTGCATTTAATATGTTTATTTAATGTTTATTCAATTAATTTAAAGAATGACTGCTGTAGGAGCACATGGCAGGAAAATCTGATTTTTTTAAAATAGAACATGAACATTAGAACCACTTTGTATCCACATTATTGATGCAGTTTATTTTGCATGCAAAATCAAATGATAGAAACTGTATTTTACCTAAGCAGTTTTTCCTCTGTCTCATGGCATTTTTTGCTGTTGAGATACATATATATCACGATCTGGAAAAAGTTGCTATGAGAAATCGACATATTTGTCTTCACAGTAGAAGTTATTCACTGGGCTTGTCTTATGGACTAAGTCATAGAAAGATTTAGGTTGGAAAAGACCTTTAAGATCATCAAGTCCAGCTCTAAGCCGAACACTACCAGGTCCACCACTAAACTATATTCCAAAGCACCACATCTACATGTCTTTTAAATATCTCCAGGGCTGGTGGCTCAGCAGCTCAGCCAGTTCCCCAGGCTTGTTCTGGTGTTCCAGTGCTTGAGAAACTCGTCCAGTGAAGAATTTTTTTCTAGTATGCAATCTAAACCTCCCCTGGCACAGCTTGAGGCCATTTTTTGGTCCTGTCATTTGTTATCTGGAAGAAGAGACCAAACCCCACCTATCTACAGACTCCTTTCAAGTAGTTGTAGAGAGCAATAAGGTCTCTCCTGAGCCACCTTTGCTCCAGGCTAAACATCCCCAGCTTCCTCTGCTGCTCCTCATAGGATTTGTCCTCCAGATCCTTCACCAGCTTCATTGTCCTTCTGTGGACACTCTACAGTACCTCAATGTCTTCCTTGTCATGAGGGGTCCAAAACTGAACACAGGATTCAAGGTGCAGCCTCACCAGTGCTGAGTACAGGGTGACGATCAGTGCCCTGGTCCTGGTTGCCACACAATTTTGATACAGACCTGGATACCATTGGCCTTCTTGGCCCTGTGGGCACACTGTTGGCTCATACACAAACAACGTGTGTACGGCTTTCTGCAGCAAAAGACTGCTAGTGCTCTATTTCACTTTCCTTGCTCTTTTCATTATGGTATAATATTATAATAATTGAAAAATAATCCTGTATATTTTAGATTATAGTTCGTAAATCACCTTTTAGTTGTTACACAAACACTTCCTTACAAGGATACCTAATTCTCAGATTAACATCTGTCCAATATTATTTTAGCTTGTATCATCAGTACAAAACAGTTACAGCAGAAATTCAATTTCAATTATTATTCCTCGTATGATCTTTGGTACATTCATGTAAGATCTGCTAAAACAATCCATATACTGACTTAACAGCTTGATTGCTCAGTACTACGACTTTGTTTCTTCCAGAGATCCCTGTTTTTCCTGCTAATGTATGCTGTTTCCCACAGCTCAAATAACTGGTAAAGACAGTGGATGTTTGCTAGCCGAAACACCTGCTGTACAAGGGCTGGCAGAGACTCAGCTATTACTGATTTGTATGGACAGTCAGCACATCCTTTAAAAAAATACATGGCAGCAGAGAAATGCTTGGTGTCTAGCAACTCAGTGGAGATGCAAACTGTCCCGGAGTTGTTGGCTCGAGTCCCCGCAAGATCAGTTTTATCTGCCATTTCCAGTGTAAACATTTGAACACAGACACACACAAAACCGACCTAGTTCAAGCACTTGACACCTTGAGAAGGAGAATTCAGGCATGCATGATCACATATTGCCAGCCCAAGCTCTCATTCAGCCATTTGGATGCATAGGTGCAACGCAGGACTACTGCAGTTCAGTCTGTCAGAAGGCATTCTGTACAGGACTCTTCCTTTGCACTTGGTAGATGTGTCTGATCCTGAAGTCAGGATACACCATGATGCCTGGTGTATCATCATGGTGTTCAGAAGGTATAGACCTTATCTTCACAAGACAGACATGACCTAAGCGTGCTCAAGTAAAAGGAATTCTAAAACACTCTGTGAAAGATGGAAGGAAAAGAAATACAGATAAAAATCCAAGTAACCTTTGAGACTCCCATGAATTGTAAATCCATTTCTTATTTTCTTCCTATTCTGCATCAGTAAGTTTGTATTTTGCACACAAATGGTGAATAGAAATGTACTGAACTTTCCAAAATGCCTTAATGTTTGTGCAAAGTCAGCAGACAAATTAATCACTATGGCAATTTCTATTACAGATTACATGTATTCTGTGCTATGATAGTGTTATCTTTAGTGCTGTGCCTTTGTCTGTGTTGCAGGAGGTGCTGAAGGAATGAATAAAAATATCAAGCAGAGGGTGATATTCCCTAGAATTATCTGCCCTCCAGAACTCTAAGACTACTTCACTTGAGGCAATTTTATAGTCCCTGACTAAAAGTTCTTACATGATTGTGTGTAATTGTTAGAATTCTGGCATTGTCTTGAAATTAATTTAAGAGGTAAAGTAGTTGTCGTGTGAAGAAAACCTCCTCCTGTTCACTCAGAATTTGAGATGTGTCGACTTCCTCTGACAGCCCTCTGTCCCCATATGGTGGAAGAGTTCAGAGAGATCAAGTACTGAAATAGAAAAATAAAAAATAATTTAAAAAGGTTTTATACATCTCAAGTGCCCTTATGGAGCCCAAATAAAGGACTTCGGCCAAATGTGAGAGCACTCAAATCTGAAGTTTGGGAGGGCTCAGCTTTTGCATTTAGTACTCATTTCTAAGGAAAACATGGTCTCCAAGGCACATTTGTGACACAGGAGCTAAGGCCACTCTGAGTGGTTCCTGTGAACTATTCTGAGAAGATTTGTTTCATGGTCATCCTCAATTATGAGGGCAGAAAGCATGAAGAACAGCCAGAGCAAACCTGTGTGGTGTGTTGGAGATAGTTTTCCTCAAAATATTTGAAATAATAAACATAGCTGGCGATCATTTTATTTTCCAAACAAACATCACAATGTGATCTGGCTCTTCAGACACTTTGAAGTTCCATTTCCTTCAAAAATTCATCTGAAGCCATATATTAAAGATTTTTAGAACACTAAGACTAAAAGGACTCTAGGGAAACAAGATAAACTGATTAGACATTTTTCTGTGGTTTGATATTCTGCAGCACTTATTCGCATATTTTGAGACATCTAAAAGTAAAATTTTCATTACTCAGGGACAGGCCATGTATTATTGTGTTGGTTTGATTAAAAGATGTGCTCTATTATAACTCCTGCAGGGTATCCCTCTGTGTGTGTTTCTTTTGAGGAAGGGTCTAGTGACTCCCTCTGTTTATTTTTATCCGTATGAAGGAACGGGTCACAGAAGGATGTGATGGGGACTGGCAGGCCAAACCTAAATCAATACTCCTTGTTTTATACTGAGCCTGGAATGAATTTATGGAGAGACAAGAATGCAGAATGATAGTTGTAAGGTCAGTAAGCCTTTGAAAGACAATCATTGCTAAGAAATATTGCTAAAAGCTATTTGCATCATATTTGTTTCATTGTATTTGAGAAATCTGTGAAATGAAGTTCTGATATAGTACTTCTGAAATTGAGATTTTGGTAGCTGAGCTCTCAAAGCTGTAAGTAGGAATTGTATGTGGTCCACACAGATCAGAGCTCTTCCACCCTTTACTCAGTCTTAGATCATAGAGTTGGATATATTTACTTACAAAAGTGTGCTACTATCATGATGTGCTAGGCTAACAGTGTGAAAAGACTTTGATTTGAAGTCCAAAACCCCCATTTTTGAGAACATTTCTCTTAGTTTTATTGTCCCCTCTAAGAATGTTCCACAACTGGGAATATCTGTGAGCTACCATCTTGTAATCAGTTGCTGAAGTTTTTGGAGTTCACTGCCAAATGTTTTTGTGTTACTCAACTTGAGTAAGCCCATGGTGTCCTTTTCTCCCAGCCTATATGCCTTCAGCCCATCTGTATAATTTACTGCCCTTCTAGAACAAACAGTTTCAGTCTTCAGCCTCCTCCAGATGTTTTCTGTCTTTTCTCACAGCTCCCTTAAAATTTACTACATAAATTCACATTTTGTATAGGTTTCTTACTTCCCAGAAATAGCAATACTTCTGTAGTTTGAAAGAAGGAAAAATCCTTCCATAGCACATTCCCCATGAAGAAAGTATCTTCTAGCAAGTGGTATATACTGTTTCTGCTACTAGGTTAAAAATGTGAAATAAAACAATAAACTACAATTTAAAGTGATAGCCTTGTTCAGGTATTGTCTTCTGGGCAGAAAGTTTGCCTAGGTACAAGCATTACTTTGCATTCCAGTAAGATAGCTGCATGTCATTTACTCTGTAAAACAGCCTCTAAATATTATATTAACATTTTAAAACAAGAGTTTTTTGTGAGCATAATGACTGTGATAGTGAAAGTGGTTTGGTTACTTCTACACCTTTTGTAGAAACAGTGTATAGAAATGTGTCAGCCAAGGTGGGATGTTTCACTCGGTACAGTCTGTGAAAGTGGACTTCTAAATGGAGTGAAGCTAATTAATTTTTGCTGGAAAGATATAGGTGCTTATGTAGCACATAAGGGAGATGCTGATCTGGTAGCCTTGACAGAGTGATGCTGCTGCATGTCCATACTCTGGGTGCAGCCAGTAGTGGGACTGAGCGTGTATTCCCAGCAGGCACAGACACAGGTGTCCATGCATGTAGTACGCATCATGCAGACAGACACAAATACACACTCAGCACTTGCAGAAACACAAAATCTTCAATGTCACCATCCTATTCCCTTCTCTGGCTGATCAGGAAGAAGGTCTGTTAGTATCATGTATGTGTGTATATATATATGTATATATATATGTACAGTGTGGGTACTCCAGCAGCTGGGCTTAGCCTGCTCTCCTGGGGTGGACCTGGGAGGAGCTGGGGCTGGGTGTTGAGTTCCTTCCTCTGCCATTTCTCCTCTATGTTTCTTTCCATGTCTGCAGAGGTGACGTTTTCCTTGTGTAAGCTGACGGATAGTGTAGAATTAAAAATTATCTACTTCAAAAAACTGGCAGCAAAGGAGTGAATCAGTGTTTGAAGAAGTTGATAGCAATCCAGGTTTAACAGCTGCTCTAGTGTTCTTACAGGCAATCTGCAGCAATTGTTAAATGTTAACAGCTAGCATGCAGGCTACAAAAGTAGAGCCTCCTCATGAAATAAAAGTGCCCAACAAGTTGTGCTTGTTTTTGCCTTTTCAATCCTTATGTTTGTTGTATTTTTCAGCAGAGAAATGATATGAGTTCTGAATGTCCATTTGTCAATTTGCTTCAGAACACCCCTGTTGAAAAGGAAATTCGAAATTCAAAATACTGAGCAGAAAATTCTCATAAAATGGAATAAATTAAAAGCTTTTACTCAGATACCCTTGAAAAAAACCCCCAAAACTAGAGCTTGGCAAATTACATCTGCAGATTTGGCCTTTACGTCTTCCTGTTTCCTATTCTGAATGTTGAAGATATGATTTTAAATAATAATAAAAATAATACCAGTAATAACAACATAGGGTGTGGTCTCTGATTAAATAGCCATGCTCATGCAGAATGATGGCTGTCTGAATCCTTTTCCAGCAGAGTGAATCACAGAATTATAAAATGGCCTGGGTTGAAAGGGACCCTAAAGATCTCAGCAATATTTCCACTGGTTCCTTCCCCTCATAAGGCTTTGTGTTTCTTACAGAGGTGATGGACTTAGAGTTGTTTGGAGGCACAAAAATAACAGAAATTCCACTGGATTTCACAGATTTTTTCTCTTGCCTCCAATGGACGTGTAAGACATGAAAGTTTAATGCATGCAGCTAACGTTTGACTAAATAAGATGACTTTCCAGGACCTTTAAGCTTTTGGGCTAGAGAACATGCTCGTGAGCAGTGAAAGGTCACCGCTGACACTGAGCAGCTGGGGCTGTTTTGAAAGTTTGTGGTCTGGGAACAGTAAGATAAACAGCAGCACATCAGAGTCCTACTAGAAATAAATAGAGCATGCTATCCCTAACTTTTGAACAATTAAGAAAAAGCACCATCATGGTGACCATGGACTTTATTAACTATAGTTTGAAAAAAATGTCCAGAAGGCCCTGTTTGCGGGAACCTGGTTTTGGTCTGGAGGAGGACAATAATACCATTCATAGTGGTTAGGTTATTTGTTTCATGATTTTTGCAAAAATAGTTATTGGTTTTCACTTAAATCAGCTTCCTTTATGTACAGCTGATAGCCCAAGTTCAGGTCATGGGGATGACTGTGTATTCCAGCTAATTATGCTTAAAGATTTGTTATGACTAAGTTCAAAGGTTAATTTTGCAATTTTCCTCTTTCTGTTTATAGCTTCATATAAAAATGGCATCCACAGAATGCTGAATATGAGACTAATGGTCCTGAACTGGACTCACATAATTTGCCATGTATTTGGCTCCTCTTCTCTTTTTTTTTTAGAAAAACAAATGATGATAACACCTATTAGTTATTAGAACTTGCTGTAATAGAAGTTTTCCAAAGTGCTGTAAGCAGAAGTATATAATGTTATGCCAAAAGACTATGAGTAATAGATCTGAAGAAAATCCTGGAAGTGCATGGGTTCCACTACCAGACTGCATTAGGTAGAACTCATTTGGTAAATTTATTATGTTTTAGGGAGTATTTATTTTTATTTTTCCTTGTGTGATTTTTGCTCTGAGGAATGAGAAATTCACATACTCTATATATCAGCTATTGGATGCATGAAGAAATGGGAAGGAAGACAGTTTGATCTGTTAGTGATCTTATTTCAAAAGTGTTTGTTAAGTATTCAAGCATCATACAAGATCCATACACATATATGTGCATATATGTATGTATACATTAATACATGTAATTTTGATACTACACATTCTTGAAATAGGGCTATATTTTGCCATTTATTGTATTTGAATGCAATTTTAATCCTAGAATTCTGACTGTTTTGTGCATTCTTTAGTAAGATCCATCCATATTAATCAATTTGAATCAGGCAAAACCATGTCAAAGAAGGTATAATTTTGCACCAGTGAATGCAAGTCTGATTCCGGCAAGGTGTCTTTTCTCCTAAGTTTCCTAAGTTTTTCGTATACTGAAACTGAGTGGATCATAGAAAAGAATAAACAGTTATATTTGAGACATTTGTACAACTGCAGGACAAATAACCAACAAAACATTATTTGAAAATGTTTTCCTGACTTAGCTGTTTATTGAGCAGAGAAATCAAAATCCAAATTTTAAAATTAAAAGATAATGGATTTATATGCTTATGCATTCAAAGCTACCTACCCTTGTTTCTTGACAGAAACATTTTATAGATACGTGTTGATATGTATGTGTCACAGGAAAACATTAGTATCCTTTTCTTCCACAACAGATATCTAAAAGATGTCTGTAAACACTAAAGTACTTTGCCTTGTCTGAACATTAATGACAGAATAGATACTTTTCCCGAATTCATCTTCACAAGCTGCTTCAAGCAGAAGATTCGGGCATAAAATACATATGTAGTTGTGGTGTTCAAGTTGTCTCCGCATGGTGCTTTAACCTTCCAGCTGGGAAATAGCAAGCTCACGGGGAACCCAGATAAACAGCAAGGTTCTGTGGCTGATGCAAGATGCATCTCCTATGCTCTTTGCAGTTTCTCTATTCACTTTGAGTCTGTGGTTTAGTGATTAAGCTGGTGGCATTCAGGAATTTGCTTCTGGGGTGGGTGAAGTAGGAGGGTGCACTGCCCCTTACAGTGACAGCATGACTGTAGATGTTCTTAAATCAACTGTTCTTAAACCCATCCCCTAGGGTACTACAGTGCACAGGAGAGGGTGTGCAGGGGACTTCAAAATGAATAGGGAGCCCAGCCTTTAAAATCCCACCACAGAACTGGTTGCTAGTAATGCAGACACAACGTCATCTTCAGACCAGGAGTGTTTTGTGTAGGTATTGTAATTTCCATCTCCCCTCTTGCATATCAAAATTACCGGAGATTATTATATTGACTCCAGATGACTGTAAGATAGAAATGATTTACAGCTCTGTTCCACTGAGTGAAAAAGTTACGTCAGTTTCAATCAAAGTTGTAGTAATTTTTTTTATTTGTCCTTGTTAAGTGTCAGCTTGTTTTACTTTCAATATGTTGAGCAATATATTTGCTCAATATATTATGAATATGATCAACTAGATATTTCTGATATGAAGTAGCTTCTGGAAAGAATACACTGGTTAGTTTCCATAATGCATTTCATATTGCTGTTCTCCTAGTAGCTCTCAGAAGAGAAACCATCACTTAAGCCATTTGTCCAATCTGGCTATAAATCAGTGGATGCTACACTGCAGAAAATATTCCTTCATTGGCAGGCACTTCAATGGGGTGACCTCATAAGTTTTTCCATCTCCAGTATAGAGGTGTCTAAGATTTATTACAATCTTAATATAAATTCAAGACTATGGATATGTTTTTATGACTTATTTTCACGACAATGACAAAAAAAGGCCAACATAAGTAGGAGATATCTTTATAGTCTCGGGATATTAAAACATGTCTATCCAAGTTTATGGTGAAATTTAAGTCGGAAGTATCTGAAAATTACTATTTCTCTGTTATTTTCTAGTATATAAAACTAATTGATTCTATTATGGTTTTTCCTACCTATTCAATACATGACTTAAAAAGAAAATTGCAGTCTCAGAATTATTTTAAAATTATCTCATTTGCTAATTTTTCTGAATCAGATGGCAGATAACCACATCCCATATTATGACACAGGGTTAGAGTAGGAGCCAGATCTAACAAAGAGTACAGGCTCCTTAATAAGGCTTCCTGTCTACTTTGTGCAGAGAAGTAGTCTGTTTCTTACCCAATGGTTCTCTTAACCCAAGATTTTTAATGTCAGTAAGAATGCCTTTTTCATCCTGAAAACTTCCAACATTTAACCTAAAGGCTAGGTGCCAACCCTCAAACTAACTGTCCCTGGAATCCAGAAAAAAGACAGGGTCAAATATGGCATCTCGAATGAGTAGACAAAGTAAGCTCAAGAAGACTTTTAGAAATGCTGGTGCTAGGGTAACAGTAGCCATTACTGAAAGGTTGCTGATATGCTTAGAGAAAAGCTCAGGAGCAACAGAGGAACTAAACATGAGTGGAACACCTCAGATAGGGAAAGGAGATCCAAAGGACAATCCTTAGAAGTGAGAATGAAGGCTGGACAGGACCAGAGTAAGGGTTATACCAGATAATGGAGCAAAATGGCACTCTGGAAGCCAACTCCACAAAATGGGATTTGCAATACCATGTCTATTCCACAGATCCGCATAAGATGAGAAGATGAAACTTAGCATTGCCAGGTAAAGCCCAGGGGTTTTTTCAGCACTAATTTGTGAAAGAAGGCATGAACTGTGGGCAAACAGGGGACTACTGTGTCCTTGGCTCCACTTTGGTCCTACTGTACATACAAGTCATGTGCTGAATGGGAATCAGAACTGACTGATCTGGCCTTCCTGGAATTCAGACCTTTTCAGTGATCAGACCACTGAAACTATCGAGGCTACTGTCTACAGGATGCTGGACCAGTTTCTGAGGCCATAACTTCTGCCCCTTCTGACTTAATCACATTTTCTATTGGTTTTGCCATACAACAAGGAAATAGTTTTAACTGTTGTTTTGCCATATCCTTTCTCAAAGATGAGATCTTGGGCACATTCTTGTTTGCATTTCTCAGCAGATGCAATAATTACACAGTGGCAGCAATGGCCATGGTGCTTGTTTGTGTTTGGATTCTGCAGCTGTGGTCAGCCCTTCAGCCTTCCTTTAGTGATATCCACTAGATGACCAAGATGCACTCTCCAGCTATGTCACAGAAGCCATCCCAGACTTCCACAACAGTGACAAATTACATTAAGTATACCACACACCTAAAATTTTGTAGAATATGTGTTTCTTTGCCTCTTGCTCTGTGAAGGTGCTCTACTTGTTAAATATTCATAGCACCAACAGGCAGGAAAGCTCAAGATAAATGTGCAGCGTGACTTGCAGTCATGGTGTCTCTAGGGAAACACCAGTACCTAAAGCTTTCACCTTTATTTCTTGGGAGGGAATGTCTGATTGCATCAAGCTGGGTGTTGATTCCCCAAGAGCTCTCCCAAGCACAGTTTGAGCTGTGCATTGATTAGAGGCCCTTGCCCCTGCTAAGACTCTGAGGTTTGCTCAGGTGGCTCATGGCAGACAACTGAGAATACTATGAGGAATATCATGTCACTGGGATGAATTGGCACAGTCGCAATGTCACTGTGGTTGGCAAAAAGGAATTTGAGTCTGGGAGGAGACTGCTGGCAGGAGCGATCTGGGAAGAAGGCAGGAATTGGACAGATGGGATCATTATCCACAATCGAAGGAGGAAAAATGGGGGATCTTGGCTGTCTGATGATCCAGATGGCTAGAGAACGTCAGACAGAAATGGAAACATGAGATGCAAAAAACTGCCAGGGACAACTTTGTAGCTAAGGGAGATATATATGAACAGATATGGAAAGGAGGAGCGAAGGAAGGTAGAGAAGCAGCAGGTCATCTAGAACTTCTGTGGGTAATAAAGCTATATAAGGGTGAGAGAAATGTGTGAAGTGTGATCCCTGTAAAACAAGCAATGAGGAAAAATAACCTCTCTCCCAAATGATTGTATTTTCAAGTGAAAATACAATTACTTATAATAGATATATATTTCTAACTTCTAGATAAATATTTTAAAGGCCAAGTACATATGCCAATGAAGTCAGTAACAAAACTGTAAGTCAAATCAGTCCAAGGTTGTTACCAACACATCTATATACATATGTATACAAGAGTGCTAAAGAAAAAAAAGTTTTATTTTGTTGTTATATAAATAGCTAAAAATAAATAGATTAACTATAGGAAAGGTATTTTCCTCAGATTCATCCCTGTACTTTCCATCATCATTCAAATGCCTGCATCCCTTGAAGACTTCAGAGCTGGCTGCCCATTCATGAATGCCTCATTAGCTATTTATCATAAGCATAAGTGTTGGACAAATGTTTTTCTTGGACTATGCAGTTGTTGCTTCCATTACATTATTTCCTCACTGTTGGCTGCTGTTCTGTGAGTTTTTGCTGGCGGTAATTTTTTTCAGGTCACAGTGTTCCATGGCTTAACTTCTCCAGAAGACCAGTTATTAGGAAGGTAAATAGATATGATCACTGGCATGGAAGATAGAAGAAACACTTTGTTATTTGTAGGAATGCAGTTATAGATAAAAAAGTCTCAGATTCATAGCACAGGAGCTCAGGAGAGACCAGGATATCTAGTTTGTTTCACCAGACAGCCTGCGGATTTTTGGAATGCCTTATAAAAAAGCAGAATCTTAATCCCTCCTGTTTATAAGTACATGATCTTTCAATGCTTATTTTGATAAGAACTGTCTTGGAAACATCTGTGTAAGGGCACACCTATAATACAACACTTGTGGTACCTCGAGACTAAGAAATTTCATTAGTGAACAAATGAAAGAGTTGGTTGTTAGACATGCATAGATGAGTTCTGACAGGTTTTTACCTTGTTTATGAGAGGAAAGGAATTGCTTGATTTGGTTATTTTCCAAAATCACCTTCTTGGAGTTTCACATTGGAAGAAGAAGAGCATCAGCTCCACAAACTGAAAGTTCAGTTGTAGTTCACAGCTGATTGGTCCAATCACAAAATCGGTTTTTCAGGTGTGTAAATGTGCTGTGGTTGTGTAGGATCTCCACTCTTAAGGTAATGGTTGAAACACAAGCCTGTGCTCATACATTGAAGATTGAATCAGTCTTTTGATGTTTTGCTAATGCTGCCAGGTTTTTTTTTGTTTGTGTATAATTTCTTGTCAAGACTGGGAGGAGTGTGTGTCTCTCTGAAGGTGTGGTAGAATGCATGGAGTATGGAAGGTGTTCAGCTGCAGAGCTGGAGGCACTCAGAGAGAGATCTGTTGCAGCTGAACTTTCAAATCCTGCCTCTTTTCTATGAGGCTGAGTGGGAATTGGTTTGCTCTGACTGATGTATCTCTCCGCCTGTACTTGCATACTGATCATAATATAGAAGCTAGGAGTATCTCTGGATTAAAGGCTTTCATATCTTCCCTTTCCTCCCCAGATCTCCAGGCTGAAAGTGGAACAAGTTATTTCATTAGAGGAAAAGTCTGTTTCCTCTCATGCTGCACTTGAAATACAGCTGACAGCAGTGTCAACAGTTACACTGTAATTACATTGTTAGTGTTTTTCACTGTACTTATTATTTATTGCAGAGGAGATGTTATATTACAATATGTTCCCAAAGAATTTTTTCAGTAATGTTATTGCCCATTTAAGGTCTTTGCCTTGATACTATGTCTCTGAATTCTACCTTCACAGCCCATTGTTCTTTTTGGAAGACATTTTTAAGGATGCTTAGGCTTAGGTCATAGGCTTTCATCCACTAGAAAAATGGCTTATGAAGTGATAACAGCAACTTTCAATGCTACCAAATGATTAGTCATCAAAATGCATAGCACTGTATTGTTACAAAGCCTCTGCTCATAGCAGAGTACCCATGCTTTTGAACATGGGTACTAAGCTATGTCATTTAAAGAGTATTCTCTCAGAGTATAATAGGAAGGAGAAAGTACTTTTCTGTCCTGATAATTTAACTTGATCTCCCGAACTTGATCTCTCTCTCTCTTACCTACATGAAGTAAGTGATGCCAAAAACTGATTAAGTCTCGTGTTCTGATATACTGGACACTTCCCATGCACTCTGGCAATTTTTAACTGAGATTAGATGATACTTGTGGACCCCAGAAATGGCATGGACTAAGCTGAGGTGAATAAATTAAAAAAGAAACCAAGTAAAGTGTGTGTTAGATTTATATCTGGTACTGCAGACTGGTTAAATGATAAAAGGCCTTGAAGTTTGGATTCATATATGAAATGGTTTATATATTAATGTAATAAATGCATAACAAAGAAATACTGGAAGGGTCCTGTAACTCCAGAGTTCCAAGTATGGTCTTTCTTTTTTTGACACCCTATGAGCCCACCAGCTTCCACACTCTCCGTGTAGAACCAAAGAAGCCCCTGCGACATCTCATGAATTTGAAGCCCTAGCATGGATGTCCAGCTATCTTCCCCGATGGTGTATTCTGTGTATTTTATGTCAGAGAACTGACATAAAGCAGATGATGACCTGGAGCTCCTTAGGACTGCAAGTTTTTATGGACAGCCTGGGTAAATATTGTATGGAGTGCACTGAAATACAAAACTTGGAGAGTACCTGGGGAATGGGAGTTTTAATTCTGATGGATAAAAGACACATTTTAAGTTTCTACTTGAGTTTTATAAGTGGGTTCTCAAGGATTACAGCCTTAAAAATATTGTTAATGAAAATAACATTGCAACCATTACATCTGCATTTCCTCAGTCGTGACCATGTGAATCTGAGGGCTTGAAAGGGTGGTGAGAACCAGCAGATTGCTTCCTAACTTACAAATATACAATCTTCCAGGTCAGAAAGAGGAGGGCTGGAGGAAAGGCTAGGCTGTTATGCAGAGAAGACACACAAGCTCACTGATATGGACAGGGGATTTTTTTGTTGGATGGAAAAGGAAACTGATTCTGAGCTGTTCCACCCAAGTAGCTGTGGCAGCCATTAACCTGCCTTGCAGCAGTGTACAAGGAGCCCATGAGGAAGTTAAACTGTCTAGTAAGGAATTGATTCAAATCAGCATATAAAAGTCATGCTGGAATTTTATAATTTATGAGACAGCAAGCCAATAAGGTGAATGCTTGTACCCTGAGCTTTGGTTGGCTATTATACAAATGCCATTGCCGTTAGAAAAATGGACAAATGGACTAACTTTTGTTGGTTTAACTGAGGGCTAGTCTGCTAAAGTGGAGCTGCCCTAAGAAAGGCAGAGGTAGGGACAAGAAATGTATATGTGGTGGCTTCTGGTAAGGTTTTCTGGAGGAGGTCAATGAAATTTGCTTGTGCTCTTTTGAGAAGGTATGCCTATAAGGAGGAGAACTTTGTCCTTGTATGATTTTTGCTCATTTAAGTACCTTTGTGAGATCTCAACTCAGATGTGAATGAAGCTGGACTGACACATTGTTTTTATGTATAAGGTATCAGGATTTTTAAATCTGTTTGAAGTAGTAAATTATGTACATTTAACAAAATGGCCAAACCAAGAGCTCATCTATTTCACTTTATATGTTCCAGTGTGTCTTTAATGCTTCAGAAATACCACCACTTGAAGTAAAGGAATAATCACCTGAATTATAACTGAGGAAGGGAAGTGCATTAGATGACTCTTGATCTGTGTGATCTGAAAGTGTCCTTGTTTTTCTTAATGTAATTTATGCATGGGAAAGTTATGATACTAATTTAAATTGGACTAACTTTATTGACAATAGAAAGAGAGGCAGACAACTCTTATAAGGTAGGTAATCTAGTTTTAATATCCTAAAATGCCTGTTTTTTGCAACAGTATTTTGCAGATTTCAAGACAGCTAGGAAGTTTTCCTTTAACCTTATTTTCTTTAAACCAAATAGTTCAATTTCTTTCAAGCTCTCCTCATAACACATATTTTCTAAAGTCTGTCTTTTCTATTCTGTGGTCAGAAGAAAAAAAATGAGCACAGTTTCAGTTGAGGACCACATTGAAACTGAGTAGAAGTGAAGGTTTATTTCACATCTGTTACCATTGAATCCAGCTCAAATATCCCATAATTTTGTTTACCCTTTTTGAAGCAGCATGAAAAATTTGTTTAGATTGTACCTGTTTAGACTGCTGTTAAACCAGTTGTCCCCAATCAGATACCCGTTGCTACAAAAATGTTGAAACTTGCATTTACTGTTATTAAATTGTATGTTACCTATTTTTTCCCCCTCAACAATCCAATGTATTGGGAGAATGCTAAATTCTTATTCTGCCCTTCAATGATTGCTTAGATGTTGATGTTCTTATTTACAGTTTTTCCCATCATTAAGATTAAGATACTGACCAGGGTTGGAATGAAAATATAATTCCACTCAATATGTGCTACCATTTTGATACTGAATGCTTCAAATCTTCTGTCTGAATACTCTTTCCAAATAATTCTTGCACTATCCCATAATTGTTTCTTCTAGGCCTCATTCCCTTATTCAATTTCCAAGCCTATTCCCTTATTTCACTTCAGAAAGGCAATGCCAAAACTCCTGCTAAAGCTGAAATATATGTTACATATACATTTTACTATCCCCAGTGTCACTTAGAGAAAAGTCTTAGTGTCTGAAAGACAGAAGAGCCATGGTATTTATATAAATAATAAATGGAGCTAATCCGCTAAAATGACAGTGAATAATGCTACTTAGAGTGGTCTCTGCATGACCTTTATTTAATCATGTTAACACAGTGGTCATCAGATTATACTTAAATATGGCTGTGAATGTTGTTTCTGGAAAACACTTTCCTGTGGCTACTATTTTTGGCTGTGCATTTTCATGAGCTCTTTTTACTGAAGAGAAGTGCTCTCCCTGTACAGAGATTTCCTCACACTCACTCTTCTATTTCTCTGTTTTTGTGACACTCCCAAATCCATCTGACTTAGGGAGCCATATAAAAATTAATTTCCCTCTCTTTTCCTCCTGTGAAAAGGATAAAGGAAAACACTAAAAAATTAGACCACCGAGTTAGCCCATTCAGGCCCTTACTTTTAAAGGACTTATATTTAAGCCAGTGAAAGGAGAAGATATATAGAGCTTGGCATATGTAGAGACAATGGAAAAACTTTTCCATAAGAGTAGGTTTCTTGTACTTCAGTACATTCTTCCTATTCATCAATTTGAAGGACAATGCAAACAATTTAGGAAAACAATGGAATAAACATTCCACAATGGTTGCCAAAATATTCCTGCAAATAAACTAGAGTTCATGCAAATGAATATGAGAGTTGAACACTGATGTTCACACTGTATTTCATATTCAGGAATTATGCAGAGTTTGTTGCAAAAGCTTTGCTCCCACACAATCTTTTTTCTTTCTTTCTTTTTTTTTTTTTTGTTTTCCTTTTTTTTCCTTTTTTTTTTTTTTTTTTTTGCAAAAGGGAACAAAGTAATTTTTCATCAGATCGGAAGAGC
>JAWWMP010000116.1:84373916-84545293 GCA_035047865.1 Dendrocincla tyrannina | reverse complement strand
TCCCAAAAAATTTTTTTTTTTTTTTTTTTTTTTTTTTTTTTTGTTTTCCTTTTTTTTCCTTTTTTTTTTTTTTTTTTTTTGCAAAAGGGAACAAAGTAATTTTTCATCTTCTTTTTCTATAAGTAAATTCTTATCTTCTTCTTTAATGAAATGTCTTGCATGGAAGTAACTAGTCATCAGGTATTCATTCTTAAAATACTTTTGGAGTTGTAAAGAACTTATACATATGCAAGTGTTCTGCAAATCAGCCTTTGAGAGTTGAGCAGAGCATGCAATTTTTTGAAAGAACATGGAATATTTCTAAATGGGAACTATTAAACTTAAGCTATACTATTAAACTATAAACCCCTATAAAAAAGCCTCCTTGACTTTAGAAAGTGTTAGGCATTGCCAACCCTAAGGAGCGGGAGTTCAAAAATATGTGCAACTCTGCTCTACATATTTTGTGTCATCACAGTGAGTATGAAAGAGCTGGCATATCACTGGGAGCTGAGGAAAATTAGCAGTATATATAGCACAGTTTAGCCTGTTCATGCAACCTCCATGCAAAATCAAGGTAGGATGGTGTTTCTTAAACATGAGTTTCTAAATTGGAAGCTAGGCTCAAGGTAATATTAGTTGTGTACAATGAACAAAATCTGGTTTTATACTTGTACATTAGCTAATGCAGAGATTTTTTTTATTGAGCTCAATGCAGTGGCTTCTTGTGATGTTGTTATGCATGTGAAGTTAAAAACTAGAATCCAACAGTTTATTTCTTGATTTTTTTTTTGAAATAGATAATGCTATTCTACACTGTAAGAGAAATAGTGTGTTTTTTTTGGTTTTGTTTTTAAGAATTTCAAATTTATTTTTCAGCTTGGTTTAATCAGCATGAGACATAAAATTAGTTTCTTCCTGTTACAGAGAAGATTTTAGTGTCTGAGAGAAAAATTTTCTGTATTCGTTTTCTTTGAAGGAAGAGGGAATGCTGAGTGTGAATATACATTAATATTTCTTAATTTTAGTGTCAAATGCAAATTGAGTGTCTGCTTGCTGTAGAAGTTTTTTCAGCCATATTTTAATACTAATTGTGCTCTTGTATTCTCTTCCAGTCACTGTTTTTCAGAACTGACATTGCAGTCCTGGGGTTTTGTTATATTTTTTGGAAGGTGAAAGTCAATTTTTATTTCATATAAAATTTAGACTACTTTTTAGTTGTTTACTAAAGTGAAGTGTTTCTTATTTTTGCTGTCCAGCAATGACCTCTGACTGGGATAAGCTACATGACTCCAAGGCAAGGCTTAAGCTTACTTTTTCCAGGACTTTGAGGAAAATGTTGTGAGACAGAAATAATATAAGCCTCAAGCTACAGAAACAGAGGGAAAGCAATACTCTCTCATCCTTCAAGTCAGAAAGTTTCCTGAGAGGAGGAGAATATTGTGGAATCCAAAAATGTGGGGAGTGAAAGTCATTTCAGTTCTTAACAAGCCTCTCTGAATCCCTGGAAAACAAATGAAGTTGAATTTGGGTGCCAACAGATTGTTATGTCCTTTATCATCTACCTTTATAGTCAGCTACTGTGACTTTCAGACTTAGTCGTTTTTCTTTCTTTCTTTTTTAAATCTTCAGGTGTTTTGCTTTATCTTTTCCAGCTTGACTTTTAAATTGTCCATAAGAAGCAGCATATGTAAACCTCAGGTTTTTTGCATGTGCAAGTAAAGACATAAGTATACATCAGATTATATTCACAGAAAGATGCCAGCAGCTTTGCACAGTGCTGTATATTGTGCTATTAATAAAATAGCTTGTGTTAATCCTCATAAAGACATAGAGATCTGAAGATAGCAAAATGTCATTTTCAATAAATAAATACTTGTCCAATCTTCACTTACTAAGCAGTTTGATCAAAAATACTGTGTGTCCTCTGGAGCTGAAAGATGCCCTCAACACCATATCACATAAAAGACATTCCAAGAAGAAAATTTAAAACTTGAACTTAATGTATAACATTAACAACATAGAAATTTGCTTTTAGGTTTTTGGCACTTATCAACTTGAAATGACACCTGAAAGTAGAATAACTTCATTCTTTGCTGTCAATTTTCAGCACTTCTTAAAAACTTCTTCAAACACTCTGGATTATTTGAATCAATATCTTAAACTTCTGTTCCACTTTGAACCTAATGTTCTTTGTGTTGTGGTCTAGTTTTAGTAACATGTCTTACTATGTTCTCAGTTTAATTTTGTTAGTGATAATAGGCTGTAAAGAGTGTATAATGAGAATAAGAGAAGGAATTGGCAAAGCCTGGTTTGAGAAGGTGAAAAAAGAAAACTGTTACCTTCAGGATAGGAAGTAATGGTTTTGTTCCTAAAGCATGTTTATCAAGAGATAATGTAAAAGTTGAAAACATAGATGTGTGCAAATTACAAAT
Source organism: Dendrocincla tyrannina (assembly GCA_035047865.1). Taxonomy (NCBI): domain Eukaryota; kingdom Metazoa; phylum Chordata; class Aves; order Passeriformes; family Dendrocolaptidae; genus Dendrocincla; species Dendrocincla tyrannina. The sequence goes on along the minus strand of JAWWMP010000116.1, from coordinate 84,542,879 downwards.
GTTTACAATCCCTGTAGATGCTTTACCTAACAAAGTGAAACATCAAAGGGACTAACTTTCTAACTCCTTCTCCATTAAAAGCTCATTATCACTCACAGACATTTGAAAAAGTGGGCAAAGTCAGGTCCCATTCTGAATAAGCATAGACATTCAAAGGTTGCAATTCAATAGCAAAATTAAATAGGAGGTTTAGGATTACATTTTACTATAAAAAGTTCAGTTTCATTCAATGAAAGAATCTTGAGGAACTTAAAAGAGAAAGGGTGTGCTTTCACAGGAAATTAAACAAAATATACAGACAAGTCTTTGTTCATGTGAAAGCTCCTCCTGACATGGTATGATAGTGCAAATGATAAAATACTGCACAATGATACAATGCTTGTAAGAAGTGTAGGATGTTTGAAAGCAGCAGGTCAGTCATTTAGGGCTCCTATTCAAGGGTCAGAATAAAACTGTGTCACCAACTGGAAAAAAGCAAACCAAAAAGATTCAGTGAGGCAATAGAAGAGATATCCTCTGTCCAGATGAAAGAATAGAAGAAGAAGAAAAAAGAAAGATCTAGTGGAGTAAATTAGGATAGCACAAAAGCAAATTAGAAGATGTTGGTGTATTTTTAAATGCATTGGCTGCAAGAAGACTGTCAGAAGTCTGAGGTATAAAACAGGTGATAAGGTCAACCATGGTGTAAAAGTTGAACATGTTCTTTGTGTTGGTGATATCTATAGAGCACCTAAAGAAGGTTATCTTCCACCCTGAAGTCTTTAAAAACTTGAGAATTGGATCAAAATCTGATATTGTGGAGGATGCAGCTAAATGACGGCTTGGCTCATACTGAGTTTCTCAGACTCTCCTTGGGAATGTGCTATTAACCTCTGTCAGATACGGGATACTGGGACAGATGAAACTGTAGCGTTAGCTGGCAACAGTTGTGACATTCTCCTGTATTTTCCTCAGGAAACACAGGCAATTGTTACAGCTACTTTGTTGTTTAACTTTTTTTCCACATTGTTAATATTACTTAATTGCTAGGATGGCAAAACAAAACAAAAAAATATTTGCCTGTGCTACAGCACATCTCAGAAAACAGTAAGCTTGTCAGTTGTTGCAGTAGCCCTTGTGGTTTTTATGGTATTTTATATATAACTAGAAGGAAAAGAGAAAGAAATAAAGGAAAAGGAAAGTAAAGATGACTGTGTAAGTAAGCCATACATAATGGCGTATAGCTATTTGTAAGCTGGCCTTGTAAGTTTTCTAATTGTGCAAGATCAAGGACACATCTTCTAATTTATTAATTAATAAAAATGGAACACTTGGAACATATATGTAAGAACCCTTACTTGATTTTTTACCATTGTATGAAATGCAAAGCTTTTGTGTTATAAAAGGAGAAAGGAAGCTTTGACTCGTATATCAGGAAAAGATAATTGTTACAAAGGTAGGTGAAATTCACTATTTACTCCTACAAGACAATTTACTGAATACCTCAAGTTGGTTTTTTTTTTTCATAGTTCAGTGGTAGCTCAGCCTATCTCATATTATTGACATTCATAAATACCCTAAAACTCTTTTTTTTCTGGTAGGCTAAAAGTTTTTAGATGAGGAAGAACTGTCCTTGTGTTACACATGAGCTGAACCCTTTTCCTGTCTCTGCTTTGATGCCTTTATTGTGGTGAATGGTTAAGACTGCTGTCTGACCACAGGAAACTGTGATTAATAATGACACTTTGCAATCAAAGACCCACACACATACTTAAGAGCAACAATACCCAAGTTGAGGAGTGCTTGAATGAGTAATGTGTGTTTGGTGACTCTTGCATTCCCCACAACCCTGAGAATACTTAAGTTGAATGCCCCCAAATTAAAACCTCCTTGTATGAAACTAGCCTGTGGGATTAAATGAGAACTTCTTTTTGGGAAAGGAAGCAGCCCAATTATTGCCAGTAATTGTTGGATACAAGATAAAAAGTGCTAACAGTAACTTGAAATCTAAGTAAGTAAATTTATGATATTTGTTGAAAAATCTGTCTGAACCTTGGTTCAAAAATGTTAAATCATTTTGCTCATCTCAGTTTTCCTGTTGTGCACGAACATACACTGACTGTTGCAGTGTAGGAGTGAGTCTTTGAAATTGCCTGGTAAATGGCACAGTGACCATTAACGTAAGTTATGAAACCACAGTTATCAGGGACCGGTGCCCAGTAAAAATCCTTGATTTTTTCTAGTAACTGTTCATAAGTGGCAAGAGCTCTAAAGAATGAGGACATTCTTACTGTCTACTGAAGAGTGATTCCAGCCAACACCAGCAAGAGAAAGCCTTCACTCTGTGCCTCCCATCAGCCTGCTGGTCATGTGTCCTTAGCGTGAAGTCTCTCAACATTTTGTATGTCTGTGTTGAACAGCAATTTTGCACCTTGGTAAGTGTAAAAAAGGAAAGTACATTAACCACTTCGTATAAGGTTACTGTGCTTTACACTAAGACCACTAAACTTTTACTGGAGGAAAGAAGGGAATGTGTCTGCCATTTTTGTGTAACTGGGGTACAGTATTTTAAAGCACTGCAGCAATGTACACTCAGAGAGCATCTTCTTTGACATTATTGTAAGACTGGGCAAAAAGTGTTCATGGCATGGATCTGTACCAGACTTCCATCTGAGTAGACCATGAAGACTGAGATGTCACCTGGACAGGAGAAAGAAACAGAAAGTTATAAGAAATGGGGGTAATCATCAAAACGTTTCAAAAATATTTTTCAAATTAGAAAAAAAGTCAGAGGAAGCAGTATGTTCAGCAAGTTACTTTATAGGGAGAAACGGCAGATTTTTTAATGTTTTTCTTGTCACAGAAGGACAAAATTCTTGGAGAACTTTGAAGGTGTCTTAGAAGTATTTATATGTATTATATTAAACACAGGTAAAGATTTTTCCAATAGATTATTCATAATTTCCATTATAATTAAGATTTTGTGAGGAAAGGATGTCACCATGCAAGCTTACATACAAATTTATTTACAACTTCAAGTGCAGTAAAGAAGTATGTTACCATCAGCTGTGGCTATATAGCTTTGTTTTACAACTAAAGCATCTGCTGCAACTCAAAACTGCATTTTTAAAAAGTATGCTAGAGCTGTTGAAGAAAAAGAAATTGTAACTAATCATTTCAAGTTTCTTCAGCAAATAGAGTTACATCAATGATGGTAGAGGAAAGTCCTTGTTTGAAGCAAGATCACCTTGTAAATATTGTGTGACAAAGCTGTACAGCAATAAATATAAGAGAACTAACAAGATGAGGTGGTGAAGGGTGTAGACGGAAAACTGCATGGGGAGCAGCTTACATCACCTGGCTTGTTCAGTTCTGGAGGAGACTGAAGGAAGACCCCATTGGAGTCTCTATCTTCCTCATGAGTAGAAGTAGAAGGGCAGGCACCACTCTTCTCTCTGGTGACCACTAATCAGACCTGAGAGTGCCACGAAGTTGTGTCCGAGGAGGTTTAGGTAAGATATTAGAAAAGGTTCTTCACCCAGAGGGTGGTTGAGTACTGGAACAGGCTTCCCAGGAAAGTGGTCACAAGCCTGACAGAGTTCAAGAAGTGTTTGTACAACACTTTCAGGCTCATGGTGTAACTTTTGGGATTGTTCTGTGCATGGCCAGGAGTTGGACCTTAACGATCCTCATGGGTCCCTTCCAACTCAGGATATTCAATGATTCTATGGACAATTCCATTAAGTTCTCTAAACTGTGAATAAAAAATTCTTCAAGTGGCCATGTGACTAATTAATGACAAGATGATGCCCTAAGGTCCACTGAGTGGTCTGTGCCTTATCTAAGTGGACATGACACAAGTTGACAGCTTATGGATGCTACCATGATTTGAAAAACCGTATCAGTCCATCCTTGGTTTAAGAAAAAGAGAGTTTAGATGATCATGGTTTAAGGTCTATTCTTTTTCAGGGAGCTGGTTACAAGTGGAGCTCCTTGGAGTCTCTTTTGGAAGAGATTTAAGAATCAAAACCCTAAGTAGTGTTGTTTTAATTTAGTGTCAGCTCCGCTTTGAGAGGGACTTTGGACTCAAAAATCTTATGAGACCTTCTGAGTTATGCAGAAGAGGACATTCTACTGTGGGTTCTGAAAGGTTGTGCCTGAAAGGTTGTTAGTCCTTAGTGTTAGGGAGATAGAGGGTGCAAGATACATCCTGTTTATATAGTCTGGCTAGATCAGGCTGGTCTTACCTTAACATGTGGCTTTTATGGGCCTCATTCTTTGCTGTCTAAGCCTTATTTTTAATATAATGAACAGATGTTATTTATGACAAGAAGCTAGCTAAAACAGACAACATTAAAATTTTTCACTTGAGTAGAGGAAATCCCAGAATGGAGGGCTCATTAATTCAGTGTGCATCAACCTCATGGTTAATTACTGCTAGCACTTTTATCACTGCTTCGTGGTAAGGGTTATATTACTGAAACTTACTTTGGATGAATCATTCAGATGAGGTGTGCCTACATGTACCTTTCTTTTTTGCTCATACCTTTTATTTAAAGAGTATTGTATCTACCTTATTTACCTCAAGATATGTGTGAATATGATTGTCTTGATATCTCACTGTCCTTTATAGATTTTAATTTTCCAACAAGAAACATGGTAAAAGTCATCATGCTAAAGAGGACAAACAGAAGAACATGGGTAGATTACATGGTCATAGTCTCATATGAAGACCAAATAGAAAATGTTAACCTCTGCAAATCCAGAGATGACATGGTATGAGTGAGAACCAGCTCATAGTCTAACATCCTGTTTCTGATGATGAGTCATATCAGTTGCTTCAAAAGAATATATGGAAAACTGAAAAGAGATTTATAGGTATAGAAGATTATACCAGAAAAGTTTCACCCTAATCTCTAGTAGTTACAGATTTGTTTAGCCTTCTAAAGTGTTTTCTGGACATTGATAACCATGGTAACTTTTAATTTATATAAGTATCTTGTCACTCTTTCATGTCTGAGAACAGGAATATTAATGAGGGAATCTTGAAGATAAATGGAAAACCTTGACTCTCCACATTCTTATGGAAAATAAGAGGCCTTCCTTTTAATTTATAGGCATTTCCCAGTACACACTAATTTTAAGATGACTTATACAAAACACTCTGCAATTTAAAGAACTACAGCTATTTACAACTTTATCTTTTTAGTTTATGCATTTCTCTCCCATATAAATAATCAGACTCAGGTGAGATCAGAGCATGGGTACATACACGTATGCATGCACATTTCCCTAAAGACTAAATTTGCTGATCTTTTGTAGAAATTGAAAAACATCTGCTAGATATTTTCTGCTCAAAGAGAAATGAATGGTGGGTGTTTTAATCCTTGCTTTTCAGTCACTGAGTAATATTCATTCTGCATAGTGTTATAACATGAAACCATGCTCTTTCTTTTGTGTGATTCTTATGTTGCTTTAATATCTGATATAAAAAATACTATAGCAATTAGTCAAAATCCTTGAATTACTTCCTTCATTGCATTGAGCTGTTGAGACAAAGATTAATATAATATAACCATCAGGGAAGGTATTAAGAAAATAGAATCAAAGAGATAGACTCCTGAGAGATTTGAGATATTGTTCAGATTGGATAAACTTGCCTCAGAATACCTTCAAGTCTAATGATTATACCATTTGCATCTTCCTTTTCTAAGGATATTGTGACATCTCTAGCTCTGGGCAACAGCTTCTGGGAAAGGTGAGGCCAACGCAATTACACTTTTGACAGATGCCTGTTAATTCCTGACCATAAGTTACCAGCATGCATCTGCACTGGCATGCACAATGCCTTATTTCGCTCCCCTAAGGGTTTACTCTTTTCCGTCATGATGAGCAGTTCTGACAAGTGTATGCTGAGATAGCAGTACCTTGCAAGTGGTACTGAACTGGAAACTCCCTGAGAAGAATCAGTGTCAGAACTAGTCATAATAATGGCAGATTTTCACATTTTCAGATTAGCAAAAAGTAAAAAACAGTCTGCATGAGCCTCATGCCTCATTCTCTTGGTCTTTGTTCTGGATCTCCTGAGCTGCTCTGGAGTCTGGAAAAACTGACAATCCTGCCCATGGTCCTGACTTATGTGAAGTGGGGGCAAACATGAGGTTGTGAAGCCTCTCTAGTCCCTCTCCTGCCTTACCTATAGGCTGTACGCACTCCTGTCTTTTGAACAATAGAGGGTTGCTAGTTTAAATACACAGCCAAAGCCTTCACCACAGGGATTTTTGACTTCCTGTGAAGTCCTGATATTTTACTCTTTTTGGAGGCTGAAAGAAACTAAAATGTCTTGCAAAGATGTTCCCATCTGTACAGAAGGAAAGCAACTAAATCTTTCCATTTATGACAGTGTATTGCACCAACACTAACATTTTGTTGTAGGTAAGACAGAACTCTGTGTCAGGAGCTGAGCAGCATTCAGTGATGTCTGCCAAGAGAAGGATGCAATTAGGAATGTCACTGATGAGCACTGACTTTATCATGAAATGTTTAATGGTGCTCACCTTGAAATGAAAGTGGAGTCTAATAGGGAACCAAGACCAGTAATGAGTCTCCAGCCCAGGCAAAGCATCCTTCCCTGAAAGAGAACCACTTAACTGGGAAGGACAGAGATTATCAAAAGATTAAAATAGGGGTTTGGGGCAAGTGAGACAGGATGTGTGAAAACAATGAAATATGTTTAAAAGAGAAGGAAAAGAAGGTGTTACCATATTATATAAAACCCTAAACTGGGAGACATAGTGCACATAAGGCTGCTCAGGAATGATTTGTACATGGCAGAAATATTAAGTCCTTAACAAAGGCCTGTTATCTTCCAGCTGTCAAGTTTCTTACTGTAAAATTCGTGTTTCAAAAAATGAACCAAAATGGCCTTCAGGCAATTTAATTGAATTTTTCTTCTCTGCTAAGGACTTCGTCTTGATAGACCCTCTGTTCTTTTTTTCTGTTAAGCTCACCTTTTTACATCCATCCAGCAATTGCATCTTCTCTCCCAGCTTAATGATGTGTGGTATCACATATAAATTAAATTTTAAGTGGAATATGAATCTTTCTCTCAAAGAAAGTCCAGGTATGGATAGTGTATGTTCTTAAAAAAATAATTATTTGGTACATTCATATCTGATAGTCTAGGAAAATGAAAACTGCTCACTTTAAAAAGAAAACCCACATGGTGAAGGTGAATACAATACTGCCTATAAAAAGGTGCCCTATTAAATTAATATTTGAAACAATAGAAAGAAATTAAAGGTTCTATCCTTTAAGCTAATAGGTTATTTTATAGCATGTGCTATGGCATTTTGCTGAACTGGGCTGCATGGCTTAACAGTCAGTACCCTGAAGTACTTGCCTAGGAAGCCAAGCAGTTGTCATAGTTCAAAAAGTGAATTATTCTAGTTTCATTTTACCTTATGCAAAGAGAAGTTATATTTTAGGGGTCTATTAACATTTTGGATGATACTTTCAATGGTTTTTTATGCTTTGTTTCAGCTTTTTGCCTACAGTCAATTGTAAGTAGTGAAGCTACAGGTAATAGGGCCATCTTAGCAGTTTCTCTTGAAATACTGGAATCTACAGCACAGGACAGAGATAGCAAAACTTTTTACTTGAGGGACTAAATACATTCTTCTTAGTTATTCTGCTAGATACACTGTAGGATGTTACCCTCTGCATGATGCCAGGAGGGGTTCCTGGTGCTATTCCTGACCTAGTCCCAAAAGCCTTGCACACCAATGCCTGTGACTCAGCATGAACATCCCAGAGACTTCCATTCACCTTCATTGCTCCTACAATATTAACTTGGATGATGGCTTTAGACCCCACCTGTCACAAAGACTTTGATTTTTTCCATAGCTCACCTTTTTACAGTCTCTGGCTCAAGGTTTCTTACCAGTGTTGGTGGCATTTCATGCTCTCAAAAATAAAGTGAATGCTTGAGGCGCCACCTTTCGTGAGCCATTTATGGTGTTCAGACCAGTAAACTGCTTGGACCATCAAGTATTACAGAATCACAGAATCACATAACCAATTAGGTTGGAAAAGACCTCTGAGATGGAGTCCAACCTATGACTGAGCACCACCATGTCAACTAGACCATGGCACTGAGTGCCACTTCCAGTCTTTCCTAAAACACCTCCAAGGATGGTGACTTCACCACCTCCTTGGGCAGCCTGTTCCAATATCTAATCACCTTTTCTGTGAAGAATTTTTTCCTCAAGTCCAACATGAACCTCCCCTGGGGCAGCTTAAGACTATGCCTGTTAAGTAGGCCTTAATTGATTTTAGACCGCACCTTTAAACCAAAGAACTGGTTTGTTAACTGGAAGAATGTTCCAATTTCTAAGCAGGATGGATTTTGACAGGTCTCATGTAGACTAACCACTGTAATGAAAAACTGTCAACCATTATGGTGCTGTGAAACAAATCTTCTCCTGAAGAACTGAAGGTCGTCTTGCATAGTCCACAGGGGGGTTTTTTTGTTTGGTTGTTTTTTTTTGTTTGTTTCAGAAAAATTACTTTACTTGTGTAACTGTCAGAAGTTTAATATATGGGCTATACAATAAATTAATTAGCATAAAGCAGAAATAAAATGTCTTTGCCATTATAGCAGTTCCCCATTGCAGCCATATTTAGACATACCTCAAAGCTTGATCAGTGTTCAAAGGGTTTTTATTTTTTTTTTTGTGCTGAGCAAAAGTACAGCTATTTTAAAGAATTCACATAAAACACATTGCATTATTTCTCCATCGCAATGACCTAATTTTTACTGTTTTATATTTAGGTGAACAAAACATACGCTCAAAACTGTCTGGGCAAGAAAAGAGCTAATATATGCGTGGTACACTGTAAAATTATTATTCACAATTGTTGTTGTGTTTCACAAACACAGAAATGGACAGTATTGTTAGCACACCAATTCAGCTTATTTATTCTTATTTTAAGTGATTATTTTAAGGGTTGTCATATATAGGCAGTATAAAGAGCTAAATTAATATATGCTCATTTGAAATGCCTTTTTTTTCTGAAACGAAATAATGCACTTCATTTCTCTTTCTGTAATTCTTTTGCAATTGTAAAAGTAGCTAAGTTGTACTATGAAGTTCCAAGTTTCTGTCTTTAAAAATCTCCAGTAGTAGCATCACATTTTAAATGTAGATTTTCAAAATGTTAAAGTAGCTAGAAAATTTGCTTCTTCTTTAGTTTTGCTTTGTTATTTCGATTGCATATATGTACAGTGAGAGTTGTTGCAAAGAAGTGTTTCTGGATAAATCAAAGCTACACAGCAACTGAAATTATATCTGTACTGGTGTCTGGGCAAAGTATTTAGTTTATTCTCCATGCAACTCCAGAAGTGAAAAGATAGCCCTGTTAAGCTCCAGTGATCAGGCATAGCTGCTCAGCAGGGTATCCACAGGGGCACCTCGAGTAGACTTTGGCAGGTCTTAATAAATTTTGTATTTTTTTCTCAAAGTCCTCTTGTGGTCCATTGCAAAATAAGATATAGCTAAAATACAAGGCAATTACAGTGATTCACGTTTTGGAAAACTGGGCTCACAGGAGGTAGAATCAGATACTCAGGTATTATAAATCCCTCTGACTGCACAGACATTGATACTGATTTATACAAGGGTTTGATAGTGTGTAAGAAAAAAGTTCCCTAAAGATGTGATCCAAAGACTAATGAAGCCATTGGGAAGTTTTCCGTTAATTTCGGTGACTTTTGGATCAGTCTGCAAACATTTAATGTTAATCTATTTTAAAAAATAAAATACAGGTAACCCTGGAAGCAAGTGCAAACACACATATATTTTTAAAAAGTCATATCCAAAACATTAAACTTCAAATAAAACTTCAAACAAGAAACAGGTTTAGAATCTTTAACAACTGTAGGCAATGAATTCTACAGATTATCACCACTCTTATGGGTTGTGCTTTGCAATACCACTATATTTTAGTTTTTTATCTTCATCGTGAAGTGCATGTAAAAACACGCACCAGTACGCCATAGTACGATACAGTGCAGAGAGAACTGTTTATAGCAAATACTTGGAGCTGGACAATTAATGAGATGAATTCTGATGGTGTGTCCAGCTGAATGTATTGCGCTCTGACCCATCTCCATTTTTCCTCCCACTGTTTTATAGCTGATCCTCAGAGGCCCTAAGTATCATATTTCAAAAGAATATGTATGTTTGTGAGATGTGTGATTGATTTCATGATAGAGCTTTATGCATTAACACCTACAAAACTGAGTAACCAGGGTGAACATTTATTGGAGGACAGAGAGAGACCATTCATTTCAGCAAAAATGCTGTTCCCTTGTGTGAACAACAGGCTGCTTGGACCTCTACCATAAAATAAGATATAGATATAGACACTGACTCATGAATAAAATCCAGGCTGTTGGGTCTTTGAGCATGTAGCCACAATAAACACACAAGCTCTCTTGCACAGAAATCTGTTTCTGCCATATTTGGATCCTCTTCTTTGTCTCCTCTTTCTGGTCTGGTGAGAGTTATTTACAGTAACACATCTAATCAAACTATCTTGGCTATTAGCAAAAAGTAGTTCTTCATATTTATAACAAAAATGATCCTATGATCATTTTGAAAAGTTTTTATTAATATTGCAAAACATCACAACACATGAAAAAGCATTTTTCTCACACAGCCAATCACATGTGAAGAATGAAATAGCACTGCTATTCTTCAGTTTATAAAGTCATAAAAGTCATGACTTCATTATAAACGAATAGTTAACTGAAAATGCTGGACAAATTTTCTAGTCTTTTCCAGCATAAGAGGAGAACCAGTATGTATAAAACTTTATAATAAAGGATTTTGGGGAAAAAAAAGAACCCTGGATTTTAAAGGAACCGTCTGGTTTTGAGTTATTAGACATCCAGGGACAATTTGAAACACTGTGAAAGAAAATGCAACTTTGTTGGGCTTAGTGATTTTTAAGGAGGTGGGAGGAATCCATTCTCTCCTCACATTATAATTTTTACTGTCACTAAATAATATCTTCTGGTTTAGAACAAAACCCCAATATATTGTGATTACTTTTATTTGATTCATTTACACTTTTAATGATTTGTGTCATTTTTTTGAAATCAAGTTCTATGGAGTTAGCGTTGGAAGATAATACAGTTTAAGCTTCTACTAAAAAAAAATGCTCAGTTACACTGAAGTCAATATGGTATTTTGGCAACAATTACTTCTTGTTCTGTAAACAAATTCACATTTTCAAAGGACCTTTACCCTTGCAATGGAGATCAGTACTGCTGCTGGCACTTTTTCCTTTACATTGCTGTTTGGTTATATTCAGGAGAGAGGTTATGCTGCTGACTCAGAAAAAGAAGTGGGAAGCCCTTCCTGAGGTAAGGCACATGAAAAATGTGCCTTATGGCACAAAATGGGACAAGACACTATGGACATTGCTGTGGCAGCCCAGAGTAGTCTGTCACTTCACTGCAAAAACTGCTAGCTCTTCTCTTCCCATTGATATCTTGAAGGTTGCCCATACACTTTTTCTCTGGCTATTTCCCATGTTATTCCTGGTTTCCCCCCTTCACCCCCAATACTCATCCCTCTTTTACTGAAAACAGAAAAAGTTGTCATACCAGTATCTCAGTAGGTTTATTGAGATATGGATCCAGAATCCAACATGTTTCACCTGAATTTTTTCATGGACATTTTGGGCTTTGGAATGGGTTCTTGACACAATCAGAAGAGCTAGCCCTCTAACCGTTGAGCCTTTTTCAAGTATGAAAATATGCCTTTTTCTGTTTCTGAGGCTCCCATGCCTATTGTCTTTGATGATGAATGTTTCTGTCATTAATTTCAATGGAAGAATTCCATAAAATTCATAAGTAGCATGTAACTAATGTCTGACAGTGCTTAATTGACATACAACTCTTCATTTATTCTGAGGAAGTAGGTGGAATGGTACTAAGCAACAATGGCCCATTTCTGTTTTGTTCAGAAAAAAAAAATCATCTCCTCAGCCATAATTTTATTATGCTTATTTCAGATGGCTCTGACTTATTGGTAAGATTAGGTAAAATTTTAGGCAAAATAAGCTGTATTTCAAATTGACTTCTCTTTTCAAACTGTTTGTCTTGATTTAATAATCAAAATTATCATAGTAAATTGCTGAAACCAAGTTAATTTTCTTTTACTTCTTTACCAGCTTGAGTGGCATTGATTTCAGCTGTTAAGAACCCTTTCTATGTAATTCTTACTCTATATCAAAGGCATTGTCATAAAAATATGACTTAGGGTCATGCCTAAATAGGATCTTTACCGCAGCAACATTTGTCATGATCAAGTGAATGAATAGATTGTATTATCATGGAAGCATATTCTGAAATATTTGATTTTTAAGCTTGCAATTATTGAACATGTTTTCAAGTTTCAGTGCTATGTGAAAAGGAAAACTCTGTATGGAACTTTTAGTCACAAAAACATTTTTCCAAAAGTTGTAAAAATGACGCTGAATTAGTAATAAATTATTCAAACCCATCTGGGGACCTGAGTTATACTGTCTGTTTCTTGGCTTTAGGTGTCTATTCTTGCTGGAGTGTGTCATAGTTTCTGTTAGAAAGTGCAAAAAACCTGACCAGATGATGTCAGCACAGACAAGGTGGCTCCTGGCAGCAGATATTAAGTAATAGCTGGCCTTAAACACTGTGAAAAACATTTGGCTAGCTGGTGGCAAGCTGTACTGTGTGACCTCTCCTTCTAGCTGCTTTAGCTGCAGCCAGCAGAGTCCCTGGCACAGGGATGTGAGCACAAGCTTGGAAACATGTCCTTATCAGACAGAGGCACAGAAGCAGCTCCTCACCCAGTGCTGGCTCCTCTTCGATCTCCTCTGGCAAGAAGCCCCTCCCCGAAGGTTGCTTCCTGAGTTGGTGAACATTTTCCTTTTTAAAGAGCAAAATGTATTAAAATAGGGGTTCCCAAGGTTTTTTTTCTGGAGCGCTATGCAATAATTGCGAAGACCGTCATAGAAGCCAGCCGCTCTCCAATACCTTAGGGCTTCCCCATTCCCTTTGTCCTATGTTCCAGACCCCGCAAGGCTGTGTATGAAGCCAAATGCCTGGTCCTTTTGTTCTCCCACCTGCTGTGACTGTGCTGGACTATTGCCCAGTCCTGGCAATGTCCATGGTGCAGCCTTTGTTGTAGTTTCTTGGGGTTACTGTAAGGGCATAAAATGACTGGGAGTTTGGGGCATGCACTGAAGCCTCAAGAATCTATCAGGTGAGTCAGTGCCACTCTGACCACTCAGCTAAGTCCTGGCATGAGGATTTCAGCAGTCTTTTGGGAATCTCTGCACTAGAAGGGACCTGACTTATACCCTCAGCTGGGGCCATCATGCTGCTTAAGGGAGCATGTCATGCTCCCTTATTTGTCAAAAAATGCACCTTTATACTTATGCAACAAATATGAAGCAAAACTCCACTTGCCCAGCAACAAACAAACCCATGAGCTTTGCCAACTAGGTACTTGCATCTGTCTTCTGGATTTGTTGTTTCTAAGTCCCTTCAGGTATAGTCTGAACTCCTTGCTGAACACACTTGCTGCTCCTGTAAGACCTTGCTCAGTTTCCCCTGCTGATGATGTGGGAATGTAAGCCTTTGTTTCCTTTTCCAAAGAGGAAAGGCAAATACCGATCCATGTTTCAGGTCTTTGCGTTATCCTGTTTCCACTTATCTCACCTGGAACCAGGCAGCATTGATTCTTTAAGATATTTGACCTCTCTCTTTGGAATTACTCAAAACCAATGTCTTTCATATGTCTGGAAAAGAATTGGTTAAAACATTTTCTTTTCGTTGCCCTTGTTCTGTACCACTGAGCATTCTGGGCAGCCTGGAAGCAGCTCTCAAGAGCTCTTTTACTGGTGGTGGTGACGGATTATCCTGAAACACCCGTCTGTCCCTCACACAAGCCTGGTTGTGGTACAGAGGTGAAAGAATCCTTATGATACAGGAAACGATTTTCATCTTTTCCTTCAAAATGAATTTTTCTTGCAGAAGGCTCAGAGTGAGAAATGAGCTCAGCAGCTGCTGCTGACTTCCCAACACACATCCAAACACCTCCTACTGCCCTTCCATCTTCATTCATTCACTCCAGTGCCTTTTCTTTTTGCTTTCTCCAGTTAGCTTGGACTGTGAAACACCGTCTGATGTTACCCCCAGGAGGGACAAGAACGGAGAAGAGGCTGAGGGAAGCGACCGATCAAGAGATAGGAGTCCTCTGACAGGTCCAGCGTGTGGCAGAACTTCCTTTTAAGCCAGCCAGCAGCGGAAATGTAAATAATCTGACTGGCAGCAGCTAGGAAAGGTGCTACAGTCGAAAGGTGCCTCGTCCCTAGTGGGCAGCAGAGACTGATGGCCTGATGGGCCAAACCCAGACTGCAAGCTGGCTGCAGTTCAGTCCTGCCTTAAACCTAAACTGGAGGATATAATTTTCCTTCTAGAAGAACAAAAAAATTGCCCTTAATTTACTGAGCTATTTTGGAATATGAGATGCAATTGCTAGTTATTTGGATCAGTGTTGCTCCCTTATTCGAATTTTCCACAGAATGATGTGCATGCCATCAGAAACTCATGCCTTCTCCTCGCCTCATTAACCTCCACAGAGGTTCTTGACACATGTAGTTTTTTGTTCCTGCTACCTGGCCTGGAATAACAGCCTCTGACCTATTGATTCTTTCTCCACCACAAAAAACTTGCTTAAACTGGGGCTGCATTTGAGAAAATGGTAGCTTTCTTCAGTTAAAACACATATGTTTTCTTCTTCTATGAAGAATGTCCTTACACTTCCTCAGAAGATGGGTTCTAAATAGCATTCCTACGGCACACCCCCCTAGTCCTTTTGCTAATTTAGTGTTGTCAGTTGCACAGTAGTTAGCCATTTGCTATTAATATTATTCAGGGACCTTGGCATGGCACCATATCCTACAGCCCCCCTCAAGAATGGAGAATTTTATCCAGTTGCCCAGGTTATATAAAAATGTGTTTTTGAAAAACAACCCAAACCTCAGTCTTGACTGACAGACAGGCACTATTTGATAGTGAAAGAGCATTCAAGGATTCCAGTGACTTAGAATTTGCTATGTGTGGTTTATAGTGCTATTCCTCCGCTAGTCTTTCCCACAGTAGTAGGCAATCCCATTTAAAATGCCCAATGTTTCTTCTTTTCACAGGAAATTAAATTCTCTGTGCTAGAATTGTGCAAGCAAACTCTAATTGTCTTCTCTTAATTTACACTGGCTTGCATAGAGAAATACTTTGTTTTGCTATTTCCCTTACAATCATAAGCAATCCTCTGCGATCAATCCAGCTTCTGTGCTTTTCTAGACAGCAGAGCACTGCATCTTTGTTGTCTGGTCTGATTGCTTTGCTGAATATTACAGATTTGTGATTCACTATTGTATTCCAATAACTTTTTGACCTGCATTAGCAATGAGGTAGTTTTGTTCTAGGCTAGCCTGTACTGTCACGTCCCACACACAGATTCTTTTGTGGCTGGATGCCTGAGATGATTTTTTAAATCTCTGCAAGCTTTTCCAAGTTCTCAATTCTATACATGTATTTTGGTACAAGAAAATAGGGCAGAGTGAAATTTTAGCTTCGTTCTATTCCCTGACTCTCATGTCTAATAGGAAGTACTCAGTGATCATTCTTTCTAAAGCTACTTTATAAGTAGGGCCCTTTCCCTGGATATTTTGTTCAAGAGAAGGAAAAGAAATACGTCCTGGCAAAAGCCAGAGACTTTTGGGACTACCTATGGATGTACTGCACATATACAATCAGAAAGCACAATAATTATGCTACAGGATTTAAGACACACCAAATTCAGTATTTTGGTAGAATATGGGAGAGAAAGTTAAAGGAGCCAGGCCACAACTTCTCCATAAGAGTCAACTTTGAAGTACAAAAAGAACTTCTTGAATTGCTTGGGGAGTTGATAAAATAATAGTATTGGATGCACTTGGACAGAAAGACAGTTGTTAACACACTTCTATTTTCTGGCAACAGGAGTGTGGGAGCTGAAGTCAATGTAATTTCACTCTATCTGTGTTCAGGAAAAGAACACAAAAGAATCTGATTTTTTATTGTTAAGTTGGCAGTACAGAGACTCACAGTTTCTGAGTTCTGGAAAGCCAGACATTCTTCTTAACTGAAGAATATTAAAACAAGACAGCTTGAACTCTACTTTAGGCCCAGGAGTGTAAATCTGGAATAAGTTCACTGGTTTTGATGAGGATACTTTGGATTTACACCAGTAACTGAGAATAGAACTTGGCTCTCTGTCTTATTCTTCTGGTGGTAGTGAAAAGTACGATCCAAGACGTGCAAGTGATCACTGGTTCTGTACTTAAATTTTAGATGCAGGATTTAAGACTGTAGAACAAAATCCAGCTTATACAAGACTACCTCTAAGCAACCTGGTAAAGAAGATGTATAAGAAGAGTAGCAATCTAATGCTTGCATGTCTCATATAGCTTTCTTGTATGGGCCTGTCTTGCCTCATGACAGGAGATTCAGAAAATATTGTTGTGCATTATTTTTTTATTTAAGTCTATCGGTATAACACACAAAAATAAGTTTATTCAGTAATTTTTTATGCAGTAATTCCTGTGCAGTGTTGCAGGAACTGAAGAAGCCTAAATACTTTGCATTATAATGCCTTTACAGAAATGTTAGCTATGGAGTAGATCATTATAGGCACTGGCACTGTCAGCTTTTGAACTGCAGCATTATTCCTTCTAGACCAAAATTGTTTTATTGTGGGTAACTTGTTTGCAGGTGAAATATTACAAAAACATTAAGTCTGCCTAAGCATCATGTCCTGTTTTTTCTCCTTTTTGAGAACATGTATGGAAAGTCCTACAGACATAAAGATAGAACCAGTTCGAGCCTTCAAAGATTATTTTTTTTTCTGATAATATTCCACATCCTGATGTGACTTTCCAGTTGTTTAGTTGCTATAATGCAAAAACTTCCTGAGCCACACTTCTTGGCATGATATATCCACAAATACTGTGCTTTAAAATGATACACAGATGGGAAAGTTTCTAGCAGGCATCAGAGCCATTAAATTTGTACTGCTTTTCCTATTGTTTAGTAATCACTGAGAGGGAGTGGATCCCTCTGTGACCTGGCTAATTGCAGTGAAAATTACAATGTATTAAAACCAAATGGGAAGATGGAAAAGAAACTTGCAGTAGAATTTTGAAAGGAGTTTTCAACCTCATGGACAATCATTGTCACTTGAGTGCCCAATTGCCTCAGGCTGCATTGGAAGTCCCATCATGAAAGCTGGAAAAAACAAAACCCCATCTAAGCCATGCCTCTAAACTTTAAAAAACAAGAAGCTATAGTCACAGACTAAATAGAGCATGATTTCAGACCATGCTATGCTTCTGCCACTGGCTTTAATTGGACAAAAATGTTCGTGTGCTTTGGTTTTTCCTAGCTACAGAAAAGAATCAATAGAAGTGTCATCAAGCAGGATATTTTGCTCTTTATTCACTCTGATAATTCCTCTCCTTAGCTGGAAACTGCTGCCAGTGTACTTGAAATGTAACTTCTTAATCACACAATCTCTTAAATTAAGTGAGGTGATATTTAAATTTTAAAGGGATGATACAAGAAAATCCAAACACTTCTGGTGCTAAAAGCTCATGAAACACAGTGTCTCCAACTTTTCTCCCATTTCTAAATATTGAACAATTGAAACCAAGTGGAGTTCCCATCCAGTAATGCACTTACTGTTTGCATAATACTTGAGGGATATGAGTGGCTTTATGAAATCAATCAAATCACTTTTGAAGTTAAAATAACTAGATAATGTTTTCAGACACATTCTACTCTAGTTTAGTCCAAGACAACAAATACGTTTTTTTTTTCCTTTTTGGTACTTCTTTTAACCTCCATTTTCAACTATTTTCTCCTAAGAAACTGGAATAAATGAATAGACAGCCTTCATTTAGAGACAGAGAACTTTGCTTTGATGCTGTAAAAGAAGTGACTAAACGCCTCACTGGGCATAATGAACAGGGTTTTTATTGATGGCATTAAAGATGATACATTCTAATGAGGAGTATGTTCAGTCATACAGATGGCACATCTGTTTTATATGATGTTTCTTGAGAGTTATTTACATGAAAGTCCATTACCATTCTGGATTCTGTTTATATTTTTGGGGGCTTTCCCAAACAGGATTGTTGAACGTACTTAATGCCTACAGAACCACCAGCACCTCACAGCTATAGTAAAATGTGTACAACTTCCTGGGTGACGAAAGTGTGACATGGGCGAAACCATAACCACAAACGAGTTCAATATGCCTGTCTGATTTTTTTTTTTTTTTGTCTTTGTTTTGCTCTGTTCATAGAAAAAATCCACAGGGCAGACCCAAGTACTACCCAGACATTCCTATTTCAGTTTCATGTCCTCAATGGTTTTGGGAATAGGAAGAATCTTTATCAGTGTTCTATGTTCTGCTCACAATAAGGCAGGAATATTGCTAGGAGTTGACAAAGCTCTTATTTATGGTCCTTGATCCTTCTGTAATAATGACACAAGACTGAAAGGTTTTATCACTGCTATGAAGATTGACAACTATAGGGCTGCTCATTAAGGAATCTGAGACTCCAGTGGTGAGAGAGTCTTAAGTCTACAAGGAAAAACTCTTTCTCCATTACTTTTAACACAAATATTGATCTATGCGTTCAGAGTGTTGCTTATTGGATATGTGTTTATTCAATGTTTTTTTCTATCCGTACAGACATCAAACACTACACTGAGTGGCAGTTCGTAGGGGAATTAGTAACACTGCTTGCAATACATGTTGCAGCATGTCTGTATTCAGTGAAAGACTAGTGGAATCAGAGTACATTCCCCAGTAGATATCATCATGATTGATAACTGGTCATATGCTGTTTAGACAGTGGAACACTTCATCAGAGAAAATGGACATATATTGTACTTGCACTTAAAATGCTAATCCTTAACATATTGATAGGCCTTCTCCAAAATTCTTCTTCAGTCAGAGCTTTGTCTTATTAGCCTGACAGTTCTCATTAAAATAGGATTACACCTTTTACTACATATTCTGAAAGTAAAAAACTAGCATACAGTAAGGGTAGGGTAAATGATTTTCTTTCCTTGTCAGAGGTTCCAAAATGTTATTGGCAAGAAGATATAAAGGAGAAACCCACAAATAATACGAAATACTTTTGTTTAGAAAGAGATGTCCAAGAAGTTCAGATATGGTGAACCTGTTACCTCAGAAGACTGTCTAGCCAGCTACTTTTAATTTTAAAAGATTTATAAGTCTTACTATAAGGCATTTCAGAAATTCAGTAATGAAACGAGTAACTTAAAAAAGAGTGAACAGCACAAGTAATTAAACATGTTTGATTAAATTCACTATTTATTTCCCAAGATTTATAATGGTCTAGAGAGACAGATAAACCCCCTGAAACTACAGAGTCAGGCAATTAATAAATCTTAATATGTAGGTCTATTGCTATAGAAGAAGTTAGGTCATTTCTGAATAGGTAAAATATTTATGACTTCTCAAGCACCAACTCAACAGGAGTATTTTCAATGTCTCATTGCTGAAAAACATTCTTAATTTGAAAGTCAAAATTTGTTTTCTTTCACACTGCACAGCTGACATCAGTCAGGGTGTTGAAATCCATGGTTTGACATGAGATGCTTTGAATGTCTTGGGAGTATGGAAAAAGCTGTGTGATTAAATCTTTGCCTGCTCTTAGATAAGTCTTTCAGGCACAGTTCTGGCATGACATCAGCAAAGCCTAGACTGACAGTCATGACCAGGCTAGTAGGAGGTTTTTCTTCCTTCTTTTCTTCTTTACTGCTGCATGTGTAGCCTCATTGATTAATCCATCCCTTCTTCTGTCTCCCAAACAATTAAGGCAAAACAAAGAAAAGAAACAAAACTTGTGACACATGTAACTAAGAAGGCTGGTTGGACTTTTAACCTCATTTATTTGTATTCATTTAGTAAATCCTTCACAGCAGGAATTGTCTCCTTCTCAAGTTAGTACATGATGCAACCCTGGAGGGGGCCTTTGGGAATGACTGCCATCAATCCTTAAATAACAAGTGCTGAGTTTGATCCAGAATGGTGTGTTTGCAGAACATTCGCACTGGATAGTCTCAGTTTCCAAACTTACTGCGGTTAACAGACTAAAAGGCAAAATCTTTCCATCTCTTCACTCCACAGCTAAACAAAACTTTCTAAAAGACTTTCAGTAGAACTAGAAGGCAAATTTCATAGCTCTCAAGATGAAATACAACAAACATGATTTATGCTACAGCTTCAAATACTCAGTTGCATTTCTACATAGATCTGAGAAGTCCTCAATCGCTTGATAGTCTGAACTAGTTCTGACATCTAACTTGAAGATGTACGTAGATCAGTAGATCAGTACAGAAATACCATAACAAATTTTGTATTTTAAATTAAATATACCACTTTGTAAAAGTTACTATATAACATAGACCAAAAGCTGTTGCACAACTTATAAAATTTTTCTGAATCTTTTTCTGCAATTTACATTTCTTCTACTAATTCTCTCCTTTCAAGGTTTCTGAATGCCTCATTAATTCCTTAATTATTCTATTCTGTAACTATATATCTATATCTATAACTATATATATATCTATTCTGTAACTATTGTACCCACAAGTCATGCCACTTTCCGACAGTGGTAATTAGTAAGCAAAACTACCCAATGTGTCACCCAGTGCTTACCGCAGTAAACAATGCAATGGTGTGACCCTGCCAGGCAGCAGGCTGTTACTGCTTCGTAACACCCACTGTGGGGCTTGCAGGGGTGGTTGCATGGGACAAGTTCGTACAGGTGTGTGAGACTCACATGTCTCAGTTGTTGTCTGTGGTGCCCCATGGGACCTTCTGGTCTGTGTTCTCCAGCTCTGCCCTCTGCCATGCATTTTTCCAGCTTGGTCCCTTGCCTATTGTTGTGCTCCCAGTTTCAGTTGCCATTCTGTTGGTTTGGCTGCAGTCAGCAGGGTTTATGACTGTTTTATACAAGCCCTAAGAGATAGCTTTGGTGGTGTGAATAATTCTCTCTCTGTGTCCCTTAATTGCTGCTAATATTTGTTTTGTTTTCATAATAGCTCTAAGCCAGATTTTCCGTGAGGAGGTTACCAATAATGCTGCACGCCCTGAGTTGTTCATGTGCGTGCTCTCCTGCTGTGTCAACTTTTTACTCATTCTGGGTAAACACATCTTGCCTGGGACAAGTGTGACCTGAAAGATGACATGTGGTTCATTGATGCTCATCTGGATTTTAGGAAAATGCATGACCAGTTGAAGTCAGTCCCAAAGCTGTGACTGCTGGTGATATCAGGTTCCCCTCACACACTGTCTCCTCTGCTTCGGCAGCCAAAGCCAAACTGCTTCAAGGCATAGGCCGGATTATGGCAGTGCTATTTAATTTTCTATCCGTCATTTAGCTCCCCACATTTTCCTTGTGGATTCCTCCAAACTGCCAGTCCAACCACGTGATTCAGTGTGCAGCCAGCTGGCCAGAGTACACTCAGAGCCTGGTCAATATTTGGAAAGAAGTACACACACTGCCTGATTTCAGCTGAAATAATGGAACATCCATAAATACAACATAATTTTTGAAGAGGTTGAGCAACTAGTCATTTGTCAAATTGGTTACCAATGATAGTCTATCCATCAAACAAATTAAAGGGCTTCTACAAAAGCAAATCAGAAAACAAGATAGTGGAAAACTGTCTCAAGTATTTTGCTGATGATCCAAAACCTGGGCTTTGCCTCTCACAATTCAGTTTCTCAACAGAAGCAATAGAAGCTGGAGATAAAGGACGTAATATGAACAGGTTGCAGGGTAGAATGTATGTATTTACACAAAGATGTCTCTCCATCTATTTAGAGAGGCTTAGGTCCTCATTTTCTCTGCATTTCTGTCTGACCTTTCATACTCCAGTGAGTTGGGCAGTTTGGGCAAGACCAGCCTTATGCCAGAAAGAAAAGCAGAAGTAGGAAAAAAACCCATCAGCATTCCAAGGGAGGATCAGCCACTTTTGCTGCCTGATTTCCTTTTGTTTAGTTATGAATGTAAAGAAATACTTGTGCATTTCTATTCTACTTTGGAGTTTGAGTTTGGTTAATTTGCTTTTGTAGGACAGTTTTCAAAAATGCTCATCTTAACTTTCACTACGGAGAACTGAGTTTTGTGTGTGCAAAACTCATTTTTTTCCCATTCAATCATAAAGGAAATTATCCAGGAAGCTGTAAATAAGTCAGATGAAATTATGAAAATATGTCAGAATATTAATAAACTCTGAAGAATTGTGAAATGACATCTTATGACCCTAGGTTAGCAACAGTAGAAACTTCTATATAATTCAATTAAAAAAAAAAAGAAGCTTGATCTATCTCCATGTTGACAGCAAGTCGAATATGAGTCAGCAGTGCCCTGACAGCCAGGAGGGCCAACCCTGTCCTGGGGTCAGCAGACAAAGCATCGCCAGCCAGTTGAGGGAGGGAATTGTCCTGCTCTGCTCTGCACTGGGACGGCCTCACCTTGAATATTATGTACAATTTTGGGCATCAAAATAAAAGAAAGATGTTAAGCTACTATAGAGCGTCCAAAGGAGTGCAATGAAGATGGTGAAGGGCCTTGAGGGGAAGCCGCATGAGGAGTGGCCGAGGGCATTTGGTCTGTTCAGCCTGGAGAAGAGGAGCCTGAGGGGAGACCTCATTGCAGTTACAGCTTTCTTGTGAGGGAAAGAGGAGGGGCAGACACTGATCTCTTCTCTGTGGTGACCAGTGACAGGATCGAGGGAATGGCCTGAAGTTGTGCCAGGGGAAGTTTATGCTGGATGTTAGAAAAAGGTTCTTAACCTAGAGGGTGGTTGGGCACTGGAACAGGCTCTCCATGGAAGTGGTCACAGCACCAAGCCTGACAGCTCAAGAAGTGTTTGGACCGTACTCTCAGGTACATGATGTGACTCTTGGGGATGGTCCTGTGCAGGGCTAAGGGTTGCACTTTATGATCCTTGTGGGTCCCTTCCAACTCCGCATTTTCTGTAATTCTGTAACAAATAAAACTAACTAGGGGCAAAACGTTCCTGGTTGTGTTTGTTAGACATGTAGTGATCTTTGTGTATGGAAAAATAATAGAGAACTGAAAGTAACCTGAACAACGTGCAATAAGGTCCTGTGTAATCTGCCAATGAACAACTATACCTGACACGAATATTCATCTCATCTGTTTTCTCACAGACATCTATGAACATGATTCTGTGTTACACCAGGACCTTGACAACTGGAGGTTAGTCCTGTCATATGCCTTCAATTCAGGCCTGAGAACTGCTGAGCAGATGTTGTACAGCAGAACTACACAGCAGTTACTAACTTATTTTCTTTTCATAGATATCTTGGGCTTTCCTTGCCACAGTCACTTGTCTTGCCCTTTAACCAGTATTTAAACCATCTGTATTAATCAGCCTGCATTTAATTTGCAGTAATTCTAGTTTTTGTTCTTGGGTGGTTGGATCATAGTGATTAGAACACAGAATGGCTTAGGTTAGAAGAAACCTTTTAAGATATTTAGTCCAACCCCCTGGTGGGCTGGACATTAGCATAATTTTTTTTCTTTCCAATACTTTTTTTCATTTCAGCTTGTGTCTTAATACTACCTAACAATGTGAACCCAAGCATGGTAGTGGGAGATGACCCAAAGATCCATGCAGTAAATTTGTAAGACCACAGACTCCTGCAGATATCCTGGGAAGAGAAAACATACCTAGCCTAAATTGTTACAGTATTGATTCTATATACTTCTAATTCTTATTTTTCTAGTTAGTGAAATGCACAATATTTTAAAGTTTGTCTACACTCTCAAATGCAAAACCACTTAGCTCCTTTACACCTTTCTAGTCTGGCTTGCCTTCAACTTTATATACGAACTGGCAGAAAGATTAGAGCAGTGAAAAGAAAAAGTTATTTCCAAACAGCATTATGGGCTTCATGGGCCTCTGCCCTAATTTGAAAACCTCTTGGCCTGGTTCACAGAATCACGGAATCAACTAGGTTGGAAAAGACTTCTGAGATCATCGAGTCCAACCTATGACCCAATACCACCTTGTGGTTTACAAACTAAAAATAGCAGTTAAGTGAGAGGCAGACATCACGCCTGAGAACTGCTGAGCAGATGTTGTACAGCAGAACTACGCAGCAGTTACTAACTTATTTTCTTTTCATAGATATCTTGGGCTTTCCTTGCCACAGTCACCTGTCGTGCCCTTTAACCAGTATTTAAACCATCTATATTAATCAGCCTGATTATATAGCCTGATTATAGGGTAGGAAATTCATTACGTTATTTAAGCAAGGGGATAAGATCCTGGCCCAACTCTCATTGACCTCATTGCACGAATTTTACTCCTCACATCTTGAAAAAGACAATGACTTAGGTATTGCTCTCTTCTCTAAATACAAACAGATTATGCTATTAAATTACCTCATCATTTTTATATTAATGTGGGATTTATTTATTTATAAGGCAGAATACAAACATGAATGCTGTAACATAGCTGAGAAACATAGTGAAGAATAAAAGCAGACTGAATGTCTTTCAGTAAACATATTTACTTTAATTCATGACTCAGGTCTAATTCTTGTCATTATTTTGATATAATAAATTCTAAAGAAAATAAGATTATAATGATAAAACAACATCTCTTACCAATGAATACCTAGAGCACACATGCAAACAGTTAGACTGTCTGCCTACTCTGCCAGCTAAATACCACCTCAGCTTAATTTTTTACAATTATTTCCAAAACCACCTTTGAAGTTTGATATGGAACAGCTCAGTCCCTGAACAATGTCTTGGACTTCCCTGCCAAAAAGAAATAATTAAATTACAAGAAAAATAAGCTATTTGATTGTTCCCATGATTAATACTAATTTTTCCCTGAATCCTACATTCAGGAGATTTCTCCTGTCATATATCCTTTGTTGATATGAATCTGAGTTGTTTGAAGTAAGAAATTTGTTGATTACAGCAATGCAGAAGTATTAAAAATTAAAGCTTTTGGTCAGGAACTATCATTTCATTGAAAGTAAATTGTTTCTTTGGAAGGAACAGTATGAATTATTTTTTGATCTTGAAAAAAAATAATTCTGAAACTTTTATTACATGATTTATTGGTATTTTTAAAATTAATTTTTTCCCAGTGCTTGTACAGGCATAATAAATCTACAGTCATTTGTAAGTTTATGACATTTAATGGTATATAAGAAGTTAGCACTAATAAGTGGTGCTTGCTAGTGTCAACCCCATGCTTAAATTTGAGAAGACATCTCAAAGGAAGAATGAGGAACAATTAGAATAGAACTTTACATGTAGTAGCCTATTGCACTGGCTTTTTTTTTTTTTTTATCAGTCAAGATAAATTGACACTCTTAATGTGTGAAAATTTTACATGTCCACTTGAGGATGAAATGATTTACATTTAAAAGGGCCTGCAACTATACTCTTTATAATGTAGAATCCTTGCCTCAGCTATGGATGACTACCTCAGGTGGGATAAATCCCACTTCAACAGGAAAAAGAATTAAGGTGCATGTATTGCTGTGTTTCAACCCTTCAGCTTTCCTCATGACTCCTACTTTTCTATACTTTATCTTAATATATAAGGCTTTTTGACTCTAGAAAACTAGATCACTGAGAGTAAAACTGTCTCTCTCACAAGTGTTTTTCAAGATGCATACACTGATTTAGTAACTTGTATATTGCACCATCAACAGCAGGGAAAAGAATGAACAATTCCTGAAATTTTTATTTCATTTTGCTTTTATAAGGTTAGTATTTGCAGTTACAGTCTTCTAATGTAGTTAAAGTAATGTTATGAGAAAAAAGTGTAATTGGTTATCACAGAAGGAATAAATGGAAATAAAAGCCCAATTTGACAATTTTTTAAAAAGAATAAGAACAGTAATATTTTATAATTTTGTCTCTTCATTTAATTAATATTTATTTTGCAGTACCAAACTGGATCTTGATGTTCTAGTAGACATTTAGTGACCATCATGAAATAGCTTTATTCATAGAGAGTAGACTAGACTAGACTAGACTAGAATAGAACAGAATATTTCAGTTAGAAGGCCAACAATCATCTAGTCCAAACGTCTAACCACTTCAGACAGGGATGGCCAAAAATTAAAGCAGGTCATTAATGGCAGTGTCCAAATGTCTTTTAAACACTGGCAAACTTGGAGCATTGAGCACCTCTCTAGAAAACATGTTCGGTGCTTGGCCGCTCTCTCTGTAAAGAAGTGCTTCTGGGAGTCCAGTCTGTACCTCCCTGGGTACTTCCTTGAACTATTCCCATGTGTCCTATCACTGGATACCAGGAAGAAAAGATCAGCGTCTTTCTCTCCACTTGCCATCCTCAAGGAGCTGTAAAGAACACTGAGGGCACCCTTTAGACTCTTTTGCTCCCAACTAAATAATCCAATGAAAATGTAGACTTTAGGATAAAAATCAGAAAAATGAAAGGGAAATAAAATGAAACCATTTGCTTTGTTTTCCCATTTTCTCTCGAGGCGTCAGATAATCATGAGATTATTTCAAAAGTGCAAAAAAGTTCAATTATGATATATATGTGTGAGTCTCTGGGTCCTTGTGCATGCCTATTGCTCTTAAATGCTTACTGATCCTTTTCCATTCTTGTGAAACTAATTCTTCTCTCCAAAATTTCCCCTCTAGTTTCAGACTTTTTAAATTACTACTAACCAGTTTCCATGAGGACCAACAGCAAGAAAATTGTAGTAATATTTCTTTTTTAGGGTCTGAAAACTGGAGATTTCCCAGGCCCATCCTGTGTATGTTTTTAGCCATCTTATTAAGCAATGAAGCCTAGAAGGGTTGATAAGAAAGGAGAGTTTTTTCAACATTTTTAAAATTAACAATACTTTTACAATGGATGACTCAGTTATGTTGCAGCAAACAGTGTATTTTCAGGGTTTTTTTACGATACCATGAAAACCCTGAATATAAAAGTAGTTACTAAAGACCAGTTGCAATTTCTTTTGAGGTGCCATGAGAATCAGAGTACTTTAGGTCTAATTAGGAAATGAAAAGAATCTTGAATGTTTAAGTGACACTCAGTAAAGTCAGATGCCTGATTTTCTTGACTTTATAATGAACATGGGATGTCAGCTTCAGTCATCCTGATATTGTTAAAAATTTCATCATAAATCTTGAAATGTTTACTGCTTAGATGTGGCAGTAAATTCGTAAATACAAATGTCAATAGC
Source organism: Dendrocincla tyrannina (assembly GCA_035047865.1). Classification (NCBI taxonomy): domain Eukaryota; kingdom Metazoa; phylum Chordata; class Aves; order Passeriformes; family Dendrocolaptidae; genus Dendrocincla; species Dendrocincla tyrannina. The sequence goes on along the minus strand of JAWWMP010000116.1, from coordinate 84,515,481 downwards.
AGAACAGAGCTAATTAGAAGATACAGCGAGGCTTTAATTTTAAGGATATATTTAAATATTGTCCAAAAATGATATAGATTCATGCAAAGTAGATGTGCACAAATACACTTTCCCCACTATTTGATGGCTTATAGAATCATTTATGTTGAAAAAGGCATTTAAGTTCTTTGAGTCCGGTTGTAAACACAGCACTACCAGGTCCACCATGAAACTATGTCAGTAAGTGCTACATCTACATGTCTTTTAAATAGCCCTAGAGACGGTGATTTGACCTCTTACCTAGGCAGCCAATGCTTGACAAACTTTCTGGTGAAGACTTTTTCCTAATATGAAATATAAACTTCCCCTGGTGCAGCTTGAGGCCATTTCCTCCTGTCCCATCACTAGTTGCCTGGGAGAAGAGACTGATCCCCACTTGGCTACAACCTCCTTTCAGGTAGTTGTAGAGAATTATAAGGTCTCTGCTGAGCCTCTTTTTCTCCAGGCTAAACACGCCCAGCTCCCTCAGCTGCTTCTCACACGGCTGACTCTCGAAACTCTTCACCAGATTTGTTATGTTTTTCTGGGATTGTTGTGACCCAGGTGCAGGACTTGGCACTTGGCCTTGTTGAACCTCATATTAAGTGGCCTTGACCCATCAATCCAATCTGTCCAGATCCCTTTGCTGAGCTTTCCTGCCATCCAGCAAATCAACACTCCTGCCCAGTCTGTGAACTGACAGAGGGTGCACTCGATCCCCTCATCCAGTTCATCGATAAAGACATTAAACAGGGCTCACCCCAGTACTGACCCCTAGGGAATCCCACTGCTGACTGGCTACCCACTGGCTGTAACTCCATTCACCACCACTCTCTGGGAGTGACCTTCCAGGCAGTGTTTACCCAACAAAGACTGCACCTGCCCAAGCCATGAGCAGCTGTTTTCAGTAGGAGAATGCTGTGGGAAATGGTCTCAAAGTCTTTACTGAAGTCCAGATAGACTATATCCACAGCCTTTCCCCCATTCACTAAGCAGGTTGGGGGGTCATAGAAAAAGATCAGGTTAATCACTCAGAACCTGTCTTTCATAAACCCATGCTGGCTGTGATTCCCTGGCTGTCCTGCACATGCTGCATGGTGGCACTCAATATGATCTCCTCCATGACTCTCCCTACTTGATAGGGCCTATTATAGCCCTAGTAAAAAAATGGTCTATATTTCTTTATCAGTTTATGTGTCCATGGTCATTTGCATAGCACTATTCATCCATAGCAGTCAGAAATGTAAGATGCAGAAAAACTATATGACTGTCATGTGCTTTTTTTTTCAAAATTATCATGTTATTTAGCAAAAAAATCACGTGTAAAAATAACATATTGTCTTGAAGAATTAGCAATTGTAGTATAATTTTCAGTTTCTAAAAATGCAGATTGCTCTGTGTATGCAAAATGTAAAACATATTTTGAAATTGCGGTATTCAATGTTGTTGCATTGTTCTTTCTCTTGTGATTTATTGCACCGGTGCTGGTTTGTACTCTAATATTATTGTCAGCCTAGCCATGCATTCTGCTATGCTATCTTTTTTTATATTTTTTTTTTTTTAAATTTTGTGAACTCGCTAAGGATTTAGTAATCTTAACATCAACATCAGTGTAAACTGAGAGCAACATCTTGACTGCCAGCATGTATTTTGGATGCGTATTGGTAAATATATTAGTAGGCAGAAGAAACTCTTCCTAGGTGAAATATCTGCTGAAAAAGACCATGTGAAAACCCAACTCACTGGGAAAAGCAAAGTGGCCAAATCATGGTGCCTTTCACACAACACTTTGTGCTGCAAGTCTATCTATGAGAGAAGTGCAGTTCCTGCAGCATTACAGTCCATGACTTCATGCCAGTGACTTGGAATAGCATTTCCTCACATCTGTTCCTTCCTTATGTGTTTGCCAAGAACACTGGAAGAAATTGTTTGAAACCACTTAAATACTTGCATTGTTGTTTGTTTTGGTTTTTTTAAATAAACCTTTTTCACATTAATAGTCTATTTAAACATGATACGGTCTGTCATAATTCAAACTGCAGTCTAGTTTTCCCATCATTTTTCTTATACCACTGTGATTTTTTTTTTCTTGGAAGTATATCTTGCAAAGAAGTGATCTTCATGGGTGAAGGTGATTGTGTGTGATACGAAAATCATGGAGAAAAACTGTAATAACTGTCTTTTTGAAAAAGGGAAAAAACAACACTCCCTCAGACCTGAAGAGAAACTTTCAATTAAGGTATTGTTTCAACAGAAGAATAGTTCAAACAAATAATCCTGATTATACAAAGAAAAAAATGAGACTCATGGGATGGTAATAAACGAATAATTTTAAATTGTTTCAGCAATTTGCACTCTTTTCTGGACTACATTGGTATCTTATTGTTCTATAGCTTCTGCTTACATCTTCTTTGCTACATGTCACTGAAGGACAAAGCTCCTCTGCGTTCCTGTGCATGGACTCTTTCATTGCCTTCTGTGTGTCTGAGTGGACTCCCTCAACGCCTTAAGGCTCTGTAAGGCTCTGTAAAACATTTTTCCCCCACTGACTATTACACACTAAGGAGCTTGGATGGTGGCTGTTTCTGCAAATGTATATGTATTTTCAATTGTCCCATTTGCTTTTTCAGAGTATCAAATTCCAGAATGTAATTGTTTATCAGCATTCAAAATTCTGATTTAAGCAGTGAGGACAGAGTGTTCAGCTGCTTTTATATGTGGACTGTAAAGTTTTCAATTAAAAGGTGTGGGCATCAAGTGGATAGCTGCCTGGTTTTTAAAGACTGTAGGCACTTCTCAGTGCACACATACATGTTACACCTCTGGCAGTGTTAAAGATGAAAGGATTATAAATTCTTTCTTTTCCCTGACTGTGCAGAAAGCCTATTACCAGCCTATTCTTCTGAACTCAGACACATTAGCAGTGGCAATACTTAAGACAGGATCTGACAATGGGAGTCATGAATATGGATCTTGCACACTCTGCTATTACTTTTTCAATAAAAGCCTTAACAAAAGAGTACACTTAAAGCAGAGGAGTAGAAAAGATTCTTCATTGTATGATTGCAATATTACTACTGCTTTTGTGTAAGGGTTGTGTAACTTAAAGCACGTCTATCTCAACAATCTTTTTTTAGAACTGTGGGGTTTTTTTTATAACATTTGTATCCTAGCAGAGAGTGTATTTGGCTAGTAAGGTTTAAAATAACAGCTGAGACAGGGAACCTAGCTTCTTATCTTATTGACAGTAAGAGTTCAGGCATGTAGAACTGAAAGCAGCCTGCTATCTTTACTTGTAAAATCCCTGTGATGTTGACTTAGCTGCTGTTTAACCCAGGTATGCTAAAGTTTTTATCTTATTTTGTTAAGTAGTGTGAACATACCTTGTGACTGAAGATCAGGAGGAACAGATGTCATGCAGAAGAAGGGATGGAACTACAGATGCTGAGAGTTCCAATTTGTGCTGCCATAGATTGTGAAACTATGCAACTAACATTTCCTATTGGATTTGTAAAATTGTGTGTCATGCAGTAAGTTCTCTTGTGAAGATTTTTTTCCCTCTTTTCAGTGGTGTTAATCTAAGATAAATAAAGAAGATACTGCTTTCAATAAAACAAAATTGTCGTAAGAGAGACAGATGGTTGAGAGAAGAGATTAAAAAATGAAAGAGATAGTTAACATAAGAGAAGTAAGGTACACGTAGGGCAGAACTGTTAAGTATGTCTCCTTCCAAGGTTAGAAATATAGTTCCCTAGAATCTTTCTATAATTAGTGAAAACTCCCAACTTATTTTCATTCAAACCAATGGTGAACAACTGTTCACCTGGTGTTCAAGGCCAGGTTGGATGGAGGTCTGAACAACCTGGTCTAGTGAAAGTTGTCCCTAAACACGGCAGGGGGGGTTGAACTAGATGATCTTTAATGTTCTTTCCAACCTAAACCATTCTATGATTCTGTGCCTCTCAATAAAGCTCACCTGAGTGACATCTCAATACGATAGCTCTAGATATGTGAAAATATCAGCAACCCTGAAAGTCAGGAATGTTGTGGTTCTAATTGTTTTGACTGTTTAGTGAGAAAAAGGAGAATATGGCTTCACTGTCTGTCATCGTTTTGGGAACTGTAAACATGTCTTAACATCATTTAAAATATGACTAACATCTATGCATGACAGAAGGCTCTAACCACTAGAAAAATACTAGATAATGGTCAGTGCAGTTGACTGAGGGAGGTTATAGCATGTGGTCTATGGTGTTCAAATGGTAGATTGAATTCTACTGCATTGCAGTTTTAGCAGAAATATGCCCATATTTTATGACTACTTTCAAAGCTGTCTAAGTACAGGGTCTGGCAAATAGAATTACTTTCACTGAGAAGCAGAGGTCCACTATTCTAAATATCCTGTCTAGTAATTTCTCCATTTTGTCCTCTTGCTAATTTCAGTACAAAAGTCTTGTTCTTCCTGCTAATCTTCACAGCGTACAAGAAAAAATGTAGTACAACTCTGTCTCTAACTGATGTGTTAGAGACATTCTCAGAGAGAAGGTGAAGTTGGAAGCAGGTCCAATAATTGCAGGGTACAACAATGGAAGCATTAGATCATCTCAAATTGCCATGAAAAATATTTTCTTAACTTGCTTTTCCAGCTGGCTTAGATTCCTTGTTTTAGCTCTGTGGAACTCAGATTCATCTTGACCCTGAATGCATTGATGAATTTCCAGTCCCTTTATTATTACAAATGGTTATTTTTTAGAGGAAAAACAGTGGCTAGGAGAAACATTACAGAAATGTTTTCTTAACTCTGCTACACCTTGGGAAATCCAGGTTTGGGTGAAACTGTAACCTTTTGTTTTCACTGCAAGGTAGGAACATTTCAAATCTACTGACTTCTGTTATTTTCACCTTTCTTTAAAAAGCCCCTCTGTGGGATATAATAAATTCTGTGTGTCTCCAGATAGAGTTATATGGATTATGTGTGCTGTTTTTCCTAGTATTTCATCAGGCTTATTATTAACACTGGATATATCAAAAGAGTAGCCAAAACAAAGCAAACTGTAACAGCTGTGGAGATGCACATTTCTGTATACTGGCAGGCTAATTTGTGAACTATACTTTTTAAGTAACCTCGTTAAAACATGTCCTTTGGAAAGAAACCAACCACATATGCCTGCTTTTTTCAAAGCCTTTAAGTTTTTTTCTCCCTTTATATTCCCGAAGGGATGAAAACGTGGTGTGAAATGTCACAGGCCAAGAGATTACAATAGAATCTTGAAAAGCAAGAGAAAAATGCTTGAGATATTTAAAAAATTGAAAATTGGAGCCACAGTTGTTCCCACAGCACATGGGAGTTACTGGCAATCTGAAACAAACTGAAAGGGCCACCTAAATGTTTGGGGTGTTGGAAAACGTGGCATGAGATGAGAAGCAGTTTGGTCACCCTGTAAAAGAGAAGATCAGTAATGGGCCAGAAGTCCTCCACTGCCTAAAAGAGGTCATAGGGAAGGCAGGGCCAGACTCTTCCCGGAGTTGTGCCATGAAGAGGCAAGAGAGAGAGGTTGCAAAGTGTAGCAAGGGAAATTCCTTTGAGATAAAAAAAAAATAAAGTAAAACCAAAAGGCAATGGTCTGCAAGGCACTGGATCCCACTCCTTGCTCACAGTAAGATTATCCCAAAGTTACTGCAGGTTTTATGTCTGGTCCTGTTTTGAAAATCTCTAAGCATGGCATAATGACATCGAATACTTACGTGAGTAGTCTAAGTAGTTCTAAGACTTTAGAATTATTCCAGAAAACCTAAGTAAAGAGCACATGGGATAAAATTGGTACAGAAAGGGGACCTTTTAAAATTTAGCTGGTTGTATAATGATTCCTTTTTTTACAGTCAAAACTTCTCTGAATCACAAAGATGTTTAAGTTATCTTTAGATTTGCTATGGTTTCTAATTACTTATTCTTGAAGTAATAACTTTGAAAATGAGGTAGGAGTATTTTCCCAAAGGCATATTATGTTGTGGCTTGTTTGACAAAGGCATAACATGTTTTCTTATTAGGCAGTAAGGCTTCAATACTTCTGCCTCACTATGAAAAAGACTTAACTATAAAAACAACTGAAAATGTATCTGGTAGAAAAAAAAATCCTTTAAGTTGTGCAAATAAGGACACTATTAAAATTACTCTTGCAATAAGCAGACATATTAATTTTCATTAAAAATCAATGCATCAAAACCACAAGTGAATGACGTAAGTGCAATTAGAAATGTACTTTTGGAAAGTCTTTGAATTTTCATGCCCGTAGACCCTGACATTTCATGACAGTTATTTTAAACTGTTCTGTGAATATTTCCCATACAGCTCATTTTGGTCAGACTTCTGTATTTATAGACAACTCTGAGGAGGACAGAAGAACTCTTCCTATTTGCTGGACTAACAGGTGAACCAAGCTAACAGATCTGATCAAATGCTTCATTCTTTTGAATCCTTTCCTAAGCTCTCACATCATACTGTTTGTGAGCAATGTTTCACACCATCTTCAGTTGGCCCAGAGTTTATGTCCCATTCTGGAGGGTAATGACCTGGCCTCTATTGTTGACACCTTCATGATATTTTGGCTGGAGTATAGTTATGTTATAAACCTGAACATGATGTCTACAGCACTTAGGAAACTCCAGCTAATAGAGAAGAATGGAACACATCTCCACAGCCATGCGGGATACCATGAGTCCACCAACCCTCTGAGATTTCCCATGGAAAATCGCATTTGATCAAGTTCAAATTTCTTTTATACTGCCTGCGAAGAAGTTTTTGATTAATCCAGTACCCAAAGGAGGACTAGAAGATGGACACAGACTTTTTACAAGGGCATGTAGTGAATGGACAAGGGAAATGGCTTTAAACTGAAAGAGGATAGATTTATATCAACTACTAGGAAGAAATTCTTTACTATGAGGATAGTGAGGCACTGGGACAGGTTGCCCAGAGAAGTCATGGATGCCTGATCCCTGGAAGTGTTCAAAGCAAAGTTAAATTGGGCTTTGAGAAACTTGGGCTAGTGGAAGTTGTGTCAGTCAATGGCAGGGGAATTGTAACAAGATGGTCTTTAAAGTACTTTCCAACCCAAACCATTCTATGACATCTGCTCTTTTTCTATGGACTGTGCATTAGAAACAGGATAGAGCTCATCTCTCAGAACTTTCTTGTGGTTCAAACTGTGCCTGAGAACTCTTGCAGGATCAAAAGAATGTCACTAGTTCCTGTTTCTCAGCTCCAAGCAATTCTTCCACACAGCCCTTTCTAGTGTAAATGCATAATATCTTTCCTAATCCTAAATCTTAAACCCTGCTGGAACACTTCTTCTGGAGAGGATGAGAAATAGAAATCATGCAAGAGATGCACAGTTCTGTTGCTTACTGCAAAGCCTGAATTCCAGGAGTGAATGAGGACTGTGGCCAGGTAGACTTATGTGGTGGACCAGACTGACCACACACAGTTAATAGCAAGTTCAGAGCCAAAATTATGGCTTTCTTTTGAACAGAGGTGGTTAAAAGGTGCAATGGCTAAATTTAAGGATGGAAAATATTTTCTAAGTTCTCTGAAATATTCATCTTGTTTGGTACCACTAGAAACAGTTGATAAAAGCAGAGAATATTTTGAGTTTTGAAGCCATCAAAGTATTTACCCAGATATCTAAGTTCATTCCTGTTGGGTAAAGCATGTGAGTATTTTAGGGTTTTCTGTCTATTGCTTTTCTATTCATACTGGCCAAGTGAGTAGTAGGCCTGGATGTTAAAACAAGAAGAAAGCAAACTTCAGAATTTTCTTTTGTGGAAGCAGAACATCTGACAAGTTAATGCAAATATGAAATTGGACAAACTAAGAATGCTGTGCTAGTTCCTCGGAAGTAAGCAACTAGTCCTATTAGCACAACTAAAGAAGCTTGCAATTTTTATAGCTTGGACTCCTAGCAAGGAAGAGATTATGTTTGTATGGCTGATACAGATGTGATATTCTTACATTCATATCAGGCAGAATAATAATAATAATAAAAAGCTGTTAGGTAGAACTTCCAATATTCAGCCTCCTGAATATAGTCTGTCAAAAGAAAACCACAAAGGACTTCCTAAATATTTTAGTGGAATCTCCCTGAATAACTATGGTTTGTCCTAGGGAACTCTGTACATCTCTTCAAAGTTTTCCTTATTTCACTCTTCTGTGCATGATCCAATGAAAACAATTCCTACTATGCATCACAGCTGACCTACTGTACCACTTCAGTTTGAGAGTGATACAATAAAAACAGCTAAAGAATGTGCTGATGAGAACAGTTATTCAGGGAAGCACCATGAGGTTTAGAGCACCTTCTTAGTTTCCTGGAGCCTGAGATCAGCCTAGCTAGTAAAGCAGAAAACTGCAGCTGGGAATCAAAATCAGCTTTCAAATGCAAGTGTTACTGATATTATGGAGGAATACATTCGAAGAGAAAAGCCTTGACAGCACCAAAAATCTCTTCATCATTTTTGTTCATATTTTGCCTAGACCTAAACTTTCTGTGCTCCATCCAGGAAGGAATGTAAGGGAATACAGCAGCTAAAAAGTCAGTTATATATGCAAGCATATTTCAGGTTCAATTTTTTTAAAATTCTATACTGAAATCAGTGTGAAATGGCTGAACTATTCTGATTCCAGGAAATTAAAAGGAATCTTCCTATGAATTTGTGGGTCTGCAATGGATTTGTGGCTCTACACTGGAGTTCCATGCATTTCTATTGTCTACATTTGAATAAGGTCTTGCAGCTTACTAAAATAACTGATTCATCCACCCACATGTTTTCTTCCATATAACTTTCTAGTCAATGTGTCAGCAAGGGGCTCCAGCCATGTTTAACAGTGGTGATAAACCAGTTATCTGACAAAACAATTATATTTTATTGTTTCACATGGGTCAAAAGAGCACAGTTCAGCTGTAAATTTCACTTTCTCACATGTCAGTGGGAAAATTACATTGTCAGTAAAAGTAAAGCACCTGCAGAAGCTTTGAAGATTGCTGTCTGTAAGCCTATACATTGGTATAAATTAAATACATTATGGAAACCTGATGGTGCGCTACTCAGGATACACATTCAAATTATACAAATAATAGATATAACAAAGGGGAAGAGTAATAAGGAGATTTTCACAGTAATCACAAATAATTGCTGGAAACTGTCAAATAACTGCTAGGAACTTTTCCAGTTATCCCATGGTACATTTGAGGTATATTATTGAAAGAGTTTCAGTAATGGAAAGAAAAAAAAAAAACCAAAAATAAGAAAAATTAAAAAAAATATTATATTCACTTTAGTCACATATGTAACAGATAATATGATAACTACACTTTCCTTCTTCACCTGGTAGAGGCCATTTATGGGTCGTCCAGTACCAAGTGGAGGTCAATGGTTATTTGATATGTGTCTTTGTTGTGTTATATAGGAAGTGTATTATATTCCTCTTCTATGTAGCAAAGTTCTGTGGGTATGATTTGCATTGATGAATGAAAAGATATACATAGCTGCAGTTGTAAAAGGAGATTGTTAATAGACATGCACACTGAGGGGAGTGCTAACACATTGACAGTGCTTTCATTGGCGTAATGTTCTTCAGAGCCTTTGCACAGAATGTGTTCACTACTTTCTTATAGAAGCTATTTGTCACTAACAAGTCAAGATCCCTGTGGTCAGTCCTTTCTTTCTTCATTGTTCTTTATTTATAATTTGATACATAAACTGCACAGAAATTTTCAAAACAAAGAAAGACAAGAGCTATCACTTCATAGCCTTAAGAATATAAAATAGCAAAGATATTTGGATATGCTCTCGCTCTACTAAGTCCCATATGACAGCATTAGCTCATCTCTGTTGTGAATGCCTTTGTTTGTGTTCCTAAGTATAAATGATGTGAAGTACTATGACTGCAAATAGTAACATGATGATGCACAAGTTCACTGACAAAAATAATTGTGGGACTGCCTTACTAAGGCTAAATCTCTACTTTTCCCCTTGGATACCATCCATTTACTGAAGGGCAAAACCTGTATTTATCTGTTCTGACAGCCCTCAGCACAATACTCAATGACTGCAGGAGCTGGCCTCCAGTCTAGTGGGTAACCTGAGTTTTGAGCAGATTTGTTGATGCGATTTCTTTCACACTTTAGCCAAACATTTCCCCAGGAGATGCTAAAATCACTCTTAAAGGAAGACAGAAACTTTCTCTAAAACAGGAGAAACCTGCTCAGGTAAAGGACTAGAAGGAAGTTTTTTGTTAATTGGGTATTTTTCTGTCCTTTTTCAGTCACACAGTGACAGAATGTATGTGTGGATATGATGCAAAAGGTAGAACTTAGGACACTAAAGGCAAATCTTTCTTCACAGGAAGTTGTATCACTCCACTGTCCAGTGTGAGCTTTCATCACCTCCAGATTTAAAGAATCATGGTATTATTTAGGTTGAAAAAGGCTTTTAAAACCATTGAATCCAGCCATCACCAAGTCCACCCTAAGCACCACATCTATGTGACATTAGAACACTTTTGAAGAGCTTGTTAGGACTCCCAGTCTCATACATATTATACTCCCATATAGTGGACAGTATCTTTGCTATGTATTGCAAGCACCTCTGTATAGGAAAACACACAGTATATTGCTCAACAACATCCACCTGAGTCTTCAAGATACAGACACACAATAACCAGTACCTATGTTCAAAGAAACTCTTGGCCTTTCTAGAGTTGTTGTGCCTTTCAATTCTCAGCTACAAAGAATATAAGAAAGAGAGAAGGAAAAAAGCAAGTAAAGTAAGCATTATGGAGAAGAGATAAAATGAAATAACAATGTACTTTGAATGTGAGAGGGTGCTCATTAAGAGAAAGAAAGAGCAAACTATGAGACCTGCACTAACAATCAAGTGAAAAAACAACATAAAATGGAAAGATGATCAGAGAAAATACAATTGAGGGAATAATGTTTGACTAAACTGAGGTACAGAATGTTTGAAGGACCACAGTGTCCAAAAAGCCAAATATATACTATTTTTCTTATGTAATTCTGTGTATCCATGGCAACACTCACCACCAAACTTTCTCAGGACATAAAAAAAATATTGTAATTTTGAACACACTTTTTGGTATAAATTGTTTTGACATTATAAATCCCAATGAATTTACAAAGTTTTTCAGGGCCAAAAATGATAAAATTAACAGTAGAAATGAGTCTCTTCTGACGATCAAGCAGTGTCCCTCTTACAGTAAACCAAAAAAAGTAAGGATCTTAAAAGGTCATGAGTTTTTTTATAAACAATAATTTTCTAAGAAATTTTGCACTGAAAACATGAAAATTCTGTAGCATATGGGGGGAAAAGAGTAAATAAGACTTTTTTTTCCCTCCAGATAACTCCTGAGTTAGAAATAGACTGTTAATTTGAAATTTAAAAAAGGGTGCCAACGATAAACATTGTGCCTAACTCCATCTGGAGCTTTATTTCATACCATATTAATCTTTTTTGAAACATCTGGCATGGTATGTTAATTAGGTGAATTTAAACACTCTTAGAAACAATATTAAACGGTAAACAATATTCCAATTTATAAATATTGGTCATCCAAAGAGTTCTCTGAGATTCCAACAGGGGAACAAGCTGCTACAGGGACATAACACTGGCTATCATCAAATATTTTTGACATTTGTTTTTCCACTGATTGTAATTATTACAATTTCCTGTTGCGCAGATAGTGGTGTGTGTGTATATGCGTAGAGTTAGAGGCAGGATGGAGGAAATTACAATAGAAAAAATAAAGTTCACTTGATGCTTGTCCCCCCAAAAGAAGCCTAGTTACTCACCTAAACTTTAAGACTGTTCTCTTTAATTTTGCTCAGTGGTTCTATTGATATCAATGGAAAGTTCAAACATAGAATGAAAACAGATACTGCTTATTTTCATTTTGGAACATAACAAAATATAAAGCAGCCACTTATAAAATATTTTTAACTGCAATTATTGCAGATCACACCACTCTTGATATGTTTTCATAAAGGTAGGAGTCACCCAAACTGATAAACAGTATTCAACACAAAATTTGTAAATTTGTATTTTTAAGGTTTTCAAAACATTGGCATTATATTGTTTCCTTGCAAGTGACAGAAAAGAATTTTCAGATGCATGTTTCCTTTGTTAATGATGTCATCAGTGTACTTTTTTATGGACACATATTAATAATTTTCTTTATAAGATGAATTTCCAGGAAAAAAAGAAAAACAGATCAAGTTGTCTCATTAAAAGCAATCCAAGAAGATAAAACATATGGACACAGCAGATATTAAACAGTTATTTAAAAATACATTATCAGACATTAATCAGCTTAGATGATTTTATCTGATCACTGGGCCAGTTAATATGTTTATGTCTGGAACACTTAGAGCATAAAAAAGATGGAATGGGAGAGTAAATCATTTATATATGTCCATTTCCAGCAAAAATTAATCCAAAAATGAGAAAGGAGTCAGATTTTGATCCTACCGTGTCCCTGACTGCACATGCACATAAGCTGATTTCTTAGAAGTTCTTTTCAATTGTCTTTTTGGCATAAAGCAGGGAAGTGTTGGCTGAAAAAAACCAGAAAATACTGAGCTCCAATTTTTCGTTCATTTCTTTACTGCAACTATGTTTTACTGTTCAGTGGCACAATATCTCTTACAGAAATTTTGTAACCTTGCAGTAATTTTTCTCTGAAGATGTGTCAAATGTAGCCATGCCCAGTCTTCCAGGTGGGTTGGCCATTTAGTCAAATTAAATGTCTCCAGGATGTGGGAGTTTTTAGATAATGATGATCTATATTGGAATATGGAACAAGGAAGAACTTTGTAGATCAAACTCATTGAATTGCAGCTGCAAGCAGCTATGATGCTTAGTCTGGATGCCCCTGCCACAGATTTATCTGACCCTCCTTCCAGACAGCAAAACTGAATGTGTTTGCAAGATACCAGAAAACACAAGATTGACAACATGCTGTGCTAAGTCAGTAGCAGCTTTCAAGTGGCACTACCACGCTCCTGCAAAAGGAGAGGCTTTGGTGGTCCTGCCCTGAATCTGGTGAAGAATGGATACTGTTTAATCTAAGAGAAAAGGTAAAAATATAAAAATAAAACTATCTTGTTTTTGGCCACAGAAGACTTGAGCATTGATCTGATATTGGCTACATCATAAGCAAGATCCATTGATCTGGCACTGAGGAAATTTCTAACCATCAATAGATGATGCAAGTCCCAACCAGACAAAACTCAGTGAAACTATTGATAATTTTTACTGAATTTAAATTTTTTCATATGACAGTGGACCTGAGTATGAACAGATTTGTTGTTGCTGACACTGTTTGCCACCTCTGTTCTGTATGCACCACATTCTGTAGTGGGACTAAAATTGCTCATCACTGCATCTACTCAACATCTAGGCAATGATGACCTTGATTACTGAGTGAAGAAGGTGCACGTGGATCAATTTTTTCAAAGCATTTGCAATAAAACAATCTGCTCACAAGTGTGAGTCCCAAAGAAATCAGTTTCTAGTGTGTGAGTGGTACATCCTATGATCCCAGACAAAAAAATTTCCTTTTTATGATAATTACCTCTGACTGGACAATGTCCTCAACAGCCTGATGTATTTGACCCTGCTTTGAGCAAAGCTTTGAATAGATGAGCTCTAGAGGTCCATTCCAATTTCAACACTCCTCTGATCCTGTGATTTTATTATTATTTTATTTTATTCATTGTGATAAATTATGTATGTTATTCTTAATTATTATTAAGAAGGGATAGACAAGCATTTAGTACTCATGGGTGTATAGATCACTGGGTGTACAGATGCAGATTTGTTGTGCATAGAGCCCGAAAGAGATCCTGGTCCCCTCCATTTCCTATGCTACTGTAGTGCTGGCATCTCTGAAATGCAAACAGGGATATTGCCATGAAAGGGTGGGTTACCAAAAAGGCTAAGGTGGCCTGCGAGACATACTTGGAGGTGGAAAATTACAGGTTATGTGAACCTGTGGTTTCTGACATTGTGGGAGGTTTAGTGCCTTGCTGCTGAGACAGTCTCTCCTGTCTGAGGCGGTAGGCCAGCTTCCCCATCCCTGTTGGGCATAATTCCCTCCTTCTTACTCAATATGTGATGGTGATGGAAACAATAAGACTATACAGACACACCAGAAGAATTTTTGTTGAAATCTATATAAAAATTAACTTATTCTAACTGCGTCCTGGCTGTGTCTCATTAAAAGTAAGCTGTATCGAATATTTAAAATGTATAGCAGTGTCAAAATTTAATTACTATTAAGTGGGAATGAAACTAAGCACATAAAATGCATTTTACAGGGAAAATCAGCCTTTGAGGCTGAGGACTGGGCAATCTCTGACATTTCCTCCGTGGAAAGAGAAATGCATTACAAAATGGAAAATGGAGCCCGTGCTAAGTATGTGCAAAGGTATACCATTAATTGAAAAGATGCACTTAAAGTGATAATTATATTGAGCTCATGTTTCTAGCCGCAGAACTGCAATGGCTGCAAGATCCCTAAGCCTCAGCATTCCTTTTGCGTTTAGTAAATCACTGTGAAATCTGTTGCCTAATGTGTTCTTCATACTTTTCCAGGGCTTTGTCCTCATAGGAAATAACTGCTTCACCATTCTGAGTTCACAGAGTATCTGCAACATGAAATAGAAGAAACTATAAAGCATTAGCCCTTTGAAAAAATATTGAACTTCTCAATCAACATATAAGGATGCTCTGTGTGTCTAAACCAGAACACCACAAATGAATAGACATGAAAGAGTTTTGATGTGATATATTTTAATAACTTATTTTGCATCCCAGATCCCTAGTTAGCTTCCAAATGTTCACTCCTCATTTTTCCTCAAATGACTCTTGCCTTCAAAGTATCCATATTTGAAGAAAGAGGTCGTGGCTCAGGACCACTTGAGGAGTCCTGCAGCTGGATTCAGATAAGTCACTTTACCAGTTGCCTTCTTAATCTGTCAGCTAATAAAGTAACATTGTGTTTCACTTTTCTTATAATACGAGAAAGCAATCCTGCTTCTAGATTTACTTTAGTGGGGCATATGTCTCAAAGAAAGCAGTCAGAACTAGACACTGATGTGTGGATCTAAATTTAAAGAAAGGTAAAATACCTACTATCTGGAAGAACTTGAGAGAAAAAAGGGCATGTGCTTTTCATCTGCATTTCAAGAAAAGCATATGATTTAAAAATCTAGAAGTTCTCTAATCTCAGAATCCTCTGATGAGGACTTCAAATTAATCTGAGGAAATAATTAATAATATTTAATCTAAGAAATCTTCTACTCTGGAACCCTTTACTATTTTTTGTCATTAATTACAGCAAACTCAGGCTCTAGGATTAATACCTGTTAACCTGCATTTCCAGAATTCTTTTGTTTCTTTCACTTTTATGTAGTTCCTAATCACTGGGCAATTAGGCACTGAAATATTCCTTTGCAAATACAGCTCCCTATATGTCAGATTCATTTATACTAACTGCTCACTCAGGGATGATGATCCAGTTGTAATAGTGCAATCTACATTCAGATGTCAGCTTTGAGAACCAGACTTCCAGGAGAAAATTCAGTGCTACTATCATTTCTTTAGTGTTTTGTTCTGTTCTGCATCTTCTGATACTTAAAATTAGATGGTTACATTATGTCATTTCCTTGGAGAATATTAAAGCAATATAAAAATGCAGTGCAGATTCAGATGATTATTCAGAGAAGATTTTGAATTGTCCTTATATATTATTCAGTGATTGATTCAGGATGGTATTTTACTGCTGCAGCTTGTATGCAAAAAAATTGAAAATGCAGATGTACTGAAGTTAGCAGACTTATTAAGAAAACATTGTTTTCAGGTCAAGGACTAGATGATTTAATAACTTCATGTAAAGGCTTCTGGTTGCTGTTGAGTTGTGTGAACTCATTACCTAGGCTAGCTGATGGTTCGTGCCTTGCAAGTTTAATTATGCTTCATTACGAAAGTGCTTTCCAGAAACATCGCCCATAATCAGTGCATTGTATTCACTATATTGTGTATAGTGGCACTTGCTTCAAATGTTGTATTTTATTTGAGCATTTCTATGTAAAAAAATACACACAAACCTTACTGAACCACTTTCACCCGTGTCTGCAGGATACACTCACACAGCAGTCAATGCCAGTGCTCAAAGAGACTCCTGGGCTTTCTAGGAGTGCTGTGCCATTTTAGTTCTCAGCTACAAAGAAGACAGACTGGGATTTTTGTCTTGGCCAAACAGTGCCATGAAACACTATGCTTATTTATTGCAGAAAATAGAAAAAAATCTACCCTAAACAGAAATTGAATTAATGGATTCAGAGGTAGTATTTGAAAGATGTGGTTAGGAATCACACAATATATATTTATGATGACCAGCATAAAACTTTATTGTATAAGACTATTTTAAATTATTTTTGCTTCTTTTTTCTTTGTCTGTATAAATAACCCCTCTCAGATTTTTCTTAGCTCCCTGAACCCACTTACCTAAAATCTTAGCCAGCTCATAGTAACATAAACACAATTTATCCTGTTCTGCCTCAAAGTGGGCACTGTGCATGTCGTGCTCTTCTAAATGCTCTAAACTTATCCAACCCAAAATAGCTTCAAACTAAAAAGAAATCCTTTACAGAGACACAGAAATTAAAGGAAATTAGCTTATTAAGCCTCGATCCAAATTATCCTAACAATTACGCAGACTTCAATTGTGTCTGAGCTTTGCATCCAGT
Source organism: Dendrocincla tyrannina (assembly GCA_035047865.1). Classification (NCBI taxonomy): domain Eukaryota; kingdom Metazoa; phylum Chordata; class Aves; order Passeriformes; family Dendrocolaptidae; genus Dendrocincla; species Dendrocincla tyrannina. The sequence goes on along the minus strand of JAWWMP010000116.1, from coordinate 84,498,640 downwards.
CTTTGAGATAACAAACAGCAAACTGAAGCAAATCTTTACCTCTCAACAGAGTTTCATTAACTTCCCCTTAACGTCTTAAAATTAAAATTACTACTAAAATCACTAAGTGCCCACTATTTTGTTCAATCAGAATGTCAAACCATGAGAACTTTGTGTTAAGAAAAATGGTATTTTTTCAGTACTTTGAAATACAACCTTTTCTGGCATCTAAGAAATCTTTAAAAAATTAATAATAATGAAACATTGTGGAACAGAATCTAACACTTGGAAAACTCGATTTAAGATAAACCATTATATCTGTCATAGGCTTGATTTAACCAATTTTGTTCTTCAGTTTTGTTTTGGTTTGGTTTTTTTTGTTTTTTTTTGTGATAAGCTGCCAGAGTGCCATCTCTGTTTTTGAGAATTATAAACATGTGGATTACAGAAAAGGTAAGTGGTAGACGCCTTTCAGTTTTGTTGAGGCAAGATTCAGAAATCATGGGGCTTGTTAACAGGAATTTCTGAGCATGGCATGTCTGTTTTTCATTGTTAGTTGGTTGTCTTGCCAGGGATGCTGCAGGAGCATCTTCACCTCCTATGACACTCTGGTCAGTTATTTCTTTTAGGTTTTAATCAAGGTTATTTAAACAAAGCAAACTTTGGATAACTAAAAGGATACCACCGCTTTGGATTATACTCCAAGAATTGTGAAAAATAAAAGAATTTTGGCCTAGTATATGTAGAATGCGTCCAATTTTCCACCTCTTTTGTAAGGTGTCTAAGCTAGGAGAATATGGAATGTTCTTTTTCAAGATCCCATACATATTTTGAAGAATGATGATTTTTTTTTAACCGACAGCTTCATATTTTAAAACACCACACACATTATTTAAATCACAGCATAAAAAAGAATTTAAAAGCAAGCTTCAAGGTCAACAAACTAACATTTCAGGGATCCCATCTTAGTCATAGCGATGACATAAAAAAGCGCAAGAGATCATGGCAAAGGAAGAATGAGTCAGTGCTTCCGGGGTTAATCAAAGATAAACAAAGATGAGAATTAAAGAAACCAGATGCACAACTCAATTTTCCATATTAGGAAAGTATCAGTTTTATCATTCCTACAGAGACACTCAAATGCTGATAATCATAGCCTAAAAAAGCTAAACACAGAGAACGGGAAATTTTAGTGGTAACATATATTAAATTTTCCCTCTTGTTGCCTTAGTCAGTCTGACAGCTCAATCTCCCTTATGGAATCTGAAACTCTAGAACAAATTTTAATTTTCTTTGTCAAAGTGAGGTCAAATGATGTAAGAAGAAAGTTTGCATCCAGACTAACTACAGCATATTAGAATGCAAGTGGCATACTGCTGGGATTTGTCCTCTGATGTCCTCTGATTTGGTATCCACTTCCTGTTGTTTCTTCATGCCTAAATTTCCTTCTTCCAGAATTCAAAAACTGACCCACAGTTCTCTCACTCACGGTCTAAATAGGTGACAAAGGTCTCTGGGTCAGCTCAAAATCTGAAAAAAAAACAACCAACCAAACAAAAAACCCCAGAAATAATGAAAGATGTGCCTAAGCTTGCCTTAATTGTTGTTTTTCAGTCATAAAGGATGGAAGAGGGAGAGAGAGACAGGAAAAAAAAGAGGGAACTATACGCTGTTTTAAACCGGTAACACAGAAGTTTTGCTTTTCAGACTTGAATTCAAAATTACTTCCTAGTAGCCATGAAAATCCTCTGCTGCTTTTTTTTGCCTGCCTGTTGTAGCTCCTATTTCTCTTGTCAGTGTTCATGGACTCTAGTTTTTTTTAAGTGCTTTAAATTGGACAAGATCTACAGAGCAGCTAAACATAACAGTGTAATATTCAGCCTGATGTGTGGATTAATTACAAGCAACTAATAACTTTTAAAAAATTAACATGAAACAGGATGTTAAAGAGACTGTAAGGAATCCTGCCTTACAAGGATTTGAAAGGGTTTTCATTGAAAGAGGAATAGGTGCCAATTAGAAGTCATTTAGTTGTGTCATGAATTTAAAGTAAGAATTGCCTAATTTGTCTGAAGCAGAAAACTTCTTGAATAATATATTCAGTAGAATATCAGAAATCTGATAACGATTTGGAGGCATGGTTTTAAATAAACCTCTATGAGATGACAAGAAGGAAATATTTCACTAATTTGAAAGTGAGATGTTAACTTGCTTAAGAACGATATGGAGCTCTAAAGTATCCTAAAATATATTGCACAGCTCCTGAATCTGCTGTATTACAAAAAATATTTTTACTAGCACTCATTGCACAAAATATACCTTATCCTGTCAGGAAATTAAACCAAATTAAGTGATAGATCTTTTTATTTTTACACTGGCACAAGTTCTATGCAAAGTCTGATTCATTTTAGCATAGCAACTTGCAAATACATGGCCCTTTCACTGAAGCAGACACAAGGATGTTTTTAGAAGCTTAATATTCTGAAAGCAAGGAGAATATTCTTTGGAATAGCAGAAAGTCTAACATTGCTACTTCAAACAGTTCTGTTGAGCAAGATGATGTTCTTGCCAAAGCAGTACCAATGCTTTTATAGGCACCACCCCAGAAATCAATGATTAATATAGATGTTGTGTTGTTTGTTTGTGTCCTGGTGGACCACCGAGTTCAATTCAGAAATAAACAACATTCACCATCCTGTGGACAGGAGCTCAACTCTACCAACTCTGGTCTTTTGAAGCTTTGCTCCATTTTTAGGCTGTAGGATCAGCTTGCGCCTTTATTTGACCCTCTCTGTTAATGCAGCCAAATCCCAAGTCCTTAAATCCTCATAAAACATTTACTTATGTCTTAGAAATGCTCTGTATGAGAGAAACCTGCAACAAAGTCCCTGCGATCCACTGCCAAGATTCTGCATGGAGCTAAGAGCTGACTGTGAGGGCTTGTCTGCTTCCAGAGCCAGAAGAAAAGCCTTTGCCACAGGAAATAAGAAAATGTATCAACATCTTAATTTATCTTTCAAGTGCCTTGCCATGCAGATGTACATTGAATCCCAGGTGCTGTCACACCAAAATCTGAGGCAATTTCATTAATGGTCTTTCAAATAGGAATAATCATATATTCAATCTTTTGTTCAGAGATCTAGTTGAGGAGTATCCCTCTTAAGGACTTGTAGAAAATATGGAAAATATGGAACCTTCATTGTTAGCTGACTGCAGCCAAGGGCAAAAAGGTAGCATGAAGCCAGGGAAGCAGTCTGTCAGCATTCTGAGAGCACCAGGACCCTGCTGGGGCTGCCCACAATCCCTGGCTGTGGCACAGGAACATGTTTGAGTCCAGCCCAGAGCTGCCAGCCCTGATCCCAGTGACAGCACAGCAATACCAGCCTCCATCTCCATCTCCATCCCTGTAGATAGATGACAGGATGGACCCAGTCCTCCGCAGTGTATGGTATAAGCCTCCAGCCCTGCTTCTCACTCCAGCTCCTTTTGGTGCTGGGTGGACTCTAATCCTCGTTCATTGCTTGGTATTCCTGGCATATCTATAGGCCAAAGGTTAAGCCAAACCTGCAAACAGGAGTCATCTTTCCTCAAAATTGCTGTTGCATTGGGTGTATTTCAGGACACTTCTTGTGCTTGTACGTTAAATGGAAGCTTGGGCAGCATTATCTGAAAATATTAAGGTGATGAAAAATTAGTCAAGGTAACTCATGGTAAAAATCCCTGTAGTTAATACCTTAAACTGGTTATTGGTGCAAGCAATGAAAGATGCATTTCAGAGTGTGAAGGAGAAATTCAACAAAAGCTGATTGATAGTTTAATTAATCTGCCTGTTAGTCTTTTGACTCAAATCAACAAATTTAGTAGCCAAACTGACAAATCTGTATTTCAGATTGTTTCCCTGCATAATATTATAGACAGAAAATGAAGAACTGGAATACAAAAGGAGGTAAATGCTAGTAGTAACTGAAAGAAAATAAATTTTGGCCTGGAATTAAGTGAGAGTGGGTGGAATTGGCTCAAGCTTTATTAAAAGGTTTTCTAAATTACTTCATAGCAGGAAAAAATTACATATCACTGAATGCATTGATGATATTAAGATAATAGAAACTGTAATTGTACCACAAAGCAAAAAAGAATAGATCAAGAGAAGGGAGGGCAATAAACTAATGGACGGATTTAGTGCTACAAATTAAAAACTCAGTTGAAGAAAACTAACTAAGAATGCAGCTCAAGGGAACTGAGTGAGATAGAAATGACAAGCTAAATAATTTACAAATTTGATGTTCAAGGAAATGCAGCCAAAACATTACTAAAGAAAGCAACAAGTGGGCAGAAATATTAATAGTAAATGTGATAAGACAACAGATTGGTTATCATGTGTGTCAAAACTCAGGCTTTGATTGAAACAGAGAATGTAGGTGTTGATTCAAAATCCAGTGAAATCAATGGAAATATTCCCAGTGAGTATCTAGGAGACAGTATCTCAGGTATTAGAATGTGCCCAGATGTCAAAGAAATGTCTTATTAGGAAAAAAGTTTCAAGAACTAAAGCAAATGTAAGAGAACTGCAACCTTCTCTAATTACAGGTTAGGGACACTTGGGCAGTACCACAGTTATTTGCTGTTCTAGTGGCAAAAGCTTACATGCATCTGTGTAAGGAGGCATTCTGGTTGGAGATCAGATGTTTTCAACCAGAAATATTGTTTCCATTTAGAGGTGGAAAGGCATAATTAGTGCCAAAGTAGAGACTGTCAGTATTAAATGTTGCATACACCAAGACTAGCATAAATATGAATTCATATATTCATATATAGTTATATGCATAGAGAGGCAGGTTTTTAGGGGACAGAACTTTTGCTTTCAATCCAAATTGTTATTCTATCATTCTCCATTACAGTTCACATGGACATTTGAACTTTGTTAAATTCTCCACTTTTACAATTGGCTGACTGTGGCAGAGTATGCCTCCGTTGGAATGTGACCAAGAGAATGCCCTGCTTGCAAATATATCAGTTGTGGGCTGAGAGGGGCACCAGGCCAGGTCAGGAGATGTTGAAACTAATCTATGTTCAACTCTGAGTTAACATCCTGGAGTCAAATGACTGAGAGTCCACCACTTTGTACTGTAAAAGTCCAGTACCCCTTTGTACAGTCAGGTTCTTCTAACTTAACCCTTCTTCGGGCATATGTGTCACCTTGGGGTCATCCCACAAGGATGTTCCTCAAGGCTGAGAGAAAGAGATCTCCACACAAGCCTGTGAGAGAGATGCATCAAATCTCTACTTAAGAATTATTTCTTTTTTGATAGCTTTAACATAATTCCTTCAATAACTGGACTTCTTCTTACTCCTTTCTTTTTTCTTGTCCGCTAATCATGCTTTCAAAATGAAAGCTGCAGCTAGTAGTATGGTAGCAGTAGTGTGGCAGCATGCAAGGAAAGGTGATGAGGGAAATTCCCTTTTCAGTTTTCTTGTAGTCCAGTGGAACTGTTCACAGACTTTTGAGAAGTTCAAGGTTTCACAGATGCTTCCAGTAACTTTCATCATAGCAGGCAGCAACATGTTGCTCTTGAGCATTGATGTAGCCATTCATTCCTTCTGACTAGTCACAATGGAGAATTAAACTATTTTCATCTTTTATATCTGTCAACACTTGAAGAAATGTATGTTGAAACTTGTTCATAGGAAACACCTTGAAATGCAAACTCACCAAAAATTCTGCCCCAGAGAAAAACCTAAAAATCCAGTAAGTAGTGTTTCCTATCTTAGAGTGATGATGAAATATATTCTATTTACTGTGTAGCTTTATTCGGACCCTTGCCTTTTGAAGAGCACTTTAGCAATACAAATTGCAAAGACAATTTGCTAGGACATTCCTTAGAACAAGTTCTTCAAAGCAGCTGTTAAACAATTCATCACTGGACAGACAGACAGATATTCTGAACTCAGATTTCATAGCCATCAGTCCCCATTCACTAGTTTATGGGATGTCTGCTCATCTTTTGTCTTGCTCAGGTTTTAAAACTTCTCGATCAGTGGGCTTGTTTGTTAGATCATACTTGTTCTACCCATGAGCCATTATTAATGAAGTGTTCATTTCCTGTACAGGTAGGTCTAAGCACAAACCATGACATACTAATCTCCTCAGACGTTAGACGGTGGAGGGACATGAAAAGCTGTCTGACCAGTGAAACAAGAAAATTTACAGGTCTTCTCGTAAGGGAGAAGAATCTGTGTCATGGACCAAAAGGAAAGAAATGCATGGAGGTAGATTTTAGTGATTTATGAGCATGGAGAGTAGCAACAAGAGATGGATGATGGGAAAGCCTGAAGGTGATTCGGAAGTAGGGTATCAGACTGGATTATGGGCAGGAATGTAAGGAGGGAGCTGTGATAAGTGCAAGTGGTACAACTGATAAGAAATAGACTGTTGGAATATAAAGTGATAAAAATGAGTACCCTTATGTGTTCAGCCCAAAACACGCTTGATCAGAATATGTGGCTGAACTGAGCTGTGCTGGACATCAAGGACAAGTGTGCAGATGGCCTCAGATAGCAGGAGAGAAGGCAAGTTCCGTGCAGGTTGCAGGCTCTACTAGCAAGGTGAATCTGCATCCCTGCAATGGCAGAGGCTGTGATATCTTAGCAGGTAGCCACCTTCAGTCCTTCACACCTTGCACTTCCACTGAGAATCTGAATGTTATGATACAGCCTTTTGTCACACGCATCCAACTCACAGCCTCTCTTTTCCATACTTAACCCACAGCTGTTCTAATTCATTCTGCACGTCACCCATTTGTCAGGCCAACAACCCAGCTCACAGTTCCTCTTCTCTATGGTGCATTTCCATTCTGACTCTTTTCTTCCCATGCTCACCCCACCAGTTCTTCTTCAGCCTGTACAGAATAATGTGGGAGTACCAGTATTATAATATCAGGTACAGAGTTTCTGGGTACATAATTCTTAGGAATGAATAGTGGATTTAGGTTGTAGTTGGGGTTTACCAGTGTTCATCAAACACCACAAAATATCAGCTATAGAGAAGACACTGTAAATCAGATTCAATTTTATCTCCAGAGTTTGCATGAATTGTTAATATTTGAAACAATATAAAATAGAGAGGAAGAAACTTTTCCAGAACAATCTTATAACAGTAATAGATTCCTTTTCTGTGCATTTCTTCTATGTTGTGAGAAAATGTCTTGTGGGTCAACCCTTCTCCTTACAAAAGGAGTTGCCACATTTTGTCATCTTCCCTAGAGAGGTGTATAACATCATTCATTCTATGATTAGTTAAATTTCAGATTTACATTTTGGTCTGCTCATGCATTTTCCAGTCTTTCAGGTTATTGGCTGTGATTCTTCATTTCAACATAACTCTGTGGATATTAAAAACTGGATTGTTACACATTGCCTGACATATTAATTAGCCTTTTCAGAGCAATTGGCCCAGAGTCTGTGCATCCTGTAGCTGTGAATCAAACACAGCTCACTGGTCTCAGTGTTCAGATGCTGTGAGCTATTTGCAGAAGAGCTGTGTTGAAATAAACCAGTTCGTGATTTGCCTTATCATGTGGAAAGAGAAGACAGAGACCAAATAACTTCATGATTACTTTGCATCAGTAAAACCAGTTGGTATAACTTGGTCATGTTAAAAGACAGAAGGTATAAAGTTTACATCAAATCTTCGTTGCTTTACTGTGGATATCTGGTAGAAGATAGTAGGGCATAAAATGTGGCATAAAGGATTCTGAAAATTTGTATGAAGGTTGTTGTAAAACATTAACATTTTAAAAAAAAAGAAAAAAATGAACATTGGCTATAATATTTTCACACCTTATGAATGAGTTTATTAGAAAAAAAGAGAATTAGTTGGCTCAAGCATTTTGAGTAAGTACTGTTACTTCTGGCCAAGGTAATGTACACTATTTTCCTGGATAATTGCCACATGGTCTCACAGTTTTAATTTTTTTTTTAAATGTGGTATTTCTTTAAATGTCAAATTGGGCTGTGCTGTATTATGAGAGTTTATAGAATTTTCAGGATTTAATTTCGTATAACATGGCTGATAAACAAAGTTGAAATGCAATATTAATGAAAAAAATCTTGTAAATAGAGCAAATTTCAACCTATTAGTGACAAAAGACAATACATGGACGAAACATAGCAAAAACTAGACATAGACAATCAGACAGAATGAAACATAGAACTTTTTTTCTGAAGAAAGTCAATCTACTGGATTATATTCTCTAAGGGTTGCCAAAATACGTATGTAGGCAGCTGGAGGGGACAGGTTAAGACTAATTGTGAGATCCTAAGGTGGCTGAGGTTATTAGGACTCTGGTGTGATCAGGATTTCATTCACAGCCTGTACACGCACATGATCATTTCAGGAAACCCCCCAAACAAGGAATAACTAAACACACAGCTGCATTGCATGCTGATATATCAGTTACTTGTCTCAGGCAAAACCACTGTCATGTTTAGCTCCGTCAGATTTAATCACACGACGTGTGGTTCAAGTATGGCTGAGTTAATGCAGCCTAAATTTGTTTCAGCACATGGCCATTATTATATATCTAGGGAAAAGTTTTGCGTGCTTTATAGTTGAGGTAGAAGTGTTACTGAGAGCTAGAACGAGGTATAAAAACCGTAGCCATTTTATTTTTTAATTTCTATATTTCTCAAAATCAGAAGCATTGATCCTTGTATGAGACATCAAATAAAACTGAAGACAAAGACGCCTCAGTTTTCTGAATCTCAGCGTGTGAATTGAGACTATAATGTTTTCTCCTTCTCCAAATGAAAAATAAGTATTTATCATCCTACATTCTCTCATCTACATATAGATCACCTGGGTCATTCTCTGACACAGTATTTGGTATTTTCACGTGCAATATGTAAGTACATTTATTATTACAGTATTTAATGCTGGTAGAATATAACATATAGTTTGAAAGAGCGACAATATTGAATGGAACTCTTTTCTCTGGAAGATACTTGCTAAATTAAAATCTTTCATAATGCGAATATGAAGAACACTGTGGTCTTATGTCAGAAAATTATACCCTTATCGTGTGATAGGTGACGTAATACCAGACTGCAGGGAAATGTGTTGGGAGAAAACAGAAAACGTAGTTTAAATGGTTTTAAAAAAAGATGCTGGCAGCACCAGGATACTGACTTTAGAAAATGTGAATGCAAAGGTAAACTTTATGGATATAGATAAAGCTGACTTTTATGCATGCAGAAAGGTTACTTATTCCAGTGTCAGGTTCCTTGACATATTAAATCTGTTCCAGTAGGAGGAGAAAAAAAAGAAAACTTCACAGAAATTTTATTTCTGTGTGGAATAAAGAACACTATGTACCCTTGTTTATATTTATTTCATACCATTGAAAAAAAAAAGACACTGAGCTAACAAATGGAATGTTATAAGAACATTAATAACATACTAATTTTCTACATCAATAAGTTGAGACAAAACACAATTAAACGTGTCATCACAGTCTGTGATAGGAAAGACTTTCACTATGTTTTAAAACATGGAATCTCCATCTACACTTTTTATCAAAGTGTGAACAGGTAAAAGTTTGAATAATACATAATTTAATGCAATTATATTTATGTTAATTATCCATGCAGGTGAATCTCTAAATGTAATTTTCTGCTCCCCAATATTTGAGCTTCAATCTTTTTCAAACAATCAGAAAGAGATAAAATCATTGATCATAGAAATCAACTGTCTTCACTGAAATTACATCAGAAATTTGTTTAGAAATTACTTAACTCTGTGTTGCTTCTGGGAAGTTGCTATAGGCTAATAAAAGTTATCTCACACATGCAGGTCTCACTTCTTGCTAATTCTGGGGCTTGTGCTATGTAACTCTGAGATTCAATTCAGGAAGGCTCAAGGCAGCCTTCTTGAAAGCTCCTCAAGCTGGAAAAATGGTATCAGTAGCTCATGTTAATCTTTGTGAGCAAATTTAAAATAGATTGTAACTAAAAAATGTAATGCCATTGTTTCTGATCTCTGAAATAGAGAAAGCAAATGTTTTCTAACAGGTCAGTTTTATAGATTTTTTTTCACTGCATTTCTTCCTGAAACGGTCCAAGTTACATCTTAGAGTTCCAGGATTGTATAAACTGCCATTTAGCTACTTCCCTTACAGTAGGATTTTTTTTTTCTAATGCCTAGCCTGAAACATCCATTTTGAATGTTAAGCATGTTAGAGTCTTGTTGTGCCCATGACTGACATGAGGAGACATAGGTCTCCTGCTTTGGTAGAAGCTTTGAACAGCACTCCTTTTTTCCTCTGCCTTTTAATGCTGATCCTTTGATTTTTCCATCATCTTGAATAAACCATATTTACTGTGACTGCGTATTCCTGCTGCTCTTGTTGCTTGGTTGGGGTGTAGTGCTCAGAGACTTGGTTTCATGTTCTCTCAGAGATCCCCAGGTAGGGCACTGCAGATGTTGGGTATGACAATCACCTTCCACTTGTCCTGTAGGCTCCATTAATTATTTTCAGATCCAGATAATGATGATTGTTTTTCCCCAAGACAGCTTGGAATCGTGAGTCATTATCCAGTTTGCAAGATGTAATAATCCCTCTGATCTCCCAAGGTCAGGTGTGATGTATGTAGCCTTATCACCTACTTGCTTTGATTCTAGTTTAAAACATTTCTCAAAACCCAGCAAGCTATTTTGCAACATTTTTAGATTTGTTGGTGAAGAACTGTGACAATGTGGAAGGAAACCTTCACTTGAATAGCAGTACAATCAGCATTATTAGCAGCTAAGATTGTGCAAGGTTATAGGCCTTCTCCTGAGCTGTCAAAATTCAGTAGTGATTCAAACCTATGTAAATAAATGGATTGTGCTTTAGATTTTTTTTAGTTTACCAGTTCACTGCTCAACTACCTGTGAGATGCTATTTGAACTATTAAAGAACAGTCATTGAATGTTTTGTAAATAGTATGTTAATTTCCCTGGGATTGTCTTCTTATCACTACTTAAAGAAATAAACATTTAAAAGATAAAATATTGAACTTCAGAATGTATTAAAATCCAAATGTAGGGAAAGACTAGTAACCATTAGAAGAGAGCTTCTTCAGCTGTTGCTTTTAACCACTGCAAGGTAGTGTGGGCTGAGTTCTAAGTGTTTTAGAACCTTTCATACAGTTTTCAAGAAAGGGTTAGATGTTTTTGCCATTAAAGAGATCCTCCTAAGTTCTTTATATTGAATTGCTGTCCTATTACTCTTGAAAGGCCCTGCTTGCTGCTAGGATACCAGGTTGTCAAACACTATTGCTTCAAATAGAATTATTTTTCATTCTATAAAGATTAATTGGGGCTCCTGAAAGCATTAGCTGTTTGGGGGGGTAAAGGAAACAATTCCTCATCAATACTCATAATGTCTCCCAGACACATGGAAAAATGTAGTACTGGGCAGATCTTAAACAGAAAATGCTAAGTTTAAGTAGTGTGTGGGCTGGAAAAAGAAAGAAGATGGGTGCGATGTCACGAACATATTTTTTCTATATGGCTGCTCTGCAGCAACCAGTCCCAGAAGTGCAATACAGCAACACACAGGAAAGCTGATTATAGACTAAAACTTCTGTAGCATGTGGTCATACCTAATTCAGCTTAAAGACCTTTCTACAGAGAGAACAGTCTGAGAAGTTTTTACTTTAACTCCCCAAATAGTTCCCAGCTATCCTTCTCTCCTGGCCAGCTGTGGTCTGCAAAAGAGTCCATGAAGCTTTTTAGCAATTTTTACTTATTTTACCTACAGAAAAATGTGTTTACTTGCAAGAAAGCAAATTCGTAGTGAAAATTCCAGCTGTGAATACTGACATATGTTTTGTTTCCAAGAAAAACATAGAGTGGTGGGACATTTGTTCATTGTAGGACATAACATATAATTGAACTTGTCTGAGGTAAGGGAAAGATCTTTTTTTTCCGTAGGAAACAATGACTATAGGAAGCATTTAGTTATATATATATAATAAAAAATATCATATTTTTCTCAGATGCAGATCCCACAACAAAATAAATATTTTCCAGATAGTGATATGGAAATCCAATGTCAGTCATCTTCAACTGCCTTTTTTTTTTTTTTTTTTTTTTTTTGTGGGAGCCTGCTCTAATTTCTCATTATTTGCCAAACTTCTATCATTTGTATTTCTCTGTTGCCAAGAATAAGACAACAGATAACTTTATAAATCCATAAAAGACAGGACATCCCTCTTTGATGAGCATTCTTTTTTAGAAAAAGTATTCCTTAATTAAAAGAAGGATAGAATTTTCAGGTGAAGAAAGTGTTTTGGTTTGTATGCAACTTTCTTTGTTTGACACATAATCATTAGAGATATGTGTGCATGTTTGTCTGTCACACAGCCACAGACCTATTTCTCTGAAATTCAATACTAGAGTTACTTTTGACATTTGTTTCAGCAGGCCTGTTTCTACCGCAAACAAAGCTGTTAGCACTGCCATGTACTTTTCCCTTACTTCCTTTATTAGACCCTGCAATACTTTTTCCTCATATCCCTGAAAACCTAAACTGAAAGAGATTGCCCTCTCTGGAATATTACAGAAAAAGAAAAGAAAAAACGAATGTGCACATCCAGAGGTTGTGGGAGATTAAACTAGCTTGTCAAAGAGGATGAGACTGTGATCCAAGAGAAGAGACAGGACAGAGATTGAGGGGTGAAATAGGGAAACACATTGGGTTTGGTGGCTGGGAGAAGCTTAAACAATTTGGGAAGAGTAAGAAAGACCTGAAGAGAGATACTGGAAACATCTAATTCAACAAGGGTATGGGAGGAGACACAGGCTAGAGGGTTGTGGACACTGAGAGAAAATGGGCACTGAGAACCATGAAGCAAGATGGAAAAAAAAGACCTGAAGAGGTGACAATGGCAGAGAAATCAGATGTGGTTTGGGATATAAAATGAAGTCAAGGAGACACAGTATGGAAAGAGTGAGAGAGGGAAAGCGGAAATGGGAGGGAGTGGGTAGGAAAGGGGTGTAAATGGTGCTAAAATTGAAATAAGGTAAGGTGCTGCATAGGAGTTAATGGATTTAATAAGGGAAGAGTTGCGAAGTATTAGCTGGATCTCTGCCACAACTCTATTTTCACACGCCTTTCTGTTCTTTATTTATTTCAGTATTATCTTTTTGTTCTCTGACCTTGGGTATCCATCGATCATGGCAAACTCCAATTGTGGTGTTTTCATTTTGTTTCTCCATTCCTTCTTGCTCCAGGTATATTGCCCCATTTAGTTACTGTTGGGCTATCCTGTACTATCCAGGCATCTGTGGAAACCCACAACTGCACTTTCTCTTTGCTGTTGTTGGGATGAATTTAAAGTCTGATCCTGTGGTCTCTTAGCAGTAGCTGCCCACTCCTTGTCCTCCTGGTCACTTTGCCCCGCTCTTCCCACCTGCTCATTTCTAACATAACTTTTTGTTGTGCAACACCACAAACCATTGTACCCGCACAAATTAGTGGTGATGGGTAAGGAGGACCTGGTGGGAGATGACAGTGACAGGCAGAAATGCTCTGGTTAGCACTGCTGTTTATACAGTCTCACCCCAGCAGAAGTCCCATGGTATGCCAATGTACAGATATCAAAGCAGGGAAAAAGTTCCTAAAAATGGTACAGAACATATTCCCATTGTTTTGAGTGGGAGTGGACAGAATGCTTTTCCCCATGGGGAATGTGGACTTGCAGATCAAGTATTCTGGAGGTTTCACTGAGCTCTGGTGCAAGTAAATAGATTTAAAGGGCACTGTCAAAATGCTTTATCCCATCTAATATCCTGATGCAGAGAATGGCAGTCTATTAGTGTTGGTGTTGATTCTGCTAATAGACGTGGCAAATGTGTTTAATGAGTTCACTCATCTTTGATGCTGACAATGCAGGTTCTGATACAGGGTCAAGGGATGGATCTTCTCACATACAACTGTGGGCACACATTAAGCTCAAATACAGAGGAGTTTGTTTATGAAGACGTAGACAAATTGCATGTGTTTTTCCACTGATGAGAAACTGCTGAGGACTCCAGTTCATTTGATTTAATCTTAAATTATGAAGACTGGCATTATTTTCCTTGAAGTAATGGGATAAGTAATAAATTGCTTTAGCTGATGGCAATTATATTTCATTTAGTCACACTACTCAGTTACCAGAAAGCTGAACTGAGCTGAACTCTTGCTCTAAGTGTGACAACTTGCTATTGAAAGGAAATTTTACTTTTATGTTGCAGTATATTTATTTGAGTAGATTTTTCAAGTAGATGATAACAGAATTTAAAATCTAAATGTAGAATCCTATGTCCTCTAAGCATAAGGTACTGCTGAAAAAAATCTAAACAAATTGAGAGTGCTTAAAAAAAAAAGGGGAAGAAAAGAAGTGATTATTTTCCTCTATTTAGCACTTCTAAGGATACACCTGTAGTATTATTTTAATTTTGAGGCCTCCCAGTTAGAATCTGGTAAAAATGTTTAAGAGTCTGCAATACATAAGGCATGAGGAATTGTACTTGCTTTGACTGACCAGCCTGCCAGAACGTCTGTGGCATTCCCATCCATGAGGGCTTTCAGATCTTGGCTGCACCTTGTCTTGTTCAGCCAGGTCTACATGTAAAAATATTTCTGCTTTGAAGAGGGAGTTAACCTGGGGATCCCTTCCAAATTTAATTATTCTATCATGATATAATGAAACCATGTTATTAAGCATAGTTACATCAGCAGTAGTATCATATAAATCAGCCTATTGCACATTTATTGTCTAAAAAAAACCCCACATTTTCTTTACCTTTAATTATTTAACAGAGATTCCATTACCACTTAGGTGAATTGAGCTGCACAGTATATGTTCTTGACTGAACAGTTAACATTGCTTCCTGAAGCCTTCTCTTTGTATTCTCAGCTTTATAGACATAGGAGATTTAAAGACAGACCACCTTATTATAACATCTCACTTCTACACTCTTCTACCCACTTATGTATTACTCTACATACTGAAGGAGTAACATGAGCTTTGGTAAAACATCTTTTATAAAGCATTCAGCTTTCAAATGAAGTTTTCAAGAGGTAGAAAATCCATCAGTCCTATCTTTTGTGTGTTTTGATGATTAGTCAGCCTTTCTGCTAAGAATGTGAATATAAGTTTTAATTGGAAGTTGTTGGCTTGTACTGTACAAATGGCAGGGTAGGGTTACAAGGGTTACATGGCAGGGTTACAAGGTGCTTTGGGTAGGAAGTGATGTGAGCTGCCCTCATCCAGCCACAGGAAGGACTGAAACCCATGCAGGTGCTCCATCATACTCCCAGACTGCAAATAGGTAGGAGGAGTGTACCAAGCCATGGATAAGAAACATTTGAGGTAACATATGAAAAAAAGATATTTGGAGATATGTGACAAGATGCTCTTGGGAGGACACGTGGAGGAGATGCTTGGGACATGCACAGAGAGACAAGCTAGCATGGAGAGACATGTGGCAGGAGATGTGCATGTTGGAGAAGGCATTGGTCTTTATTTTACATGTTTGTTTAGCTGTTTGCATTTTCTTTTTCCCCAATACACAAATCAGTGATTAGAATTTTGTGTTAACTGTCAACAAAAGAAGTAAAAATTCCCCAAGTTGAGACTCTTTTGCCTCTGTTTACCTTCTAGCAGTTGGCCCTTGTTATTTCTTTCTTTATGAAACAAATAATTCTTAGTCCTTAGTTTCTTTCCAGAAAAGGATACCTAAATTACACTCAAACTGGCTACAAGCCTTTTTGGTGAATCTATAAATATATTAATCTAATGATGTCTCTATCACTAAGTCAGTCCTTGAAATGATTTACTGGCAGCTCCCTACACCCTTTTCAGTTTCTAGACTCCTTTTAAAAAGATGGACAGAGTATTGCAATACTTGTCCATGCTGCTATGCAAGAAAATAAAATAAACTTTCCCCATATTGACTCCTTCCATATTAATCTAACTCACCTTTAATAAATTTAGTGGGGATATCTAACCAAGACCTTATGTTGACCTCCTAATTCACTACAGTTCCTACATGATCTTTTGCAGGTGTGATTCCTGTCTGTCTGTGTCCTCTGTGCATTCAATTTCCTGAACTGTTGCACTTGCCTGTACTTTTTAAAATCATCACATCTTCCAGAATGTTCCAAACCACTCAATATGACTGCCCCATTCTTATTTACAAGTGAAGAAACTTCTCCCTTCTTTGCTACTCCTCACCTTTGTGCCTTCCTCCCTTGGCTACCAGTTTCCTTGTGACTATCAGCTGCAATAAAGAATCAATGACAGCAGTACACGAGAATGCCAAATCTACTCTGAACTTTTTAAAAATGGAGCACTAAAGAATTACACATTTATTGATCTGATTTGGTCTCAGAAACAATGACTAAAGAAATTATAAAGCTACTTCCACAAAAGATAAAGCTATCAGAATGTAAATAGCCAGAAGAGAAGGCAAAAGCTAGCTGGTATAGATTTGTCAAGGACAGGTCATATCAAATAAATCTAAGTCTCTTTTACTAAATCTAATTTTCCCCTTTGACAGGTTGAGTGGCTAAAGGGGTAATGGGAAGGTACATCTACAGTGTGATATATTCTGAGCTTAATAAGTCTTTCATGCTTTTCTGCATAACATTCTCTTAACCTAAGGAAATATGATGCAGTTATGGTGACCCTGAAGTGAGTACAGATGTGGTACAAAAATTTATCTCAGAAAGCATTTATCATTGTCCATCAAAAAAAGATGAGTTCATGTTTACAGAATAATAAAATGGAAGAGGAAAATAAATTGCAGCATTTATAATGAAATATAACACCTTTTTAACAATGTTATTGAAAATTTTTATCTTTACTGGGAGAATAGAAATATGGCCTAGGAAAAAATAATGCTTAAGATCAGATGTCACTTCAATTTTCTCTTATTAATTAGATTTCATCAATTTGCTGGACTTGCCTCTAACATATGAGAGCATCTGCAAATGAAAGAAAGGGAATCTCGAGGTAAAAAATTACACACAAAATGTCAGTGAAATAAAAATGGATGTGGCAGATGCATGCTTGAGGCTTTTACTCTTTTGTGTAAATTAAATCAAACCAAGAAGCCCAAGAAAATTATTTTTTTTTGTAATCTTTAAGTCATTATCCTCATAATAATTTTTTAATACATTAAACCCAGCATTTCTCAATTCTTATGGGGATTCTGGTACACTTGCTACAAGAAGGGAAGAAAAGATTATTGTTCTTCCCCAGAAAAAGAAGGGAGACAGGCAAAAGTAAGCAAAAGCATTCAGTCCTGATAGCAGGGATAGACATCTGCTCTTCATTAGGGGAGAAAACCCTTATAAGTGTTTACATTGTGGAAGAGAACATTCTTTCTAAATAAATATTGCAACAAGATCTGTTCATACCCTGACTCTTTGCTGCTGGGGCCACAAATGAAGGTCTACAAAGAGCCCATTTTGCAGTCACAGTGCTGCTTTCTTACATTTCCTTGTGAGTTGAAGGATCAGGAAGATGGGTCCCAGGAGAGGATCTGAAATGAAATGCTTTTACTGCTAATGGCTATATAGTACTTCACAACATCATGCCCTTAAAATTTGAAGTCAAAAAGGCAAAAATTCCCCACCCCCCAAAAAAGCAACCAAAATGATGTTAGCAAATTAGAGATCTTTCCATAAAATTTAAAGTAGCATATCTGATCCTCTTTAAGAGCATTTCTCAAAGGTGACATCTTTATATGTTTAATCTCATTGAATTTGAGGTGTTTAACATTTAAACCTCCCAAAGGAGTTAGTGGTCTAGGATCATGCTGTGTCCATAGCATTTTGAGTGCTGACCATGTCATATTTCTGCTCTGCGTGGGAGCCATACAGAGTTGTATCTGTATCAGAGACATCTACTTAAAATCTCAGAGGTTGAAAAAGTAAAGGGAGAATATTATTGAGTAAAGGTTGTCTAAAATGAAGGGTGGCAACTCTTAATCAACACATATTTTGTTGAGGTATAGTTTTGATTTTCTTCAACTCTCTCTTTGACCCTTGCAATCTTGTTTCATCGTTTTGAGTGGCGTGTTGGCAAAATAAGGAATGTTTTATGATAGCTCATCTGTTTCTACTTCATGGCCAGCCACAACTGTTTGAGTGGCTAAGCATTTCCAGTTTGATTAGGAGTTTCTCTATTGTTTTTGCTCTACTGACTCCACTTTTGGGTTTAGATTTTTTTATTATTATTATTATTCAGACAGAGAATGAGAATTTTATTTGTTTGTGTGTTAACTGACAGCTGGTTGCTTGATAGCTGGATGTTTTCCCCTTCCATCCAATCCATAGCCAGTGCTAATTTCACAAAATCTAAGTTGTGAAATACAGATATTACCATAAACAATTATTTTTATAGAACATTACGTATTTCATTACATATATTTATATTTATTTATATGGTATAGCAACACAGAGGAATACATTATTTATTCTCAATAAAATAGCTGCCTCAACATAGGAAAACATGCTAGAGATATTTATAAATGTTAATACAGGGAAGAAGCTGATAAAGTGTCTCAAGGTCAATGGAGATTAGTTTCATTTCCTAGGCTCTTTTCCATCATCTGCTTATGTCCACTGTTGGAGAACAGTAATGAACAAACCAGCCTGGATACTCTTACATTCTTTTCTCTACAGTTATAAGATTTTGCTGAGCTGAGCTGTACAACACAGACAGACAGACAGATACACAATTTGCCACTTCATGCTATCAGTGAAGGAGAAACCCTGCTATGTCTTTAAACATTTTATTTCATCCATATTCTTAATAGAGAAGTCAGGCTGCTCTGGAATGATCATTATTCCTTGCACATATCTCCTGTTTCAGCCCTGTTACAAGAGCCTCTTAGTTTTATTCTACCACTGATTATCTTTGAATCTCTGGTGTTAAAGATTATAAGAGTATGAATAGAATAGAATAGAATAGAATAGAATAGAAGTATTCCAGTTGGAAGATACCTACAATAGTCATCTAGTCCAATTCAGGGCTCAGTCAAAGTTAAACCATGTTCTTGTCATCACAGAATCATAGAATTGCTAAGGTTGGAGTAGACCTTTAAGATCAAGTCCAAACCAAATTATGGGTGTTTTCCAAATGCCTCCTAAACGCTGACAGGCATAGGGCATTGACTACCTCTTAGGAAACCTCTTTCAGTGTTTGAACACTCTCCATGTAAAGAAATGTTTTCTTTTATCAAGTCAACCTCCCCTGATGTAGTTTTGAACCATTCCACACATCCTATCACTGAATACCAGGGGGAAGTGCTCACCACCTCCCTTTCCACTTCCCCTCTTCAGGAAGCTGTGTAGACCAATGAGGTCATCCCTCAGCCTCTCTTCCTCTCTCTGTGGATTCTCCTTCAGGTTTTAATATTTTCCTTGCCTTTTAATATTACATCCTTGTCTCACTTCTGTGTCATAATCCCTGACTTAATTTTGTTATCCCAGCATATGATGACTTCATTTGCAGGTTTCAGTGGCTTAGTTATGATAAATCAGACTCTTTGGTGGCAATTATACTGCTACTCACAGCATTTAGCTAGAACTTGTCTCAAACAGTATGATGCTCCTGGGATTACGGGGTGAATCTCTGCAGTGTCAGTCCTGCGTTTCTTATGAACTAATTATAGTACTCCCATGAACAGCAAAGTATAAAATTTTTAACTTGCTTGCAGCCCCTTAAATGGCCTGTTTCAAAATGATAGTTGTACATTGCCAATACAGTTGTATTCATTCTTTAGAAGCAAAAAAATACAAAGAACTGACTCATTTTGTGACAGTAAAGTTTTACATACATTAACTGTATCCTGTTTAGATAGACTGTGTCCATGAGCATGCAGAGACTGCAGCAAGAATTCCCAGTCACACTTAGCTCACTGAAGGTCCATTCCTGGAAAAGAAAACTGTGAAAAGAAAAAAAAAAAAATCCAGAAACTGCAAACTTAGACCATAGCTAGAGGTACAAATGAATATAGCACTCTCATTCATATATATATATATATATATATATATATCTGCATGTGTGTGTGTATATGTATCTATGTGTGTATGTGTATATATATATATATACATATATATATATACATAGAGCAATATACATAGTGCTGAACTCCTGGGAGTGAGACTTAAAACACTCTAATGGTCTCTTTTGTACTTTTTCAGCCTCGCTACATCACAGAGCTCCCATTAATGTCTGCAGAAATCCCTGTTCTCATGAGGTCTGTGAGGTGTTGTCCTGGGTGCTGTCTGTATTAATGAGCCTTCTCTTCCAGTGAAATTTAGAAAGTCACATTTTTCTCTGTTTTTGTTTTCAGGAACATCAAAGTGGGGCATTTTGTGTGATATTTGAGAAAAGCTGCTGAAGAAAGAACAATTTGCATCCTAAAGATGCAGGATGAAACAAGTGTACAAGTTAAAATTACAGAACACTTTTTAAAATTTCGGTAAAAGACAGTCAGCAGGGAATTTTCCCTATGAACCAGCACGGGGCAGTGTTATCCACGCAAATGCAGACTGCCTTTACTGGTAGATAAATCAGCACCAGTATCCGTAAGGTTTAGATATAAACATCTGAACAGGCTTGGAACCTCTTGTAAATAAACGGCTTGGACAAATAGAGCTACATTGAAAAGGCAAAAATCATCTTCAGCCACAGAATTAAACGTGTTGCTTTGTGTTATACATTCTAGAAAACAAAGAGTGTGTGACAACAGCTAGGCACAGGTGTCCTCAGTTGTAAGGATGATGATGGTGATGATGACAAAAATAATTAACATTGTGCCCAGTAGCTGAGGATCAGGAAACAGTAAAGCTAGTCCTGTTCAACAAATACTAAAAAAGTCACGTAGAGAGGTGTGGGTGGAGGAAGGCACCAGGTTTAACTGGGTTAGTTTGTATGCATCTTCATAAATGAGAACTTTGTGGGAAAATTAGGGGATTTTTCAAAGGTAGCAGTAGAAGTGTATAAGTACGACTTTTTAAAGCTGTCCTTTATCAACATGCTCAGCTTCTTTTGCTGCTAATTTATGTTAGCAATCAAGCTAGATATAACTAAATTCCATTCCTGAATTCAGAAAAGTCTGTATATTTCATTATTACGAGATAGTAGTTAAGGTCTGAGTTTAACCCATTACTGCTACCATATTTGTAAGCTACCTTCCACAAAAATATTTTTTGAAAAGCAACTAAATATACCTTGCCTTAGAGTTCTATGGACATTAAGACACTTATTTTACACCCTGGCCAGAATACTTGTGTAACAACCAGGATCACAGTAAAAATGTTAGAAATTATTTTCCATAAGCCTATTTGTGCCTTTAGATGAGGTGGCTAGACAGCTACTCATCTGTAGCACACAGACAATTAATCAAATATGCTACTTGGATGGAGTAGGAATTAGTGTTTTGCAATCACTGCAGATCACCAGGACAGAGGGGGAGAGGAAGCCTTCACTGTTGGCAGGGAGGAGCTCCTGAACCCTCCTGTAGGCCTGTTAGAGAATAACACTAGAGCACACACAATCCCTGGCAGGAATTGTACAGCCTCAGCTGTGAATAATGGTAAAGTAGGTGAAAAACAGGGCTTCTCTGCTGCTTTGTTTGAGTTCTGTCTGGAAAAAGATACTTGGCTTACAAGTATAACCATTTAGGACTTAGAAGTGCAAGATAAAAAATAGTGGAGCAGGAAACAAATGCTACTGCTGCAGAATTCTCTGGGGCTTATGGCTTCTTAGAATTTCAGCAAATACTCCGAGGTTCATTAAGTCATTTGCAGGGGAACACAGTGACTGAACAAACCAGTTTTTCTGGGTGTCAAGGGCACTGATTACCTGGTTTTGAAGAACCTGAACTTTTGGGAGTTTCATAGGGTCACAGAATATGCTGAGTTAGAAGTTACCCACAGGGATTGTGTCCAACTCCTGGCCCTGCACATGACCATCCTCAAGAGTCACACCATGTACCTGAGAGTATGGTCCTAATGCTTCTAGAACTCTCTCAGGCTTGGTGCTGTGACAACTTCCTTGGGGAGCCTGTTGCAGCACCCAGCCATACTCTGGGTGAAGAATCTTTTTCTAATATCCAACCTAAACCTCCCCTGACACAACTTCAGGCCATTCCTTCAGGTCCTGTCACTGCTCACCACAGAAAAAAGATCAGTGCCTGTCCCTCCTCTTCCCCTCACAAGAAGTTGTAGGCTACAGTGAAGTCTCCCTCATTCTCCCTTCAGGCTGAACAGACCAAGTGCCCTCAGCCACTCCTCATACAGCTTCCCCTCAAGGCCTCTCACCACCTTCATTGCCTTTCTTTGGACTCTCTTCAATAGTTTAATATATTTATTATATTGTGGCTCCCAAAACTGCCCCTAATATTCAAGATGAGGCCGCCCCAGTGCAGAGCAGAGCAGGACAATCCCCTCCCTCAACCAGCTGGTGATGCTTTTCGTGATGCCCCCCAGGACATGGTTGGTCCTCCTGGCTGCCAGGGCACTGCTGACTCATATTCAACTTCCATTGACCAGGACCCCCAGGTCCCGTTCCATGACACTGCTTTCCAGCATCTCATCCCCCAGTCTGTCTGTACATCCAGGGTTACCCCATCCCAGGTGCAGAGTCCGACACTTCTCCTCCTTGAACTTCTTATGGTTGGTGATTGCCCAGTCCTCCAATTAGTTGAGGTGCCTCTGCAGGGTCTTCCTGCCTTCGAGGGAGTCAACAGCTCCTCCCAGTTTTGTGTCATCTGCAAACTTGCTTGGTATCCCTTCCAATCCTGCATCCAAGTCATTTATGAAGATGCTGTAGAGCACAGGGCCTCAGATGGAGCCCTGTGGAACCCCACTAGTGACAGGTCACCAGTCTGATGTCACCCTATTCACTATTACCCTCTGTGCTCGATCTGTGAACCAATTGCTCACTTACCACAGGATGTGTTTATCCAGCTGTGCTGGACATTTTGTCCAGAAGGATTGTGTGAGAGACAGTATAGAAAGCTTTATTGAAATCCAAAAAGATTACATTAACTGGTTTCCCCTGATCAGCTAAGTGGAATACCTCGTCATAAAAGGAAATCAGGTTTGAAAAGCAGGACTTTCCTCTCATGAAGTCATGCTGGCTGTGACCAACGACCTTTTGGGTGTTTTCGATATTTCCCAGACTAATCTTTGTAACTTTACCATGCACCGAAGTGAGACCAACAGGCCTGTAGTTTCAGAGTCCTCCTTCTTGCCCTTGAAAACCAGGACAATGTTTGCCAGTTTCCAGGCAGCTGGGACCTCTCTGGATTCCCAAGACTGCTTTGTTTACCACAATGCCCTAGGTTGTCTTTATACCCTCATCACCTCAGAAACTACTGAAGGTGCATTTACATTTGCACTGGGGGAGTTTGTCTTGGCAGGATGTCCAGAGGTCTGTTATCAAATATCTTTGCAATGATGAAGTGAATAATGGGGCCTGAACCTGTTGCTGCTCAGAAGCTGCAGACACGGACTTGTATTTGTTTTTACCTCCTCTCCACCAGTGACAGGTTTTCTGCTCTTGCACATTACTTTTCTTCCTCCTGCAGTAATTCGTTCTAAAGTATAGGCAACATATATGCTTTGATGGTACAGACTAATTTTTGGCTCTAAAAACTCAAGAGTAATATCCCTTATGTACATATTTCTGATACATTTAATTATTAACTATTGTAATTGTTTCATTTGAATATCCTTTTTAGAGCTTTTAGTTTGCTCAATGAAATGTGCTGCTTGTGAGGGCATGCTTTAAAAAATAAAACTAGATATATTCAGGGATATTTAGCTTGGGCAAAAAAGGTTTCCTCGCTAAAAATAAATAGTTGTTTAAATATTTGCTACAGAAGAGACTAAATATTTTTCAAATCCCCTTCCCATCAAATATATGTCTCTGAATTCTTCTGGTGGCCCTGCGTGGAACTAAATGTCACAGGGTCAGAACTGTCTAATGTGACAGTAGCAGCATCTGGCAGTGCCTACAGTGCCAGTGTTTGTACAGCCTATTGTGTCATACTGAAAATTGTCAAGATTACAACAATTTTAAAAGCAAAATGAGATAGGTCAAATTAGGTACGACTATTGTGTTCTGAGTAAAATCACAAGTGTGAAAGAATCTTCATTCATTAGCTGCATGTATTAATATTAAAAATGATGATACAACCCTGTGATATTTTCTTAGTTTAATATTAATAGCATAAAAGAGTTTAAAATTAGGAGAAAATATAAACATTTTTCTCACACAAGAGGAAGCAAGTTAGATGGTGTTGAGGACTCCTCCTTTGATGATTTTTGTTATTTTTGTTCCCTTTTATGACTGGATTTCACTGGTGCTGACAACTTCAGTTAATCTGTGATGTGTTCCTAAGAGCTCCAGAGAAAATTAGGTTTCTTTTGTATAAAATGAATGCTAAATGAAGACTCAGGTATGTCACCACATTTAATTTATCACACATGAAGAAGGTAGTGTTTGCCCAAACGTTCTGATAGGAGATTTAGGACACTGCTAATTTGTAGAGTGTTGACAAACTGACAAGCAGACAAAACATTGTTTAAAAAAAAAAAAAGAAAAATAAAACTAAGCCAGTTTGTCTTCAAATAAGGTCTGGATAGTATTGCTGGGTCTGTTTTATATTCTTAAAAATTAAACAGGAATGAAAAGTCAGGAAAAGAGAATTATCAAAATTGATACCAAAACATGTTTAGCAAT
Organism: Dendrocincla tyrannina; assembly: GCA_035047865.1. Lineage (NCBI taxonomy): Eukaryota > Metazoa > Chordata > Aves > Passeriformes > Dendrocolaptidae > Dendrocincla > Dendrocincla tyrannina. The sequence goes on along the minus strand of JAWWMP010000116.1, from coordinate 84,473,866 downwards.
CATCTCCTATATAAAAATAACAAGGTGGGTCTATGATTCAACCTATAATTTTAGAAGACATTTACAAATATAACTGGAAATGAAATACTTTTTAATAACAGACAGATTTCTGTGATATAGTAACCCTCAGATGAAGTTATGTGACTCTGAGAGCAAGTACACTGTGGGGAAACACAATTCAATTTAAATATTTTGAGAAGAAACTAAGAAATGAGATTTGAGAATAGGAAAAAAAGACTTCAACATTAACAGCACATTTTCTGCAATGTGATACAGAACACAAAAAACCAGACACTTTCTGTCTTGTATCCCAAAATGAAATGGTAATATTTCTTTTTTTTTAAATTACAAAGTTTGAAAAAGCATCTGTAGTTTTTGAGATATTTAAAGTTCTGAACGTACTCAACAAATTATTTTTTTAAAGAAAATTAGTCCTTTTCATGAACTTTTTATTTTCCTCTGGAACTGATGTTGTGGTGCCGTGAAAACAAGAAATAATTAAATATCTATATTAAAAGTATTTACAAATGCTGTAGCACAAAAATTAAATGGAGGTAAACTTTTTAGAACAAGGTTCCTATCTTAGAAGCAAGGACATGTCAGAGGAGCAGAGGTCAGAGCAATAAAGGAACACAGAAAAACCCATTCTGTCCTGACGCACCCGAGGAACCAGCCCCTGGCAAATTCACACTTGTGGTTTGAACACAACAGAGGTTATGGAATGCAAAGAAGTACAGTACTGCCAGCTTCCAGCAGAAAGTCCAAACTAATTGGGCCAGACAGTGAAAGAAAAGAAAAAAAAAAAAAAGAAAAGAAAAAACGAGAGACTTCATATTGTCAGGGAGGATAATTTGTAGTTCTGTCTCCCAGGTTGGATTGCTTGCCCCATGTCTGGGGTACATATTTTCAGCTCAGCCTGAATTACTTTTGCAGAATTGCCCTGGACAATCCATTTGTTTAAAAGTACGAAGTCTTAAGTGTTCTTTAGAAGAATGAACAGACGGTGCAGTTTGAAGGAATGTTATTTGAAAATGCTTTTGGCCGGGCCTGGTGCCTCAGTCTTTAGTCACAGCAAGTTGTATCTGATTGTTGCACTGAAACTGCGCCAAAATCCCTCTGGTGAAGAGCAGTTGTTTAGGGAGAAACCCTGGGTAGAACTGGATTTATTTCTCCTTTGGTCTTGTCTTTGGAGAAGAATGCTTTGCCACAGCTCTTTACCAAACTCTGGAGGTGACCTCAGACTTCCCCAACATCCTAGTGCCTTCCACCATCTCCTCATCCTGTGGCCCAGGCAGGAACTATGTGTTTTGCCACCCTTTTCCTTAGGCTGAAGAGATCCATGTCTCACAAGAACCATCTCAAGTCAGTACAGGGTACTGGAAGCCCCAACACTGGCACCACATTAGCCACATCTACCATTGACTGTGTCAAGCAGGAATCAGGAGTATGCATCAACTCATGCTTGCTTATAATCAGCTATTCCTTGAAAAATGGAAAAATCCTTTGAAATTTTTCAAGTGGAGCATAGTAGAGGTGATATATCAATAGTAAATTACATAAAATAAACAGTGAATAAAAATTAAAGGGATAAAAGTATATGCCACACATGTAGCTCAACTACTGATGAAATTAATTTTATAAAGCCCTTTTTTAATTGCTTTTCCAAATGTTGAAATCACAACATGACAGCAGGTAATGCTATTCACAAGACTGATGGCACCACTAATTTGAAGAGAGTGGTATCAAAAGTAAATAATAACTTAGAAAAATAAGCAGAACAAGTGTTCCACAAAAAAAAACCCCAAAACAACACAAACTCCAAGAACCCAAAACCCCAAAACCAAAAAAACCCCAAACCACAATAACAAAAACCCCACCCAACCCAAATATTCCAAATCTGTTTCTATAAGCTTTATCAAACCAAGGAGCACTAATGAATCTATAATTGATAAACTTAAATTTGACTTCAGAACAATTTTTTAACAAACTATGTCTTCTTCTGAGTAAAAGCATAACTTAAATTTTGAATAGCTCAACTATTTTAAGCTATTCTTGCAAGAGGATGGAAAGTGTGAGGGAGATGCATAAGGGCCTGGGAAGACACATACAAGAGTTAAGGATTTGCAGCTTCAGGATTTCGCTGAAATGGAGCCTGCTTTAAAACATTCTAAAGTAATGCTTTTCATCTTTGAAACATATGAAATACAGTGTAAAAGCTCTTAGGACATCTGGGTGAACAAAACTTCAGGATAAAACTCTCTTAATGGATGATACTTCCATGAGTATCATTAGAAAAACCCTCAAATTATGTACACAGAACTTTTCTAAAATAGGGAAAAACCATTTGGAGAAAGGACAGAATTTAGAGGGAAATTAAAAAATTTCCCTCTGACTGTTATGTTCCCCACTGACTTCTTGGAGTCCAGCAGGTAAAACCAACTCTTTCCAGTCTCCAGGTCTCTAGGTCTCCTTGAAGTGTTTCTGTAGCGTGGCTGTGTATCATTTCTGTTCTCAGACTCTGCTTATGTTTGATGGTTTGTTGTTCCTCTTGCTCAGTCTCTTTCCCCTGATAGCCCACCCTGCATCCTGGATGAGCATTTCAGCATTTCATGATGCAATACTGATTGTTTTGTGTCCATTCCATTGGGTGGGACAGATCATTGCCTTTCTCTCCACTGTGTTATATGATTAGAGGTTGTTTTTCTTCATTGCATTAAGCAACCTCAATTAATTCATTTTCTTCCTGAACATTCTGTTTTCTAGGTTACTGATCACTGATCATTTCTACAGTCTGTTCCCTGGACTTGCCACAGTTTGTCCGAATTCTTCCAAGAGAAAGCACCTTAAGCACTTAAGATCAAGATCTGAATTGCTCCTAAGGCGATGGCCAAGCTGAATTTTTACATGTCACTTCTTGGTTCCTTCTGGGAGATTCTCTGGGATTTCGTGCAGGTGCAATTTCTCTGTCAAGTGCATCTCTCAACATGCATCACTGTCCCTTCTTTTGTAATGAAACAGCTGCATCTTAGAAGCTTCAGAAAAAAATGGGATATAGCAGGGCTGAATTGTAACTCCCAAAATATATGGCACTGAAATATTTTTATTTTGGCTGCATCATTTTTTTTTACACCAGATTAATGCTTTTACAGCTTTGTGTCAAGTTATTTTTATTAATTGAATGTTTAATTGTAATATTTTATTATCAGCATAAATTGGTTTTCACAGGAAGTTCACACTTCCCATACTTGAACACATTGGAAAGTACATTTCTGTAATACATCTAATACATCTTAGTACTGTGGCCTAAAATTCCCTCTCACAAGTCCTTGCCTTTGAGGGACAGGAAACTTTAGTCTAAGTTTAGAGCAGTGCTAATACTGTGCCATACCTTCCAAAGGATGCTGGACACATTTATAGGGAATGTGAACAGAAGCAGATTGCATCTGCTTCTAAAATCTGTATGAATAAACTCGTGGAGTACTGAAATACACCCAAACAACAAAATATTTACAAGCAATAATTCTTTTGTAACCTGTCTCTATGGAAGCAACTGTTAGGACTACTAAATGTCCACATGGCTCTGGCTGTTGCAACCCACAGGGGATCTGATTTTGAGGTCTTGGGTGTACCTGCTATAGTATGAAAGCTGCAATATTGCCACCGCCTTGCCAACCCTATACTTTAAAAATGGTGAGTCATGATCTCAAGACATGAAAGAGCTTTATGTGATGGCACCCAGTCAAGCTGGTGCCTTGTTTTGGAACTGCTCCACCACTAAAATGGAGCAGTTCTCTAAAACTAAGCATGCCAAAAGACATGGAAGGCTTCCAGTCTCTAGAGGTATAGTTCAATAAAATCCCAAAATAGTAAAATGGAACATGGGAGTTATTTCCAGGGAGAAAAGTCAGATTGCTGGGTGAAATTGGCTAAAAATGAATTGTGAAAACAAATACTGCTTTCCTCACTTGCATCCTGGCAGGACAGAACATTTTTTGGCTTTTCTTTCAGTCCAGCAACCTTTGGTAGTTTCCAGAGTTGCAGAAAACATACACTGACCCTCTGAGGTCTCCGGGAAAGCCTTCTGTAGGAGCCCTATACTGCTTCTTGACTTCTTGGTTGCTCTGTGCATGAGTATCCATTGGTCTACTCTTGCAGTTGGACACATCTGGCTGCAGATGTTAATTTTTCTGTTGAAAGAGGAGGAATTTCTCCTACCTCTTGAGAAGCTATGCTGATCCAGAGGGCAGCAGCCAGAAAGCAGCATGTGGTCACCCTTCTCACAGACTCCTTAGCAGAATGTACAGTATGCAGTAACCTGAAAACAAAGCAATTAAACTGCCATACCCATCTGTCATCACTTGAGATTTAAGGCAAATTTATTCTGAGCAGTGAAATCAATGATGCCTGATTTCCTAGAGATTTATTCCCCTCGTTGCAGTCCCACTATTTCAGTAAACCTATTTTTCCTGTAATGGCCCCAGGGTAAGCCTTATGCCTCGTTTGGTGCTGTGTGGCTGCTGATGTCTCTGGCCAGCAAGCACACACTCCTTGGCCAACAGGAAGTTGCAAAAATTCAATGTATGAAAACGAAGTTTTGTTTTCCATTCGTCCATACATCAGGAAGTTTTCTTTAAACCAAAGTGATTTTCATAACTTTAGGGAATTATCTATTGAGACTTCAATTCGTTTTTTTCATCTACATAAAGCTAATAGGTTCCAAAATTACTAGAAAGGAAGGGGCAGACATATGGTTGGACACATACAGAGAGACAACTAGATGTCATATACATATTAAACCAATTTCTGGATGACACTAAATTAAAATACTATCTTACAGTGTTTTTTTATTTATGTCTTCCTTAATAACCCTTTACTGTTCACTTTGCTGCCACTTAAAAATTTTAATATATTTTCTTTTAGTCAAAGCTGAGCTTAATCATTGGATTTAAAGGATGCACTGCTGTCTGGAACTTAAAACAAACAAATGTAAAACTTGTGACAAGATAATGAGATCTGGCAGGACTTTTGCTCTGCAGCTCTGGTCACAAGGAGCAAAGTCTATCAAAGAAATCATGTCTTGTTTGATCTCTGCTTTTCTCTCCTTTCCACTGGAAGAAACACATTACTGTAGTACCCAGAGCTCAGGCAGTTGTAAAGTTGTAAAGTGTAACATGCACTAAACTTGTTTTTATAATTCAGTTAAAAGACCTTCTTTGCAAACAAAGTTCAGGAGTTCCTGGGTTTACTTTTTGTGTAGTGTTAGCATTCTCATACAGTGGTTTCACAATCATTAGGGAATTAAAAAATTGCTTAGTTAAGTATTATGGTACTTATTGTTCTGTTAGAGTTCTGGCACTTTTGCAAAGTAAAAGAGCATATGATTATTATACTCTAAATAAAAAAAAATTGAATGAGTATATTTTGAAAAGAAGGGGTGAGTATAATGTCCATCTAGAAAAGCCTCTCAGCAAATAAGGGGGATCGAATAAGAGAAGGAAGGACATAAAAAGGGTTGACAAAAATCTCCAGAAGAAGTCAGTGTAATAGGTTCTGTTACATTCTGGTATTTTTCTTCTTGCAGTACCTCTGCAAATTTCCTTCATGACTGTTATATTAATTAGTAGCCGGTTTTAATACTTCATATTTGAATAATAATGTAAAGTAAGGCAAAATGCAAATACAAGATCTAAGTCTAGTGTAAATTCACGCGTCAAGTATTATTAGAAGACTAGGTGGAAACTAGCTGCCTGAAAAAAGAAATTAATCTGAGTGGTATTCTCTCATCTGCGGTGCCTGTATACTTGTATCTATACATGCATACATGCAAATGTACATGTTTTCCCACTTTTACAAAAAGTGGGAAACACAATATAAGAAGTAAAATCAGCTGCTCTTTATTCTTACAAATACAATACAAATTCCCATCAATGCCAGCAAAGTCATAAGTAAAGCAAGTTTCATTGAAATCAATACATTCTTCCTAAGAAGATTATATATTTTATTTAAAGAAGCCCTTTTAAAGATTGTCTTTTGAAAGACTAACATCTTTTTAAAGATGGTCTTTTTCAGTTTACCTCTTCCCCGGGAGATGAATTGGATAGGGAAATATTACATGAAGAAGTTACATGATACATATTTTGGGTGAAGCAATAAAACTTGGGCCATTCAAGATCACCCTTTGACAGGCATTATTTATGACTTTGTATACTGACTCTGAAAACCTAATAAAAGACAGAAAAATTTTAGAGTATCTTTACAATTTTATGAATAGGTGGTCTTCATTACATTTTTTTACTGGTTTCTTCTTTTTCCTTAGCTCCCAACACTTTTTCTAGTACAATAAGTATATTCAGGGACCGTCCTTGATGACCTCAAAGATTCCTACAGGTTTTTAGAAGAAATAGTGAAAGACACCTGTAGTGGACAGATTTTTTGCCTTCTGATGGTGAATATGACCATTAACCTTCCTTCCACACCGGGTGCACAGGCTAAAAAAAAGTAACTCTTTTTTAGGCATGGAGCCCATGAGGGTGCTAACCTAGATCAAGCGGCAATATCTTATAATTTTAATGGCCATTAGTACAGGTCATATATTGACAGCAAGGCTACCAAGAGTTAAGAAAACACACATCTGCTCTGCTTTTAAATGCATTCCAGGTTTCCCTGCATATTTTCAATCTTTGAGTTGACTTTGAACGTTGCCTAATAACACTTTGTTTTTTAATATTAGAAACATACATGGTCTTGCTGTCTTTCTTTGGTTCTAGAGAGAAATCACAAAATCAAACAGAATGTCCAAACGCTAGTGTAAGCATCAACAAAGAAAGGGAAAAACCTATGCTCATAAGAGCTGTTCATCACCTAGGAAGTGCTGAAAGGGAAAAAAATCTGGAGTATAAATGCAGAAAATATTTAATATTTTCTTGTGATTTGATGTAATCAAACTAAATCACAAGTGTAAGGCTTCTGTTTGATAAGAGAGTTTTCTGAAGTGAGATGCAAAGGTCCACAGATATCTTTGAGGAAACAGGATAAGTCAGAATGTGAAAATAAACTGAATACCTGCTGAAAAAAGTAAGTGAAGAATAGGGTAAAATTTGCTCACCTACTTAAAAGAAAAAAAGTATCAATTTTTAATTTTAATTTTTTAATTCCTGAAACTAAGAATCTGAGGAGCTGACAATTTTGTAATGCTAGTAATTTCTGTTCGTATAGAAACAGAATTTGTAAGGTGACAAATGCACACTTTCTTTTTGTGTTTTAATCTGTTTATACATTCTCATCTTGAAACTTTAGAAATCCATTTTAAAGAATAATAAAAGGAGTACTTTATGCTAAATTTCTACAAAATGCAATATAGGTTTGCTCTAAACAGCCAAATTATTGCCCCTGAAGGCAAGAAAAGAAAAAAAGGTATACTTTAAGGAGCAATATTCTCATGTCAAACCAGTGAACCTCACAACTTTCTTGTGTAAAACCTTGTGATGGAACTCAAAGGAAAATTTATCTTGAAGGTAGATAGACCACATAAACATACTATTTGTTATAGGAAATCATGTCGGTATGTATTTATTTAACTTTATATTACTTTATAATATGCAGTGCCTAGGTAAGAAATAGTTTAAATGAGCAGAACTTCAGGACATGTGATTTGCTTATGAGTACATGAATATTGTTTCAAGCTGAAGATAAAACAGGGAAAGAAGCAATGTTTGTGTTGCACATCAGCCTTCATTATTATGTGTTCATTATTATACTATTTGTACATGCTATTGCTAAGTATATTTCACCTAAGGCTCTAGAATGCTTAGAAAGACGCTTTCTGTCATTATTCTGCAAATCTAAAGAATGAAAGTGACAAGCTGATAATTTTTATTTTGGAGATTTAGAAAATAACTTTGGAAATATAGTGCCTTTTTCAGGTTTTGGTGTGCAATAGCTGAAATAAGAAACCATAGTAATTTGTTTTCTGTGCATGTTCTTACAAAACTGAGGTATATTATAAATTGAGCCCAACTATTCGTGGGTCAGAAACTGCCTTATCTAGAGATTTTAGAAGATGGAAAAGTAGAAATTCTCTCCAGTTTCTACAAAGTGATAAATGTGAGACGTTCCTCAGGGAGGGCCTGACATGTTGTGCAGGAAAGGCCTGTATGGTGGAAACAAAATATACGTCATGAGGCTGGAGACCGGGGCAAGAACAGAGCAAGAGCTCCTGTCCTGCAACCCGACTCAGGGCAGTAAAGGAGTGCACATTTGGAGGCAATCCTGTCCCCTTGCATCAGACACTGAATCTGACAGTCACGTGCTGGTAGTGACTCAATTGCAGCCACAGTTCAGGTCTCTAGTCTTCATGAAAGCTTACAGTCTTCCTCTCTTGTGTGGTGAGATGTTCCAGTCACATGAATGCACTGATGGTGATGCAGCAAGGGCTTGGCTTCTACTGGCCATTGCAGGGAACTGGGTACACGGTTAGCTAAACCTTTAGTGTGAGTCAGTATAGCACACGTTTCTATATTTATGTTACTAAATGCAACTCTTTATCCATAAGCAATATAAAATGTAAGGAGTGTATTTATAAAATAATTAAGGCATGTATAAAAATCTTCAAGATGTATAAACTTGTCCAGCTCCACCCAGTCTGTGAATTGACACATGATGAAGATCTACTCAGAGGATTCAATTCTCTGTTGAAAACAGTGCAACACAGATGAACAGATTTATAAAGCACAAATATGAAAGTTAATTTTCTGAGGTGTCTGGTTTTAAAACATAACATTCTTAAACATGAAATATTTAATTGAAGTCATCAGATTTCAGGACAGCAGAGAATGAAATATTTAGACAGATTTCAAGAAGCATAAAATGATTGATTCAAAATAACCAATTAAACTTCCATTACATATTGTAAGAAAACCCATGTAAAGTGTTTCCAGTGAAATATGGATGTAGATGAAGTTCAGATGTAAGAATATTTTGTTATGAACATAATACTTGGCCCGTATTTGCTAAGGTTTGCAAATAGAATTCCACCAGAGTCAACATAAAGCAGTCAGTGGTTCAAATGAGAAAATAATTCACCTAGAAAACTTTTGTCCTGATTTTCACTACCTAGAATTAAACTGCTGAGAAAAGTTTATGTAAACCAGGAATAAGGAAAACTTTGACTAGAAATTAGTCTAACCTGACAATCTGCATCCAAACCCTTTCTTACATGACAATGACTGAGCTGTACAAATGTAAAAATCTCCATTTAAAATAATACATACTTGTTATTTGATTTGGGGCAAAGTTGCAATGGGAAAGGAGCCCTCTGGAAATTTAGGTAAAATCAGTTTCATACATGAATTCTTGACATTAAGAGAAAAAAATTCTTTTTACGAGAACAGCTCATTCTATGAGAATTCCACACATCTGGATTTAAAACTTTCAAAGAGTATGTAAGACTTTGGCATTTTTAAACATCCAAACTAACTGCCTTCCTGAAATGACGGCCATGCAACACATAGTAAACAAAATAGAACTGTTCCAAGAAATGAGGTTAATGTTCTTGGAAGAAAAGGAATTATGACTAAATGTAAATGTGTAAGAAGTTATTGGAGGAAAGCCAGTGGAGTGAGGGATGTGAGGCAGAAAGTCTTCTGTAAGCAGTGGCACATTGAAGCTGGAACAAATATCAAGAAGGCCAAAAAGGCTAGTCTTTTCTGGAAGTACTGCTCAAAGCTATTTGACTTGTATGTCTCTTCCTTTCAATTTTTTTTTTTTTTAATAACTTTATTATTCTGATATCCATGAGTACTGTTTCTAAACACCTTTGGCAGACCTTGAATTCTTTTAGAGGTAAATATGTTCTATCTGTGTAATATTCATTCTATGACGGATAAATTAGTTGGTATATGGCCTAAATTTAGTTATTTGGATATAAGTAATAAGTTTGGAAGTGACAGATAGATGTTGAGTTTGTCCAGAGGATGCACACCTTTTCAGATGGAAGAAGGGAGTAACAGCTGACAAGTCCAGGTGAACTCTTTCCCTTCGGTTCTATTTATGTAAAAACCTAACATTGTATCTTTCAAATTTCACCTTTATTAAAAATGAAAAATCAAGTTACAGGCATTAAAGTGGATTTGTGTTTCATTTACAACCAGATTAAAGCAGTGCAAAGAGTGCACTTTAATAATTTTAGAAGACTTGATCTCCAATACTCTAAAACTTTGTTCTGTGTGATATTTATCTAAAACAGACAGCAGAGACAGATGTTGTTGGTTTGGTTTTTTTTTTCCCTCACTGCATGGAAGGCATGGAATTTCTCCAGGGTAAAAAGATACAGAAAACAAGAGGAAACATATTTTCTTGGTGCACACATTTTCTGCACTTGACTTACTAAACTGGAATATTGCAATCTCCAGATGTTCCTGCTTTGAAATAGTAGATATGGAATAAAGCACCCATGGTGGGAAAACACTTGAAAGTGACATCAAATATAATCTGATTTTTATACCTTTGGAATTCCACAAGAAAATTGAATCATGCAGGTGTTTTTATTGTTTTGATGTATAAACAGGCTATGTTTTAATGGTACCCTTTTAGAAATGTGTAAATAAGTACTCAATAGAAAAAATTGTACAGCTCTGTGTAAAAAAAAATGAAAACACAACAGAATAAAGATCAAGAAATAGGTTAATTGGGGAAATAATGCTTCATAGGAAATTTAATTTCTATTCAAGTTCAATAATAATGAATAAAAGGACCTAGTGACATAAAGCTTACAAAGCAGAGCAAAGGAATGCAGTAACATATTTGCATTTCTTTAACACTACGTACTTCATAGGTCTATAGTATTCCCTTTGGCTCTATTTAAATTTATTAGTCAGCTAGAAGTGAATAGAATCCCAGAAGGACTGGGCATGTTATGACCATAAGGTTAATATTATGAGCAGAAGAGTGGTCATTCCACTTAGAAACACAAAAATAAGATATTTGGTGAAACTAATTCAAATCATGGAACACGGGTAGCCAGTGACTTGCAACAAGGACATGCCAAAGCCAAAGGGCAACATGAATGGCAAGCTCTAAGGGCTAACTGCCAATGGAACGTGGCAGCAAAAAACCCCAACAACATTTTTGAGTTAAGGCATAAAAGAAAGCCCCCAAAAAATGTGTTGTAGTGCAGGGTGATTGAAACTGCAGCTGCATACAGCACCTAGATCATATCTGGACTGCTCCACAATTCCCAACGTATCACCACTGGGAACACATACAAAAATAGTATTGGATTCATGAGGAAAGTTTAAAATAGCTAGATAAAACATAACTTTGCTGAACACTGACAATTGAGGCAGACATGGTAACTGAAAAGTTTTTAGGGATGTTTTCTTCAATTGTGTGTGGTTATGAACAATAGGGAAGAAAAATTTAGGCTGTTTGAAGTAAAATTATTTCAAGGATAAGATGTAATTGGTATATGAAAACCATATGGGAAGAGTCTAGTACACTTAAAACAACAAAAAAATTACTAAATGTAGAAAACAAATCCATAATTACAGAAGGATTAAGTGGACAAAACAAGACATTTTTTTGGTACTTCTAACTGTATGGCACATGCTCATCTCTGAAAAGGACTTTTTATCCTTTTTTTTTTTTTTTTTGAAAGTAAAGTGTTTCAGTTATTGCTCCATTTGTTTTAACCAAGAGCTAGCTACTTAGGACTCTTATTATCTGCTCGGAAAGAGAGATCAGCTGTTCTTTTCTAAGTTTTCATATTCGTGCTTATCTGGATAAGGGCTATATTATGAACGTAGAGTAGAGACTAGAAGAAAAAAATCAGTCTTCATAAAAACTGAGCTTGGCTGATATCCACAGTAAATGCACAGCAACCATGTAAGAATGACCTGAAAGCACACATATAAGGGTGATAAAAAGAAGGAAATGTTTTCTTCAATGTTTATATGACAAAAGATCTGTACCTTTAAGTCTATAATCTATAGGACAGACTATACATCTTTTCCTTCTGGGAATTTTGCAGGTCTTGAGGCATTCAAAATTATCCAGAATTATCCTTCAGGTAGGTCTGTGACTGCTGGACTATGGTCCATGATAACACTTCTTTAGACTGGTCTTTTAAAGAAGGCTCTCCAGTTTGTATTTGACTTGGAGACTGATAAAAGCATCTCTCAAGAAGTGTAAGGAGGGAAAAAATACGTGATCCTCATACAGTGACATCTACTGGCACTCTCAGACCAAGCTTCCTATGCAGCTCCCTGTGGCTCACACCTTGGTTAGTATGTCGTGGCAGAGTGAATGTTACGTACAACAGGTTGGTTGAGTGCAGTGGCAGCAGGCAGAACAGGGTGTGGGACCTAGGAAACCATCCTGAGTCCTACAGTTTCAACCGGGCAATAAAGTGCAATGTTTATTTGGAAGGAAATAGTACAGACTCTCCTTTGGCCCTCCTTTTAATTGTGTTAAATGGCTTGATTGAGAGGATGGTGAAGACATGGTTTGGCTGATACTTACACTGCTTATTTAGAAGACCCACAGTGACATCTCTGCCATATCCAGGCTCATGTACAGCTACAAATGGACTTAATGATCCAGTTCAGGGTGCTTCTGAATTTGAAAAGACAGAGTTAGAAGACTTTTTTCCTCTGGTGATTTCTTCATGCACTTCTTTCTAAAATAAAAATTATATTTCTTTCAAATGAAATCTTTACTCTGTAATTGATTTAAAATCTTGTATTACACTGAAAGTAAACTCTATACCACCTCTTTTTGCACATAAACCTTTATCTACTTCTATTTGTCATGTACAAGTATCTGAAAATAACTATTAATAATTTATGGAACAGAATGTTCATATTTTAGAAAAATAAATCTCCTCACTCCAAAGGCTTAAATAATTTTAGCCTGAAATGATCCTTTGTTTCAATAGTCTGAAAAGAAACTTTCTACTCCCACAGAAAGAGGTAGAATAGGTCTACATATTTTTATAACCCTCAGATTTATGTCAGAAAATATAGGAAGGATATGTAACTGTAAATCAAAAAGATTAGGACTCACATATGAATGAACTTTCATTTGGGTATGGGTTACAAGGTCAAGCAGGATAACTTTGTTTGTACTAATGCATTTTATCTTTTGTTGAATACTGAGGAATTATGAAGCAATATTTATAGAAAGTATTTTTGGTATGTCTTAGGAGTGCAGTATATTTCCTTCTAAATTCCCCGGTCAAAACATTTTTCTAATCTCATGCAGAAAAAAAGGACTACATTTAATATTTGCAGCTCTGCAGCATAATTAACAGAAGTTTGCCCTCTTCAATTTTTCATTTATAATTGTCTGATTTAAAGCTATCTGTGGAAATTCTCTGGCACTAATTGTACTTCCATGGCCAGATAAAACAGGTGAGAGTAGTCCAAAGAGGAGATGTCACTTTTCAAAGCATTATAATCACTCAACAGAAATGTTTTTCCAAGAGTCCATACTTCAAAGTATTACCAGTAAACCTTTAGTGACAGTATTCGTAATGTATCAGAAGACAACGCAAATGAAGCCTCAATGCCTGAAGCCTTTTCTGTGTTATTAGCACTTTTGGTGCAGGAGCCATCATTTGCTCCCAGCAGTAGTCACTAATCTGTGACCTTTCTGGTCTGATGAATTCATCAAAGTTGTGCTAAGAAAGTCTGCTCTTTTAACCTTGCCCTTTTGGATTGTTCTTTGATATTTGCTTCATTTTTATATGAAGAAATTACATTTATCTTAAGATTATATTTAGTCTGATAGCTTTAAATTATTTTACTTCCTATAGACCAAATCTATCCAAGTTGTACCAAGTTTCGTGAAATATCTGTGAGCAACTTAAAAAAAACCAAAACACAAAACCACAAAACCAAGCGACAACACAAACCAAACCAAGAAAACCCTACTGAAATATATTATCATTCATGAAATCATTTGGTGCCTTTGCATTTATCCCAGGTAGGATTGGCCCCTCATAGAATGCTCTGGGTACCTGTGATTTGTTGGCCTAATTGAGAAAGCAACTGAATGTCATTTGAAAGGCAGAAAAAGCCATTACTGAAGCCTTGGGAGAGCTCAGCATTTCTGAGGAGTTACATTTCAAAATCAGATCCAAATTGAACTTTTGAACTCCAGCATCTACCTATTAAATTCTGTCCTGTGCAATGTCTTGGATAGTGCTCAAATTAATGAGAATCTGCATGCAATTGGCTACTATTAATTTTACAGCCAAGATTGAATGTCCCTGCTGTAGAAATGATTTTAAGCTAAATAAATCAGTAAAAAAAAAGATTACGTAGCCTTAAAAAGAATGATGGTGGAGAAGAAATGTGTTTTGAAGTATATGAACCTTAACTGATTTCTCATTTGACTATATAAGTCTCTGAATTAATCAGTGTCATCTTTGTCCTGAAAACTCCCTTGAAGTAAAGGTAAAAGAAAGTCATTTTAGGGCATTGCTTTCATTTAGGAACATTATTACTTCAGTAAAAAGTAAGTTCTAGTGAATATAATGAAGGTTTTAGACAAGTTCACTTTATGTATAAGATAAATGTCACAATGAAAAATGCTAATTTACTGCTAGTAATAGTACATTTTCCAAAGAAGCCAAAGCTAAAACTGGCTGAAATCAGTATTGCAGTTATTCCACACTTCTGATTAGGGCACTATTATTTATAAGGCAAGCTAGCTAAGTGGTTGCTCATGTTAGGTACTGAAATCAGAAAATACTGCTCTGAGTCTGAGGTTTGCCTGCAGTGACTCACAGTTTTCTTTCAAAAATGAGATATTTTTCCTCTCCCAGCACCATTACTCAGGCTGTGGAGGGAATGAGCAGTTCTAATGAAAGTGATCGATTAAAAAGACATTTGATGCAGTTGTTTTTGTCAAAGTTAGCTTACTGTGCCATAGAGCAGATGTGAATGCATGCTTAATAAAGAAACTATCCTCCAGTTAAACGCTTGGACTTTCTTAGACTGCATTCTCTGTACAACTACACTGAGAGACAAAAGAAGAGACAAACAAGGCCCAGGAGGTGTGTTTTAGCCACTCATGCTGGGATGTGGCAAATCATATTCTGAATGTGACCACAACTCCCTACTGATAATATGGAGAACACTTGGGGTTAATGTCTTCATCCTCTGGAATCACAGATAATTAAAGACTGCCATAAATTTTCAAAGAAAGTGTACATCCATTAAAATGGCTGAATGAAATACCTGAACATTGTCTGAACACAAATCTTTCTTGCAAATTATTTTTATTCAAATCCTTAATGTCAAATATATTTTTTAAAGCTTAAAATTCCTCTTTCAAGATAATCTTCCTAAAAGAATGCTTCAGATCAAAAGGTATCTTACAAATCCAGCTATTTATTTATTCACTAAACAAGAAACACACAACAAAAATTATCTAAATAAAATTATTTTAGTATTTTACTAATTAATTTTAGGTTCATCTACAATATTTTACTTCTGAATTGGTTTTGATTTGGCTTTGCTACAGAAATAAATATTCTACAGACATGTATAGTCTCAAAAGTGAAACTTGCAAAGAAAATTTGGAGTTAAGGTTAAAACCAAAACTGTTGTCAACACTGAAAGTTAAAGAATTCTCAGATGGTTTTAGGATACACTATTGTTTTGATTCTTCTTCTTCTTATAAATCTTCTCCTTACTAATATTATGCTACTAATTACTGCTTCAACAGTCTTTATTCTTGTTGGATGTGTCCTAACAATATATCAAAACTTGAATGTATTTTGATGAGAGAATATGCTGGAGTTTTTTTGTTGCACATCAGGTCCTTGTGGAGCACAGTCCCTTGTTCTAAGTGGACTGCAATAAAAGGATGCACATGGAAGATCCACATTACAAGATTGTAAGAGCAACACAGAATCTGTCTTTAGTAGGAAGAATCTGGACACTTTACAGGGGAACTGATCCGGCTGTCAGTTTCATAATGAGACAGTAAAAGGGCTGTGCACTTGTTCCCCAGTCTACTCAGATACCCCGTTACTGGCCCATTCCCCAGTTCTTTACAGTGTGCTATTCACCATCTGTCTTCTTATCTGATTGTGTGGAAGTGCAATCCTTCTCTGATTTCCTCATGGTGGGACAAAGTTCAGCTTTGCCCTTCTGCAGACCTCAAGCTGCTCTTCACCGCAGCAATAAAGGACAATGAATTGCAGTTAGATATAAGGTAAGCACTGAAGCCTCCATTAACCCATATATTATGCGCTGGAAGTTATAGCCTCAGTTGAAATTTCTGTTTCTGTTGTTGAGGAACTTCCTAATGACAGCCAAAGTACTGATTCATCCCCCGACTCTGTAGTGCAATATATCTACTCATTCTTTCCATGTCCTTTGGAGATACTAAGTCGCAGAGCATTCCAGTAACCACCTATCCAAGGCAGTAATGACTGCTTTTTTGTGCTCTACAGCTTGTAGGAATTCAGGATGAAAGGAAGACAGGACCATATGTGTCAGGACCAAGTGGAGATGCTCCCTCACTACCTGTACACAGGGGACAGGTTGCGCAGCCTCCAGTGGAAGTTCCTCACAAGCGGTATGGATGCAATGGCAAGAAATGATTCCAGTTGTTTTGAGAACCACCAACCAGCCTTGTGGCTTCCCAGGGGCCCTGCGATTCCCGATGTTGGCACAGCAAGTCCTCTGGCTGCAACAGCAACTATACTACAAAGCTTCACAAGAAATAACCTGTGGTTTTGTGTGACTGCAGGTTTTGCTGCTAGGCACAACTGGTGCTGTAATGCACGTTTGAACATAATCTGGTTTGGATTGTAGCTGACCTGTCTGCTTGAGGAGGTTTCTCCTTCAGCAGATGGTAATAATTTTGTACAGTTAGACATTTACTGAAAGACGCGTGCTGACTGCATGGTAACCATGTGCATCTTTTACTTGCATAGCACTGCCAAAACCTTCCATTACCCTAGTCTGCCTAAAAAAACTTTGGGTCCAGAATGCAACACAGAAGGGGACTTGCACGGATTTTTGCCAGCACATCCTAGTAAACTTGACATTGCACAGATTTAAAAGCTTGGATGCTCAAGTGTTAGCAGCAAATACTGTAAAGCCCTTTTCTCAGATCTGCTCACTAACTGAAGACAGACAAAATTGCTAGTTCTTCATTTAGGAGATGTCATTGAATTCCAGAAAGTGCACAAAGCACTATGAACCTCTTTCTGGAAGTTCAAACCTTGTACTTTGTATTAGAATTTTTGAGTCCTTTCCTATGTCAATGTCACACATGCACATGGAAACATGTTAAATGCATTCTGGATACTACATATACAATCTTGCACATCACAAACTCAGCCTTAGAATTCAAGCCACAGAACTTATGTCAGAGAAAAAAAAATGGTACTAAATAAAAGTCTGTTTTGAATTCTGTAACAACACTGATAGCAAAATGTAAGAATAAACAAACCTCAGGACTTTAAATTTCTTCTGTCTCTTACTTCTCTAAATCATTTTTCACACTGTAAAAAATTACAAACGTTTAAAAAATAGAGAAGAAAGCTGCCAGATAAAGAAAACAACAAGTAATATCACCTCAACACATGGGTTAATGTATTCAGGTGAAACTTTCTTTCCCTTATACCTAGAAATGCATTCTTCTTTTGTAGAAAGACCTAAACATTATTTAGGTCAAACTGAATGGTAACAGTTGTGTTCTGTATGTTTTGTACTTCTTTTGTAGAAAAAATGTTAGTACCATTTGTCAGTAATACAGTGATGGATGAGGCAGAATCTTAAAGTACAAAAGTCACAATCTAGAGATGAAAAGGATTATATAAAACTGATGACCATGTAAATACTTACATGCTAGATGCATAGCTATTTGAACAGAACTTTGGCAGCTGATTATTAAAGAAATGGAAAGGAGCGTCATTCCTTTCTGCTTTAGGATCCATATGGTGCCTGAATTCAGAGTGTGTCAGGGAAGAAATCCTTTCCAGGGAGTAGCCACTTATGAGGATGAAAGAAATATGTGCTGGGAAGATCCACATGAGAGCAACATCAGCAGGGTAAAGGGAGGAATTAATTGACCTTTTCCACATATTGCTGTTTTGAACAAACCTGCTGAATGTGAACGTGTTTGTGCCTGTTTCTGCCTTTTCTCTTAACAGACCAAATGATGTGAGAGAGCTTCCAAAAGTGAAAACATGAAGATGGATCCACTAAGTAATGCATCTGTGGACTTCTGTACACAAATGTTCTTGCAGAGTTTTAGTGCAAGAGCAACAGCTCTGTATGCTCATGAAAATGCTGTACTTTGAGATAAATAAATCGATTGACCTAAGCCATAAATGTGTACAGGGCAATTAGAAAACATTGCAGAAAGAGATCTTACTAAAAAGAAATGAAAGAATAAATAAATAAATAACATAATTGAAGCAGTGCAGGAGCTAAGCACCCTGCTTGTAAGAAAAAATGGTTGGGGAATAGGGTCCTTAGTATTTGAAAGGAGATACCTTGCTGCAGTGAATTCAGAGTTTGGTGCATCTGCCTTGGGTTGGGAATTCCTCACATGGAAAACAAGAACCAAGAACACTCAGATCCAGATGTAAATTTGGGACGGGGAGCAAAGGTAATTTAGCCAGTCACAACTGCTTAGGAGGCACAATTGCTTGCTCAAACAGTGTGGGTTTGTGACTGAATGTTGAATGAATGGGAAAAAATCATAATCATTCAGACCTGTCTTACCTTAATTTTTAATAAAAATAAAGTTCTACTTTATTTGAAAGGATTTTCTTTATTTGAAGAAATAAGTAAATAAAACTCAAACAAATATTAAAATTTGTTATGGGAAACAAATTTTAACAATTCCACATGTTTTAAAGATATTACTAAAAGAAGCCAAATTTTCTCAAATACAGTATATGATTTTTGTGTGCATTGTTCATTGCTCAACACTTCAGATAATTCAGAGTATTCAGGCATTCTAATGACAAACAGATTTGAATAAATGAGAAAAATATGTAAATGCCATTGGCAGCTACTTGTAATATTCCCCTAAAACAATCATCCCAACTCACAAAAAGTAAAATTCTTTTATTTAATTTCATTTTGTTTTGTTTAAAACCAATATCCCATATTGTTTTGAGTGAGCAGGAATCTTGGGAATAATTCACAACATCAATGTTTATATGACTTTAATTTTTACTCACTATTATAAAAATAGTAGATATTTAGCATATTTGAAAATTAAGCAATTTTTGCTGTCTAACTTTAGAAAATGATGTTTGGACATTTTAGGTGTTATTTTATTAAGCAGTAAGCTACAGAAATAAAAAGTCCACATTATATATATAGAATTCATTATACAGCTTATATTTCTTCATTCTTACAGGTATTTCTCTTACACTCGGTTGACCTTTCTGTTGGATTGAAGTATTTAGCAACTTAACACCTAACTCATCATTCTGTGATAACCCAGCAAAGACTGGAAAGTGTTGCCTCTTTTTTTCTTTATTATCAGCAAAGAACAAAAAAAAAGTAAAAGGCATTCATAAGCATATATAAATGGATATATTTAACTAGGACATATTTTTTCCTACATAGATCTATCACCTCTTTCCATCAAATGTGTTTCTTCATTGCATTTTGCAAGTCTAGAGAGAGAGATTTTCAGAAGAAAGTCATTCCAGCATACGAACAACTAATTTGGAGCTATTTAGGGGAAAAAAAAAAAGAAAGAAAAACAAAGATGTTTCAGATCTTTACAGAGATCTTAGCACAGTGGTACATGCGTTTTAGCTGCAGTCCTTGGCACTGCAGTGCTAAAAAGTGATTGATAAAGACTGTTATATGGTGAAATGCCTAATTAAAGAGGCACATCTTGCAATATCCTTGTGTCTCACACGGCAGCTAACTAAAACAATTTGGACTCAGCCTGTTTTGTGGTTAATTGACATCTTGAACTCATGGCCCTTCAGTGCATGAGTTGTCCTAATTAAAAAAAGATTTTCATACCATTTCTACCACTGCATCCAAAGATTATATTGGCCACACAGTCAGTAGAAATGTTTCTCTCAGAAACCTCCCGTCTTATGCCTCATAGGACAAAGAGGTTTTGTACAGTTTTAAAAGCAAAATTTCAGAGCAGGATATTTACAAAAGACCTTATTTTATAGATGGCAGTAAATAAGATATCAGGATGCAACAAGTTAAATGTGTCTTCAGGAACAAAAATGAAACCTGTAAGAATTACAGGGTTGGTCACCTTTTGAAGATGCACTGTAATCTCAATTGACTGTTAATCATGTGGGTCATATAAAGTTGGTTGGCTTTTTTTTTAATCCTGAGTTTACAATCTTTGTATTCCTAGACAGGCACTAAACCATAGTAGTGCAGATGAGGAATTTCTAGCGCTACAGTGCTAATTATGATTTCCAGTGGAGAACTTCTGGACTTCCTGTGTTGGTGGTGGATCAGTGTGTGGAAGGAGAGCTGTCTATTTGTTAACAGAAATTTATTTACCTTGTCCTCTAGCCATGATTCTGGGAGGACTTACTGGGGCTATATAATCATAAAGGCTCAGTTCAACAATTCTTACACTGGCAGCTTCTATAGTATAACCAAAAGTAGCTACATCCAGTCAATACAACAATACAGTGGAACTGCAAGCAAAAAGAGTTGAGGTAGAATGTCTCAGTTATGTTGTTTCCTTCCACGCACCTACTTACAGTCCCTGTGCCAGTGCTCCCCACTGCATAGTGGGGGTTATCCTTAGGTTCCCACTGTGAAAGAAAAAACCAACTTTTTAGAGCATTGTTATTTTGAACATTCAAATTATGACTGATAGTTTCCTTAATATTCTTAAGTGATTGCATACACTGACAGATTATTCAACTAAATTGTAAATAGGTGAGACAGGCAATATAACTGTGGGCAGAGTTCTGTGCTAAAAAGCACGAGAAGCAGCATTTTTTGCATCTGAAAATCAAGATATGGGGCAAATGAAAGCAATAAGAAAATCTAACAACTGCACAAAAGGCAGCAGAATGTAGCATACACCAACAGGCAGAAAGACAGCTGAGAAGTGGAAGAAGGTTTTAATTCCTACTGCTTACCTACGACCTGTCTGAAAACTCCTCTGCAATCCTTTGGGAAGACTTTAGTATGCTCTTTTTATTATATTTTTTAAAAACAATTGGGATCTCTTGCTTTCACAGCAAGAGGAATGTTAAGCAAGGCCACAGGGTCTCCCTGTGCCTTGAAGCAAGAGCTTGAATCATCTGGCTGATGGATGTGTTTTATTCCTTGGGACAGCAGGGAGCTACAGGCTACGCTCTAGCTGCCGGGCAAATGTTTATGGTGTACTTCTGCACTTACCACCCTTCTTGTTGACTCTACAGTGTGTCAGATGGAATATTAATATCTGAGCTGTAGTTTTCACTATTTGATTGTTGGAAAAAAGGTAAATGCTTCTGACTATTGTTTAAAAACAGAGTGAAAGGGTGATGTTCAGTAATTGGTTGAAGTGGCACTTCATCATGGGAGAGCTTTTCTCACAGTGGGCAAAGGCTGTGACACAGCATTGGTGCCTTCAGGAGGCACTCTCTTACTCATTAAAGACAGGCAGCAGTGAACTTTGAAAGCCTATGCCAATGGACTTAAAAATACACAGGTGTTTAAGTGATTTAAAATGAAAACTGTAATACAATATTTGTATAGAAATAGCTCGAAAGACAGCAAAAGAACTAATTGTCAATAATTCCCAGGATCTGGAAATTAAACCAGACTTTCTGTGATGCAAAAATAAACTGAGCTATTTGGCTTTTTCTGGCTTCATAAAGCCCTTGAACCCCTAGTCCCATGGGTATAGATAGCTTTGATTTCACTGAACCTATGCTACCTAACATTGCATTTGGAGTTCCTAAGACAATACTTGGAGGAAAGTTATAGACAGTTTATTAGAAAAAAATATTCTTTTTACCTTGAAACTACTCATCACTATTTTATCCTTTTTACAACTGTCTAATGGTGTGTTTAAAGATCATTCTTTATTAAATACTATTTGTATTTTATTTCACTACAGCCTTCATTCCATGTTTGACTCCTATGGCTTCAAAGAATGTCTTGTCTGTAGTTATTCCAATGATAAGGCAGGAGGCAGTAAATGTACAAGTGAAAAAAAAAAAAAAACAAACAAAACAACTTGGAAGTATAAAAAAATATTACTTATTGGAGATTTGCTGGAGAGCTCTAGTATGACCAGGAAAAGCACTGCTGGAAAAAATTCAGGGAAAGAGAAATAAGGCTGGTGCCAGGTACTGTAAGTGCAGAGACTCGGGATAGATGTGCAGCCAGTGAAGTGTCAGTGCCATTGGTGTGGAAAGCAGCCATTTAAAGCTGTGATGTGGCAGGGGATCAGAGAGTACTGCTGCTGCAGCTTCATGCAGGGAAGAAGCAACATCACATAACAGTTGGGCTCTGTCACACAGGCTTGAAGACTTGTCTGGCTTGTCAATCAACCTTGTTTAAAAGAGCTCTGTTGCTAGATGGCTGTAGTCTTCTCTCTTTAAAATCTG
This sequence comes from Dendrocincla tyrannina, assembly GCA_035047865.1. NCBI lineage: Eukaryota > Metazoa > Chordata > Aves > Passeriformes > Dendrocolaptidae > Dendrocincla > Dendrocincla tyrannina. The sequence continues at coordinate 84,451,287 of JAWWMP010000116.1, read as the reverse complement.
GAGACATTTTTGAAAGATAACTCTGCCTTTTTTCTCATCAATCTGCCACTCCTCCTGTTCCCCCTTACCTGCTCTCAAAAAATGGAAAACAGAAATGAGACGTCCATTTAATTTTTCACAAAAAATATTAATTTTCTTTGGATAGACTAACTAAAGAAGAGATGTTGTCTATGTCTGTTTTATAATGTGCATAGTTTATGTGGATTAGTGGAACCCAGATGATGAAAATGTCTATTTGCATAGGCTTCCAAATGGCAGGATGTTTGTCCAGATTTGTTTATGGTAATCATTTCCGCTGACCTGTGGATTTATATGCTGGAGCTTTTGTTTTAAAAGCCAAGGGCAGAAGCTGATTTTGTTGTCTTGGACAGCTGACTGAAACCATGAATTTTGTTTTCATAGTCAAACATCTTCTCCAACTCCTCTTATTCTCATTTTGGTCATGAATTTTTTTCTTCTTTCGTTAAATGCCATGGAAAGGGCCAGCAGGGGTGAGGGAATTACTATGCCCAGCATTTTATTGCTTTGTTTATGAAATTATTCAAGACTGATTCAGATTGTAAAGACTGTAAGGGCTTGAACATGCAAGATCATCATTGCTTTTTTTTCCCCTGAGATCTATGGGAGCTTACAGAAGCTGCCAGATTTTAGCTTGCACTCTAAGCAAGGATAACCATACCATTTCAAACCTACTCAATATGACAAAAGAAATATGTCAAAATATTCTTCAGTGATATTTTACAGAAATAAACATTTCAGTGTAGAGATAAGTGACCACAAAACCTGGAGGTAAATTCAGAGGGATATTGGGAAGCAATATGAGCTTTGTGCATCTCTGAATATAATCAAGAAATCCACTGAAAAGTTTTAATAATTCTTGTCAAAAAATCTGTTAAAATTGACAAGATTTAGAAAAGATCTGCAAGTCTTTGAAAGCCTGACTGAAAAAGTGACTGACTGGAAGAATTCAGCTTATTTAGTTTATGTAGGGCAAGGCTGAAAAGTTCACCAGGAATCTCTTGCAAAAAAAAAATACAAGAAAAATTAAAATGTAACTGTACTGAGATTATTGTGTAGACAAATCCTAGTAAATGCCCTAAAAATATTCTTAATTGTTAGCACAGAGTTAAACTAACTCTCAGAAACAGAATAAAGGTTACTAGCACATTCAAAATTTAGCACTCATTATTTAACTGGTGTTGGTCAAAAGCTGAAACAACATACTATTTAGACATGACAGAAGGTAGCAATATTTTCATAGCTGGGCAAATAAATCATGGAGAATTCATACATACATACATGCATACATACATACATATATATATATATGTAATGTATATTTTTTGTAAATAAGTATCATAAGTGTGTCAATACATATTTTTATACCTAAAATTATATGTATGCACTTGACATTTTACTGATAATGTTGTAAACTTGTGTTTAGGTGTTGTTGTCTCTGGAAAAACTTATAGATCTACATTGTTCTTAGCACTCAACATAAGCAGTACAGGTAAACACAAAGGTGAGATACTATTATGTTTAGGACAGATAACAGGTAAAGTTAATGAGTACAAACTAGTATAACATAGGACTGCAGATGCTATTCACTTAGAAAGGTAGCTGAAAAACTGCCACTATTTAAGCAATTTTTTTTATATATGCTTTGCACTATAAGATCAAAAACTGTCTGCAGAAGAAAATGTTTGATCAATGTATATTGGTTTTTTCAGCTCCATTATTGATAGTCATCTTCCCTTACCCCATATTTATCAAGTTTCCAATGAGGAAAAGGTCACCTAGAGCATATGGCAAAAATCTGTTATTTTTCAGTCCAATATAACTCTGAGGAGGCCTTACAGAAGGAAAATATTGATTTCTGAAGGTTTTTCCTATATTTTCAGTGCCAGATTATTGTAAGGGGATTCCATACACTTTTCTTTGTATTTTGACATTCAAGTTCAGAGCTGTTACATACTTGAACACTAAGAGCCAATAAAAACAACTAAATCTGGGATACATTAAGACTATAAAGGCACAGGAACTGGAAAAACTGCAGCCATTGTGCACAACTATGATCGAATGTAAGTTCAGGCTTGGTTGTAAAATATTATGCTTATTATGAAGAGTATTATGTTATTCAATATAATCCTGATAATTTATCAAATTAATTGAGAAGTTATTCATTACCTGCCCTAAGAAAAGGACGTCTGTGTTGTTTTTTTCATTGGGTATGAACTAGTTGAGTTAATGTTGCAATATTGGTATAACTTCTGTCACATTGTTCATTACTTCACACTTCAGAAGATTTACTTTTTCTATTTTACTTTCCATATAGTTTCAGAAAAAATTTCTTCTTTTAATATCTGTCATTGGCAGATGAGTGTCTATCAATGAGGATTTTTCATTAAGGTGTTCTTTGTTTTTACTTCAATATAATAACCAAAACCAAATAAAATGGTTTAATAATTTTTTGAAATATCTCTTTTACTTATCGGAATATATAAGTCTGCATTTGTGTCATGTGTGCACGTGATGAGACCCTTTAAAAGCACATTCCTGATTGTGTTAATAAAACTGTCAATTGGTTCAGCCTGGACAGTATTGAAAAAACAACCAAATAGAACCAATCAACCAAACCCCGAAACAGCAACAAAACTCAAAACAAATAAAAAAAAAATAAAAACCCTCCACATCAAGAAACTCCCCAAACCAACCAACTAACCCCTCAAAATCCAAATCCTCCCTGTCCAAAAAAGTCACCCCTAATTTAGTCTTGTCCACAACAGAAATGCTACCTACACAGCATTGACAATACAAAACAAAATCTATAGAAAACTGCTGTTGCTTCAGCAGCAAAGCATTTCTGAGCCCTGCAACTGAGGGACAAGACACAAAGAGGACAGCAAATACAAGAACTGCTTCACAGACATTAACTCAATGTATTTGGAATAATAAAAAAATCAGGTTACAAGCAATGCTGTTAGTGGACCATGCAACTGTAATCACTGGTCTTCCTGAATGCCTCCAGAAATCAGTGTGCAATCATCACACGAAGCCTTTTGGTCAATTCCATATAGAAGTTCTTTCTGTCTTGTCCTTGATGATGTAAGAATCTGGTTAAACCCCAAGAAGATATCTTAGACCTTTGCCAAATTTTTGGCCATCTAAACAGTGCTCTTGCAGGTTTGGCTATGCTGATCTGGTTGTGTGGTACACACTGGACAATTAGCTTTACAGAGCCATTTTAAACAGGTAATTAAAATATGTTGAGTATCTGGGAATTAGGACAGGGAAACAAAGAAGGATGCAATCAGGGAATGTTGTATAGCATCATGTTATTTGAAGCGGATATTAGAGTGTTGCTGTAACAAGGAACATGTGCTTTCAGAGTCTACCATCCAAAAACAAATCAACAGTGTACTGGAAACTAGAGTTGTGTCTATGCATTGCTAAGTGTTAAGAAAACCAGACAATTAATTGATATTATTGACTATTTATTCTGGATTGAAAAAGCTGAATTGTATGCATCTTTGGGCACCTATTAGCATGAATGAAATGGAATAGAAGGTCTCTGCTAGAGCTCATGCTATCAAGCGGCTGTGGTATCACAAAGCTGGAGAACTCTGTCTATTTGAAAAGCAGGAAGCAACAGATTAACGATGACCAGAATGTATGTGCTCAAAGAAGAAAACTCCTTGATTACAAAACTCGTCATCTATGTCTTTCTTCAGCAATTTTTCTTGGCAGAATCCTTACAGAGATTTGTGAAAAGAACATGCCTTCCCAACACTTAATCCTCCCAGCAAAAATAAAACAACCACCCTACTAAATCAACATTAAATGAACATTGAACATTGTGTGCAGCAGAATTGCATCATTTGGGAGCACTAGAAACAGCTTCCCTTAATTTGACACTTTGTGTGCATTAAAGTCAGTGATGAATTAGTTTAATGTCAGACAAATTTTCAAAAGCAAAAGAATTCTTTTGTTTTTAATTAGAAGCCGTCTTTTTTTGAAATTAAAATTTAGATCCTTCAGCTTTCTGTAAATTACCACTGTATTTTTAGAAGTGATTTATAAACATTTGCTAGTAGTATATGATTATGTCACTAAGCTTCCTGGATTCGACATCTGTTTATATCATAGATTGTATTTTGTAGTCTTGTTATAGTGGATGCAAATGATATTTAACAAGTTACTTTATTTCAGATGTTCTAATGCCAGGTTTTCTTCGTATAAGTGCCCTGAGGTCCCTTTAGTCTAGTTCCAGCTGATTAATCTGTAAGAAAGAAGACAAGTTAGTTTTATGTTGTATCAAGGATGTTTGAATAAATAACTATTGAATAAATATCTATTGTGATTTGCATTTAATTTCAGAAATATACAAATATATTAGATACATTTTTTCACTTGCAAATGCCATGTGAGAAAACTTTTCTACGGTGAGGCCAAAATCCAGAAAGATATTTGGGCATATAATTCTTATTTCATAACCACAAGGTTTCCTCTATCAAGCACTTAAAAAATTATGACTTCTGTTCACTCTTAGTTACACCGGACCCTGGTGCAAGTTTGGCATTTCAACTTTTCCTAAAGACATCACACAATATGAATTCACATGTAACATGCTTGCTATATAACTCTCCTGAACCGAATGCCTCATTGTTTCCTCAGCTAGAGGAGTGATTCTTTTCTCTGTAACTCCTAGTTTGGGTCCCAGTCTTGACTCACAGAGAACAAAAATATTAAAAATAATAATCAATACACATTACTGGGAATGTGCAAAGAAATGAAAACCTTTCGATGTTTTTTTCATTTCAAGAACATGAGATTTTTATTGTCCATTGTTCACTGTGTGCAAAATCACAAAGACACTCTGGCTTTTCTATCTGGGTAATTGATTAGCTTCCTGTAGAAAAATTTGTGATGTACCATCAATGTTTAATGAAAATTTTAGAAATACAAATATATATATAAGTGCTATTAAGAAATATCTGTAAATAAAACATTGCATAATTACTAGATGCAGCAATTGCAATAAGCATTTCTTAGTATAGTTCTCACTAAAAATTATTCACTCAAGTCCAATTGAATTTTGCATCTTGCAATTTAGACAAAAAGAATCCTAGGTTCTAAGTTTTACAGGAAAACATAAAACATAGTTTTGAGTGGCTAGAGTCTACTACATAATGAATCATCTAAATAATTGCATATCTAATGGAAACCCAATTTTATATAAATCAATGGAATATCTGTTGAAACACTATTGCTTCAATTCCATTTTTAGTTAACACTTTATTTGGGTGAATATGGAATTTCATCTTTCAATCCAATTAGCGCCACATGCCTGTGATACCTCTTGCTTCTTTGTTTACAGTCATACAGTTCATCTGAAGGATCAGGTCACCTGAGAGCGCAATGCCAAAAATCAGTACTTTTAAAGCATATGGAATACCTGTGATGTGAATTGCTCTGTGGATTACTGTCCAAGTCAACTTATGAGGCTCTGAAAGCAGTGTATGGACCCACACACCAGGTTCAAAGCCCCCAGCTCAGTGCAGATGGCCAAATGCTTCTCACAGATAAAACCTCCATCCTCAATAGATGGTCTGAACATTTTCAGACTCTCTTCAGTGCCAACTGTGTAGTCCAAGGCTCAGCAATTCAGCACATTATGCAACAACCAGTGAAAAATGAATTGGATCTAGCCTCTACTATGGAAGAGACTCTTAAAACCATAGAGCAGGTAAAAACCGGCAGGGCAGCTGGGGTTGATGGAATCCCACCTGAAGTTTGGAAGCATGGTGGCCAAGCACTCCATGCTAAGTTTCATGAGCTCATTGTACGTCGCTGGGAACAAGGGGAACTACCATCAGATTTCCATGATGCAGTCATCATCACCCTGTACAAGAAGAAAGGAGAAAAATCAGACTGCTCAAATTACCGAGGTATCACTTTGCTCTCTATTGCTGGTAAAATCCTTGCAAGAATACTTTTGAACAGATTAGTACACACTATCTCAGCACTTCTACCTGAAAGCCAATGTGGTTTCAGAGCCAACAGGAGTACTGCAGACATGGTATTTGTTCTCAGATGACTGCAAGAGAAGTGTTGAGAACAGAACAAAGGGCTCTATGTAACAACCTATGAAGTCTTAAAAGTCACGGATCTTCATTATAGCTCTACCAAGGTTCCAAAAGGAACTAAGGTACACTATAGACACACGTCCTTTTGGGTTTTCAGCTCCTATTGTGAAAATGTCAATCATATGATGTCTGGCTGTGCACTGGCATTTGGGAATCTGACTGATGACCAGGAACCAGGATTATGATCTCTGCTTTAGATGTGGGGCATGTGTTTCCAGATCCTCAGATGGTGCTATCTGTGCAAAATGTGAATCTGCTCTTTACTACTTAGGTGAGTCTTTCAAGAAATGACCACTTGATGACAATGTCATTGATGTTGAACTTACCTTCCATTATCTGCAAGCCCAAACCTTGACTCAATGTCAGTATTGTTTCCTCAGGAAATATAGCAGGGCAGGATATCAGCAAAATGCCTGTGGTTTCCTGGTTTACTGTTCTGAGATATTTTTAGATAACAATAAAAGAAATGCCAACATTTTAGGCTATAAAGGCCTGAAGGTGTTTAAAGTACAATCTGTATTTTGCATAGTGTCAACATTTTTGTCTGAACAGCCCAGTCCATAAAATCAAATTTTTTTTTCTGAAAAGAAGCACATGCCATCTCAGTCTCAGAGAAGTATACATAGACCCTTAGGTATGAAGTCTAAACAACTTCTGGAAATGCTTGCTGGATGAGAGTAGGGAAATGTTAGGGAGGATCCAGGAAATGTATTGGTGTTCTTTTGAGAATACAGGAGTTTTCCTCCTGGTATAAAGGAAAAAGAATTAACTCTGATACAATAGAGCTTGAACAAATGAACTCCACAGGAGAGTCAGATGAAAGTTATGCACCCACACTGGATCTCAGTCTTCAAATATTTTGCAGTTTTGCTCTCTAGTAGAACATTATTTGTTCATAATGCTTTCCTGAGTTCTACTGCAGTTGTGGTAAAACAATAGTTATGGAAATGCCCAAAAGCCTTTCTCTTCTTGTGACTCATCTGCAGAGATCCTGTAGAAAGATAAACAGACACACAAACATATTGCAGATTGCTTTTGAAATAGTAGTTTGGAAAGTATTGTATATATTCCTTTCTGAACATCAATTAATCATCTTTATAATGCATCAAAGTCTCTGAGGCAGTGGCCCTCACTACATAGACATTTTAAAATGTCATTGTGATTTACTATTCAGAATGCAGTAGAGACATTTTCCATTAATAGGCAGAAATATATTACGTCAAACCACAGGACCAGCTTTGGCAAGCCTGATCTACTGGGGGCTGATGGGGTCCATCTGATAAAGAAGAGAAAAAATATCTTTGGTTAGGGACTTGCCAGACTAGTGAAGGAGGTTTAAACTAAATTTGACAAGAGAGGGAGACATCTATCCAATCCCAACTCTGCCAATCAGATGCCAACACCTGTAATGAATGCCTGGAACAGTGCAAAGGCATTTATTTGCTTAATTTATTATTTATTATTATTTATTGTTTGCTGTTATTTGTTATTTATATTACTTCCAGATACTCCAGCCAGGGCCCAGCTCAGACACCTATACACAAATGCACATAGTACAGGAACTGAACAAGAAGAACTACATACCTGAGCACACCTGTGTGGAATATGATACCATTGGCATCACAGAGACATGGAGGGATGGCTCCTGTGACTGGAACACTGGAAAGGAAGGTTTCAGGCTTTTCTGGGAAATACAGGCCTGGGATACAAGGATGAGGTGTGACCATTTATGTCACTGACTGGCTGGCATGTATAGAACTCTACTTAAGGAAGGATGAGACGCCAACCAAGTTTGTAGATCAATACCAAAGGGAGGGCAGGGACTGGGGAATGTTATAGTGGGGATCTGCTACAGACCACTTGATCAGGAGGATGGTGTGGAAAAAGTCCTTCATAGGCAGATATGAGGAGCAGCCTCACGCTCACAAGCCCTGGTCCTCATGGGGATTTCAACCACCTTGATATCTGTTGGATATCTGTCCCAGAAGTTCCTTGAATGTATCAATGACCATTTCTTTATATAAGTGATTAAGGAGCCAACAGAAGATGTGTTATGCTGGACCATGTGCTCCCTAACAGAGAGGAGCTGGTGGGTTAGGGCTCCAAGGAAGCCTTGGCTGCAGTCAGCATGAGATAGTGAAGTTCAAGATACTGTTTGCCATCTTTCTCAGCAACATGGACAGTGGTATCAAGTGCACCCTCAGTAAATTGCAGGTGACACCACACTGTGTGGTGCAGTTGACACTCTGGAAGGAAGAGATGCTATCCAGAGGAATCTTGACACGCTTAAGAGGTAAGCTGAATGCAAACCTCATGAAGCTCAAATAACCAAAGCGCAAGGTCCTATAGCTGGGTTGTGGCAACCCCAGGCACACCTACAGACTGGGCAGAGAATGAACTGAGAACAACTCTGATGAGAAGGACGCAGGGGTGATGGTTGATGGAAAACTCAACATGAGCTGGCAATGTGCACTTGCAGCCCAGAAAGCCAGATGTATCCAGGGTTGAATCAAAAGCAGCATGGCCAGCAGATCAAAGGAGGTGATTCTTCCCCTCTATTCTTGTGAATACTCTGCACCCAGAGTACTGCACGCAGTTCTGGTGCCCCCAATATAAGAAGGACATGGAACTGCTGGAAGGAAGCCCAGAGGAGAGACATGAAGCTGATAAGGGGAATGGAGCACCTCCTCTATGAAAGGTGTGGACACCTTTAGCAACCTTCTTCCTTGTATCTAAAGGAAGTCTACAGGGAAGCCAAAGAGGGACTCTTCACGAGGAACTGCAGTGATAGGACAAGGAGTACACATTGAAAGAGGGAAAATTTAGGCTAGATATTAGGAAGCAATTATTTACTGTGAGGGGAGTGAGATACTGGAACAGGTATCCTTGCCCTGGCAGTCTTCAAGGCCAGGCATCAAACAACCTGGTCCAGTGGGAGGTTTCCCTGCTGATGGCAGAAAGGATTGAGACTAAATGTTCCTTAAGGTCCTTTCCAACATTTAACACTCTGTGATTCATTCAATGATTGTGGCATTGCAGTTGTGTAATACTTAGTAAATACTTGGGAACATCATAAACATTAACTTCTTGTTATCATTCATCCAAACCTAGGATTACTGTGATCCAAACCAGATGAATGAGGAAAACAGCTACTGTTTGAAATAGCTCAATTGTACATTTTCCAGGCAGAAGACAAACTAGCTGTAAATCACGTGGTCAGTTTAACGTGGCCTTCAGGGTCCCATCAGAGTAAAACCAAACTCTGGAACATAATAACATTAGAACATAATAACATTTTCCATGGGTGTGGTGTTAACCTAGCCACAGGAATGGAGAAGCGCTCTCTATATGCAGCTTTAAGTACCATTTCAGATGATTCATGTGTTTATTAGAACGTGAAATATATGAATAGTTTAAAAGGGCATGATTGCTTCCTATTGAAAAGGACTTAATAAAATAGGTCACCCTTATATCATTAAGCACTGTATTCTAACATATACTCTGTGGCTATTTTGGAAAGAAGATGACTGTATTCATGCAGTTGGTACCAGAAAACTAATGAAATTCATTCTATTCTCACTTTTCCAGAACTCAGAGATGTCTCTTCCTGAATCTTTTCCCATTCCACATGCTCAAGGACATGCTACCAAGAAAATCCCTGAACTGATTTTAAGACTGTTTTGAGAATATGGACATGGAAATTTCAACTTTAAGTATCTGGCCTCCTGTTGGATAGCATTAAGAGTGAATTCTGCTAGAATCCAGTTTCTGTTCCACCTGAACAGCACTGAGAGTCTCTCTGCAAATCAGTGTACATATTGAACCAGCTCTCAGTATCCTTGAATGGGAGGCAATTTCTGTGCCACCTGCGAGGAATTAACTTCATCCTCAACATTACAGCAAGCATTTAAATCAGCTGCAATGAAGTGTATGCTGCTGCTCTGGATTGACATTGACTTAATTAGACATACTAATACTGAGTATTTACTGAGTAAAGTTGCTGTTTTATCATTCCTTGAGGGCATTTTTGTTCTTGAGGGCTAAGTAAATATTTTGGAGATAAGATTCTCTTAACTGCCAAGAGCAGCATATTTATTTGCTTCACATCAGAATTCAGTTATACCATAAGTTCTTTCAACAAATAGGATATTGAATCTTAACTTCTCCTTGATTTGTGGTTTTATTATGCTGGAATATATTCAAGGTACCCACTTTGATGCAATATTAAGAGACTGTTCGCAAACAGAATGTTGTTTCCACTGTCAGGAATTTGTTTGTCACTCTCAGGAGTGACAACTTTGTTTCATTCAGGATCTTCCACTTTATTGGAAGTTAAAATTTAGATTAAAATACCTTGTTTCAGACACTGGAAAAGATTAAAAATTGGTATGTGTAGCCATTTCAACTTTTCTATGAATACCCAGAACTTGAAGACAAACTTCTTCCTATAAGCATTCAGAGTGTATGTGCAGCTTTCTTCCATTTTCTAGTGGCAAAACTAGGTGATGAGTCTGAGACTGTCAGTGTTTGTGAGGGAATCCCCATGTTCCAGCTGCAGATGCTCTAAAGAAATCCTCCTATGGCCTGAGAAACAACACTGTTAAACAGGTATTAAATTATTTTTTGGATCTCATTAAATTCTTGACTTTGAAGGTGGCTTTTGCTAAAGTCATCTTCAATGGTTAAATCAGTTATGGATCTTCGAGTATTTATTTTAGAGATTTGCAAATGTGTTTTCTTTGTATATTGATGATTGCTTCCTTGCTTTTGAAAATTAATATTTATCTTTTTTTTTATGGTTCTGTCCCCTTATATTTTCCTTCAAAAAGAGCAATTTATGAATAAATTAATGAATTTTCTTTAATATCCACCAGTGAAAAGAAACTCTTCTAATTTTTTTTACATCTTCCTGAGATTAGGAATCAGAAAGCTAATTCAGAATGTTGGTAATATCAATTTATATAAAGGCAATGCATTTTCAGCATTATCCTCCACCACATCCTTAAGGCGTATCAATATTTTAATTGACATTGGAGAGGTTTAAACCAGGTCTCCAGTGATTTTCTAGGAGTATCAAAATTCTGTTTTCCTTAATTGCATCACCTTTTTTTTTTCTTCAATGTTTCATAAACTTTACTGATCTATGCATAGGAAATAGCACATAAATCCCCATACCATTGGGAAAGACAGAGAAAAAGAATGGAAGAGTTGCCTGTTTTAACCATTAACTTATTTTATAGTGGCTTTATTTTGTTTGGCTTTTTTCTTTGTTTAAAGCAAAAATAGTGCAAAATAATTAATAAGAAGGTGGACTTTCCAGAATGAATGCCCTTGAAGCTCTTTTTTCAGCATCTGCTTTTTCCCAAGGTAATTTTTTGACCTGAATGCATGCTACTGTATCACATGGCAAAGCTTTGTCTTTTTTTTTCTCCTTTGCTCAGCTGTGCTGTCCATTTCCTCAAAACACGTTCTATCCAGAACAAACTTAGCCATTGTCATCAACATTAGCCAAGGAAAAGCCAAAAATGAGAAGAAATAATTTCTTGGTCTCAATTGTGTTGTAGTAACTCATAATTGTTCTAAGATGTGGTTTTTCCTCATAAACCTGCAGACCATAAAGAAAGCTGGGATATCACATAGCCAAAAAATAATCCAATGTAAATACATGCACTCTATCAAACAAATTTACTTTTATATTCACACCAGGAACAGTAATGTAAAAAACATTGCTGGAAAGCACAATTCTCTTGGAGGTTCCTTATGAAGTCCTATAGCTACCACTGAAGGCTTTGTGTCAGGATGGGTTTATGTCAGGAAGCTGACACCATCAGAAGATTTTCCCAGACTTTCTAGGAGGTAATATTCTTTGTTTTGCTCCATAGCTCACCAGAAATAGGTGCCTAACTGTACTTTCATCATTCATGAATTATATTTGGGAACATATCTTTTGTTCATAAAGTCTTGTTTTACTACTCTGGAGAAAATTGTAGGTGCAGTAAACTCAATGGGACTTTGCCACTGACTTTTACGGAGCCAAGATTCCACCCCCTGCATCAGAGTTTTGCCTGTCAGGAAGGTTGTTGCAAATTTCTCTGGTGCTGTAAAGGAGGTAAAAGGTGAAGACTGAGATGTTTGCAAATGATCAGAGTGCTGTCAAGAGGTTCTAACTCATACAACAATTAGAACCCTAATAAGCAGTGGAAAAAGTTGATAAAAATTCAAGTTTTGATCCTCAGCTGTGATAATTCCTTGTAGGTGTATATATTTAATCTCATGAAGACCCACAGACACCAACTAAGGATCCAGACAAAATATCTTTTGATAGCATTATTTTCTTAAGATTTGTTTATTTTTTAAAACAAATGACCAGGTGAGAAGGTATGAATATTGCTATTTATTTTAATTTTGAAATATTAAACACGAAATTCTTTAAATGTATAAGTAAGAGAGTAGATTGACAGATGAAACTGGCTTTGTCAGCTTTCTAAAACCTATACCAAAATGAAGATGAGGGTTTTTGAGTAAAAATTGTTTTGTTAGCAATATATAATATGTTTTAAAATAATTTAAATTTAAACATAGTTTAGAAATGCAAAATACATGAAAGTGCAAAAAGAAGATTAATGCAACACATTAAATTTAAAGGAAAAGTAAATAAATCTAATTAATTGAAACAAAATTACAGTAGCTTCTGAAGGATTTAGTATATGATTTCTTTTCTAGATCTGGAAATTTTAATGTGAAAGGGTAGTAAACTGTAGGAAAAATATTGGATACAGTTCATACTCTGTACTGGGATAAGTGATGCTTTTTGCAAGAATGAGGAGTTAGAACTATTTACAGTCCTTAAGAATTTTATATGTAGGCTTTCCAAAACTGGGCCACTACAAATAATCTTTTATTCTGTCTGTTCTGTCTTAAATGAACTTAAACTTTGACTACTGTGGCTATTTCCTGTTCCAGTTTGCATGCATAGCTCACCAAGTACCTGCATCCTTCTGGAGGGACATGGCATTTACTGGCAACAATTGCATTACCCATTAGTACAGGCAGTAAGTGTAAGTTTGTAGGTCGAAGTAGCTGGTGCCCAAGACCAACATCCTCACTTCACATGTTTCAACAAGTTTTACTTCAGAACAGTTCCAGTTCAGACTAGAATGAACTAGTGTCCATCACTAGTGGAAGCTCATTTAATGCCCTCTTGGAGTGCATTTCTCAGCTGAGTTGTAGGACAAAGGAATCCATTTTGCATGTTCTGAGACCACTCAGTTCATAATGACTTGAGGGAGATTTTCTTTAAAGGTGTAGCCCTGATCGTTATCATACAATCATTGAATGGCCTCAGTTGGAAGGGGTCTGAAAGCTCATCAAGTTCCAACCTCCCTGCCATGGGCAGGGATGCCACCCACTAGATCAGATTACTCAGAGCCCTATTCAATCTGGCCTTGAACACTTCTAGGGGCATCCACAACTCCTATGGGCAACCTGTTTCAGTGCCTCACGTACCCTCACAGTAAATTTTTTCCTAAGGTCTAATGTAGATCTACCCTTTTTCAGTTTAAAGCCATTACCCCTTGTCTTATAGTGATAAGTCTCTCTTCATCTTTCCTGTAGGCTCCCTTCAGGTACTGGAAGCCCACAATTAGGTCACCCTGAAAGCTTTTCTTTTCCAGGCTAAACACTCCCAATTCTCTCAGCCTTTCTTTAGAGGAGAGGTGCTCCATCCCTCTGATAGACTTGGCCGTCCCGTAATCAATTAACTGTAGTTCAGTTCACTGAAATGTTAACGTGGACATATCACAGTAAGCCAAATGATGCATTAACAGTGCTAAACATGTTCCTAGCTACAGGAGCTACACAACGTGTAGCTGTGGTACGTAAGCGTTTACATACCACGTGTTTCCATTTGTATTTCTGATAAGGCTGTAGATGCAGTTGAGTAACTAGTTATGTAGTAATGAATTTTGTCTAAAAAATCAAACGTTATGTAGAATATTTCCGTGTTTTTGTTTACAGATAATGTGAAATTGAGATTATAGCTGAATTTTTGTCTCTGCAAACTGAAAACACATATTTTGTCCTCTGACAGACTCAAAGTGTCAGTTAGATGAGAGATGTATCATGCAGGACAGGACTGTATTTATATCACATCTGTGATGGTATTAAACAATTGGTACTTCCTCCACAATATTTTATATCATTTGGGTGATTCTTGAAATATTGCTTTGTATGTAACTGTAAATATAATTCTAGGTTAAATTGTAAGGTAATTTATAAACTGCATGAAGTTTACTCTTTTAGATTATTTTTAAAGAAATTCCCTGATGAATTGCTTTCTAATTTATTTCTTTCTGAGCTGGAAATCTAGTATTTGGTGGCTTAATACGTTATTATAATATACTATAATCCTCTGAGAGATTGAAATACATGCAGTAGAATGTCACTGTAACCATATTTAATGCATATATATTCTGTGATTTCTAGTCCCCCACCACATCCCCCTGCCAAACTGCATATAGTTTTGCCTGTACAGGACAGTTTTCTTTTACCAAAATTATTTATACAGGACAACAATTTGGTTTTGAAAATGCTTATTGCTGACTCCTATAAGGCTCCCTAAAGAAGAAGAGTGAATGATGAACTTCTAATGATGGTATTTTCACACAAAACCACAAGTCCCCAGAAATATACAGTCCTGTATTTTGCATTACGTTATTTCCCACTGCGAACAATTCACACCTTAATTTCCAGCCACATTCCATCAGATTTTCCCCCAAAATGAACAGTTATTTCCACTGGTGAGATGTGTTAATTCTCTTAAGTGGTATTTTCAAATTATCCCTTTGTACATAACTCCCTAATTAGCAGATAATTCTAGTTATTAAGGGTCTGTTCAAGGGTTTCATACATTCTTTCTTTTAAGCCTTTTTGTTAGTAACATGACACTTTCCTGATATATTTATATAAAGGCAGGTTAGGTTAAAGACTACTTCTTAAACTTCCTCAGAAAACAGAAGATGGTGTAGAATCAGAGCTCTATAATTACAGGCAACATGTACAGTTAACCATGAGTTCTGATCTGAGGTCATGCAATGTGGCTTCCCACATAAGGTCTTAGTTTGTCTGTGACACATATTGCATCCACTCACATTCTTTCACACCGTTCCCTCTAACATCATTACCTCACTTTACTCATATGCACTCCATGCACCTGTGACACCCACACCTGCCTCTCAAAGTCCATGCTCAATTTACTACAAAACCATGTTGTTGTTGGAAAAGGGAATAAAAGTCATCACCAGGAGCAGAAGTCAAAGACACCTTTGCAATGTCTGTGATAGGTCCTTAATCACCAGAAGCTGTCAGATTGGGCAAATTTCTAGCCGGTGACAATTATTACTCATGGGTGGACTTCTGTTATTCTTGGGTGTGGGCATGTATTCCTGTACCACTAATTCCTGTCCTCCTGCCCCTCACCTAGACTTGACAGAAGGCTTGGCATGCACTCCATATGATTGATGTTATCAGATATTCTTTTCCAAAACCATCCTAGTCCTAATCCTAACTCTGCCCTCTCCCTGATGAGGAATGACCACAACTGACACCATCTCTCTCCCTAACTACAGTGATACACTGTGAAACTGGTGAAGCTGCACAGCAGTTAAGGACATTTGCTACTTGCCTGCTAGATCAGTCAGTTTAGGAAATATTTTCAGTCAGCTTATTCTTTGATTCCCAGGGAGGGTGAAAATTAACTCCCTGCAGTGAGGATGAATTCAAACTTATCATGACACTTCATACCATAATGGCACAGTAGTTATAGAATACATCTAAGTAATCTCCTCCAAATAAATGAAGATATGGTTAAGTGACGTTTCAGTAGATCTTGTGGAGTGCAGGTTCCTCTGCTGTTGCATAATTTATGTCAAGGTCAGGTTAACTTTTCCCCATCTCTTTACTTTTAAACTTAATACTCCAAGTGGTGTCCAGGGCCTTCTCACTATATGAGTAACAGTGCCTCTGTACAGTGATTCTGTAAAATACATTTGTAATTTAAGGTGTGCTTCAAAATAATTTCAGGAACCTGATTAGAGCACCCTCAGACAAAACCATTTCAAGTCCTAATCTGATTCAGAAGTTTAACTTGAATAGGGCCAGCTTACCTTTCTCTCCAGTGTAAGACAATGTAACTTGTTTCCAAAAATAAGCATCATCTTAAACTTGGGCTGGTGTGGACTGTGTTCAGGAATTTATGTTTTCTCACGGGAAGAATGGGTAGAATGGATCCTGTGGCAATCATTAGAGCTAGGATTCGATTTGGATTACATTTTGATAATACAAAAGCTCGAAGAAGCCAATTAATTATTTTCTGTCCACAAGACTTTGGAACAGAGCTGTCATTTTTTTTCAATTTGTGTATATATCTTCTTGTCATAATTACTGTAATGTTGGGGCTTGCAAACCCAAAACTTGAGTCTAGTTTTGTCTTTGAGACCGAGCAGCCTTCAGAAAGAAGACTGAAGAGAAGTCTGGAGTCAATTATGGTCAACATCTTATGTTCCCTTCACTGGGTGGGTGGTTCCTTTGGCTAGAATTATTTTTGAGGGTAAGGTTATTTGGGGAAATGCAATAACTGAAGAATCCATTTCAACATCTTGTGCCTTGCCCTCAAAATAAGGAAAAGTGTTGTTTTAGGACAATACTATTTGCTCTTTTTTTCTTGTAACTTGTTCTGTGGCCTTGGTTAAGTTCAGCACCTATGTTTGTACTGGAGTTTGAGAATCTACAGACTGAAGAAGGCTGGACATCTCAAGATTAAGAAGAGTGATGTTGCTTTATGGACAACTGTTGCTTTATGTCTGTCGTGTTTGCTGGAGAGTTGCAATTCCTGACCATTGTGGGGTTAAGAGTTCGGGCTGGACTTGGGATTTGAGAGTTGCAAAGTGAAGAGCTCTTTTGAATACTTGAAGTTGCACACTCTTCAATATTATGCAAGAAAATTGCATTGCAATTGTGTCTTTTTAAAATATTTTTTTCAGTCCTTTTCTATATTTTCTTGCTGGGTTTCATTTCTGGGCAACAATTGTTAAATTCAGAAAAGGGTAGCTTGAGGTTAATATTCATTTTATGGCTTGGATTTGTCTCAGGTTGAGGTTCAAATGGTTTAAGAATATGTGTTTTATGTCTCATTTTGTTTCTGAAGGACTTGGGAAATTAGGAATTAGAACGTGACTTGTTTGTTTGGGATCTGTATGTTTTGTTCACTTGTTTTCAGTGAATGTTGACAGCCAGGATTAGACTAGATTTAGACTGGATAACCTAAAGACTGAAGATACTGTTCAGATGGTGCAGTCCTAACAGCTGGAAGTACTAACCATAGGATAGAATTATGGTTAGGGTAGACATCATAAATTATGAAGAGCCATACTGCTTATGATATAGCATAGGAACTTCAGAGATTGGTGTCTATCATTAACAAAATTTTATTTCCTTTGCTGTAGTTAGTTATGGTTTAGTTTAGAGGTAGGCACTAAAACTGAATAGAGCTCTGAGAAATTCCTTCTCTCGGGACATGGAGCTAAAGAGAACATATGGAAGTCCATGTATTTTTTCCTCTCTCATCTGTACAGATAAGTTCCCTAAGTTATTAAATGGTAGTTGTTTGGTACTCATTCATTTATATTTATATAATGTAAATAACGATATGTTTTGTCAAACAGTTTCCATTGTACTGTGCACATACATTATTTCACTTCTGTGATACTTTTGAGAGATTAGCTAACCACCTCTCTCTGAAGAGTTCAGTTCAAATTATTTTTATCTCTACAATTTGCTATTTCTCTGTACAGTTTGTTAAAGACGGGTGAGTTTGTGAGATTTGTCTTCTTTTGTTCCTACACACCCCTTAGATTTCCTCACGAATGCTTCAGTTCTTGAAACACAAATTCTCATTGTTCTAGAAAAGAACAATGTTTTTGTCATCGCACTGCAGGGCATAATTAATTTTCTTTTTTCCTTCCTGTGCAGTTTTCCATCTCCCTGGTGCCTGTGCACAGGGATAGATACCCAGAGACATGTCTATCACTGGAGAGGTCATTAAAAAATTCCTTCCAAGAAATATAATAGAATCATAGAACGTTAAGGAGTTGGAATAACCTTAAAGATCACCTAGTCCCAAACCCTCCTGCCATGGGCAGGGTTAGGGCCACTAGGGCTTTGCTTTATTTTATTTCAAGTTAGAGAAGTAGTCCAAAATAATAATGAAGAATGCAAATGTTTTGTTGGAATGGTTTCAAGAGTAATCAGAAAACTAAAGTCAATTTCTTTCACTGCACTTTAATAAAACACAGGGTGAGGTGTCTTTATTTGAAAAAAGCAGCAGTTTATCTAAAGCAATGCAAATGCAGACTTTCAAAATGTCAGGAGCCAAATGTATCCCTTGGAAGGATTACTGTAGCATATATAGTGTAACAGGGAAGTTTATTTCACCACTGCATGTCTTTGATCTTGTGAGTGCTTTCACAACCCCATTTTTCCTTTTGTTTCTTTCAGTCATAAATCCATAAACCCAAATTTATGATGGTATTAGTGTTTTGCCACAGAATGATTGGTATGTCCCAGATTTAGCCTTGTGGGATAAACATGAGCAACTAAGAAGAAAAAATATCTGAAAAGGATATAATCCTTTGTAAAAGGAAAATATTTAAAATAATAATTAAATGGGAAAAATTCAAATCAAACAAGGTAAACATTAATGATGGAATGTTTGAAATTATTATTTATATAAAACATTATAAATTTTGGTTTGATAAGGATTGTTTTGCAAGATTATTAATTTTCCATGATGTTATCTCTGAAAGATGTTACTAAGAATATAGAAAAATCTTGATTGTACTGAGAAATTTATAAAAGGAGACAGCAGTGAAGCTTCACTCATATTAACTACACTGAAATCCACGTACTTCCATGTTTAGTCATCATGTTGTTTGCATACCCCTGAATTTGAATCCATGAAAAAAATCCAAAAAAGAAATATAATAGAATGTTTGAAAATTTGTGTTTCCATATAACATGTAACATTTTCAAGTTCAGAGTCTGTGTAATGGAAAAGTTCCATAAAGCTTTTCAGGGAAATTGGGATAGAAAGCCAAATCTTTGGAATAAAATATAGGAATTATTCTGGATTATAGTGTAGGAAGCCCTTCTTTGAGTGAAGCTGACAACATATATACAAAAGATTTATCAATAAGTCCATCTGAATAAACACTCATAAACTGATTCATTCAAGGGCGAATCCTTACTTACCATATACATTGTGTATTACTCATCCTTCTCATGAGCAACAGTGGCAGTGACACTTATTCAAACCAATAAATTACTGGATGGAAAGGGTCATTGTCAAAGAAATAGCATTTTTAAAAATATGAAATGTTTGATTAAAATGTTATGGATGAAACAAATTCATGGAGTTCTGTTCTTCCAGGTTAACTGGCAGGTTGCTGGGGAGTCTGCGTTCTTACTGTGTCCATCTTCACGGTGGTATTTTCATAAAGGTTATGATCTGGTTGGCAGTACAAGGACTTTCAGGTTCAGAGCTTCTCTGGCCCCTCTATATCAGACTGACTCCAAGTTGGGAAGCCCACAGAGGTTAAGGCAGCAACTCCAGGCACCTCCCTGAACAAGAATATTCAGGCTTGTTGAGGTTTCCTTTCCAAAGCAGAGGAATTATCAGATGAAAGCAAGCTGTGAATCTCTGCTTAGTGGTGGTACCTTGGGTACCCCTACATGAAGCCCATTAAGCAGTACTGAAGTGGAGTAACATCCTTTTATAACATTTGCTTAAGATAGGATGGGATATGGCCTCATGTGTCCAGCTTTCCAGCACTGACCTTGATTGTCCTTCAGAGGTGAGGAAGACTACTAATAATAGTAATATTACTATTAATTTAAAATTTATTTCTTTAAAATATGTATTTATATATGTTTAAAATATATATGTATTTTAAACATGCATTTTAAATCATTTGACTACACAAAATATTAATATTTAAGCATTAATATTAAAATTGGTGTATTATTTAATAATAATACAAAATAACAGCTAATAATAATGATTCCTGCAGTGAACTTAACCTTACATTTATATTTACACTTAAATTTATAAATATCCATATTTTTTTATGTTTCAAATGTGATTCTTGTTTTGTAATGTCTTATTTTTCCTGGGATGTCTTCAGAATGTGTGGCTTTCACTCTGATTCAAAACACCATTTCTTTTTAAAATACTTTTGAATCTGTTGCAAAACAGAAATTCCAAAATCAACCAATGCTGTAACAGTTTTGCCCTTCTCTTGGATGTACTTTACTCTTGGCTTAACTGTACCCATTCCGGTGTTAATGAAACCAAAGAGAATTGTGAATTATTGATGTTTCAGATTCTTTGTCTTGAATTCTCAGCAGTTACTTGCACACATACAAAAAGACTGAAGATGGCTGTGAAATCAGGGACAAGAGCCATAAACCTTCAAAAGTCACTTGCCAAAGAGAACACTCAAAAATATCTGCTCTGCTGAATGAGAATGGTACTAGATCAGGAACTGGGCAGGTCTGTAAGAAATACTTTTCAAGAGAAAATAAGTGGTTCTATGCACTCTTTGGACTTCCTGTGCAAAGTGAAAACATTGCATTCAACCACTTGTCTGAGTACTGATAAATTCATTACTAGCAGTCTGTCAGATCAACCTCTGCTCTTGGACACTTGCGATCCTACAGCTGAACATCAGCAGCCTCTCCAAGAACTTACCACCTGATGTCTGCTGAGAGATGGCTCTTAAAAGCAGCTGCTCAGAATTCATAATGTCCATCCATAAGGAAATTCCAAGATTAACCAGAAGTTCTGATTAACAAACAACATAAAACCACTTAAATATTTATTTTACACAACATTAAACTTATATACGGGAAATATACTCTTCCAGGAGGGCAGTAGAACAACATTTTTATCAAGATGTTTTTTTCTCTTTTTCCTGAGATCCTGTTTTCCTTGCAATATATTTTTAATAGGCTAGCATTTTCCTGTTGAAAAATATTTAATCAGTTCCACTAATGAGAAGCAGTTTCTGAGAAATGCTCAAGTCTCATAACATTTTTGGATTGATAATAACACTTTAAATGGCAGCCAGAGTAAAATTAATTAAAAGTAATCCCAAAATCACAATGCAATAACCTGCAGGTGACGGTGAGTGTTAGATAAAAAAAGTGTATAACTTCCAAGGGATATCAAGGACAAACTTTTTAAGACACACTTTGATAAGTGAGATGTGTATTATACCATCTAATTGTAACAAGATTTTAAACCCAAACTAAAAATCTTGGCAAAAACAGAGGATGACGAATAACCCCAATATTGCTGTTCTAAAGGGAGACAATAACCAACTGAGATCTTCTGTCCTAGTTAAATCATCACAACAGAGGTAAGAAAAGCAGAAATCTACAGAGCAGAATTTGTAAAGATGTTAGAAATACCAGATAATGCTACCTGTCCTTCTGGATTTAGGGTAACTTAACCTTAAATTAACTTCAAGCTCTCATTCCAAAAAAAGACACACACGAACATGCACACCAACAATAGACTCACTACTAAAAAAATTAGAAGATGTAATTGCATAGAGAAGCAAGAGCATTACATAGACCATTTAGTTAACTAATAATCTAAAATATATTTGTAGAGTGCAAAGCCTTTAAATGAAAGTGGGCCTCACAGATATTGTTTATGTTAGAGGTTTTAAGTCTGACTAATATTACAGTTGAATAAGGCAAACTGAAATATGTTCCTGGCCATAAGGTCCTATGACAATGTCAGTTGTTAATGTTTATAAATCAAGGAGCAGCAATAGTTGTACACAAATGCAAAGCAGCATGGTTTGGTTCTTTAAAAAAAAAACTCCAGTCTTTGTAGGGACATTGAAATTCTGTGTAAGTAGCTAAAGTGAAACAAGATTGGATTTCAACATCTGAAGACAATCTAGTTTCATTCAGATGGTGTTATTTTTTTAATATTGTACAATATAGAATATATATGGTCAGTCACACAGGAGGAAAGTATCCTCAGTTCAGAAAATGAAAGATAATAAAGACACTTCAGCTAATGTGTCAAACTAACAAATTTCTCCAGCTACCCTTTTTACTAGGATTCATTTCTGAAATGAAACTTTTTAAAAATGTGGTTTTCTATTGAGTGCAGATCCAAGCACTCATATGTACTTATATCTACTTAGGACATCAGGAATTTCTTAGCAAATAAAATGTATTTGACAAATGATTTAACCTAAATTAAGCATTTAAAATGCCTCAAGTTCACAAAAACCTATTCCATTGAAATGTTCACTTTAGAGCCAGCAATGCTTGACTAGAGCCTAGGCATTTCCTCTTTCATTAACATTTTCCTTTCTGTAGTATTCAGTGTAGAATTTCTGACTACTGTTCCTTCTATTTTCTTTGCCTGCTTCTTGTATTTCATTTTCATTTGCTGCTAAATCATTCAGCTTTTTACTACTGCTGTGTAAATATGTGTTCAACCTTTCTGCTTGCAGTAGGTAGAAACGCATATTACTGTAATACTATCCTTCCAAACACATCATGTCTTCCCCATATGTGCCCTTGCATCCTGCTAGTTTTAGACTTCTGTAAGGCTGAAATTTTGTCCAGAGTTTGGGCTTGGATGTGGTTTTATTTTTAGGTAAAAGAGTAATTCAGGCAAACATCTGCTAATGTCTTCTATGGATCTTTGTGTCAGACACAGTGTTGTATGCCTGAAGAACATCAGAAGTACATTCCTAAAAAATTAGTAAATGCTAGTAGTTTAATATAAAGCAGTCAAATAATGTAAAGTGGCTTTTGGTGACAACGTGGGATTATGCTAACTTGTCTAATGGCTAATTCTTTCTTGCCAGCAGAGCACTAGTGTTTGCCCATGTGGGAAGAAATTTTCCCTGAATCCTGTTCCTACTTGTGCTCAAACTGAGCCTAGAATATTGGTGGAAAAGACGAACGACCTTCTGTGAAGTGTAAATTTGTTTCATGTCTTGAACACTTAAAGGACTTTTGTATATATATAACTTCTTTGAACATGTTATTTCTGGAGAAACAGCATGACCTTTTCTTGTAAAACTTGGCAGTTTTGCTTTTAGTAGTCAAAATTAATGAAGAGTTAACTAGCAAAGGCTTAGTTTTCTACTACAGAACTGGGGAAAAAGTTACAGAAAAAACCAGGAACAAGATCATTAACAAGATGGGTTAGAATATACTTGCAACAGTTCACCTGTCTCTCACTTAGGATTTTTCCTAGGCATGGCTTAGTCATCATAGAGCAGAAACCACTCTGTTCTAGAGACATATTTTTCAGCATCAAGTGCCCTAACCCTGAACTTCTGTCTCTTTCTTATGTCTAGTAGTTACAATACACCCTAGGAGCTGTAATGAAAATGTGTCACCAAGTAACTTTAATTATTGACTTATATTTATGACATGGCACAGGAAGTTTCTTTTTCTTTTCATTAATGGACTTCCTACAATATGCAAAAAGCTTTTTGGGACATTAATTGCTCATTTGTTTTATATTCTTGCTTAGGAATTCAATTGAATTAGGGCATTAGCTGACTCCTCCCTTCCCAAACAATGTGATGTCCACTGTGGAAACTTTTCCTTTTGGATTTGTAAGACCTTGAAATATGTGCAGAAGGAAAAATATTAAATGTTCAACTGCTCAATAACTCCTGTGACTGACTGTGACACATCTTTCATTTCTCATAGTAATCCTTTAAAATAGACCAACAATACAGTTCAACTATTTTACACATGAATTACTTTGTGCAAATTACTCCCTCCTGTCTGCCTTTTTACTGACTATGTTAATCCCAAAATTGCATCCTGTTAGTTCTTGAAAGGGATAGGCAGAGCATGCAGAATTTTTACCTTGGCATAAGCCTGAGAAGTACTTCTCAGATTAATAGTCATAATCTTACATAACAGTATGTAGGACATTTTCCATGCTTACAACGTCAAAGAGTTAAAAATCCAAAATCAAACAAAAAGTAGACAGGAAGGAAAAAGATATGTACCCTGGACATTTTGAATATGTTTTAAAATATTGGGCATTAGACTTTTCTTTTTTCATTTTACTACTTACAGAAAAGCCTACAAATAGCTACTAATTCTTCATTAATGTATGAAAAGTATGCCTGTATATGAGTGTCTCTTGTCATGTTCCTTGAAAAGGGTCTTGTTCACCTGATAAATGTTAAAATAAAAGCAAAGATAATTCTTCAAGGTAAGCTGTGAGTTAGCCCATGAACAAATACAGACAAACATGATAGGAAGAATGAGAACACTGTAAGAAGAATCCTCAAAAAAAAAAAAAAAAGCAGAATGTAGGTCATGGAGTGAGATGTGAGGAGCACGTCAATGGAAATATTAAATCAGAGAGTGAATTAGCAAAGACCCTTGTGTAAAATAGAGCTGTACGGGGAATAATCAGTGTCTATAGGAGACTGGGTGAAAGCTATTGCCCTTGAAAGGACAGGAAGCTGAAAAAAATTTGCCAAATTCCAGACACATGGCAAATACCATGAGAAGATGCTCTGGAAAGGGATCATATGGAGAGATTGCTTATACAGGACCACTCTCTTCCTTGCAGTACTAATTTAAGGGAATATTTGTTAATGATTATTTGTATAAAGAAGATACATTTATGTATTTTTTCTCCACCTGTGTCAGAATCCTGTAACCTCTGATTTTCCCAGAGGTTCCTAACAGCTTCTCCAGTCAGCAGCTCTCCTATGCATCTTTCCTGACACAGTGGTGGTACTACAGGTTCGTACTTGAAAATGAGTATAATTCTTTACAAGGTTGTGGAACAAGATTTTAAGTTAAGCCCTGTGTTTTTGCCTGATGGAGTTCATTCAGTCTGACAGCTCATTAGCAAAAGCTAGCCATTAAGCTAGAAGTACCAGCTGTAACGTCTATGGGGAATGGCAGGTGAAAACTTCGGGAAAAAGAAGCAGTAAAAAGGGATATTTTAGTTACAAAAGAATATGTCTTCTGAGTAGCTTGCAGCCTGGAAGTGGAAAGAGGAGATCATCTAATAGCTTCTGAAGACAGATATTGTTTATTTGCTGTGATTAAAAAGTCATGTTAATGTCGGCTAATGAAGAGATTATTTGTAGGCAAAAAGTTTTATGGAAGGTTATAGACAGTAACTACAAGGTGATAGATCTATTAACATAGTTCCTTGGCTTACAAAGAAACACTGACCATTTTTTTTGATTCATTTTATGTAGCTAATCCTTCCAAAACTTGACAAGGTTTATCAGAAAGATGAGGTTGTTGAAAACATGATTTGTTACTCTAAACCAATGGTACTTAGGAATCATGAACACTTTACTCAAAAAAGTTTAGGATTAAGTTAAATGCTGAGAATTATCCAAATTTCTATAACAGTGTCACCAGACATTATAGTTCCTTTAAGACACGATTTAGTATAGGGTCTGTTCTGTGAGGTAAAGGATATGTTTGTATTTTTAAATTCAGCTTTAATGTCTTGGGTTGTATTGATTCAATTTTCTGGCCTAGGTGCTCCTCACTCATCCTGACCCCCACCTGTAGGCTGATGTCGTGGCCAAGCCTTGGCTTGTCCTCATCCCCAGGGAGCTTACTGATGCCTGGGGCTGGGGCTGCCCCTGTGGCCCTGCTGCTCTGCACCTGGCTGAGTGGTGGGACAGACAGTGCACTGATGCCCCTGGAGAATCCCCAGCATCCAGCCCACAGGGAGCTCAAGGCCTCTGGATGAGCAAAACAGATATGTAACAAATGTTAACTTCTGTTTGAATCTTTTCTACATATTCAGTGTAGATACTTGTGGGATATGTTCCTTATGCGCTCATTTAGGATTTGACATCTAGACTAATAAAAGTCCAAATACATTGTAACTAAAGTGAACTTTATAGAAACAGGAGGTGTAAAACGAAACCTAAAATGGAAAGCTCTCCATGAATCTTACGTAATTGGTTCAAAATAATTGTTTAAGTATAAACAGCACTAAAAAAGTCTGTGTCTAATCATACCCAAGACAATTTTAACTGTCTTACTTAAAAAAAACTGACTATCTTGATGAAAGTTAAAGAATATAGGGAATTGTGAATTCAATTTAATCCTTCTATCCTCTTCCAGCAAGGAAATTTATTATATTTGCCCTTCCCAGGACAACCACATTGTTTATTGTGTTGGTCTTGAACTTGCGTTGGTGCATGTATCAGCTGCCATTGCTCTTTGTGGGTTCAGCCCATTTGTGACTTGGATCTCTCCAGCATTTGTGATACAGTTTCTATATATATTGCAGTTTCTATATACATTGCTGTTTCTATATACATACAGTTTCTATATACAGCATTATGGTGGCACTGACCTTATTTATGAATAGAGGAATTCTGTAGAATGTGCATGGCCATGTTGTGCCATACACTACCAAGGATAGATAATGGGCCCTGGCACTGTTTACTGTGGAGCTCAGGCTCAGCTCAGGCTAGGAAATTCTCTGACCCACCTGTCTTAAATACCCAGGAAATCCAGAGGAATTTCAAACTAAAAGGATCTGAGTGAGACTTCCAGCATACATGTTGCAGATCAATGTCTTCCATGATGACATCCCAAATCTTGGATAGTTTCACAGTTCACAGTGCATCAGTTCTTCAAATATTTATTAAAAGAATATTTAGTTAGAAATGTTCACTTATTTATCTCTTAATAGGAGGTCTTTTACTCAGTATAGTACTTAGGGTGGGATCTTAAATTCAAACCATATGAAAAGAAGTCTGGTTTTAACTATTTTCATGTTTTCTCAGTGTCAGAAGAGTAAAGAAATAGTCTAAAAATATCATGCAGTACTTCTGTTAAAACCCATATTTTTCATAAATGATTGCCTGAAACTTGTTCCAGCTAGTGTTTATTTGTATCTACTGTCAAAGTCAATATTAGTGCAGAATCAATATTATGTACACTAGAAACACGGAGCAGAAATCATAGAAACAATTTGGTGCCGTCTCTTCAGTTTATCTATTTAGAGTCTTGTTTTTTGTGGAGTAGTGATAGTTAAAAGCTGTATTCCTCAAACCTATTTTTCTGGGGGTTTTGTTTCTTTTAATAAGGAAGAGCAATAGAAGTCTTCAGATAATCACAAAATCTCTAAATTATGATCAATGTTCAGTATTTATCTTTCATTTTTAAAATGGTATTTCCACTCAGGCCACTCTCCTTACAGGGTCTTCTGCAACATCCTTTGTAGTTTCTGTTATGGGGAGAGGCAAACACAAAAAATGTCACTTTAGATCCATTATGTTAAAAGGAGAGACTGATCTTATAAATAATTATTCATAAAAATATGAATAATTACTTCAATTTTCCCCTTGTATATCACTAAATATGGCATAAGGGGAAAGGGTTGAAATGCCGTGAAAATATCTAGAAAAATATTTTAGACTTAAGGACCCATAGAGAATAATCTTCCCTTAATTACTGCCTATCAAAACTTCTGACCCTGAGGTGATCAGAAACACACCCAGAATGGATGGATGCTGTGACAGCATCCCATCCCCAGCAGAAAGTTCACATTTCAAGAATACCTTTGCAAGATGGAGTGCTGGACTGAAATAGAAAATTCTGTTTGAGGCCTTAAATTTTGTTTTTCTTTTAAATTAGAACAAACCCCAAACCTTTCAAATATTTTCAGGAAAGGAAATTGTGGTGAAACATCTGTTTTCTGATCAAAAGGGTCAACATTTGAATTCATGTCTCTTGCCGCTGGAAGCAATCCAAGAATCTACCCTGAACGCCTGAAATTTCCCACTGTGAATGTGGTCAAAATCAATGTTTCTCTGAAAGACATCCTGGCTTTGATGCAGCCGCTTGTTTTGACCAAAAGCAAAGAAACAAGTTGTCAGACTTGCGGAGTAGCTGGAGACAAACTAGATAACAAAGATGGGAAGGGAACCGGAACCTCAATATTAGCAGCATGGCTTGACTATTCCACAGAAGAAATTATGTGAGTGGGAGTCAGGACCATTGACAACAACAACCAAGTCTGGGGTCAAATTCCATGATAACTGCAGTTGACTTCCTACTGCATGCAAATCTTTGTGCTGCTTCTAATGAATCATAATTCCCTTTTAAGCTTTATAAAATACACACACTGACCCTTTGTAATTCTTGTTTATTGTTGTAATTTGGTCATACAAACAACAGAGACTTTAGTAAATTTAAAGTTATTACCAGAATGTGCCAAGCCCCAAGACAAATAGCTAGAGCTGAGTATGCTTTTTTTGTCTAATGTACAACAGCATAGAATAAATGAACCATGAAATTTTACTTAAAAAATGTAAAACTAGATTTTATAGAAGGCCCAGTGGGGTGACACATTCCTGGATTTCATTGAAGCCTAACATTGTCCTAAGCTTCTGAGACATAGTATGTTTCAGTTACCACTGTATTATCCCAAATATCTATTATGAACAGATTCCGGTGTAGACTTATATAACATTTATAGTTCTCAGCAAACCAGTATTCCCAAAAGAATTTCTCAGTTTCTCCACATTTAAAATTCCTTCGTGCTTCTATAAATGTTGATTCAGCTCTACTTATGTTAAGCAAGAGATTTTATAAGAAAGCATATGCATTGAGCTAGCAAAACCCCAGCACTTGATTAGAGGCAGAGATCAAGTTTATGATTCAATTTATTCTGCTGAATGTTAGTGCTATGTCTTGTAGCCTTTACTGGTTCCTTGAATGATCTTATATTTCCCTCATTTTAAAGTACTATAAATTATTCCATTTCACTTGAATAAGGAATACCTGATTTTTTAGCAATACCTGTGCTTTTTTTCAATACACTGTGCTTTGTACCTGGCCATTCTAAGTATTGCTGACATTTTATAGAGTTTTCAGAGGACTGTTTCTTAGTCAGTGTCCCTGCTGATGTGTGCAATAAGGCTGGACAGGTTGAGAGGACACTGTTTCAGCTGGCCTTGGGAAATGAGATACAGCTGTTCCCAAATTTTATGAGTTTCTGAGTTATGCAAGCAATTTGTCATGACACACATAACTTCATGGTTTGATTTTTGTGTGACCCCACTGGAGCCAAAATAAAATTGTCAGGAACTTAGGTGATTTTGGCTGCTGTTGGATGGCAGAAGGAGTGACTCCTGAGATAAAATGCCAGCTATCATCATAACATAACCAAATGACAGGCAAAACACAGGAACTGATCCACAGATAAAGGTCTGCTCAAAAGCATGTGCAGAGCCCAATTTTCCCCCTAGCATCCTCCTCCTGTTTTGTCCAAGAGTTCTGCCTGTGATCAGTGGGGAGGCAAAGCAGAGAGGAGATGAGGTTGGTGTTAAATCCTAACATGATAGATATCAGTTTCTTGTGTCTTGCATTACATAACTTTCCTTGAGAAACAAATCTGGGAGTCCTTATACAAGCTGAAGTTTTACCATAAATTGGAATATGTATGAATAGAGATCTGTGACACTACATTGTTCTGTGTGTCTCTATCCTCACATTAGGTGCTAAGAGCAATTGTGCTCATGGTGTCCTGTAGGGTACTATGACATTTTCTTTATGCTTTGGAAACCTGTTACATCCTGTTACATCGTGTTTGCATAGTGTTAATGCTCTCCAAACTTCCATAATGCATCCTTCTCCAGACGTTTTTCTAGAACCATGCCCATGGCATTATAAAAGGTAAAAATTAGATTCAGACTTGCTCTTTCTGATTGAAGGAACTGCAGTTTTGCTTAACAGTCTGTCACAGGCAGTCTAATAAGAGGAACCTCTCTAACTTTCCCATTTTTATTCTACTTACAATTTCAAAGAACAAAACTTGCACTGAAGCAATTTAAATTCTAGTTAAAGGAGTTCTGCATAGCTCAGCTTGATCTAAGGGATGCTTGTTACTCTTCTTTTATATTATTTGCTATTTCCCAACTGCCCTTCTGTGCAGAAACACCAAGGTGATCTTCTGGTTGTTAGGTTGCAGATGGTGGTGGGGAGGAAAATGAGGCAGGGTGTAGGGAGAAGAGGCAGTCACTTGACTTTGTGGGACAGGGGTGATTTTGATCTGCAGCTTGTGGAAATTCTTAGCTTGTGAGCCAGTCTCTTGCTGCTGAGACAGCCTCACATGCTTTTCCTCTGCTGTACACATGGCTTGCCAAGGGCATGCAACTTTACTTCCAAGAGGTATTTTCTTTCGTTCAGTTTATGTTAAAAGTTACTAAAAAAAAGGGAAGCAAATAGGTTTGCATTAACTCCTTAAGGAGACAATTATATTTGCAAGAACCCAAATGGATTTACAAAATTTTTTTCTGCGTATATAAGAAAACATTCATTAGTTTATTTGTAACACATCTCTAGAGCAACCAAACAGTAGTTTGTCTTTGGAAAAAAACTGATGAACAATTAAGGAAAACTTTCATTAATGAAATTGTTTGACTAATGCTGAGATTGAATGGGAGGAAGAGGCTGTGCTCCTGGCAGTTTTGTTAGCACAATGGGTTTCTATGTTGTGGTACAGTGTTGAGTTAGTGGCAACTTTACGACCCAAATAGGGGGACAATTAGTAGAAAATAGACACATTTGCAGAAAAGCACTTTTCTACAATGTAATATCACGGTCAGCTTCAGTTCTTTCTCATAAGAAAGTACCACAGAACAGTTAAGGTCAGAGATGAAACCAGAGGTATGCATTTGTGGTACATTCTAGGCAGGTGCGAGCTGGTTCAGAACAGTAGCTAGTCATCATGTAGGAACACCAGTTCAGCCCAAGTTCAAGGTATTACACCATTCTTGATGCAATAGCCTTATTGGAGCTTCAGAATTACCAGTCTACAGTGTATCCACCTGCAGATGACTTGCCATATTGACAAAGTGACCTTGCAAAATAGCAGAGAGGTGTACTCTTACTTAGAAGTTCCTTTCAGATCTAGAAGACTGCTGAGCTCTCTGTGTCTGCATGATGTATGTTTGGATAAAATACTAAGCTTCACTGGACTGTCAAAAGAGAGTTCCTTCTCCTCCTTATCTACCCTTTGAAATATTTTCCTGCTCCCTGCTGAGCTTCTATTAAAGTTTCTGCCTAAAATTTTGGCTATTTCAAATTCACTCAATTTCACTTTTGGAAAATAGCTCCTTGGGAGCCTCAGTTGAGCTTTCACTCTCCTGAAAATATTACTGTTATTCTCCATGGGTCTTAATGCTCTGTCTTTGTGTCAGGCTGCAGAAGACCGGAAAGTCTTTTACTCTGCAGGTATGTAGAACTTCATGCATATGTCTGAAAATAGCTGGGATTCCTACATACCACTATCTTAAAAATAAATTCCAGACACTCCTACAGGATTTTCCTGACAATGTATTCCTTCAGCTACTCCTCAACTATGTTATTTAACACAGAGTTTACCAACACATAAAACCAGTTGATTGAAAACAATTTGTATTCTTGTCTTTGCCTTAATTTCAAATCCCCTTTATTCATGCTAAACCACTAGCAAAAATATGTTCCTAATCCTATGCTATAATTTTCAGTACAGAAACTCTTTCAGAATTATTGCTCTGGGCTTTCATTGGTTTCCGTTGTTCTAATTAGGTTGTTTTGTCTTTTCTTACTGACTGATAAAAGCCATTCAATATGCCATTTCTACTTGAAAATGGAAGTTGGTCTCTTTGTGACACTATCCTCTTTTAGGCTTGAACAGTGAGGCTAAGAAATAGTTTAAGCCCCAGGCATCATCATTATTATCTACATAGTACTTCAGTTTGAAAAGTCTCATTCTCCACTGTTCGCTGTTTGTTTCCATGCCAGCTGTGTACATTACTGACAGGAACCTGCATCTCTCTACAAACAGCATATTTTATTTAACCATTCCAGTTTCCTCTCTTTCTCATTATCCATTATGCAATACCATTTGTTTTTAACTGGCATATTCTAAATCCTATTCAAATGACCTTTTCCTCTCTCATCAGCTTGGAAATTGAAATATGCCACAGCCCGATAAGTTGTTCCATGCAACTGGGCTCAGATCTGTTTGAAAAACACCATGTGTTTGTCGGTATCTTCATGTGGGTAGTGAGTTGAACCCTCACAAAACAGTCTGTATGGCCGGTGCCAGTGTCTCAGGCAGGAAACAAAGCCATTTCCAAAAGGAATACAAGAGTCTCTTTAATATCAAAATATAGATACTTCTACTGACATGGTAGGGCAGGACTTTAGACCCGGATCCCAACCTCCCCCTCCAAGCTGACTGCTGCTGCCACTGTCATGAGCCAGAAAGAAGCAAGGGACAACTCTGGTCTCTCAGACTTGACCACCTGTACTTTGGGAGCAGGACCTTGGTGTGGAAGGTATCTCTTTCCCAACCAGTTCCCTGCTTTGGGAGTTGGGATAGTGTGAAGTTGTTTCCAACAGGCAGTTTGGGCACTGTCTCACAGTTTTGGAGTCTCAGAGTTGATCACGTCAATGTGGCCAGCTCATGCCTAGTGGTCAAAGGATGGACTCTGGAACTGTTTAGGCCATATGGTTGTTTTCCTCTCCTTTTTGTTGTATTATTTTTCTAATCTGCCTTTCAGCTCTGAAGTGAGGAAGGAAATGCAAATCACCTTTCTGTCAATTTTCAGTCCCGTCCTTTATCACTAAAGATCTTTTTCTTTTGCTTAAAGAAAATGATACATGTGCTTCCATATATGTTGCATGGATATGTAGTTTTATGATTAATTTGTAGATGATTTGCCTTTGAGTATCAATGCATATGTGCTGGGATATTAGAAAGTAATGAATTTTGCAGCTGGAATATTTATTTACCGCATAAAAACACTGATGAGTAGCTGTGACATCAGTACTTAGAACAAATGAACTATTAATCAAGAAAGCAGCCTGACCTTCCCTATTTGTATGGTACTGCTGTGCCCAAGGCTTCTGCACTTCCATTTACAAGTCCCAATCGTTGACATTTTAGCTTAGAAGCTGTAGCTGTAATTATGGAGAAAAGTAGATGGAGTATAAAAGAAAGCATTTAATCCAACATAATTTTTTTTTCATAATAACTGTACTTAAGAAGTTGATGGTTGAATGGCATTCCTGTTGGACATGCAGTCATAGTAAATGACAGTTTAAAATGTAGAAAACTATGAAGTGCATTAGTAGTAGATGCTCCATGACTGGACAAATATATTTATCATGTCAGATGATAATCCATAGAAAAAAAAAAGGTAAGCAATATGTGATCTAAATGTGATAGCTTCTTCCCAAACAGAGAAATGAGCAAATTTCTGCCCCTGCAGCCAGAACACAAGAAACCTGAACAGAGAATGAGAAACCGTGAGAAAGGGTGATTTTCCTGCAGGCTTCTGCTGGACAGGGCCTGTTCATGTGCACCTACTTTTCTTACTTGTATTACTTTTCTCTACCTTTGCTAATTTTTTGTAGAACTGGTAGCCCTTTGTGTCAGAAATTTTAACTACTACTGAGACAAGAAGAGTTTCTCTATGGTGAGGACCTTGGAAAATGTGGTCATTTACATATGAAGACCACAGCTTTGTAAATCCCTACGAATTAAGAGAATATAAAAGCTGATTCATACATTCTTTGAGAATGAAGGAAAGGAAACTAAACAAATAAGCAAATGGAAAAAAGAGTGGAATTTACAAAAATATAATGACATATAGTATATCACCTATCTTTTCATCAATGCAATGTCCTTACAGCTGTTCCTTCTAAAAGTGAAGTGGAATCTGACAAAGGCTTGCAGTGAGACAGAGTTGCATAGCCAAATCTGTAGCCTCCCTCCCTCCCTTTTTCCTCCTTCCCTTCCTTAGCTTCTCCTTAGCTCCTTCATTCCTAGGTCAGAAAACAAGCATGATTTTTCTAAATGCCACTTTGCAGGAAAAGAAACTTATAATTTACTGAATGGAAAAATTGTATCCTCTGCAAGCTAAAGAGAAACTTGGAACCTTTTACCTTCCATTGCTCTGTCAGCCGTCATAACTCTTCCACTGCTGTAATTGCTTTGTTAGCTCTTATTTTGCCCAGGAGAGAGTATGAAATGCAACTGCAGGTTGAGGGGGAAAGTACTGCTTTTCAGTTTATTATGAGAATGCCACTACTCAGTCAAGGCTGACCCTCACTAACCTGTCCCTGAAGAGAAAAAGTGCATCTCCTCTCTCTAATTTTATCTTTCTTCCCGTCCCCAAAATACATTTATTGTACTGTCATTTTTACTCTTATTTAAACAAGGAAACACAAATGTAGTGCATAATCTCTATATTAATTTCTGTGTTGCATCCTCATCTGAGGTACACCGAGGAGCCTGATGCTGTCAGTAGAGCTAAATAGTCTTGGTAACAATCCAATTCACCAGAAAACCAGTACATCTTGGAAGAAGGAAAAAAGAGGAAGGGTTTTCTAGGTTTTTTTCTAATTGCAGGGATTCCATACAATATAACGAATCACATAAAAAACCCACCCCCT
The DNA here is from genome assembly GCA_035047865.1 of Dendrocincla tyrannina. Classification (NCBI taxonomy): domain Eukaryota; kingdom Metazoa; phylum Chordata; class Aves; order Passeriformes; family Dendrocolaptidae; genus Dendrocincla; species Dendrocincla tyrannina. The sequence continues at coordinate 84,416,575 of JAWWMP010000116.1, read as the reverse complement.
TCCTTTATAAAAAGCTGCAGCATAAGGTACACAACAGACTGTGTGCCTTTGGTACAAAAAAGAAAAGTCATGAAAAAGACATTTGTTGGGAGATTCTGTTGAGATAATGCATTAATTTAAAAATTGGACCCTTAAATTGGGTGAAATACAATGCAGAATGGGTAATCAAACTTTTCAGAAACTATTCATGTGCCTTTGCAAAATGACGGTTCATCAAATAACTTCAGGAGTTTGACATTTTTTGTAATAACCAGTCAAAAATAACTGCATATACAGGTACAGCAGAAAGCATCATATTAGATGTGGAGGATTACCCTGATAAGATGCATGGTATGGGTTTTTATAAGTAGCATAGTAATTTATTTTTGTTCCCTTAATAAGTATTTCTTGTTATTCCTATTATTTATGTGTTTCTGCTTCTCTTTCTTTGCTTCTTATATACAAATTAAAGTCAGGCCACATCTTTTTACATATATTGTTCTGAGTAACTTGTATGGTGATGTGGAATAGGACAAGAGAAGTAACCGATGACAATCATTTCACCATGATTCAGAGAAATCCTGCACCATCTTGTTGTTTGCTTTGGCTTGTCTTCTCTATTTGCTTGTTAAATCGGTGAACAGGCATTCAGAAAAACAATGATCTTCTCAGTGAGGATTTCGATTACAAAAAAAGAAAAGGTCTTTTTGCTTTTGTCTGATGATATTTGATTATAGTATTCCCAACTCAAAGACATGTCTGTCCAGGGAGTTTAAAGAATTGCTCCTAAAATACATGAAGGGAATACTGGCAAGTGTAGCCAATTTAGAGCTGAGCAGAAGGGTGAAGACAAGCTTTCCACTACTGATGGTGAGCATTCCTGCTGTGCCAATGGCTGGGGAAGATATTAACTGGAGAGCTATTCTATCTGAATACAGAAAAGCAATCTAAGACCTTCTGGCATGGTGTTCCTTACATAGGACATAACCTTTGAGAGTGACTTACGACTTGGTTCACTAACAACAATGTCCCCCTGGAGCATACCAGTCTGATTGTAGCAAAAATGTGGTGATTTCTGTTGTATTTTCAGCATGTGAGAGGCATAGAGAAGGGAAAAAAAAATTTCAATTGCATTTGTTTCCATAAAGTGAATTTACCTTGTGGGCTTCATAGAAAATAACTGCAACAAATGCTTGCCTCCACAAGGAAAAGAAAAAATGAATGGGATCCTGTTTCATTAAGTTCATTGCTTCTGGAAACATCACCTGGTAATAAATTGTATGGGGGTTTTTTTTGTTGTTGTTTTGGGTTTTTTTTAAAATAAATTAATTCCAATTTCTGTTATTCTGATCTGGTCCCACCCGAAGCCTTACTGCTTTGCTGCCTGAGAAGGCTCAAAGTTAAAGCATGCTCTTCTGGGGAACTTCAGTGTTTGTACTACAAAACACCGTCCCTCTGTTCTGAGTTCCCTTTCCAAGTCAGGTTTATCCTCAAACTAAAGTCCCATATGTGTTTGAACATCTGTCCTGGATTTCTGAACTTTGTTGCGACAACTTCAAGAAATTACCTTTAGAAAGAAAATTAGTCCAGTGGAACTTTGATGTTATGGAATAGTACAGTTGGCCAGGGGTTCAAAATCGTGACCAGCTATCCATATTCCAGTCAGCACTGAATATGGTTCATGAGTCATAGATGAGGAATATGGAGACACTCATGAAAAGAATCACCTGACTGAGGTCATGAGCAAAGGATTCCAGAACCAGTAACACATCAAAAAGGGGAAAAAATATTGTAATAACAGCAACATTAGGTTCCTTCTTCTCAATAATACTTGTAACAAGATAAACTGTCAATAAGTGAATAACTTAAAACCCTATAAATTTCTGGGTACATTAAAAGCAGCCAGGATGCATTGCCAAATACAGTATATTAACTTTATAATGGTATATCAGCTTTATAGTTTGCATGTGTTAAACCCATTTCTTTTACACTGCAAATAACACTTGAAATGTCCCCCTTTGACAGTAACAAGGGATGATTTTCAACTAAGAGAACACTGGGCCAAGCAAAGAAGTTCTGAAATATATTTTATATTCCATAAAAGCTCAGCTGAAGAGAAAGCGGTGAAATTGTCCATAGACAGGATGCTCAGGAAGTTGTACTCCGTTTAGTTATGTGCTTGCTTTCCAATAGTTCACTAGTTTCAACATATACATTGTTTCAGTCTGGAAGCAACAAGCTTCCTAGGTTTAAAACCAAAGATGAAAGGAAGGTGTGTTGCCTCTGGACCCCACGGACTCAATATTATTTGTTTTCTTGTGTCGAAAGATAAATTTTTGGCACCTTCTAGTGAATGGAAATATATGTGTGAAATTATAGAGATATTTAGAACCTGAATGCTAAAGAATGGGGGTTTATACATTATTGTAAGTAAATGTTTATGCTTAATTCAATTAGATATTTTTCAGTTCATGAGAAATCTGTTTTACAGCTTTCCATTCTTTAAGTGTGTGTTTAGAATCTAAGTTTCAATATCTTAGTTTCTTGAGAGAAAATTTAAGTAAGTTGTTGTGATTTACACAACAATCCAAAAGGACAATGAATTAGCTTTTAAATTTAGCTTTCCCTAGCAGATAAACATAACAGCTTTAGACAAAGAAATGAAAAGAAGAGAAGCTGTATAAAAATTCTTTGAGGAAGAAAATTGAACAAAACTTAATTTGGCTTTGGAGAAGATGGCTTAGGGGACATCCAAAGACACACTTTGTGTGTGTCATTGTTCTTTATTGTGAATGTGACAAAAAAAAAAAAAAGAAAACAAAAAGACCACGGAGAACTGTCTGTGCCTTCCTTTATGAAAATGTAACTAGTGATGTTAAAAACAGATGAAGTAAGAAAAACGCACAAATTTCAAGATTAGTGATTTCTGCAAGAAAAGATTTCTAGAGTCTTCCATTATGGATGAATGAGTCTTGAAGATGGCTTTTCACTGTGGTCCTGCTGCTGGCCATAATATATCTATGCTTGATAATGTGTGAATTAACATGTTTAACTTCCATGGAAGAGTTGTAGAAAGGCTAAGAATTTCTATGAAATCCTAGGGGAGCAGCGTTGAAAATTAAAAATAATATGTTAAATAAAGAATGACTTTGTATATGGACTAGTTCAGGAAGAGATTGTATAGGGGTAATTAAAACAGTATTATAACAGTATTTTAAGGCATCAGTGATAGTAAGATAATATCAGATACTTAAGGGATGTCTCTGAGTTATTTCTTAGTCTAAGAGTGATCTCTTTGCAATTTTCAACTATGAGTCCTTCCTCTGCATCTGTAGACTTTTCAAACCATCTTGAAGTCCTTCAACAAAATAATTGCATATTGTTGCTGTAAACCTCAGGACAGTGTGTGGTTGTCAAGCCTGACAGTTTAAATTGTCTGGCTTTAAGAGCTTTGACAGGTATTTGGTGGGTGTCTGAGGTTCTGCAGTTCTTAAGCAATAAAGAAACATTTGTTTCATGTCAATTCAGAAATACTTGTATGAACTAGGATACGAGAGAGAATTGAAATTTAAACTGTGGACATCAGTATTTCCTACTTTCTCTTCTGAACAGTCAGCTGACTGGGAGCCAAGCAAGTTCCAGGGCAAGATCTATGTTCTCTTGCATCAGAGTCTTGGGATGTTTAGTTTAGTATTTTTATTTGCGATTCAATTCAGTAGGTTTTCATCATTACAGAAAGCCTCTGTCTCATAAACTATAGCAGAATATGGGGTATTAACTCTCACGACTGAAAGATTCTTACTCCCTTGCCTCTCTGCAAGTTAAAATATTGTGAAAGTGTCTATTAAAACATGAGTAATCTCATCATAAACAGTTATCAGGTTAGTCAGGCTTGATTTACCCTAGGTAATTTCATGTTTGTCTTCCAAACCATTTTTGGCAAAATGTGTGTTTGAAAATGGTTTTCCAGAGGACTTAGTCTGCAGTCTTGATGGGGTTAGGCTGAGTAAGTCTGTATGTTCTTTATTAACCTTATCCACCATTGTTCTTCCTGAAGATCGATATATTTGCCTTCTTTCTGATTGTCAGGAAACTACTGTGGATGTTATCACCTGTGAAATAATACTTGTAGTGGCTTTGTGATGGTATCTGCAGGAACAAGGAAGCATCTTGTCATATCCTGGGGACTTGTTCATGTCCAAATGACTTAAGTGTTCCCTAACTATTATCTTAACAGTGACTGATACTGTATTCCCACAGATTCTGCAGTGCTACCACATCTCAGCATTTCCAGTGATGTCATCTGTCTTTGCATGGACTCTTAATTCCTCCTACTTATTTCTCATGTTCTTGTATTTGTGTGCAAACGCTTCAGTTAGGCTTTAGCTATACCACCATCTGAAATAGAGTGAGAGACAAGGCCCTGTCCTTCGAGTGGTTCCTCTCCATTTTCCCTTCATCCCCTTTCTTTTGGGCACCATCCTTGATGCACTTAGTTTAGAATCATAGAATGGTTTGGGTTGGAATGGACCTTAAAGATTATCTAGATCCTGCCATAGGCAGGGATACCACTAACTAACCCAGTTTGCTCAGGCCCCATCCAATCTGGCCTTCAACACTTCCGGGGATGGGACAACCAGAACTTCTCTGGGCAATTTGTTCCAGTGCTTTACTGTCCTTGGAGTAAAGAATTTCTTCCTAATATCTAATCTAAACCTGCCCTCTTTCAGCTTAAAACCATTACCCCTTGTCCTGTAACTATCTCCCTGAATGAAAAGTCCCTCTTCCTCCCTTTTATAAACCTCCTTAAAACACTGGAGGGCTGCAATAAGATCTTCTTGAAGCCTTCTCTTCTCCACGCTGAACAACGCCGGCTTTCTCAGCCTGTGTAAAGTCCTGTTTAAAATCCTTCTAACTAGGTTAACAGAGACAGCTGGCAAACATGCTAATATCCTACTTTGTCAAATGGATTTCATGTCTCCCAGCAATTGTCATTCACGAATTGTAAAAGCCAATGCTTTGCATTCAGTGTCAGCTATGCAGACAGACAGATGTTAGTTTGGAGGTTGCATTTACTCCCGTGTCCCTCCTACTAGTTGCTAGAGCAAAGTTTTCCTTGATGACATCTTTGTTACCTATAAAGTGAGTTGCAAGAAGTCTAAGGGTGATAGAATATTTCCACAGTTCATGTATCTTTCCACAATGCATACTTCCACTTCCTTCTCCCATAGTGCTCTTTAATGACAGACTCCCATCCTGCATGGTACTCCACAGTTATGCTTCCCTCCTGCAAGATGGTTCTCCAGGTGCCACATTAGAGGCAGCAGTGGAGTCAGGTCAGACAGCCGAGAGCCTCCCAGAAAAACATTTGTATTGCCCTTGCATCGGTGATGTGCAGGATGGTTGACAGATCACAGTGTTGTTTTTCCTCACAAACCATCTACTCCTAGCATTGCAACAAGAGGAAATAGTTTCACTCCAGTGAACTGTATGTCCTCTGCTGGCTTTCCTAACAGCAGGTAAACTTCAGCCTTTCCTCTTGTGCACAAGGACATCTTGCAAATCTCTTTGATTATGTTAGGCTTTTTTCTTTTCCTCCAAAATCTGTGTGAGGAAAAAGTATGAATATTTTCTGATTAGACTTTGTTTAGAGTTCCTTATGGCACCTTAACGAACTATGGATCCAGAATTCTGTCTTATCCAGAATTACCGTCTGAAATATAGTGGTGGGGTGAAAGGTCCATTTCAGGATTCATGTATTTTGCAAACAAAGGAAAACTATAAAAATGAGCCAAACAAGAAAACAGCTTGCAGATGCTAGGCTTATGGTGTACAGCCTACAAATATTTTCCTTCTGAGGGCACTTCTATTATTTACAAATGAAAGTTTAGAAAATAAGTGGTGGCAAGCTTCTGGGTTGCTAAGAATTCCTAAAGACTGAGCTAAAGATTTTAGTTTAGTCCACATAACAACTGTTTGGAGGGGGCCTCACTTTTCTTGCAATCATGTTAATTAGAAATTTACTTCAGAAAGGTAATAAGGCCAATGTAAGAAATATTCCAATTAAGAATGATCTTAAAAATGATAGCCGGTTTTGTGCTGTTATAAAGTCTTTTTTAATAGGGAGATTTTCATGTTGACTCCCAGGTTTCTACAAATTTATTTTGTCAAAGCCTCTCTAGGATTCAAAAAAAACCAACTTCCAGCTATGCCGACAAAGAAGCCTCCCCATGTTTAATGGTGTAACTGATACCAATTATCTTTGCCACTCTACAATAATTTCTGGAAGAGTAAAAAGAGTGGTATACAAGCACCAAATATTCACATAATTTGTGTCTTTCCCCTCCCTTTAACATAATTCTGAAAGAAAAAAAAAGAATAGTCCATAGTCATTCAAAATCATTTCAGTAAATAATAGGTTAGAAGTCCAGATAAATACAGACCTACAAAACCTAGAATGTGTAGTAGTGTGTTCCAGCACTTGCTGCCTGTTCACCTGTATATACATAGAGCCTTTTGGACCATAAACAATCTGTAAGAATTCAGGAACATGAGAGCATGGCCAAAAGAAATAGATGGAACAGGTCTATGGCATTTCTAATAAAGAACCTTGGAAGCTATTTGGGAAATGCATTTCTGTGTGTGCAGGTGAACACTGATAGCAAAACATACACATCCAGATATTTACATCCTTTCAAACAGTGTGGGGAAAAGGTCAGTGTTAAAATCCTCCAACAAACAGTATTGTGCTTTGGCTGTGGAGGAACAGTTACAGGCACAAAAAAGAGCCTGCTCTGACACCACTGATGTGAGAATGGATCCAGGAACATGTTAGCTGGAGGATTTTCCACAAGTCTGAAACATCCCACAGCTGCAGCATTTGTTTTATAGACACTTGTTTTCTAAGTGCAATTAGTCAGTAAAAATGCTGCAGAAACAACAAAGGCAAGTAAGTTTATACCAGAGATTTGTAGCCAGGGTTCTTTACCTAGTTGAGCATCCACAGCTGTGACAGCAGTTAAATACACAAGATTTTCTTTTCCTTAGTTAATTGTTGTGATGGAATTGTTTCCAAAATTTGAAGTCAATAGAAAGCAATCAGGAAATTGTCACAGACTCCTGGCAGTTAATAAAACAGAGCTGAAATATAAACAGCACAGTGTAGGTAGAATAATTTCTTGCTAACCTTTCTGCTATTCTTTAGTAAAATTGTCTTTTTTCCCAGGGTAATGCTCTGAGTTAATGAGTTTAGAAATGTATTTCCAAGATGTAATGTATCAGACCAGACACACACTGGGGCTTGTAGCATAACTAGCGATGGAGGCAATTGATGCACTAGTGGTGGCCATGCTGGATGGTTGAAATGTCGGTGCCTGAGCTCACTACAAAACAGGTAGGAGAAAGAGTGCTAAGAGTCCTGAAATCTACTTTCTTCTAATGATAACTGTCTTTTTTTGGCCTGAACACTAGTACCAATCTGAGAGCTCATGCACAGAGGATGAAAGAAGACTGGGAGTGTGTCAGTGAAATAATCAAAAGGGCATAGTGAATTAGAAAAATACTGTTTCTGAAGTAATTCTCAATCTTTTTTGATATCTTCAGTGTTGCTCCATGGTTCCACCTTTGTCTTTCTGCAGTATTTCAGTGTTAGTCCTACTGCAAACCCAATAAAATGCAATGCATAATGGTGTATTGTGTGCTCCAAGATGACAGAAGCAGTGGAAGAAATCAACCAATCTTCTCAAATATCCATTGCTTGGTCAGGTATATATTTCAGCAGGAATATTCTGTTTTCCCATACCTGTGTTGTACCCAAGCAAAATCTTCACATATGCACCACCATATGGCTTCTCTCAGACAGCAAGGATTGCAGACAAGCACGGACCTGCCCAGCTTCCTTTCCTGCCTCCTGCCTTGGTCTGCAGCCTGAGCCCCAAGTCACTGTCTTATTCACTGCCATGTTTCCAGGAGCTTGGATAATCTTAGTACAAATAAAGACGTCTTAATTTTGGCTTAGCTTTGACAATTAATGTCTTTCATTCTTTAAATTGTTCTTAGTCTTTAAAGACTTTGTTTCACATATATCTATTATTACATTATCACTATTATGTATTATTACTATTTTTATATGATCATAATTTATTTCCTCATAACTTTCTGGTTCTGTATCTCTGGCATATTCTCTTTTTTTCCTTTGCTTTTTTACTGACGTTTCCTGAGAATGACTTTTTATTCATGTGGGTCTCTTACCTGTTTTTATTTTTGTTTTTGTTTGTTTGTTTGTTTTCCTAACTAAACCCTAGAGCTGCATTCTGTTAGAAAACCATTTTTTATTATATTTTTCCAATTAATGGTGTGGATATGACAAAATGCTTTTTGATGATTGAATACTGGATGGATAGACATTTGAAACCAGACACTGTAGACAGATTTCTGAAAAAAAGTTACAATCCTGGAAAGAACTTCTACAAGGATTAGCAAACAGCCATTCTACACAAATCCCTAGCAATGGCTTCCTTGCTTCCAATGGACTTTATTTTCACCCAAAAAAGTTAAAAGAACTTTGGGAAACTTGCCTTTAATAACACACAGAAGACACATTTAATTTAGTTATCATTCTTTACTATTATTATTATCATTAATATTATTGTTCTTGTCCTTGTAACACTGTTATATGGAGAAATTTATAGTTTTCTGTGGAACTAGGGATATGCTCAGTAGGTTGATTTCTTCTCTTACATTTGCGCAAATAAAGAGCAAGGAAAAAACAATGGCCAGTCAAGACTGTTGTCAGGACTAAAGGGGAAATATTGAAAGCAAATTTCTTTTTTTTGAGAAATGGCTTCTTCTCTTATAACCCCAAGAAAAACTGAGATCAAAATAACACTGATATATTGCACATTTAAATAGTCTATCCTAATTTCACTCTGCTCTTCCTTTTTAAACCTGATGAAGTTGGTAGAACAGCTGTTAGCCATCTGCCAGAAAAAGACTCCACAAATGTTAAATTTAGCCTGGGAATGCTATTTCTCTTTCTTCTGTGGATGACAATTTAGGGCAAAGCCATATTTTAAGCTTTCTGAATTTTTTTCTTTCACCACTCACTGTGGAGGGAAATTAGATTTTAAACTTCTGACTATCCCTTCATGTTATCATCTCTTTTAAACACAGAACAGATTATTAAATTTCCCCCAACGACGTTTATGATTTTGTCAACTAATGTCTCTTTTGTGAAGAAAAAGTCTTTAAGAAAGACATCCTATCTTGATTTGTAGAAGTCAAAAGATGGAAAGCCATCACACATCTGCTATTGTATTAGAAGTAACCAGTGAACTTCACTGTCAAAATGTTTGGTCTTTTTACCTAAAGTAACTGTGTTCAGGGCCCTCCATGACCCTCCTTTACCTTCTTCTGTGAAATTATAGAGCACTGTAGTGTTTGTTATTTCCCTTTAAGAAAATAATGATTCCACCTTCCAAATGAACTAAGCAGGAAGCCTTCCTGACACAGTATCTGATTAGGAGCTGTGGATTAACCTTGTTCAAGTCTGCCATCCTTTCTGGACTTACTCTGTCTGCGCTGTTTTTCTGGTTTCTTGATTTCGAATTCTGTACTTAGATTTTTTTTTTTATTTTTTGAGTGGGGGAGACTTTGCAAAATCTGTACTTGCTGCTTAATAAATGTGTACTGGAGTTCACAGGCAAATCACTGTCTATGCCTGATGTGTCACCTTCTCTATTTTCCTTTCTAGTCTTAATGTTATTGTCAAAACTTATCAGCAATGATTGAATATGATAATTCTCCGCAATTGTGGAAATGCTGTGTACCATTTCCTTTATAAAATGCTTAAGGGTCTCAGGTTTAGCACCAGTTCCTGAAATTTATTTATGATTCCTTGTTGTTCCACTTTTTATTAAATTTGGTAGGGCCTTCTTTTGAGCAAAATAATTTTCCTTAACTTAGGTTCATGAATTTCGCTACGGTGAGAGACGCAAAAAGGCACTTGGGAACCCCCGTCTAAAAATTTTCAGTGATGCAAAGTCAACTCGTTTTTACATCATTAAGGAAGAAAGATGAAGTGTTGATTTCCCAGGTCAGCTGCACTGCCTTTGTCCCTTTATTCCAGTATTGTTAAATAACCTTCAACTAGCTGAAAAGGAGGGAAGAGACTGAGGTGTTTCCAAGTGGGAAGGAATTCCAAGCTAGAGGAAAGTCCTCTTTATGCCAGTGATCCTTCACTATTATTACAGAAGATGTTTTGAGCAAGGCAAAAATTAGAGCACATTGCTTTCCTCCAACCTTTAGCAAAAGAGCAATGCCTGTGTGATACTCCCAACAGAACATTTTTTAACAACCTTTCGAATCAAAAGTGAACCAAGCTGGGGCTGACTCTTCTCACACTTAATTTTTCCCTTTTCGGTATCTAGGGAAGAACTTGATCATTATGCATGTTTTTGAAGAGGCCAAATCCAGTACAAGTTATTAACATTTACAATATAAAAATGCTACTAATAGAATTGTGTCATGGATTGGACCTTCTTTTAATTAGTTGTCTTTGAGATACTTTAATTTTAATTTTCTTTATATTTTCACCTAACAAGCTTTATACTACACTTATCTTTCTTGACTTTTGCATCAGAAATTTCTCCTGTCTATTCTGGAAATGAAAAGAACATAGATATTAAGCTCCATGAAAAATCAGAAATTCATCTAAATAAATATGATCTAGGGAAAATTCTGCTTCAGTAAAATATGTGATGACATTTTACCTTGCATATGCCAACTCTTCATGGTGTTCAAACCTGGCATAGCATTTTGTTCTTCATCTGTCCTCTAAATTACTGTAAGCAAATATAGGTTCTATTATGTTGTAGAAAAAAGGACAAAACCTCCTACCATTTCATATGCCATTTCACTGCAATATAGATTATAAAAGTTCAGAAATAGATATATTCATATAAAATGAGTGTTTTCCAAATGTCTTCAATTTTACTGGTGGTAGTTGTAATGTCTACTTCCCTTCCATAGGCTTCTGGCATATGATCAGTGTTAGAGATCAGTCATAAAATGGTAAGGATTGTGCAAAAAGTCAGGTACAGACATAGTTCTCCTCTAGATCTGAGCACCTGAATCTGTTTACTGTTACAGTTAAATTTATTTTTTATTAGTTTTAATGGCTAAGCAGCCAATTTAATGCTCACAGGAGTCAGCAAAAACTACTCTTGAGACAGTACAGAAACACTGAAAATAGAAGCTCTTTACACAGCTCTTATTTCTTTGAAATGTTGCACTGCTGTCTTACCAAAATTGACAGCAAACTAAAAAGAGAGTACTACTAGGTTAAATCTATCATGAAGGAAAAACCAAAACCCTGAACAAACGTGTGGATTTAGGCAAATCCAATTTTAAACTATTTGCCTTCAGATTCTTTTCAGAGACATTTCCTCTCCAGGCTGCAAACAATTTTGCAATTAAATAGTCTTTATTGTGAAATGATGATATCATTCTAAATGAACTCAACTCAGCATCAGCACGGTGTTGTTGGGTGTTGTTTGGTTGTTGTTGGAGAGATGTAGGCACTACTCACCTCTTCCCCCTTGGGAATTCTGCTTGGTGTCTCAAGGCCTGCAAGCAAGTTAGTCCTTCCTTAGCCCAAGCCTGTTAAAATAAATATTTTAGGGAGCTTATGCTACTCTAAAATACGCTCTTATAGGGCCCCTCTGTTAGGAGTTTGGCCAAAAGAACCAATGGCATACTTAAGAAGGAAAGATTTGCTAGGAAAAAAGCCCCTTAAAAATTCTTCCATGAACTCTTTTAGTAATTTCTTTTTCTCTTGAAAATAATGGGTAAAATCTATAGCAACTAAGTTACCACATCTTTTCCTACAGATACAGAAAATGCAGCTCTATTAGGCCTTACAGAAAACAAATATGGTCATCCAAATGCACATTCAGTAATTTTGATATTCTTTGTTCCATTGCTACTAATAATTTTGTTCCTACCAAGGCCATCTAGGAAGACAAATGATTGTATTGAGAAGGGTTGCTACAGAGAAGGGTTACTGAGAGGAAGAATTTCTGTTAATACAATTTATGGAGAGATAGGTTTTGCAGGTGTTCCATGTTATACATTTGGATTTCCAAATCTTCACCTAATATTTTTTCTTTCCACAGTGACTATGGTAGATTAATCTTTATCCAAATATCCTTTAAAAGAACATTATGATTCACTTTGCCAAAATGGCATATGAATTTTGAAACAGAGAAGATGTTCATGTTTGCTGTAAGAATTGGCACCCGTTGTGTACAACTCCAGGAATGGTTCCTGCACTATTTGGGTTGAGAAAAGGATGAAGCTTAGTTTTAAAGGAAAATCAATTTATAAAAAAGTGATATTTATTTATTTTTTTAATGCTTATTAAGCAGGAGTTTCTCTTTCCTTCCATTTTGAAATTATTTATTTCATTCATACTTGTCTTCTAGTGCCAAAAAAAAAATATTGATTTTGGCACTCCTCATCCTTTCTCTGTGGCTTGTGGAGGAGCTTATAAGTCAAATTCAGTCATGGTATGTGTATGATATAAGCAGCTCCCTGAAATCCAGTGTAATTGCCTGAGTGTAACATGATGGGCTGTTCATGAAAAGGCTACAGAAGATCAGGCTGTTGTCAAGGGAAAAAAAATAAGTCACATAAGATTTGAACAATACAATTATATCTATAATACTTAATATCATAGGGTAAATGTACTGACAAATCCGACATTTTCCCAAGAAAATTCTTTTAGTCAGAGTTTCACTGTGATTGGAAAAATTTTGCTTAATTATTATTATATACTATTGCTATAGTATCTCCCAGGGAAGTGACAAAATAAAATTGTCAGATGAGTATTCCTTTTTTTTCTCTCTTCTTTTAATGACATAAAATAAAGCAATCATGTGAAATAATCAAGCACTGGCTAGCAAAAAAAAAACCAAAAACAAACAACAAAATCAAACCAAACCAAACAAAACAATCCTAAAAAGAGAACTCTGGGAAATTAATTTTTCTTTATAAAAGCTTCCTGTTTACTCTTCCACATTCATTATTCTGATTTTGACTGAAAATTGATGACACACTTTGGATGTTTACTATACTTGACATCCCTCATGATATTACTGGTGTTATGCACTTCACTCCATTCCATTGTTCCACCAGACTCTGTTATTGTTTTCCTATGAGCGCTTTTCACTTGTGAAAAATGTGTAACATTAAGTGTTCATGTATATGCCCATTATACGGGCCATTACATTATATGTATTTCTAAGTATGTGCATGGGAAAGAATGACTTCTCCCTCTCCGTGCATTTATTCCTGAAAAGAACAATTTGCTAAAGAATGCAGTGTTGTTTGGGAAAATGATGCAAACTGAAAATAATTTTATGTTAGTGAAAGCTGAATAAAGTTTCTAATTAAGTTTATATATTTTAATTTAGGGCTAAGTATAAACTATTGATAATAGTATTCTTATAACTTTAGATTAAAACAATATTGAATTAGGGAAATACATCAAGATCTTCATTTAGGTTTGTAAAATCCCGAGATTATAACTCTCGTATGCTTTCATCAGTTAGGATATCTTTAGTAAAATCAGAAGCACAGCCTACCCTGAGTACTCTGAGTTCATATTCCTTCATCCAAGATTCACTGTATGACTCATTGGCTACTTGGGTTAAATGCTCCATGTCCATTTTGGATTAGACATTTCTCAACCCCATATTAACTGTCAAAATAGTTTGGAAAGCATTTACCAGTAATGGTTTGTTTGGCAGCTAACAACAATTGCATAATCAGCTTTCATTTTCCATTGTCCAGTGTTCTAATAGAAAAAGAATTAGATAGCATAGGCTGTGTGATTTTTTTTCCTTAACTATTTTCAAAGCGTTGTTTAGAATCCTAGAGCAAATGTAATAAGTAACAATATTCTCAGGTACTTGTTTGAATGCAGTCAGTAAAAACACAAGTTTATAAACTGTTTCCCAGCTTGTGTCAGGGTCTTCATTTTTTACAAGTCACACATGACCAAGTAGTACAGCGGACAGGGGATAAATAGTTCTGCTTTGGAATAGGAGGACTTATGGAATAAGCTTTTGTGTGTGTTTTGTCAGACAAGAGGTATGGCTGGTTCCCTAAGATTATTCCTAGGGTTCATAAACATAACTGATATAAACATGCTAGATGGGAATATTCAAGGACTGGGAAATCTAACTGATATTCACAGAAAAAAACAACTGTCAGAGGAGTCTACAGATGGATAAAGGCATGAAAGTAAAGTCTCCCTCCACACATTCTTCTTCAGATGCTCCATTCTAGAAGCTTGCTTTAATCCTCCAAGTCTAAGTTCCTTATCTCATAATCCTATCTCATGCCATAAAATCTGAGGCATCAGATCATCATCTGAGGCATCATCTCCATTCAGCTAAAGTCATGTTTTTCTCTACTCCACCTTGTTTCGAGTTAATGTTCAGGTACCAGGAATGTCCTGCATAGTTGAAGCCCTCAATCTTTTCTGAATGTAGACAGGAGGTCTTTTTAGATTGAAACCACGTCACATGATTGCATTTTGTTCTAAAAAGAAAAAAATCCCCACTTGCATTATGATTTTCTCTGTTATATCCTTAGAATTCATTTATATTGCACAAGTCTTCTTGAAGTATAAGGAATAAGTGAAGCAAAACATAAGGAAACCTTTCCTTGGCTCAGAATTAACAACTTCAATTATTTTTGGATGCACTAAGATAAATCACTCAGAAATTAAATTTGAAGTTATTGGGCTGGGAAAGAAGACAGGACATGAAGTCCACTAAATTAAACTTCTGTTTTCAGTCAGGTCATAGCCGGCTTAGGCCTAGACTGGGATATAGATTTGGGGGTAAGGGAGAGATGGAACACAAAGAATATATTGTTCAAAGTTGGCTTCAGTCATATATATTCAATAGATAAATAAATAAAATTTGTTCTGAGCCAATCCCAACCAAAAATAAACAATCATACAGTTGGAACAAAGAGGGTATTCTAAAACTCTGTATTGTGTTTTGAATCACTGAGAGGATTTCATTTTAAGTAAGGCAGTACTTAAACTGCAATATCTCCAGTCATTCAGACTTCTTAAAGTGAATCCTTCCATCCAATTGATCTGTTAGACAACTTCCTTTGAACAATAATGTTCAAAGTAGTTGCTTCTTAAGAATTCACTGCGAGTGCTTGCCTGTTTTTGCATTTTGAAGTACTGTGTATATATACAGTCCTGTGTCATTTATTGTCACTGGTTAGTCCCCCAGCTAATTAGGTTAAGTGTCACAGGGCACATCTTCTGGCCCTGAGGCCAACTGGCACAGTATGACCACAACCATTAAACTTCCTGGATTTCTTAGTCACCTCTGGGAGTAGCCTGTGCCCATTCTGACTCCTGATCCATGTTCAGAAATTCTTATTAGATGTCACAAGTGAAAAAAATAAAGACAATCCAACAGATTATTACATTTTAAAGAGCCTAGTCAGTTGAGTTCCACCGTCTGGTTCTCTGCCATAGCAAATAAACTTGACTGAAGAGTACTAGAAAAGGAATCACTGTCCCGCTTACATTGAGCAGACATAGGATTTTGGAAAAGAAGAGGAAAAATTTTGCTTCTGAATCAAATAGAACCTGCGCTGGCCTATGTACATCAATAGAAATCTTGGATGGAAATAACAGCAGAGCTATCTATCCTAGCTGGATTTATTTCTGTATTGAGTATAATATACATAAAATATACTGAGTTTAGAAGTCTTTCATTTCTTTCCATTTATATTTCTCTCCATTTTCCCTAACCGTTGTTTAATATTGTGTTATTTTTGTAAAATCACATGCACTGGAACCTGGTGATTATTTTAGTAGGATAGCATGAACTATAAATGATGAGCAAGCACAAAAATTAATCTAAGATCTTTATTGTTTTCAGTATTCATCTGTAGATATCATCAGTCTTTACATAAAACCTTCAACATAATCTAGCTCTTCATTGCCCTTATATATCAGTTAAGTCTTTGTGGAAGCAGATCCATTCTGCTCTGTGCTTTTCTTTATTCCAGCAGAGTTCATTTTGTTAACTCTTTCCTTTCCCTACCTTTCCAGCAGATCATGCAGTTTAATGATTCCACAACAGCCCTATGTTCACCTTGTTGCTGTAGGCTATGTTTTTGTCCGTTGCAACATTCTTGAAGATATTAAATGTAAGTTTTATTGCTGCTTTTAGCCTGCTTCTGATATGACTGTAGTATGTTCAGCCTTGGAATTAAAAAAAAAATTAGGACACATAACCCTGAAACTATGAGGCTTTTTAAATTAAAGACATTTTGAATTATGCTAAAAAAAATCTTTGGCTACTGAGCCTTTCAGAAAGCACCTGCATATAACTTTCAGATTCTCTTTGAAATAATAGGCTTAGAGGTACAATGACCTCTTCATGACATAAAGACCCTTTTGCAAACACAGCACTCAAGTCTTTAGTGATTATAAATGCCATGAAAGCAGTGATTCAATGGACAGTGTTTATGAAGCTGTAGCTGGCTGTAATAAGACAAACAATAACTAATCACAATAAGTTACTTTTTAGTATACATAAAACTCCTGGCATTGTATAGGATCAGAACAGTAGGAGAATAAAGTGCTTAGCAGAGCTGCAGCAGGCTGTCAGTGGTCTCAGAGTTTTTGGGAACCACTCAAGTGGTAAAAATGGCAAATTCAGGACCAGGCACTGCAGCACGCTGCTGTGTTACAGAGAGTTGGCATGAATGAATGATTGTAAGGAGGGAGATAATGATGAAGGATCAAAGGGAGAGGAAAAGCAATTTTCAAAAGGTTACTTAATTGAGAAAATATTTCCATAATTTGTAAACTGGATGTTGATATTCATCTAAACTAAAGGGTGGAACTTTCTGGAGTCAGCCAATTTTGAGCTCAAATCCCTTTCTGTGTCATCGTAGATAACTTCATGTCAATGAAGTGTGATGTTGCAAACAAACTGATGGCTTCAGGTGGGAATAAGCAGAATTCATAATTTTAAGGCAACAATACTTGATGGTAACTGATGTAGGAAACCCTGGATTCAGAAACACAGTCTTTCAAAAGTATTTTTCTCAAAATTAATTTTTCAAATTTTGCAGGTGGCATCTTTCAATGGATTTTATGTTCAATGCTTTCTTGTTCTAAAAGGTGGTGACTAAAAATAGCCATTTACCTACCTTTTCCTGAGATCATAGTAGACTTCTGATGGTGTGTTCTCCCCATAGCTCATTCTATGTAAGGAATAGCTGAAAACCTAACATTCAAAACTTTGTTTTCATAGGAAGGAACATAAAAAACATTCATTTTTATATACTTGTGCTATTGGGGACTTCTTTTTGCTGTTGAGAGGCAGATGAAATAATTCTTGAATCTCTAGCATTGTGGAAATATTTTAGCTAATTTTTTAAATGACAAAAGTATCTGTTTTCCCCCAAAAAGTATTGTGTGGGACTTTCATGATTTTTATGAGTCCTTCCATTTCTTTTATACTCTGTTGTTTTTTCATGGGGGAGAAGTCTTTCTTCTGATCCCCTGACTCATCACTAACCTTCAGGCTTCATCTTGTTTTCCCAGGCCTGATAGATGCAACATTAAGAGTGATGGATTTGGAAAATGTTGAAGGTCACTGAAGAGACCTGACTACAGTTGTTCTGGAGTGTTCATTGTTTGGATGAGCAAGTGAGGACTCAGATGCTTCACCCCAGCTTCCACTGCACATAGGTGCCTTCTTGGGTTCCCTAAGGATGGTTGGCTCCTAGAAAGACCTGTATAAAGTGAGGGTGCCAACTCACACCTGGGACAGTGAAGTGACACCCAAAATCAGAGCCTTTGAGTAAAAGGTGTGAAAGACCAGCCATATGGTGGAAGCTCTGACAATTCAATAATCTGAAAGATTCCTGCACAAACAAAGATTTTTGTTCATTTCCGCTTGCTGCCCAGACAAGTCTTTGGATGGATATTTTGAGCCACTGAACCAGAATAGCATACACTGTCATGTTATCTATTGAACTGCAGCACAGTTTCTGCTACTTTCCCTTACCTTTTTTTTTTATATTTTCACCCAAATGTTTCCTTCTACTTCCCCAATCCTCAACTCCATTTTATGGTTTCTGTGTCCCATACAAACAAATCTACCTGATATGATAATGTAGTGCTTGAATCTTGAATATATACTTATATCTGAACCTTGTGCTTTGTGTGGTTCTGTGTGCGTACTGTGTAAGAATGATGACTTGCACAATATGTTTAGCAATAGGCGTTGATATGTGATGGGGTTTTTTTAATGCTTTTATGATTTTTTTTAATTTTTTTTTCTGTGAAAGCACCAAAATATATGCTGTAGGAGAACAGTAAATCTCTGTGGCAGTCCTGAGCCCTGTATGTATTTATTTTGCCTACAGAGAACAGCAGTAACCACAAGAAATTGGAGCTAAATAGAAATATATTAAATGGCTGTGACACATTCCTAATGCAATTTAACCTTTCTAAGGAATGTAAATATTTTTTTTTTCATATTTCCAGCAGAAGAAAGGCTGTGTATATGACAGAGCTATTTTCATTTAAGAATAAAAGAAACACTTTTCTTGGTAAAAGGAACATAAAAGTTATGAGATAGTATAAAAGTAAGAATAAAAATAGGATAATTACCTTATCTGAATCTTCCTTAGAACATATTGCTTATTTTTCCAAAATTTAACTACAATTTCTATAAAAAATAGTTAATACTCTACACTAAACTTCACCTAAGGTTTAAGATTGCATTTTGGTTTAGTATTTTTCCATAATAAAAGCCACAATGTTGGAGTTACTTGTTTTGGGCCTCACCATATGGAAGCAGGCTACCTGCCTTCTAAATTTGCAGCATGTGCAGGTTTGGTGAAATGGCTTTAGAATCCTGGTAGAGATGAGTCAACTGACTAAGAGACAAAACCAAAGTTTTCCATCACACATTTTCAAATCCTACATCCACAATTTGGTTCTTCTTCCAGAAATTATTATTGAGGAGTCAATAAAAGAAAAGTACCAAAAAATGTTGGAGACAGTCATATTCATAACTAGACATTCTAAGCTGTGTTTTGCAGGTCTTTTCCCTTTGTTTACAGAAGGTAGTGAAAATGGATATGGAAGTTCATTATAATGAGAGTAGAGACATTAGAATGAGATTAAAGAGGTTGAGTATTTCTACCTTTTCACAGAGATGCAAGTGCAGAGGAGCATTGCCTGGATATATAATCTTGCTTCAGATAAGTTTGTTAATCTGCTCAATGTAGCTATTTTTCCCCATCTTCAAATCCAGGCAAGTTTCTGCTTCACTTACTGTTAGCTCCATAATTAAGAGTGGTAGTGATATAGTTTGAGACAATGAGTATTGCCCTAGAGCCAGGACTTTCAAACTGATGCTGATATTTGGCTACCAAAGCATGTTTAGCACATTACAGTGGGAGCAGAGATGAAGCATCAGCTAATCAGGACAAATCACAAAGAAAGATGTTCTCATGAATTTTCTAAAAATTGGGCTAATGAAGGGAAATTCAGAAGCCACTTAACTAGTCAAACATTTCTTGAAACTGAAATCCAGGAACAATAGTAGAAATAATCTGAAACTTTGGAAGCTCAAACCTGAATTTTTGTTTAATCTGCTTTTTTTTCTCAGGTTTTCATTTCCTTTTGTTTGTTTTTGCTTTCCCTCCCCCATCTACTGTTTTTCTTTGCTCATTTCAGAAGAGACTTATTTTTGTTAACACAAGTTTTCTTTTAATAGAAAACCATTTTCCAATAAATCTGTTGCAGTGTCAAACCATAAATCACTGATTTATGTATATAGGTTTGAAAAGCTCCATGTACTGTGTTTGGGAACTCATTTGGTGTTTATTTAACTGTATAAGGAATTAAGGAATAAATGTCTGCAAATGTAAGGCAGAAATAAAACTGAGCAGAGGGCATAGACTTTTTTTCTTCTTTTGTGGTCTGTACTTCTGTAACTTAGAAGTAATAAAAATTACGCAACAAATTTCATTGAGAGGACAATCTAAAGACTGGGTTTTATGAACCTTAGTCTTTAACTACTGAAGTTCCCTAACTATTTTGCCTCACAGGGAGAGCAGGATCTACAGATTGCTTGCACAGATATTAAGAACCAGTTCTGCATTCCGTTATATTCACTACCCACGTGTCAGTAAGCTCCTCTGAGTGATTTGCAGCAGCAATAGTACTGGAGTGTTACAAAACAAGCCTTAATTTTTTGTACTACAGCTCTATATTAGGTTGGCAATGCATATCTAACCCAGCATCTCCAAGTCCTCTCTACACCATTGCTCGTGGTTTTTATTTGGGGTTTTGTTTGCTTTTGTTTGTTTGTTGTTCTTTTTTTTTTGGGTTGGTTGTTTTTTTGTTTGGTGTGTGTGTGAGCGTGCATGTGGTATCTTTTCTGTGTTTTATTGTTTGTCTGTTTTGTTGGGTTTTTTTGGGGTGTTGTTTGGGGTTTGTTTTGGGTTATTTTTGTTTTGGTTTTGGTTTGGTTTTTAATGCACTGATGGAAATCTAGACTAATTGCAGAAACAGGAGTGGGGTTTCTCACACTATATTGCGTGGGCTGGTGGACTGAAGTTTGAACAAGAGGAACTGTTGCTTCCCAGAGAATTGAAAACAGCCTTGCTACAGGTGCTAAGGGAAATGGTGAAGAACAGAGTGCAGGAGGTGACTGAAGTGGGGGAATACACAGGCAGAAAGAAGTCCAACTTTCACACAGCTTGGCAATGGCATAAGGCACTTCTATTAAAAAAACACTTCTGTTATAAAGCTGAAGGAATGATATCATTACATTCATAAGCAAGTTGTGAAAACATAGGCTAACAATTTGAAGAGAGCCTGGGCTGAGGGCCTGCAGCATGATATAGAGCTTCAGCCTGGTCTGAACTATGGTATACAGCTTCATCCTGGTCTGAAGTAAAACTGCACAAAGAATTTTTTGGGGAAAAAAGGAAAAAATAGTACATATGTCATCTGTGGCATGGATTCTGAATGGATCGTGGCTATTCATCCGTCTTTCTTAGGTGCTGGAATACAGCCAGAAGCTTCTGTGCAAGGAGTGGGTCAGCAAGAGAGGGTAGCAGCAGAGTAGGAGTTCAGCCAAGAGAGTGGATGTTAAAACAATGTGTTGAATCTGTCTAATTTAAATGACTATAAAAGGCTATGGCTAGTGAGGATGATTAGAAGCAAAGATGCTTTGTAGGAATACCAGAAAACTCAGAGAGATGACTGGTGAAGAGTGATGAAGAGGAGCAACAAGTTGCAACAGCTTTGAGCAGGAATAGCAAATAAATTACCAGGATGGAAGCCATGGAGTGTGGCTCTCCTCTAAGCCTCAAATGGCTGCTGATGTCCGCCAAAAGTTGGTCTCTTCCTTTCCCTAAGAAAGCCATCAGTGGACGAGCTGTAAGAGGGAAAGGGACGAATGAACAACTGCCCAGTCTTGGAGTGTTCAGAGAAGGATGTGCCTTTGAACAGCTATCGTATACCTTTGTTGAGGTTAATAGTAATTTGTCACTTGTGAATTGTTATACTTTCTGCAAGCTAAACTCTGAATTGTCTTGTTGTGATTGCTGATACATTTGTTTGTACCAAAGGATAATTTTGTTATGGCTGCCAGGATGTTCCTTTTCTATTTCAAACAGCAAATTATTATTGCACTCCCTTCCATATGGAGCTGCATGCCAGTACTAGTGAAATAACCACAATGCAACTACCAAGTCTGCAGAATTCACTACACTCCTTTTCCTGTCCTGATTAAGTCTACTTCCACAGCATACAGCACCTCAAAAGTGCCTTGGGGCTACACAAATGGCCAAATAGGAATACATGTTGTCATCATCTAAAGGACATATTTCTAAACTGGTGTGAGAGAATGGAGGTTCAAATATTTTATTTTTTTTTCATACTGAGCAAGGAAGGAATTTAAGCATGATTAAAAAACAGCAGAGGTTTATTTATACTTTCAGAAACCAGAAGATGAGCTAGCTTAAATACTGCAGAATGAAACCAGTTATTAAGAATAGATGAATTGAGAAGACTGATTGATATTGTGTGCTTTTATAGCGCCTCACAAACACATGAAGCATTTCTTTTCACTCATGTTACAAGCATGCAATTTGGTAATCATTACATGCAAGCCTCAGAGCCTGATGATCACATTTCTGTAGAATTTAATGTCTTCTGCAGAAGGCAAACTGGTAAAGTCAATTACTCAGTGTCTGTAGAAACTGTATTTTCTTTAGAAGTTCTAGAGACAAAGTTTGACACTCCTTACCAATAAACTGATCTGAGCTGCAAAGAAACTTTTTCACTGTTGAACAAATGATGACAGCATAGTATTACACTTTGGTCTATACACTATAGTACTACAGTATAGTCATAAATCATCAAAATAGACTTGAAAGAGCATTTGGTGCCACTTCTGCAGTTGACCAGAAATTGTCAAATGAAACTACATCTCAGAAAACAAAGATTGAGAGAAACCAGAACTTTCGCTGTGTTGCATCTTTTTAGATGTCAAAACCAACTGGAACTGCAATACTTGCCCCTAGACAGAACAGCTGGTCAAAAGATCCACCTGAAAATGGAGAGACTGAATGGCCAGGTATGGGTTCTTTGGTTATTTATTACAGAAAAATGATATAATCATGGGAAAACAAACAAACAAACACACCACCAAAAAAATTCAAACCAAATGAAAAACCTTACCCCAAAGCAGAGTGTTGCCTATGTGTTGCTTTATGCAAGTCCCCATTCACTGTGTAATCAGCTCATGAATGACTCCTTTTTCCTTTGTGACTCCTTTCACCTTGTTTTGTTTTGTTAGGAAAAGAAAATAATACGAGACCTGCAAATTTTTTTCACCAAATGAAACTCTTGTTTTCTGAATACTTCTAATGTTCCCCTAATAATTTAATCATACTTTACATGGAGATTAGAAAATCACAGAACTGTTGGCTGGAAGAGTTCTCAGGGTTCAAATGATCTGCTCATTGCCTCTGACAGCATCAATTTTGTCTTTGCTATTCCTGAGAAGTGCTGGAAGTGTTCCTAAAAGTTCCTGATGCTGAAGTGCCTACAACATGCTCAGGTTTTTTGCTACGTTTGTAATCCTCTTTTTCCTCTTGCAGCTGAAGACCAATACTTCTTAACCTATCTGTTAGCAGCCAAGAAGCATGTTAAGAGAATGTAGGTAGTTTCTTTCACATTAAAATTCCTGACATAATAAAATGGCCCATTACATTTTCTCTGCCAATTAAATCCTAGTTTGAGTTATGCATTAGGACTTTCTCCTTCTGAAGCTTGCTCTCTTTGTCTCTTATATTGAAATAAAGGCATTTCTGATTAGCAGATGATGCACTATCACAGTTTCTCTTTTGATCCTATTGTACAAAACTTTGTCATGCTACCTTTTAAGCTTTTTTCTTGTTTATCATTACCTGGAGAAATTTACTCCCTCTCACCTCAATCCTAATTTAAAACATTACTCATTGCATTTGCAAGTGTGCAAAGACACTCTTCCTCATCTTCATTTCAGGGGAGCCTATTCTCCCTCAGTAGCTCACAGAATATCATCCTGTGATGAAGAAAAGCAAAGCACTGATGCTGATATTATTGGCATGGCCATATTTACCCCCAGGCTGTGCTTGTCCCCGTGTGAACCCTGTTGGTTTTTTTTCATGAGAGGGTTGATGAGAGTAACCCTTGATACTGCTAGAGCACTGTAGTCACTTATGGTTTGCTTGGGTTCGTTTTGGGCTATGCATTTGTCTGCGCATGAAGGAGAGTGTGTAGCAGGAGCCCAGATGTACCCCTTTTGTCTGTCAATAGCATTTCGGATAGCTGTAATCAGAACTGGGAGACCGACGGGTCTCTCCACTGCCAGCAGGGGGAACTCACCAACTACTTTTATGTTTTGGTACTTGTCCTGGGAGTTAGGGTAAGCGAATCTCCCAGTATTTTATGTTTCTGACTTCTCTTCCTTTGCCGTTGGCATTGGATCTTCCTGCGCTATCCGAGCTGCATATTTATTTCTGGAAGAACTAGAAAACAATAGCAAAACTCCTCTGAAGAGATGAAGTAGTCATTACTAGGTGGTGCCACAGTAGTTTTGCCCAAAATTTTGCTTTTGTGGCTGACCTTTAGTCTGCATTCTGGCTTGAAATTGTGACTTAAAAGGTCTGCAGTATCTCTGTGCAAATGGACCTGACTCCTGTTTTTGGCTTCTGCTCTGGGCAAAGCAGGAATCAAGTACTTGATTCTTATTCTGTATTTGCAGACCAGGTACTACTTCCATGTTACAGAGTGTTCTGCTGAGAAAATACAAACAATTCTTGATGTTCATACTTAATTTAAAATATTATTAATGAAACGTTTCAAACTTTAAACAGCAAAGTAAGGATGCATACGTTTAGCTTGTGTAGATTTTTTTAGTATTTTGTTCTTAGTGATTTTTTTCATGTTTGAATATCTTGATGGCATTCTTAGGCATTGAAACAAAATTGATTTGCAATAGTGCCTGGAGAATCTAGATAGTTAAATAGCCGTGACAGTGAAATGGGAATATTTATGTAAATATACATGAAAAATTTCCTGCGTATTTACAGTAGTCCATAATTTGTTGATCGTGAGTGTTCTCATAATTAGATTATCCATAAGAATATTATTTTTTCACACATAATATAAATTGTCTGAAATTAAGCATTCAAAATATATGACAATACTGATCACCAGAAAGGATTTGCTGACCCCCCAAAAAAGAGCTGCTTTCTTCTTGTCTGAAATAATTACTAGTAATAATTATATTTCCTCATTTGCCATGTTACATTTTCGTTGTGGAGAAGGGATTTGAGATTAGTACTTCAAATCTCTTTCAATGTGTCGTCTTTAGAATGTTTTTCAGAATTGATATAAGAATGTTTTGCAAAATAAACTCCTAGTAAAAGAAAATAAAAAGATTGTGCCTATATATTTCAAATCTTAATTGAACAAAAAGAGGTAATTGAAGGGAGAAATGAACTTTTTCTTATGGTCCTGAGAATGCTATTTGAGAATATATGATACTGGCAAACCTACTTTATTACTGTGGCAGCATTTTCACACTGGAAGAGTACAGCTTTTCTTTATTAAAAAATATAATTTTCAGAAAAATACAGAAAGGGTAAAAGGAAATTCAGAAAGCATTTTTTTCATTATAGTCAGAGTTCTCTGTTGCATTGGAGATCCAGTCTCATATCAAAAGTTCATGCAAAACTAGGTGGGGGTTCACCCTTTTCAGCTGTTTGCCTTGTGTGGTAAAAAAAGAAAAGAGTTGCTATGCCATACAGTAAAGCTTCTCTCAGTCATTTATATAAACCACGTGCTGGGATTTCTCAAACACCAAAGGCTGGCACGCAAAATGTTAAAGCTCTGGAGGCAATCAGATAAGATTCAGCGACTCTTGTTACAATACCTATACAGCTTAATGTTTCTAAATCCATCTCTTTGGAGCAAGCTTTTAGGGGAATACTTAGCTGCACCTTCATTTAAGGGTATGAAGCTAATATATGAAGCTTAAATATAAGCACCTTTTTAAGTGTTTTCCTGTTACAGAATAGTGGGTGATTCAGTTCAAGGATTGTCTCAAGGTTTTTGGACTGACAGGCTCCCCATGCTCCATCCAAGTTCCTGAGATGTGTTGCAGTCAGGTTCATCGGGGAGGCAAGCCATGTCACAGCCTGGCAGCACAGGCTTACACAACATAAAAGGTAGAGATGGACCTTGTTCTCTCTCTCTGCACTGATCAGAAGGGTCTACTTGGAAAACAGAGTACATGTATAGTGGGGCTAGTTTGGAAAGTTCACTCACTTGGCATTGCCTGTATTTTCCTGCTTGATATTGTCATGATCAGTGGAGTTGTTTGGGAATGGATTTTGCCATAAACTGTAGAGGTAAGTACCTTCTCAATGTTAAAAAACATTACAGTCCTTAACTATAATATTTTGTTTCTGAATTACCTCAGTTTCTGCTCCAGCAGAAACAAACAAACAAGCAGGTATTTAATTTCTTATAGGACTGTGACATTCCAGGACACATGGTGGTGTGAGGCAGAGTGATCAATTATCTGTCTTCCATCAATTTCACTTCAGTTTAGTCTCTTGTTGAGCACTGCCAAAATAAATGGCCAGTACAGCCAATCACAAATGGTGGTTTAAATGAGTCACTCATATTGTTTACATACCGGGTCAGCTAATTGTTATTCAGTTTGTCAGCCTCTTGCCTTATTTCTTTGAAGAAGTAATGACTAGAAACAATTTTTGAGGCAATACAAGGGAATAATCTCCAATGTGATGTGCTTCCTACAGCTTGCAGGGTTCTTGCTTTGCTTCACTTCCTGCCAGTCACTAAATCCATGTGTTTCAGATGGACTGCTATTTGCAATGATTTTGAAAATTGGAAATAGATACCAGGAGCAAATATTTTTGGCATCATACAGCTGTGATTTAAAAAAATATTGTCATGATTTTCTTACATTCTTGAGGTTTTCATCCTTCAAGTTCAACCTGATCTGGAGCTTCCTTGCCCTCCCCCCCCCAAATATGTATTTTATATATATATATATAAATACAAAAATAGAACAAAACCAATAAAACAAACAACAACAACAACAAAAAAAGGACAGGGAAGGGAGCTTAATTTTGTAAGTTTAAAATTTAGAGATGAAATGTAAGTTAAAATGCAATTTTACCTTTCTACCAGAAGACACTTAATATAGTTTATAGTTCTTTAAAAGGGAGCTGAGAGTTCCTGAAACCCTGGAGGAAAGGTCATTACAACTCCTCATGCTACCAAGAATGCAGGAATGATGCTGTGGCCTGCTTTGTGGCTCAGAGGGGCTGGGCAGAAAGCTACT
Organism: Dendrocincla tyrannina; assembly: GCA_035047865.1. Taxonomy (NCBI): domain Eukaryota; kingdom Metazoa; phylum Chordata; class Aves; order Passeriformes; family Dendrocolaptidae; genus Dendrocincla; species Dendrocincla tyrannina. The sequence goes on along the minus strand of JAWWMP010000116.1, from coordinate 84,389,591 downwards.
GAAATCGCTGATGACTGCAGGTCTCTGCATATTTCCCACAAGACATGCCCATATGAATGTCTGAGCTACAGACAGCATGTGGGAGATACTGGGTCTCCCACAATGGGGCTGTGATAGTCTAGGTAGTGATGAGGCATATGGTGGTGGAATGCTGAGGCTGAGGAAGATTTTCAAGAAGATTCAATGAAATCTTCAGTGACAAGATGGCAGCAAAGCAAGAAACTTCCAGGCAGAAGACAGAAAACATCTGATATGGTTCATGGGAGAGCAAGGGGAAACTGGACTCCCTCAATGCCACTGCAGGCACCTGGAGCAGCAGATGAACAGCAGTGCATCACTAAGGCTGTCATCTCTGAATGAGCAGGTTAGACAGTCTGGTGATGATAAGATGTACCTCCTCTGTTGTTCATTTCCCATCTCTCCTTAAAGGTCTGGTAAAATTTGTGCTGAAAAAGTAATAGTGCACGAACTCGATCATTTCTTGGCTGAGGGACATGACAGAGAAAAAACTGGTCTTTTCCCGTATTTGAGACTCATGGCCTTAAATGTCTGCTTTATTATCTATGAGTGCAATAAAATGTATTGTATACTGTTTTTTTTTTTTCTGAGTAGAAATAGCTACACCACTTCTAAATTGTGGTTATTAAATTTGACAGTATTACTGCCTTTCAGAATATTCAGTGCATGACTTGTCCTTTAGAGCAAAAGACTTGAGTATTCTTCAAGTACGGTATGAAAAACAGAGGGAAATTTATGCTGTGCGTACCACACAGGCCCCATTGTCCTGGACCTGAAAGAAGAAAATAAGATGGAGGGATGTGGTTTATTTAGGTCACACATTTATTAATTGAACTTGGCTGGGAATTATGCAGCAGTAACCTTCACACTGGGGATCATATTTCCTAACAGAGCTGTTTCTGCTTGATAGATAGCTGCCTCTAGGACTTTTCCTCGCACAGACACAATGGGGCATCCTAGCTTGTTCTGGGGGATGTACTCCTCTCAATCTCCTTCCGGCTTAATTTTACAAGGAGGTTGAGCCCCTTCTGAAAGCTGAACTTGGATGATATCCCTGAAAGCCCCTGCTTGCAACAACTGTTAAGTGCCTCCTTGTCTCTTCTGCTTTGTCCTTGGTGTTACAAGGAGGAAACAAACCTCATGCTGTAGAAGCATCTCAGTGACAAGGGCAAATAATTCTTTCTGGTTTTCCCAGAAAGGTGGTTAAAGCTATCCCTTCGATAGGTCTCAAAATCATGCCTCTCTATTAAACTGAGGGAAGAGTAGCAAACATGCATTTGACAGGGGTTTAAGATGCAAAGACCACTTATCAATTATCAGCAGAAACCACAGAATCAGAGTATGTCTTGAGATGGAGAAACCCACAAGGATCACTGAAGTCCAATGCCTGGCCCTGCACGAGAGTCACACCACGTGCCTGAGAGTGTTGTCCAAGCACTTGAACTCTGTCAGGCTTGGAACTGTGACCACTTCCCTGGGGAGCCTGTTCTAGTACCCAATCACCCTATGGGTGAAGAACCTTTTCTAATATCTAAACTAAGCCTCCTCTGACACAACTTCATGTTATTCCCTTCAGTCTTATCATCTATCACCAGAGAGAAGGGTGAGGAAGCTGAGGTGCCATGAATCCAATAGCTTGAGTTGTGTTTCATTCCCAATTCAAATTCAAAAAAGTGTGAGCGCTTAAAGGACTATTTATTCCTTTTTCCCCCCACCTGTCTAGAAATTCTGTTAATGTTTAATCTTGTGAAATTTATATTTATGTTTCTGTGATGAAATTCTACTGCTAAAATACTTGACACAAAACTTGCCTCACTTCAGTATGCTGGGAGTTTGCAAAAGGTGGTTATTGACTGTGAATATATTCTTATTCAAGTTTTCAGTAGCAGTTGTGACAACTGAACTCTTTCTTTGAAAGAAACATAGCCTTTACTGTCAGATTGCTATTCTGTGAGAAAAACATAGCCTTTGCTATTCTCTTTGAAATCAGATTTTAAAAATGAACATCATCAGTAAAGAACTAAAGACTGTTCTCATAAAACTTGAATTGGCATAAGGCATTTTAATCATGTTGTACTAATATCTACTATTTGTTGTTTACCTTAAGTGTGAAGAAGTCTGCACATGTATAAGTTAAATAAAGGAGGAAAAGGGCCTGTGTACTACCCCTGTAAAGCTATTCTCCAAGATGCAATTTAAATAAAACAATGACATTTACTTTGGAAATGAAATGCTCACATTTTTAAATTCCATAAACTGGTCAGTGACGAAGGACTCTCATCTGGAATGCTGAAGAGGCCTTCACTGTCAGACATCTTTCCTAATAGGGTAAATCACACAGTGTTTGGTCAATCAGCTAAATCCAGGGAATGAACTCCAGCTTAAGCTCCTTTTGCCAAAAGACTCTAGCAACCACAGGTTAAATTCATGTCCACCAATAGCGTGTTGCCAATCCAACCAGAAATGCAATCAGGACAAAAATGATATTATTATTTTTAAATGACAGCTTTTCTTTAGTCATCTTTCTGTCATCTGAGAAGGCTGATCTGAAACAGCTGGGAAATAGACTCAGGGTTCAGAGGTTTGTTTTTGTTTTGTTTGCTTTTTTTTTTTTACTTTTTTATTTCTTAGATATAAGAGTAAGCAGTCTGCTTTTAGCTTATTATAAACAAGAAAGAAATTACATGAATTCTGCATATAGTCTGTCCTTGTAAGTTTGTCCCATTGATTCTTTGCTATTTCTGTAAATTATTTCAAAGCTCTAAGCCAAATAGTTGTATTGTATGCTTTTTTCAAAATTTTATTGGTGCCTTATACTTAAATGAGAGTATGAGTGGGTGAAAAATATTATTCGCTATGAGAATATACTCGTGTAAAATGTATGGCATTATGTAGAAATGAATAATCCAAACCTGAGTCATGTATAGTATATACATGAGTCAATAGAGGTAGGGATATGTGAGGATATGTGATATGTGAGGATAACTGCAGCTGCATAAAAGGATGTGAGCCGGGTTCTCTTTGTTCCCTTCAGGTTAATAACTAGATTTTACAGTGCCACGAGGATCATACTTCTTATGAATATTCTACATAATATCAATGTCAATGTAAAGCTGATTACTGAGCTGTTCAAAATCTCTAAGCCTTCTTTTTGGGCGTAAAATTTTCTTATTGGCTGGTTTGGAATTTTTATAAAATTTGATTTTCACCAGTAAGAATTTATAAGATAAAGACCTTTAGCATAACAGGCATCATTTCTACGTTTTGTAAGCTTTGTTGAAGAGCAAGGTTTCTGGCATTATACTGACCTGTGAAAGTCCCTTGTCTTCTCCAAGAGCTGGGGACAGCTGTTCAACTCAGACTGCTCCATCCCTAGCTTCAGTATGGCTTCTGACCAGCATCACCCCAAAGCAAAATGGTTACTAAAGGTGCCCATATAACAAACTGCAAAACTAGGCCTTGTGAAATACCTTCAAATATTTTGATTCATATGTTAAATGTGTGCCAGAAGGTCATGGGGAACCAAGAAATGGATATAGGGCTCCTAGGCCAGCCAAGTACTGTATCCTTAAGAAAGCTGACAGAGACACAAGATATACACTAGAATGTGACCTTAACACACTTAGATATTGATACTTGAATTAAAACTGTGAAGACTATTATTAATATGCCATTAATACCATACTTATCATACTTAACATTATTAATGTAAAATTAATGCAAGTGCCTTTCTATACCAGAGTCATTATGCTTATGATGAATAAACCAAAACAATTCTTTTGCATGCTAGACAGAATATAAATCTTCTAATATATTAGTGCTACTTGTCACACAATGAAAGGGGAAATTCTACTTTGAGGCTCCAAACAGTTAGATAAAAAGAAGTTTTAATGTAATCTGAGAATGTCAAACCAAATGGGAAATAGAATAGTGTGAGGAGACAGTAGTTCAAAAAAATGAATTCTTAAGCAGGACAAAGTAATACTTAAACATGTGCAGTGCATACTATGGCTATCTTTGGAAGTCTGAAGAATTATGACTGACTTTATTAATTTAAGCCAGGAATAGCTGCTTGAGTTCTCTGTTGAATAAATCATACATGATAAAATTAAAAATACTTTTGGTTCTTCCATTACAATTTTCACTCTATAAGATACTGACTGTCTTCTTGAAACTGGTATATTCAAGAAAACTTTCTGCAGGGATATTAATAACTTCACAAGAAGTCAGAAGAAACATGAATATGGAAAACAAACAGTTGTAGTAACTCTCTCTGGAAAACAATACTAAGGTATCTATGGGATCCAAAACAGGACAAAGACTTAAATAACTTGATCTTTTTGATTACCAGCCAGTAGGACAAATCTTATAGTGAAGTTCAGCAGCTATGCAGCAGCAGGGATGACACAGCAGAGAAAGGAGCCAGCATTCAGTTCTTTATCAGCCATCTGTTCAAAACACGAGCTTTCTCTCTGCTGCTGTGCTATGCACCCCTAAGAAAGGCCCTGTTCTTGTGAATGAATCTCTACATGTGGTACATTTTGTGAAGTTATGTCCAAGTAGTTAAACAGAAACAAATCTGCAACTTTCCCTTTAAACAGAATTTCGGTTTATGTGTCAGCTGCACTGCTTGCCTTTCTTAACTGTGAAACAGATCTTACAGCTTCCTCTCTTAGAACCGATGCCAAGAGCAGATCACTGGGTCAAAGCTACAAAGCTTCTTGTCCCACAGGGCTGAAACGAGAGGGTGGATGCTGCTCCTTGATAACAGCAATCTGAGCTTTAGGACTTTTAAAATGCATGTGAGTGTCTCTTAACTTTCTGGACAATGATCTAAACAGAGAAATGGAGGGGGGGGAGATGAAATAGAAGATCTAAGCATAGTATAACTTATGATTTCTTTTGAAATTATATGGTGCATTTGCCAGCTGTGTAAATAGAAATTTGATTTGTACTGTTCATTTGTTAATCCTGCATCAAGTAAACATGTCAAAACTATCACAAATTTAACACTTGCAACATTTTATCAGCAGAGTCATTAAACTTCTGCAGAAGGCAAAATATTCAATACAAGGAGAAAGTAAGTGTGGATCTTTCAAAACTTCTATAGGGATTTGGCAAATACACGACAATATGTTTTTCCTATTATCAGATGCTAACAATGTGTCATTAAAAAAACTTTCCATAAATCATTCATCTGTATTATTTTTATCTACTATTGATCAGGGTACATTTTTTTGTTTTGACAATTGCTAAATACAGAGTTGGAAATCTTTACTACAATACTCTTCTGTTTGCATAGCTTGTGGTTTCCTGTCATAGTTGGAAAGTCTGTTTGGCCTGGCAGGACCCTTCATAGTGTATATAAATTGGACTGCCATTGAGCTGCACTGGCCATTGATGACAGAAATCAGGAAGACTTTTCATAGTGTAGTGTTGTGTTAATTAAATATTTGTGATGATGATATACAGTTATTTGTAGACGAGTGAACAATTTGGGTTTTACTGTGAGTAGGCAATCACATGGAAACTGTGTCGTACAATTTTCATGTGGTCTTTTCTTTCACATTTAAATGAGGGGTAAAATTAAATCCATTTAGAAAACTCACAAAACTCAAATCCCATGTGGCTCCTATATCATAGGCTTTTCTATTGGAGTGATACAACTTTTTCTTTTTCTTTTTGAAAAAGAAGGCAGTTTCCTGCATTTTGGGTGAGTTTGCTAACCAATGAACTCCTACTGACACAACTGTGCCTCCTGCCAAAGACTCAGCTCTGAGTGTCCACAACACAGCAGGGGCAGTGGACACAGCTCACAGCTACAAGATGACTTTCCACTGCTCTGCTTATGCTACTGAACTTAGGAAGATCATAACATCGATTTTGTTTGGTCTAAGAGGGTTAATTCTCTCTTTGTTAAGTGTGGGGACCAGAGGGACTGCATGTTATAGTGCCCAGGCACAACTCCTGGGTGCAGGGGTAAAGTCAGGTGAAACAAAAGGCTGTGGAAGGGCTGGTCAGTGGCTGCCACTGCTTCTGAAAGGGGTTTGTGAGGGCACAGGGGAAAAACAACAGCCAAGGATGAAGGAAAAAGCTTTCCCAGCAAAACCCTTCCCATATTCCCAGGAGCAGTGAGCCCAAATCACCTCTCTAACTTCAGTCAGTCACTTTCTCGGCTATTTCCCTGCTTGAGCTGAATATTTGCCCCTCTGACTTGAACTGACAAAGTTTGATTTTGTTTACGCTGTTGAGAAGGCTTGAATTGAATGTGAAAAGTCCAATTTTTTTTTTTCCCAACAGAAGCACAGTGTCAGTGAAGTGGAATTACTTGGCTTTTCTCTTCATCTAAAAGCCTAGATGTCATAAAACTCAAGTGTCTTCGGAAAAACTCTCTAAATTTTTTTTTTTTTTAAATTGCTCTGTTGCTATTGCACTTTTTTTTTTTTTTTTTTAAGAAATAAGAACTCCTCTTTGGCATGCCTCAAGCTGTTCAATCGTCTTTGCAGATCACAGTCCATCTGACACTGTGTTACATAAACTGCAGACCATGGAGGGAAGAGGCACAAAAAGGGAATACAAATTTCTCTGCAATAGTTTCAAGCACATGTTTGCAGTTGTCAGAGCCTTACCTTCTTTTTATTCTTACTTCCCTGGAAAAACCTTTTTAAAAGATGAAGAATTTCTCAAAGAACAAGAAAGGCAATACTATACCCAGGCACTTAGATATATCACAGCCAGTCAGTCCAGACTGTACGTAAATGAAGCAGCTACACAGTGAAATAAATAATAACTTTTGCAAATGACTGATCATAACAGTTACAAATTCTTGGAACAGCCTTGCTGTCTGAAGAGAAGTAAACCAAACTGAAAAACAAGACAACTAACATGGCAAGTAGTGTCCAGTCAGTCACAGTTCTTTACTCACAAAAATACTTCCATTAATGCAAATGATATATAATTTAATATTGAAAACTTCCAGAAGGGTAAAAAGTAAATAAAGGACAAACTGTACCAGGAAAACATGACTAGCTGATTTGACAGCATTACAGAAATGCTCAGATTAAGAGAACATTCCATTCGAGGGACCATTACTCAGAAGTGATCTGATTCATACTTTGTTTTTGTTTTGGTTTTCTTTCATAACAATTAGGTGAAAAGGGATCACTTGAAAATCCAGCCCATCCTCTTGTTTGCAAAGAGACTTTACATTTCACCCAAAAACATATGTGTAAAATCCCTTGCCTTTTTTTTTTGTTGGTTTTGTTTTGTTGTTTTTGTTGCAATCCCCTGTGTCAGACTGACAAGTATTCAAAATTACATTAATTTTTTGAGCTGAAGAACCCCAGGAGAGTTATGCCATTATCCCCCTTAAAAATTCACCTCAATGGTTTGTCATTTTCTCTCCAAAATGTCTACACCAATTTTTTGCCTTGAATTTACACTGATGACATAATTAAGTTTTTCTAAAGCATTTATTACCAGGTTGATTTTTAAGAGAATCAGGATTAGAATTATTGATCAGCTTTGAGGTCTTGAAGTTTGTTAGGAAAGACTTGTTTCTGCCTTTGGAGCAATTTTTTTTCTTTCTGAATGAATCTTCTCAAATGTTGTACCACATCTCCTTTTATTTTCACATACTATTCTGAATCCTAAACTCAGGTTATGTTTCATCAAGTCTCATAAGCCCTTTGCAAAGTGCAAGTCCAATGCAATGCCTTTGCTCTGTGCTCTCATTGGTTGAGAATTTATGAAAGAGGGTGGGATGCTATACCCAGTTGGACAAGGAGTCATCTGGCATCTGAGAGATGGGTTGAAATCCTTGTTGCACTTTATTCAGCTGAGGGACTGGAAATTGGACATCTTGTACTTCACACTTGCCTGCTATAATGATTGGCTTTTATAAACCGACTGCCTTGTTTCTGTCTTTTGGAGCTGTTTCAGTTTCCAAACATTATTTTAAGTAAGCACTGATGTCAAGACTTGATCTTAGCTCTCCCATATGGCAGAGGTGCACCAACTGAAGTGCACCACCTGTCAGCACCTTGTTACTCCTTTCTTATAGGAAAAATAGTCTTGGAGTACAGATGTTTCATCACATGCAATTAAATTATTTCACCTTAGTGAGATATCCTCTTGCCAGAATGTGCTGTTGGAGCCTCCCAGCTGTTAGTGAAAATGCAGTAGTTTAAATGACAGTGGAGATGAAACAGACTCATAAAATTCATCTCACACCTAAGATAAGCAAAGAAGGCAGCCCTGAAATGACCTTGCAGGCAAGTGGGATGAGGTAACCTCTCAGATCATTGGAACTGCAGCAGTTTTGGTCATATATTTGTGCACCAGATTTCAATTTTACTACAGAAAATGAAATTTTATGGAAGTTGAAATGCTTTATAGGACAGTGAATTTGCTTTCACTTTGTCTTACTATACAATTTTTTCTCTACTTAATTACATTTCCTTCAAAGTTCTATTACTCATGCAAAATGTCTGGCAAATAGCATATGTAAAGACAATTTATAGCATTGTTTTAAAATTTTTGTACCTGATTTCTTACTTTTTAATGAATGCATAGCCTTGGAAATAGTTTGGCCTGAAATGTAAAAATGTGAAATGTAGCACCTGGTTCAAATTTAGATTAAATAAGAGTTAATCAGTAGTTGATTAATTCTTTGTAGCAGCAAATATTTCTTGTATTCATTGCTTACTGACAAATCTGCTAGGTGCTATACTAAACAATGAGCAATTTATTCTCTCTAGTCATCCTTCCCCCAAGAACAGTCTGCACCCAAATCTTGGCTCCAAATACTCCCATACTGTCTTGGGAGAGGGAAAAAAAAGGTAATTTTGGATTCAATCAGTATCGCCAAAGCCAATCCCATGAGGAGTCCAATGATCTTACTAAAAGAGATGTTCTAGCTCATGTCAGAGTTTCCATGTGCTCACACTTTGTGAGCATAAAGGTTTCACTTGTGCCCAGTTTGCTGTATGCACACCATGTGCTCTGGTGTACTAAGAACATGCTGAACAAAGTAGAAGATGGCTTTGTCCCATCTGTGATGCTATGGGTCAGGCAGAAACATGTGGCAGGAAGGGAGAAACACCTGCACCTTCCTGGGGTTCAGCCCAGTGTTTGCATGCAGCAGGAAGCCATAGGCTCAGCAAACAGGGAGGTGGCAATGTGTATCAGGACTGGGAGGCTCCTGGGTCATAGGCAGGGCATGGGCCAGCAGCCAGGCTTTGGAGGTGCATGGGAAAAATCACTTCATGGCTCAGGTGAACATTAATACTTAACATGAATAGTGACACAACTAGAAGGTGCTGAAAGTCTGAATGGTGGAGTGCATACACAGAAGGGAGACTGGTTTTCTAAACTTACTGCTTGCCCAGAAGAGCTGAGGTTCCTCTGTTTCAAGTTATGGGTTAGAAGGTTGTAGGGCTTTAAATTCATTTGGGTGCATTGGTCATTATTAAAAAATTGCAAGGAGTTTGCCTTGAAAGTTCTGTTAGGCACATACATAGTCTGTTCTTCATCTTGCCTACAGAATGTTAAAGTATTTTTTTTACAATAATTTCCTCACATAATTCTCACTGAATATAACCTGAAGGAGGAGAGAGCAGCATCAGAGAATATTTTGAGACAAAGTTCCCATTGTACTTCAACATGTCTAACTAGTTCTAATACTTACTTTCTTTTTCTGTTCCTTTTTTTTTCACAAATAATAGCAGACTAGTACGTTGGAATAAATAAGTAAGGAAAGACCCACAGCTTTTTTTACAGATATGGTCACAGTAGGTGATGGCAATGGTCCTCTTTCAGCTACTGAGTCTGATGTCATGGAGCTTTGCAGCTATACAAGGTGTGAACTTTCTGAAACCTCTGTTTAAAACAAGCAGAGCATATAAAAGGAAATGGCTTGGAAAAAATTTGTTGCTCTTTTCTTTTTCCATAATTCCTTTCCTACTTGTCTCTAATAACAGAAGGTATTAAGGAGCTGTATAACTTGATTTAACTTTGAAGTTAGCCTTTTATTGAACAGGGCTAGAGACAGAGACCTTCTAAGTTCCTGCGCAACCTGAGTTATTTTCTGACTCTATAACTCATTTTGTCCTCCCATCCAGTGAATTTACTATTTCTTACCTAGATTTCATAAAATAGTAAAGAAAAAAATCAAATCAAAACAAAGCTGTAGTTTATGCAAAGTAAGAACATATTTTTTCAAGGCTGTAGAGTGCTGTGTCACTACAAACAATTATAGTAATATTCTTTTCATTATTAGAATTCCAGTTAATGTCTGTTACCTAGAGGAATCAAAACCAAATTTAGATTGATATGTATTTCAAGCTTTATTCTTTTATTGGTACAAATTCACCACACCTTCTCATATTGTCATTGGTCAGAATCCAGCTACACATTTATGCTTTTGTGTACTAATTAGAAAAAGAAAAGCCCATGAGATTACCTGATCCATACTGTTTCAACCAGTCAGCTAGAGACTTTTCTGTTATTCCCTGGTGAATGTTATTTCCAGCATTTGGGAACTAAGATGCATTATATGTGTTATCTTTCTCACATCCCAAGGAAGTTTCTTCTGCTGGTTCATTTTTGCTACCTAGATTGTCAAGTCTCACAGCTTAGTAGACTGAAAAATCTCTAGATTTTAATATGTGCCAATAGAAAATATTGTATACAAAATGTTGAAGAAAAAACTTCTATTTTCCATATGTGCCAGTTTTTTCACTTTATATAAAAAAATATAAGATGTTAAGGGTTACACTATTTGCTTCACCTATGACACATACCAGACTTTTCTTCACTTTTTTTTTTTAATCCATTTGATCTTTGTCATAAAAAAAAAAATTGTAAAACTTGGTGGTCTAGGGTTCTTTTTTCATTTTATTGTTGTTTTGTTGGTTTTTTTTTTGTTTGTTTCTTCATTTTTGTTTCTTTCTTCATTCTGAAGCAACTCCTTTGCTTATGTTGTGAAAGTTTTTTGTACAGAGATTATCTCCAAACTCTCTTTAATTCTTTCCTCTGCATCTGTATTCATTCTCCTCATTTTATATTATAACAAAATGCACACTAAAGTTACAATCAGCAGCAACAGTAGCAAGGTTTCCTTTCCAAACTGAATTTTGGGCTTTCTTTACTATTTAATAAAGGCTCTTTGAGCATCAAATGTATTCTTTTGGAACATGACCAGGAGAAAACAAGCATTGGTTTCTTTGAAAAACAGATCCAAGTTACTTTTAACAAGCTGATTTTAAAAGGTAACATTAATTATAACTGCTGGAATCCATTTTTTCCCCCACATCTTCCCTACAAAACAGCTAGCTAACTGCACTTCAAATGAAGCCTGTCTGAAAGATTACAGCAATGTAGAATGTGTGAGATTAAATGGATAACATTTAAGTGAATATTAAAGGCCAACTTATGAATGGTTGAAAAGCACCAGTTTCATAAAGGTCATTGAGGTTCCAGTAATGAGATTTACAAAACTGCTGAGATTAATAAAATTTGCCAGACCTCCAGCTAGACTCCTGCTTTCCAAACTACCTACAAAACACCCACACATTGCTGAAGAGCAACACCTTGGAATAATTCCACATGTGTCTCTGGGTAGCAGCTTGGACCTCATAAATTGCCCTCGTTCCAGCTGTTTCAGCACTCCTGTTAAAACCTTAGCTGATCCAGAGGAACATGCAAATTTGCTAACCTAAACACATGACATTTTCAGCACTGTAGTGATCCCAAATTTGTCTCCCTAAAATAAACTATCTCTCCAGTTCATGGCAGGGCTGACCTGGACACTCCTGTTTCATAGCCTTATATCTGGAAGAATAGCAGAAGCAAAATATGAGTCTTGCTCCTAGCGTACTGTAGCCTACACTCTACCCTGTCTCAGCACACAGGGCTCCCCATCCTATCTGTGCCAAATATGGACTCCTGTGTTGGTCCATTTCAGTGAACCATTTCTATCTTTTAATATATAAATAATCAAAGAATCATAGAATGGTTTCAGTTGGAAAGGACCATTAAAGGCCATCTAGTTCAAAACCCCTGGCATGGTCAGGGGCATCTTCAACTAGATCAGGTTGCCCAGAGCCCTGTCCAAACTGACCTTGAATTTTTCCAGGAATGTGGCATCCAACACCCCTCTGGGAAACATAATATGTTGTGCTATACAGCTGCAACTGCAAATTTCACTTATAGTGTGGTAAACTCTTTGTCACAGTAATTTTCTTTGATATCCATCATGAATTACCTTTTTTTTACATGAGCTATATGATGTCCCTAAAGGCACTTTTTTAGTATAGAAATTAACAACATATTTTTTAAGAAGAACATGTAGGGTTTCCTTCAAATTGTTCTGTGGCTTTAATACTATGTGGAATTGTAGCCTTATATGCTTTTCTTTATTCTGAGCATACAACCAATTAATCAAAATGTCTAGAGGTAATTGCATGCATTGTTCCTTGTGCTGCTTTGTTCAAGCATCAATGTGCTAGCATTTAAACAATTTGATTACAGTTTATAGAAATAATTATTTGAAATGCAAACAACTAAAAAAAAAACCCAACCAACAACTAAAGACAAAGATCAACATTAACTTTACTGCCTGACCATTTATACATCTGAACATATATTAACCACTGCAAATGCTCATCAAACTTATGGAATAAATAACACTATCATTCTCAATGTCATGGTGAAAATTGCTTTTTTGAGGGATGTTATTCAGGTAGATATAAATCATAATGAATTGTAAATGAGCTTTGGAACTTAACTAAGGAATCTGAGACTACAATAGTAAAAATATTCTCTACATTTTCATTCTGCATTTTGTGACATACACGGCCCCTGGTACCATTAGCACATGAGCATATCATGTCTCTCAGTTTACCTTTATTGACATATTAACCCCAAGAAAAAGAACTAAGAGAAAAATGGTCTTCCTGAAATCACACAGGAATATTATTAAAACTAGACCTGTGAGTGCACAACAGCTAAACTGACAGAAAAAGCACATATCATCATAATACAGAAATGATTCTATTATAGACAAGTGATGACTTAAAGTGAAAAGGCAATAATTACAGATAGCACTAGCTTACTAAACTAAACATGAAAGTTTGAAGAAAATATTTAAACTGTATTAAGGATTTTTCTTGATTTTCAAATTTAAAGAAGCAGTTATAGATCATTAAAGGTGTTTCATAGTAGAAGTTGATAATATGTTAGGTTAAGTCAAACTCATCACATTTTTATTCCTCAAGACAAAATCACCCTGAAGAAAAAAATAGTCAAATTGTTCTTATTCTGCATGGTATAAATTACTTAGAGCTGGGTAGAGTAAGAGAACAACCAACTCAATGCAAGTTATTTTAAAATGTAAAACATTCCTTTAAAATATCCATTTGCTCAACAAATTAGTAGATGTGTGTAATAATGGAGCACAATGATTTAGGAAAATCGGTGATAATGGATACATAGCAATTTAGAGGGAGGAAAAATAACTGAATATATCCTAAATACCTAAACTAGTGACTTATATGCACATACATACGCGGGGGGGGGGGGATAATTTGTAATGTGCTCTGAATTAGAGACGAGAGATTGCTATTCCAGAAAAATGTCTTACACTCATAATTCATATTTTTATGAATAATTCAGTAGCATCCATGGAATCATTCTGAGTAGTAGGAGATGGAGGGAAAGGCACAGATTGAAAAAAGGAACAGTTTCACTCGGTGATTCTTAGTGCGCAGTGAAGCCCTGTCTTGACTACAAGGTACTGTTGTCTTCACATCTGAAAAAATGATGAGTCAGAATTGAAAAGTATTCTGAGAAAGGATACAAGGGTGACAAAGTCTTGGAAAGCTGCCATAGAATCTGTGATCGATAAACATAACTGATCACAAGGTCTCTTCAGCCAGGAAAAGAGATAGCTGGGACAAGAATATGAGATATCCTTCATATCTCAAAGAGCACAGAAAACATGACCAGAAAACAGTTGCTCCTTGTTTTTCATAATATTGGAACCAAGTGCCATCAAATCAGATTATTATCTGACAAAGTGCAAAATGGACAACAGCAAACATCAAAATGATGCAATTCATTTCCTTGAGACAATGTTAACAATGTTAACAATTAATGTTGCTTCAAAATGCAAGAACTGATTCATTCTGTTGAAGGCAAGCTGGAGATCACCTAAACCCAAAAGGAGAATTTAAGGACTATTAATTACAGACAGACATAAATGACTACAGGTTAGTGGATTTCTTTGAAAGTTATCTCCTACCCTTTGCTATGTATCTATTGCTGTTGGTGATGGCATCAATCAGGATGGACAGTCATTCTTTGCGGAAAGCATGGCTATGTGGTAACAGATCTGTTTGAAATATGAATTTTGAATAAATTGGTCAGTATTGCAGCTAGACTGAACAGTATTCAGAAAGATATAGAGATATCCATTAGCATAAATTTCTGATTGAATTCTGATGGAATATTTTCTGAAATACTGAGATAAAGTTTTGCTAGCAATGCCTACACTCTTCAACTCCGAAAACTCTCCAAACTTTTATTCTCTTTCAACTTTAAAATTAAATGAAAAATAAATTTTCTACCATTCCTGCTGGGAGCAGGACTTAAAAAAATATTTGATTGACAAATTGGCTCATGTTCACCTAGTCAGAAACAATGCTTGGTACCCACTAGGTCAATATTAAGTAGACAACTCAGCACAACATCTGACTACTAAGGTTCATCTGTTTAATGAAGTATTGCCTATCTTAAGGAAAGAAAAATTAATAAAGTAAACATGATTATATTCAAAGAAAGAAAGAATCTGTATTGTTCTTCTGGACATTGAATGACTGTGAAGAAACTCAGATTTCAATACTGCAAATGTTAGAGTCATATAAATTCATGATGTAATTTCTCCTTGAATTCTGACTTCAGTTTTGTCTAGTATGTTTATACCAGAGAGGGAAAAATACAGAGCATTTTACTAAAAATGAGAACAGACAGACAAACCTTTCACACAACAGAAGCTGAAGTATCTTTGTGCGGGAATGAAATGTTAGAGGATAGGTAGATGGATCAGTTGATCCATCTGATCCATTCAGTTGATGGATAAGTTGACCAACTGAAAGGTATAGACTGTGAGGAGTCAAAAAAATCCCCAAGTCTATACCAAAAATCTGTAGCCTTGTAGCCCAATAAGTATGGGTTGCCATTGCTTGCAACAAGCTAGATTCTTGTAAATCTCTTAATGACTTATTATATATTATTATTGTCTACTTTAATCATCAGCTTCATAGAAACTAATTTTAAGCACATTTTTCATTAGTCTTTCATTGTAATACTGTGACCAATTTTCCTATCCTGTCAAAATGTCCCATCATTTACAAACTGATGATATTCCAACAAAATAACATTAAACTATTTTAAGTACTCAAAAACTCTTTATTCTCTTTAATATTTTGGGTATGTTTATCATAATCTACAGTAACCCCTTCTGATCTGATACACCTTTATGAAGACCCTGAAATAAGAATTAATTCTTGGCACTTTGACAGATTTTGTAGAAGAAGGTCAGTGTTGTCTTGTAACCCTTTTTCAAATATATAAACATGTTAAAGATCGGAAGAGCGT
>JAWWMP010000116.1:84354482-84373816 GCA_035047865.1 Dendrocincla tyrannina | reverse complement strand
AATATATAAACATGTTAAGTAGAAAAAAATTTACCTATTTTGTATTGTTTATTTCAGTTTGCTTCTTGTTATTATTAAGGGAATGAAATTTGGCAGCAGATTGAGGAGACCTTACTTCTTTTTTTATGGTATAATGAGAGAAATAAACCCTTGGTGAAAGGGTAAGTTGTTTTAAAGCTTTTGAAACTAAGAATGCTGCACTCATGCCAACATTTCCTGAGCCCAAAAGATTCATACAAGTTTGGATGATGAAACCACAAGAAAATAGCTCAAAATGGATTGAATCAGTCTCCAACTCAGCCAAAACAAACTGACTGGTTTTAGTGATTTTTACCAAATAATAGACAAAAAGATTCTTGGGAGAGTCCTTCAGATAGATAGGACAAGTGTTAGTATTAAGAGTCCCACATTAGCTTGTAAAAACTTCCTATGCCAGCTGCCTGTGTCTATGGAAGAAGGGGCTACAACTGGGGAAATCTGTTTGTTTTTCCATTTAAGTAGAATACTTTCTCAGAATTGTAAATTCAGAGAGCAGCAACAGAACTTGGCTTGGAAACTTCACGCTTGCTTGAATTTCTCTGGAAACACTTATGCCACGCTCCTGAAAAAAAATGATGTACTTGGCCTACTGATAGGCTTGGGCTAAGGCTGGAAACACCCATGGGGTTGATTTGTGGGTTGCACAGAGGAGCCACTGCTCTCACTTATATTTCTTTGTGATGCTCCAATAAATCCATCTCTCCCAATGTCTCATGCTGCTTGGAAGCCACAGAATCATGGTATTATAGAAGGTGCTTGAGTAAGCAGAATTTTTAAAACAAGTTTTTACAATTTAGGACATTTCAAGGGTAAAAGAAATTGAGAGCTCTTTAGAAACATTCCCTATGTCCTGAAGAGTTATTTCGGGGGGAAAAAAGCCCCAACAAAACAGCAGTCTCTTCTATCAGTAGACACTACATTTTGAATTAATTTTAAGAGATACAGCAGTAATACCAATCTGTAAGGTCAGAAGCTGAAAAATTATTTTATTCTTTCTGTAATTTGTGTATTAGAATTCTTAAAGATTCCCCCAAGAATCTGCCACCTAATTAAGTTGAAGGAACAGTATTTCACAATTGTTATTTTTTCTGGCAGTTCTAAAATGTTTTGGAGGGTGGTTGAAGATTTCCATCACAGTAGCCAGAATATGTCTGATTTGTAACATTAAACTGTTAGTTGGTTATCTCAGAGCATTATAACGACAGTAACAAAAATGATCTCACACAGAATGATCAGTGTGCCTGTCCATTATGCAGCACTTGTTCCATAAATGTGACTTTAAGAATGTGCTTGTTATGTTCACTTAGACAAGCTTTAGGATTTCTTAATAGGGTAATGTTGCCAATATGCAGAATTTCCTTATATTGCTAAAGATTCACTCTTCTTCATCAGATGTACCAATTTCAGGAGAATAAGATCATCAGGATGTATAATGAGCTTAAGTAGTGGACATAATTCAAATGTCATGAAGGCAAATGTCAGTGATACACTACAGGAAAGCAATATAATTGAAATATGTATCTAATTTTTACTCCTCATTCTAGCTGGTCTTCCTTCTACATGAATCACAAATTGCAATACTACTTAAAGATACTTCTAAAGTGAAAGAGAAGGGACATAAAATCTGTATGTCAATAATAGGTAACAGGTATATCCGCTAGACGCAAAATGCCTCAGCTTTCTAAAAGAGCCATACTTACACACTCTCTCACCTGTTACTTGTCTAGTAAAAGGAGATTCCCTTTCATTTCCACAATAAAATGTCCCTAAAGCTTTGCCTGTGCTTTATACTGGAGTTCTGGGATGCTGCTGTTGATAGTGGTATTCTCTATTCAGAATTAACACAATATCTGGATGAGTAGGTTAAGTGTCAATAACTGAACAAACACCTTTTATGTAGGAGTGGTTTATATTAATTATTCTAAACCTTGTCTCATTTAAATCTCTAGCCACACTGAAATTTCAGCAATGAAAGCTGCATTGAGATAATTCCCAAATGATACTTTAGAGAACCATTTAAATAAAGCTACATATGTTTTGGGCTTATCCCAGTAGCACCAAGGAGAAGTTTTTCAGAGTTTAATAGTTAAGCTGTAAACAAATAATAAAAGTGATATGTGTATGTACTTAGTCCAATATAATCTAAACACTATATCTTTTTTAGTTTTTCTTCCCCCCCCCCCCCATCTTGAAGTTAAAAATAATTCCACTTATCCTTGTGGAAGCTAAGGCTCATAGTTTGTTATTAAGAATAGGATTAGGAACTTCTAAATATGACTGTACTATCTGATGCTTGATTTTGCCACCCTGAGCCTCCAAGCTGTGCTGTGTTGGTGGACCCTGAAGCGGTGCTTGTCCTTGGGCTCCTCTGGGGTGGTGTGCCCAGCTCACCAATTATCTCCCATACCCGTTGTGATCCCATGACTATCGGTCCCTATAACATAGCCAGCCTGTCTATATGTACCCTCTTTCTCAAATCGCTTCTTCAAAGTCCCTATAGAAGACACAGGAATTTTGAGAGCAGGTTGCAGGTGTAAACATCCAGCCTTTGTTTTGTGCATGAGAGGGGGACCAGCTTTATTCATATTCCACTAAGTACCATTGTGGCAGGAATTCAGCTGCAGGGCTTATATACAGCTAGAGAAAGTGTACATTTTGAGAACATATGTCAAAGAAGAGTAGTTGCAAATAGGTGACTCTTATCCAAAAGAAAAATAAATATTTGTGGACTTTTTTTGTTTGTTGTTTTTTTTTTTCTTCAGAAAATTCCAACCAGCTGTAATCCAGATGAGATTCTATTTTATGCAGTTACCTCAGGAATAGAAATTTTAAAACCTCCTGTTCATGAGGTATGAGTCCAAGTGTAAGCACCTGTGATGAAATTGCATAATGATTCAGTGAAGGTAACTTCCCTACAGGCTTTCTGTTTAATGTGTGCAACTTCATAAAAAAGCTTCACCACTTCACAGTAAATGAAGTATATGAAGCAGATTCAAGTAGAAAGAAAAAGTATCCTACTGAGCTATTATCTACGTTCTAACAAAATGAAAATCTAATACTTGTATGTCTCTCCTAGGATTCAAGAGAAAAGATGTTTTAGCATTTTTCAATCCAGAACTGTGGAAATAATTAAAGTGAAATTTATTTTCATTTTTTAAAAAATTTGTAGATTATGCCATACCATAGAAAATTTACATCCTTTTGGAGCCGATGGTTTTGCTGAAATTAATAATTGAACAGAAAAATCTAAAATCTACTTATTTCACTACTGCTCATTGAAGAAAATCTAAATTGCAACAAGATACTTTTCATGTTTATTTATGTAATGTCCAGAACATCTTTAGAGCATTAATATGACAGAGCAGAGCCCCAAAAACAAAAGGACATGTTTATGGATGCACTAAACATCTTCTTAGGAATAGCCATGAAAACTTGAAAACTAGTGTCTCTTTTTTTTTTTAATTGAAGTAGTGAGAAGTGATGTTTTAATTGATGTGTTGCAGTTAGTTTGCCCAAGAGTAATCTGTAGTATAGTTTGTTTGATTTTACTTGACTTTGCTTGAAAAGTATTTAACTGCATTACAGGTGACTGGCCATGCCACACAGAACAATGCAGTGGAGCAATGCAGGCAGTTTGTAATATGTATAGTATGTGTAATAGTGTAACAATTTTGCCATTAACTATTCTAGATCATTTAGAAGCCATAAAGGCATGAGAAGAAAAGCCTACATTTTTATTTTGTTGTTTTCAGAGATAAGGATAAGGACAAAACACTTTATATAGAGAGAGAATCAAAGGCAGATTTTTAGAAAATAGAAATAAAAATCTGTACAAAATGGAAACAATGTTATACATAAACTATAAATTATTTCTTCACTGGATAAGATTTCAAAATAAAAATTGGCCAGCTTTTTTCTTTCCACCCATGCACTGATGTTTATCTGGGTGTATCAGTTATCTTTTGGTGCATTTGGGATTTAAGAACAGCCCACTTGCACTAACAATCTCTTAAGCAGTGTCTATGAAATGCCATTTAAACCTCTATAGATTAATATCAAATGGTCTCTTCTTAGAACAAATTCTTCTTTTCAAACAAATCTACTCCCTCTGCTACTGAAAGAGGTATGGATACAAACCTAACTCTGTGCATTCGCAGGGCATATTTTTTTTATGCTGCTGGAAAACAGTAACAGATGCAAGCACAGTCAGCATAGAGGATTTTCTCTAGGTACTCTGCCAGTTTAAGTGGATTTTTATTTAAAGCTGTCAAAACAGTAAGAAGCTTTTTAGATTTAAAGCCTTCAATACTTGCAACCTGTTATTTAGCCTCCATAGCATCTAATTTGATAAATGTGGACTTAACAGCTCTAGACAATGACATCAGCAGTGTGCCTTCCTCTGTTGTTCCTGGCTGGGCTTCAGCGGGAAGAACAGTAGTAAGCTTTTTATTCTATACACGTCTTAGTGAAGATCACAGAAGTTTTAGACCGTCAGGCTGAAGAAACTTTTGCTCTGGCCAGTCACACAAACTTAGTCCAGATTTAGGCACTTAGAGAACATACACAGCTTTTTGAAACACTGTATTTGCATGATAATTGAAAGCTTATCTTTGTGAAGATTCAGTTGTAGCATTCGTTAGAGATTATACATTGATTCTTAGGCATCCATTAAAATATTTTTCTCATTATGCAACAACTGGATTCACAGTTTGTTTATAAGTGCTTGAAAAAAATTGTCAACAGTTTCAGAAGTCCCTTCATGACTCTAATGGAATTAACTTGTTTTGTTGTCCTCAGGCCAAGTGCATGTTGGCTGAGCACACTCTCATATAATCTCTCAATATTTTCCTGAATTCCATGTTGCCTTCTTTTGCCTTCTGTATGCAACTCACGCATACTAAGGAATAGGGATTTTTGTCTGGAAACTGGATTTGATCCTTTTGATGCCACCACAGTGAGACTGAGAAAATCTTCCACAGCTTTCAATACCCAAGTTACAGGCAATGCATGCTTCAAAGACCTTTTTAAGAGTAATTTGGTGTGAACTTGTATTCTACAAACTGGATCCTCTGGGAAAATGCCAGTTCCCTCCAGCTTACCATACCCCAATGATGTTCCCACCTATGGTCTCTTCTTGGTCACCCTGAGGAAGCAGAAGAGTCTTTGTAAGTTTACTAGGGATCCTATCACCCCCCATGGCAGCTTCAGAAAGTGTGCAACTCAAGCTCTAATCTTCCCAAAGCTACTGAAGGATGATGAAAATATATAATGTGCACAGGCTCTCCACAAACCTCTCCACAAATCAGAATTAAAACCTGTCTGCTTCATAACCCTGGTCATTTTACCTTTTCAACTGCTCTTAGGGACGTTGTGGCTCCCTATCCCCTGAAGCCCCTAGTGCCCTTAGAGCTCTGGAAAAAACAACTAGACTGAGGCTGAGAGCCCCTGAAAAGGGGAAATACAGTCTTACAAAACAGGAGGGAGCAAGAACATGGAAGAGGGAGTCCAGACCACAGCCTGACTTGCTTACCCGTGTACAAGAAAAGAACATTAATAGAAGGGGATGAAGTCATCAGAGTTGGTGCAGTGTCTTTGCAAGACGGTAAAATATCAAACTCACTTCAACTTGTGAAGATTTGCTGTTTATAGCAGGCCCCTCCATGTTGTGCTAATAACATAAGCTCTTCAGATGCATCATAAGTTCTCACACTGAGGTACAATGCAAAGCCTATAGCTCACACTCATATCACTCAAATACTGCTGTTGTAGTTATTTTCAACCTCAAAAAGGCAAATCTGCCAAAAGTGATGGCAAGAACAAAAAGTACCAGTATTATAAGTACTCATGAAAGGGCACAGCATGCTATTGCCCACAACATCCCTTGCAGACAGATCTCTGTTTAGACAAGTGCATTATAAAATATCACTTTTCCATAGTCTAAGTGAAACTGTTCACTTAGGAATATGGAATAGTAGAGGAGGGTTGAGTTTTGCAGCCAGCATTGTAAGCAAGCCATAATCAACATTAGTTAAACTCTGCCTTCAGTTCTTCTGGTATATTATTTTATTCACCACTAATTTTTGCAGTAGACTGCTGGAGCTGAAATAGAAGAGGAAGACAGTGTGGGAAACGCTCTTTTAAGTCTTCATACAAAAAAAATATCATAGATGAGCTAGTAATTCAGCATACCATTTACCCTCTGCAATCTGTTTCTAGATTATTTTTAGAAGTAGGACTCATCAGGGCAATTTAAATGTAAGGGCCAAATCCTGATCTCAGCTGCATGAAAAAATAACTATAGAGGCATCTGTCCATACTGTAAACCTGATGACTTTACTACCAAATGGTCAACTGCTGAAATCATTACAGATTGCTGATTTACTGTTAGATGAGCAAAATTCACATTCATGGGATATTTCTTCATGGTAAGGATATTTGCACTGTCTCTTTCCTTACCACCATTCATCATCATAATATTTGTATCTAGTAAAACCAGAGAACTGAGATTTGAGGCATCTTGATAATATTGTTCCCTATTTGGAGAAAAAGGAAGGAAAGAAATTGAATAATGTGCCATTTGTAAGGTGTCTATGGCAAAACTGGGAAATCATCCTATGCTGACTGCATACCAATCCACAGCATTAATGGCAAAACCATCCCTTTCTTTCAAAACCTAATCCAGTGCACAGGCTAATTAATGATACACAGGAGCTAAAAAACACTTGTTAGCTGATCAGCTTCTTGACAAAGCAAGACAATGTTCTTATTTAGGGACTAAGCTCTAACATCTCTTTCCTTTGGGAACAGCCCTTGTATTTTAATTCAATTTTCCCATTTAAGCTCAGTTCCTTTACAGGGCCTGAGCCAGTCCTCACCTATAAACCTGGTGGTTCTGTTGACCACTGCTTTCTGCCAGCTGTGTGGAGCAGCCAGCAAGAGCCAGGCACTGAAGTAGGTGCATACTGAATGCAGCATTCAGAGAAAGTCCAGTCAGCCCCAGGATGAATGAGAACAACGGAACTACTCCTGGAACGTCCAGGATTCAGAAAGCCATTACGTTACCTCAGGATTGGGTGGGTAATAGGGAGGAACATTTCATTGAATTTTCTGGTTTAGATTATTCAGGCACAGAAAGCACACACAGTCTGCTGGATCCACACATTCCTAAATAATTCACACATTTCTGATATTTCTGCCATGCACCGTATCTGAAGAATGTGAGATGTTTACTTCCTCAGAATTGACTCAGAATTCCTATAGAAAGGAACATTTAGTTAAATATAAATCAACCCTCTAGCTGGCTAAGAGGAAAAGTGTCCTAAAATGTACTAGTACGTGTTTTGATTAGGAATGAAGGAACATTCTATTGCTACACATGTACAGACAATTCAAAACATATGCTCTGTACAAAGTATTTTGGGGCAAAGTTTCATCAGTAAAGCAAACTTAACCTACACTTAGTGACTTACTGAGGTGGCTGACCAAAGGAAGCCCTTATGGTTTCCATGTTGTGTCTAAGAAATAACTGAATACAGAAACCATTTTTTTGCTGATAAATAAGGATCATTGGTTGGTTGACTTACAGGATTAGGCTACTAGGATTAATTTTTTTGCTGATGGATAAAACATGATTTGTAAATTGTTATTTTCTGAGTCTATGGTTCCACTGAGAAATCATGTAAGTTGGAAGGGACCATGTTTCATAATTGATTGGTCATTCATATGATATAAAACTCAAAATATTTCTGTTCATAGAAAGCAATCTAAGGTATCAGACCAACTTTGGTTTTGAAGACTCTATATCTGAATATCCCACCTGAGAAATACAGATTTTGAGAACTCTAACTAGGAGCTGAGAATCATATTTAAGCTTTCAGTCTGGTTCATGTACTTTCAGTACAGAAGAAAACAGAAAAGTGCTCTTTCTAAGTAAGTGAGGATTGTTAAGAAGTCCTTAAAAATCCATGTTTATGTCCTTAAAGTGCTAAAATTCAATTTCATAGAATATTTTTTACAGGATAAACCAGTTTATACCTGGAAGAGCAGAGAAGTCCAAAGGTCTGTTAGTCTCTGTTATATGTGTAATAATTGGGCATAGCATAAAAGTGAGTGATATACTGAATAAACAGTTAATAATTCACTTCTTCAGCTTCAGTGGAGGCTATATCACTCCAAACTGCTTGAGTTAAGAGGAATCAGAAATTTTTATGTTATTAATATTGCACCCATTTCCAGTGAAATCATGGGGCAAGAAGTTTGAGCGAAGACTGATAGCTAGCTCTGTGGCTGACTGAAATTCTCATGTAGGAAGCTGGGTTTGCTTCCTTAGTCACTCTGTTGCTAATTGTCATTAGTCCAGGAATAATGTTGAGGTAAAAAGGGCAAGGTATGTGCCTGACCTCATTTCAGAGACTGATAGAGGCTACTCCCTCAAATTATGCTACTTTTCACCTAGATATCAATTATTAATAGCTGTGTTAGAAATCACCAACATGACTCAATCCTTATCACAGTCACTTTCACAGTAAATAATGACCTCGAGTAAAACTTTTTCCTTTCTTCTACCTTTATTTAAGCAATGTTTCAAACCATTTTCTCATCTTCTGAGGAAATAAGAGGTGATGTTCAGATGTCAGATTGATATGAGGCCCAAGTCAAACTTTACATGCCTGAATTTTTTAGAATAAAACATTGTACACAGTATTGGTAAATATTAATAAGCCTGAAGCAACAGCAATAGCTAAAAGTAGTTGGCTTGGAAACAATAGCAGAGAACACGTATGGGTGATAAGAATTTTTTATACGCTATGCTACTTCCTGCAAAGAAGTCAAAAATGAACACTTTCTTTTATAAGATATTGTCCCTGATACTTAATTGCATTATCATATTGTATTAGTGTGGTTATTTAAATAGTAAAGAAAATAAAATTTGAGTCATATTTTTATAGATTTCATGGACTTGGAAAAATGTTAGAATTGTGCTATTACATCATTTTTATTGTAATAAAGGGATCTTGCAAATTCATTCCCAGAGTCTCAAACTTACAATAAAATTTTTATTTGATGGGAGTGACTTTTTTATTGTTGTTGCTGTTTTGATTGGAGAAGGTAAATTTTTATTTATGCTTCACAGCACCCTTATTTTGATTAGTAGTTTTAGAGGATAAATGTAAGGAGTTTGGTAGACAAGAGCTTTACATTATACATGCATAGTAACAATGGTCCATAGACATTGTGTCTCCTGCTTTAAATTAAAATACAGTCATTAACAAACTGAGAACATCATTCTAGGAGAAGCTGATTAGGTATCAAACTCTTGCAGAACCTATTGCTAACCCAGTGTAAGTACAGACCAGACAACACAATTTAAGAACATTTCAATATTTGTTTAGTCTTTGATCTAAATAAGTCAGGGAAGCTTCCCTTTAATATTAAACAGAACCTGTGGATGTTATTAGTCTTGTTATTTAATATACACATTAGAGCGTATGAGATACACAAGACACTTGAAAACAAGTCAGTCAGTCAGGCCCATCTAAATGTTTATTAGCTCTCAACTTTTGAGTTTCTCCTGTATGCTGCACTATGAAAACTGGCGAATGCAGAGCTCAGGTATCACTGTTTCACCTACATCCAGTACTCAGTAGATTTCTCTCACCAGCTAGCATAATACATGTCTTTAAAAATGAAAGAAATGGGTAACAGGAAAACTGACAAGAGGTGCCATCAGGTAGGGATGGTAGATTATTCTGTATAATAAGGCGCAGTGGCAGGTCTTACTACACTATAAGCTGTGTAATCCTGTAATAACAAAATCTGCTCAAATGTAGTTATCAAATATTAATGTACATTGCAGGAATAGTTTATTTGCTCTGCCAGCTTCTGTGTTGCCCTTCCATGACTCTAAGCAGACAGGAAGGGGTGGTATGTTTGGAGTGCACTGGGGCTAACTCATCCAACCCAAATTATTCAGTGGAACGTTCATACCTATGCTGGACTTGGACAGAATATATGATTCATAAATGACTTGTGACATCCCATATGGAAACTCACCACCACAAAGAATTAAATCTTCTCCAGCGGGCCTTTTCCTATTTTGATCCGAGAAAGGTCATTACTTTCTGGCTGTCCTAAACATTAGGAAACCATGTCTCTGTTCTTGCAATTCATAGCTTTATTTGTGTACCTGTTTTTGTTGAGCTTCTCACTGATAAGGTCTGCTTTCAGACCTTCCAGATTCCTAAGCCTAATAGCAGAGTCTGTGGGAGTGAAGCATTACTCACAGTAGAGAAAAATCAAGTCTTAGAGCATTAAGCCAAGTGTGGAAACACAAGCCCTTACAGCAAGATGTATCCAGTGGTGCAAAGGAAGCTGGATCAGGAACTGTTTTTGATTCTATGGTAATAGTGGATTGTGGTATAAGCTGAATGTGTTGTGAATCAGGATACTGTAAGATTTGTTAAGTTTAGATGGAGATGGAGATGGGAGGATGCATAATGTGTTTGCCAAGACCAGGGACATCCAAGCTGTTTCTGCTCCTCCACAGTGAAATGGAACTCAATTTCCCTGTTTGGTACCTTGACTCATAGGCCAAGAAAGCTAGAAATTACTCCAAACATGTTTGGTTTAAGAATTAGCTTATTTGAGTGAGTTATCTTGCCTCAGGAGAGAACCCTGGGTTCTGTCTCACAGGAATAACATGAGGTCATGAGTAATCAAGTAAGTCTCAAAGGAGGAGAGAATTCAAATATAAAAATATATTCAGTTTTTCACAACATCTGACTCTGGAACATATGAGAAGACCAAATCTTTCCATAGATTCTTCTAATCCAACCTGCTGGTCTAGAATTTAAATGGATGGTTGCTGCAATACGATGCTCATGCCTATGCTTTGCAGGCAGCCAGCGTAGAAGATTCTGGCAGTTGTTCAGCAATTCAGAGTATATGATCTATATTTTGTATCCCATTACAGGTTTTTTCTCTCTGTAAGCTATCCATAAATCAATCAAGATACTTAATTTGATTGCTATGCATGGTAAGAAGGGATTGTATTTATAACCACTCTTTGGGCTTCAGGGATTTGGCAGCTACTACTTTAAGAGATCATTTAATTATCAGCATTTAGTATTGGATTGGTAGAAATGATTGCTTACACAGTGAGGCTTTTATTGAAACTGAATGAGAGAAATGGTTTAATGTGTGTGATGAATAAAAAGATTGATAGAGATTCCTCTCTTGGGAAGAAGGGTAGACCTGTCTGGAATAAGCAAGCCAAGGATTTTGGGGATCAATCACAATAAATTATTCCAGATAGTTGACTGCATTTATGGTTGTTGACAGTCAAAAAAAACCAGAAAAAAATCTAAGTCCATTACTCCAATATCAATGCTGTTGCCTCCGTATCAGTTTATGTAAAGGTTGATATATATATGAGGTTAAGCAGATGGATGTGATTCCCATTGAAATGTATATACTGAGGGTGGGATCATCTGTCTTAGCTTATACTTAGTTTTCCTTTACGGACTGTGGAGAAAAATAAGCATCTCAGTAAAGTGAAACACTTCTTAAGATAGGTCATGTAAATTTGTTTTAGTAGGTTAAAATATTTCAAAATATTTCAAAACATTTCTTAAGGCCCTACATAGATAGTCCATAGATAGTCCATCTTAACATTTAAAATGTGTAAAAAAATATTTTCATACTTTATATATTTTAGTTTGTCTTTTTTATTTTTTTTTTATACTACTGACATTCAAAGTACGGGGTTTTCAATGGCTTTTCAGAGTTGCAATACTGGATATGCAATCAGAGAAGGACTTCAGGCAAAACCGATCCATTCCAAACTTTGCATACGAAATCTTTGCAAACTTGAATAAGAAATCTTTTACTAAAAATCCCTATGAGCAATATAAGCCTGTCTGGGTGTCTTTTTTCATGCAGAAAATAGTGGCAAACACATCCAGGTTACCAAGGATTAGTGCCAACGACTGACAAAAAAATTTTAAAAAGTATAAATTAAGCATTTCTCAAGAGTGTGTCGTTTTAACCTAAATCAGGAGGTCACTATACTGCTTGCACATTCTAAATGAAAAGCACAAATCAATGGAAAATACTGTTCTTAGGAAGGGTTACATTTCATTCCAATTTTAAGGAAGACAAGTGATCTGAAATTTCCAGTGAATGAGTTGCTGACATTGATAGAACAGCTGATGCAAATGTTAATTTTACACCAGAGTTCTGAGAACATTTGTGGCCTATTATTTTGGAGGCTTTTATACATTTATGGTGATATCAGATGGTGTTGAGAACATAGGCCTGCTCCTTTCTTGGCTATTTATTTTAAGCATATATTTAAATCAATTTTGGAGTCTCCATTTATTTCAATAGTACAGATGAGGCATATAGACTGACAAAAATCAAGCGCAGTTAAAAAAAAAAAGGTCAGTAAAGTAAGAAAAGAATCATGGGCAAATAAATGGTTTATCACAGCAATATTTCTCTATAGAAATCTGTCTAAAAAATACAGTACAGTGATCAGAAAAATAATTAAGAGATAATCTACTTGTAAATAACAGGAACTGAACTAAAATACAGAGTCCAGAACTGACTGATGCATAAATATCCCACCCCTTTCTTAATACTGAGAGGCACTGCTGCACAAAGATGAGAAGGTCAAGGAAATAACCAGCTAATCCATGTTTACCAAGTTGTTAAATGCTTGGTCCCTACAAATAGACTGATGTGGACAAGAAAGGTAAGGCAAACCCTTACCTTTGGATTACCTTGAACTCCTCAGTGTCCAAAAGCCTCAGGCACTGGCCAGGTAGCCAGTGCAGAAACCTGTGAGGGCTGAGGGTAACACCTTTCCACTGCCTCTGTCTGCCAGCTGTTTGCTATCGCTTCATTGCTGGAAGCTATCACTCCACAGCAGGGTCAGTGGAAGGAATTGTCTCATTTGCTTTAGCCGGATACAGTCAACTGCTTTATTTTACAGTCTTCAGAAGAAAGTTCAACTTAGGAGACTAATTTTTCACTGACATGTGTGGGAATTGCTCATAACTTCACCTCTGGGTTCATCTGTGAAGAGGCTTGTTTCCAGCAGAAATGTGATTAAAATAAACTGCTTAAGGGTCAGAGCATGAGCATAATATAAACTAATGTGGCTTTTTCTGCAGTGACATTTGACAGTGATCTTACTAGCAACATTAGTCTCAGCAAATATGCACTGTGAAACCCAGTGTAAAATGGCAATTAAATAAAGTTTTAACAATCGGAGCCTTCTCTTTGTGACATTTCTAGCTAGTACCCTTTACAAATAATATTTCTTTTGGATTTATGCCATTAAAAACTGAAGTAATAAGGACAATTAATCTTTCAGAATATGTGAAACAAAAAGGGCATATAATGTGGTAAAAATACTTTTTCCCCTGATTAATGTCAGGCATCAAATAGTGTAGTGCTTTCATTAAGTTTATTTCTTAATTTCTTTATTTCTTCTGTGATTAATTGTTTCTAGGCACACACTAGAACAATCATGAATTGTAACCTGTTATTTATGATTTATGAACCATTATAAGTGTTCATGGTATTGTGCTACTGATCTTTCTGACAATAAATATATATAGCATAATAAATTCCTGACCTTTAAAATGATAATTCAAGAGAAGGCTCATGGCTAGAATATTAGTATTTGTATAAGGAATAATTTGATTTTGTACCTACAAAGGCTGGACAGGAGAAAAACAGAAAAAAAGGCGAATGAACTGCTAGCAAAAACCCACTGTGTGGAGAAATCCCGGAGGTGATGGGGCTCACAGTTCTTCACTCTAATGTTTCCATGTTTTGGAAGGCCATTTGTTTATGCCTTTTTGAGTAGATTTGGCAAATAGGTCAAATTTTTGCAACTGTTTTGCAGTAAAAACATTCCCCCTCTGGGGTGGGTTTTTATTTTGTTTCTTAATTCTATTTTTAGAAGTCAAATGAATATTCCATTTTGCTGATCTGTAAAATAAGCATTTTAATTTTTAAATTCCAGATACTTTTTAACATTATTTAAAATGTGCAGGATGTTGAAAAAATGGGCGTTTTCCATGCTTCATTTCCAGAAAAATCCCAGAAACCAAAAACCTCAGTGATAAGGAACTGCTGCTAAAAGG
Source organism: Dendrocincla tyrannina (assembly GCA_035047865.1). Lineage (NCBI taxonomy): Eukaryota > Metazoa > Chordata > Aves > Passeriformes > Dendrocolaptidae > Dendrocincla > Dendrocincla tyrannina. Next base: position 84,359,621 of record JAWWMP010000116.1, on the reverse strand, counting down.
ACATAAAAACAACTACTTGAAGCATGGTACATTTAAAGGCGTAGGAGGGGAATTCAGTTATGCAGCCTCTAACAGAGATGTGTATTTTTTCCAGGTACTCCTTAAGTACTGCAGGAAAGGAGTTGTTTTCATCCATCCATAATCTGCATGGGACCTAGAGACCTGCACTAACTACTGCTGCTACTGTATTTTTAAAGCTCACTTCAGCATCTCTATTAAACGGGAAGATTTTCTCTGCAAAAGACTGGAACTGTGTAAACCCACTGAATAGTTTTGGAATTTTATAGTATGTGTAGTGTGGAATAGTATCATATATGTATAGTAAATATAGTATGTGCAATATGGAATAGTTTCTCCAAACATTATAAATGTGGCAACAAAAGCATATCATGTAATAGGAAGTATCAAACTCTAATTTTCAGTGCCCTCTTAAGTTTTGTTGTCTTTAAATGTTCACATCAGTGGAAAATGTGAATGACTAAGTGGAATCGGCAAAAGAGTATGCCTAATTCATAATTGCTTACTTTGTGCACAGCAGCAGTTTACAAGCCCTCTTTTCACTGGCAGTTTGAAAAGAACTTTCTGATGGGATATTTGGTAGATTTCATGTAGACTAGAAATGCCTTGAAGGGCCAGTTACATATCGTGGTATTTACACAGCCATCAGAAATTTAGACAAGCAAAGCTAAGACCATCTAATTATTCAGAGTATTTTGGAAGAATTCTGTTTATTTCAACCTAGAATTTTGCCATAAATAGATATCCCAGTTGCAAAATGTGTTACCCTTTCTGATAATCCAAACTTCTACATAGTCTTTGTCCAAAAATTGCAGTCTTAGGAGGTTTTCTCTTTTTCTATTGTTTTTGCCTTCTTAATGTACACTACAACATAGATAGAATAATGCTGAAGAACATCCTGCACTGCCATTTTTGCTATAGTTTTCAAAAACAGAAATTCATACACCAGAGTTCAGAACAAGTTCAGTGCAAGTTTCCAACAACATTGGAAAATAAATAAGCTTTGTTTTTTTTCTGGACCATTTCATAATGACCTGATTAGTCCATTTTCTAAACCACATGGATCAGTTGCATTTGAGTTTCAGAAGTGGCAGCAGACTAATGTGGGTTTAGCACTAAACAAACTACTCAATTAATAAACTGCCAAATCAATTTATTTTTGCTAAAAATAAAAGCATGCAAAAACAAAAGAAAAAAAGCTGAGTAAAAAGTTACTCAACTACTAATATGTTGAGTGATAATTACTAATACACAGAAATTGCATTAAAAATAAGCGCTTCCATTGCAAAGTTTTCTGGCATAAAACTATGTTTCATCTTTATTACAGGTCACATGCTTTCATCATCAACTTGTCTGAGTAAAGTGAAAGATGGATCATTGCTGCTTGTATAGTGGCAGTTTGATCCTAAACCCTTGAAAATCTAGGGAAATATAATTTGAACATTGCAGCTCAGGTTTAAGACTGGAATAAAAATACTGGTTTTCCAGCTAGTCTGGGATAAGTATACCATATGCACTGAAGAAAATAAAGGACATTTTTATAGTAGAAGTGGATAAATTACATATACCTCACATTGATGTGCATCCAAGCATAGGAAAGAACAAAATGGGACCATAAATTTATCTCCTGGTTTTTTATGGTATTATTGTGGCAAATGTGAAAAGGGATCCCACAGGGAACATGATTAATATCCAGCAGAGAGGTAAAAGCAGATACATACTACTACTGTAGAAACTGCCAGGGACAGACCCTGCATTACTCTTGTAATGCAATTAGAAATCCAGGTCTAATTTAACTAAAGAAAATGTGAGATATCTGAACAGTAGACAGATTTGACATGACTAGTAAATCACCTATTTACCTATGCCTTTTTAAGTGTATAGATTATTTGGGTGAAAGACTGTATGATAAAAATGTGTAAAGAAGACCAAAGATATTCTGTCTGTGGAATACTCTTTCATCCTTTTGCATGCCGGATTGCTGAACAATGTGCTTCCTCCGATTTCGAATTCACAATTTTTTTTTCACAGGGGGCTAGAAATGATAAAGAGGAAATCGTATGTTGATACTGCCTTTTTACTCATCTCATTTTACAATATTTATCACTAATTTCAGAGATGCAATACATTAAACTTTTTGTTCTTTAACAAGAACTCAGTACTTTCAGTAGCAAAAAGCCTTTTGTACTTGGAAGTCAATTCTATGCATTTTCTAGCTGCATTTTTGTATTTTTAGTGCTGTTACTTTTGTCCATTGCACCACAAAATAAAAGCTAGGGTAGTAGACTCTTTACAGTGAGCAAAATGTTTTCCTAAATCGCATATTTCCTGGAGAAATGCATGTGGATAAAGTTCTAAGGCAACACAAGTAGAAGACTTGGTCTTTCATTTAAACTGTTGCAGTAGTTTGATATTATATGGTTGATATGTTAAGTAACCTGAAATATTAGTTCCAATGCATAAAAAAAAAACCAGTAAAGATAAAACATGTATGTATGTACAAGTGTTATGAAGTCACCTGTACTTATTATGTAACACTTTTAAAACAACTCACAAAATGACAGTAGAATACGACACTCTTTAGTAGCAACTGAGAGAAAAACAGTCGTTGGAAAACTTGGCATTTACTGTTAAAAAAAAAAAAAAGACCAATTTCCTTGTTCAGTAGTTTATTATTCCCAACACATGGAAGAGAACATTCAACAAAAGTGATAGATCTAGAGATATTTCTAGCAAGTCTTTTCACCATTCTGCACTGTTGTTTTCTCATCAATTCAATGAACTAAGGACTTTGTCTTTGAAGAACTCTGTGGTCAATGCAGTTGGCAAGTGAAATCTTCAGAAAGATTTAATATCAATTACTAATGAAAAACTCTGAGATAAGGTTGCAACTGTCTTTTTACATTAATGTTCAGAACGGCTGGTATTTGAAATCAAAAGGCAAATTTGATAGTACTAATTCTTACTGAGAAGCACCTAATCATATTATGAGTCCCAGACTGCCTCAGCATTCTTTCTATTCATCAGTTTCCCACCTCCCTTATAGAGGAATGAAGGAAGCAGATTTTAGAATCATAGAATAATTAAGGTTGGAAAAGACCTCCAAGATCCTTAAGTCCAACCTTTGATCAAACATTACCATGTCAATTAAATCATAGCACTAAGTACCATGTCCAGGTTTTCTTTGAACACCTTCAGGCATGGTGACTCCACCACTTCCATCGTCAGCTCATTGCAATAGTTGACAACTATTTCAGTGAAGAGATACTTCCTGATGTCCAACGTGAACCTTCCCTAGAGCAGCTTGAGGCCATTTCCTCTTGTCCTGTCACCAGTTGCCTGGGAGAAGAGGCCGGTCACCACCTGTCTACACTCTCCTTTCAGGTAGTTGTAGAGAGTGATAAAGTCCCCTCAGCCTCCTCTTCTCCAAGCTAAACCACGCCAGGTCCCTCAATTGCTCCTCATTGGACTTAGCCTCTAATCCTTTATCTAGCTTTGCTACCCGTCTATGGACATGTTCCAGCACCTCAATATCTATCTTGAATTGAGGGGCCCAAAACTGGACACAGTATTCAAGGTGCCAAATACAGAGAGACAATCCCTTCCCAGGTCCTGCTGGCCACACTGTTTCTGATACAGGCCAGGATGCCATTGGCATTCTTGGCCACATGGGCACACTGCTGGCTCATGTTCAGCTGGTTGTTGACCAACACCCCCAGGGCCTTTTCCACTGGGCATCTTTCTGGCCACTCTTTCCCAGCCTATCGTGCTGCATTGGTTTGCTGTGACTGAAGTACAGGGCCCGGCACTTGCCTTATCGACCCTCATACCCTTGGCAGTGGCTCACTGATTCAGCCTGTCCAGATCCCTCTGCAAAGCCTTCCTGCCCTCCAGAAGATCAACGCTCATGCTCACAATGACATGCTGTCTGCAAACTTACTGAGGATGCACTCAATCTTCTTGTCCAGATCACAGCTAGAGATATTAAACAGGACTGATCCCAGTACCGTGCCCTGGGGAACACCACTAGTAATGAGTCACCAACTGGATGCAATACCATTCACCACCACAAATTTTGTACTCATTCTTCCTAAACTTACTGTAGGACCTGCAGATTTTATCCCTAAGATAAAGAAAGATGGCCTCTTATAAATTCATAATTTTTCAAGTCAATAAAACAGATGAAAGATTTCCTAGTGTTTCTATATTAAGACCATAAATTCTGTTTGAACTAAAACTGCAGCTTGCAAGAGCAATATAGCTTGCAAGAGCTATAGTAGCTCTTGTAACTCTGTCTTTATTTAAACAGCTTATATAATGAAGGAATCCCTATATCCCTAAATAAATCTCACAAGTTAGAGTCCCAGGGAGTCAGGAAAGAGTAGGAAAGTTAAGAAACTTAAGAAATAAAAATATGAGTAAGATCTAATAGCAAAGGTATTCCAGTGGTGAAGCTAACAATTCTGTCTTTTGAGACAGCAGCAGAGTTGAATTCATCTATTGATATTAACAGACCTAACAAAAGAACTCTTCATGTCAGAAGTCTGCAAAGATCTACACAATTTCATTAACTCACCCACTTCTTGTCAATCTATGTGTAACCTTTCTGATTTTCCTATCACGCACCTTGTAAACGTTTCAGAACTTGAGATAAATAGATAAAACTCTGGAGAAATTAATGTAAGGTCTCTGAGAAAAAAATAGGAGGAAATGCCAGCTTTCTGTAGAATTCAACTCCACTGTAACTGCACTGAGATTTTAAAATGTCTCATTATTCTGATGGGTCATTTTTGTTTCTTTTTTTCCTCTTCTGAGCTTTGGCCAGGTCCTGAAGCAGAACAAGCTTTTGTGGAACATAGCTTATGTTTATGACATATTTTATAAGGTGTAGTGAAGTGCATTATAATTATATGATTTGTCAAGTGAACACTTTCAAAGCATGTTATTCTTGATTGTTATTTTGAGTCCTGCAATTTAGACCATATGTGACATAATAAGAGGGATTTGAGCATAAATATCCACTTACTGTAGCCTATTTCTAATTATTTTTGAGATGTGTTGAAATGTTAAAGGACATCAGCATGCCCTCCAGAGACATTAATAAAACAGGAGGCATTATTT
>JAWWMP010000116.1:84309841-84353149 GCA_035047865.1 Dendrocincla tyrannina | reverse complement strand
ATAGAAAGTTATATGCTGTATTAGAATAGTAATAGAATTGTAATTATTCCCTCTGTTGTTATTGGCTCCCTGTACCCCAGTTTCCCTCAGTTACTCCTTTTCATTGGTTACTGTTTTCGTGGGCTTGGCTTCCCTTCCGCAGTGGCCAGGCGTTGCCCGTGGCAACGGCACGAACACCCTTGTCTGTCTTTGGCCAGCCACTCCCTAACTCCTCCATGATCCGCCCCAATTTATCCTAATATTACAAGATCCTACCCCCTTTTCCCTTTTAATGATGCGGACCTGTCCTAGTTCCTCCTACTGATCCACCCCTTTTCCAGAACTTTCCTTTGCTTATCTATATAAGCTCGTGCATTAATTTAATAAAGCACCATTGCGCATTTTTCTTCCCCTGGCGTGGTGGTCCGTCCCTTTTTCCCTTCGCGGTCTGCGTCAGGTCTGAGTACCATAAAGTCCAAACTGTAAGGCTGAGTCACATGGATAGGCTGTGCCAGAGTGGAATTCCAGACACACCTCTATGCTCAGTATTACTTACTGGTCAGATTTAGGTAGCCTGTAGCTCAGAGTGGATTTGTCTTTTTGAAGAAGGTTTGTGGGATGGAGACGTCCAGTTTAGGGACTCCTCCTAGTGTTATTTTGTCTGAGTTGCTAAAGTGATCTTGTGAAAAAAAGTTTTGAAGTTATTAAAAAAGTCACAGGTCTTAGTGATATAGGCTATGCCATTAGTGTTAGTTCATCTCTCTCTGCAGATGTTATCCAGAATTTTTAAAACTAATATGTAAGATAAGCAGGTCAAAATATGGAGAGAATATTTGCATTTAGTTTATGTGAAAGAATGGATTCAAGCAGGTTCTCTTAATTGGAGATATCTGTATTTCTTTTATGCAATAAGGTCTCTTACAAATATTTAGTCACGTACAGGTTCTGTAAAAGCAGTAGAAACTGCACAACAAGAAGCAGCACCTTTCTCACAGTTCCAAGCTTTCTTTAATAAAATTCAACACTCGACTCAGAATATTTCTCATTGAGCTTTTTTTAAAGACTTAATTTCCGGTATTCATTTCAGTGCTCCTTTTCATTTTCTGCATTTTTTCTTTATTCCTACCTTTCTCAAAACGACATGGAACAGGAGATGAGCAATTTTATATTACTACAGTAATCTAGTAACTTTCATCCTTAAACCACACTACAGCAATAGTAAAAGATTTGCTTTCTTACTATTATTCAAATACATTTTATGTTGCTAACCCAACAATCAAAGCCAGGTATGTGACTTAAGGTTGATGAGAACAACCATACAAGAATGCAACTCAAGGGAGTCTATGTAATGTCTTATGACTGTATTGACCTTTTTCTTTCTTTATCTCTTGGCTTCCTGTCATTTGTCCCTGCATAGTTGTTAGCATATGTGTTGGAATTACAATACTATAAAAAATTAGTAGCAAAGTGTGAAGCAATAGCTTTTCAAGAAAAAAAAAAAAAAGAATCTAGTTAAATTGTTACAATTCTCGTGGAAGAATTTAAATTTTGTATCTCAATTTTTCAGTGGTCTTTTTTCAGATAAAAGTAATTACATTGCATGGCATGATATATAGAAGAGTTAATGTAGTAAACAATACAGCAAAGTAAGACTTTCCAAAAATTCTTAACAAGGTCTTTTATTGGGCTATGGGTAGTAATAACTTTACTGTGGAAACAGCTGACTTAGCAGTTGCAAAATACATTCACACGTTCTTTTGCTTGAAACAAGCTAGGTGGCCAGAATACTTTTTGTGTGTTTCTCTTATGCTTTCCCAATGTCTGGCTTCAGCCTCATAAAACAGACAAAAACAATAGCTAAATAGGGACAAAACACTGGGTAATTGAATTAACAGATGGAGAGTGTCAGAACTTCCCTTATGTAGCATGAAGTAGGGAAATAAAAAGTTAAATGCAAAATGGAAACAAAAGAGGACTGGAAAAAATTCTACCCATTTAATGAAGGAATGAATATTTTCCTTAAAAATATTGCACAAGACTTTTGAGCAGATGACTTGTTTTTTCTCTCTGGAGACTACTCTGAAATGGAATCTCATGAAATTTTAATTGGGTGCATCATTTTCTAAAAATGTAAAGCATTTTTTTCTATTTCCAAATATTAAACAAAACTATCATCACAGCCTGTACGACAATGGACCTCTACTTTAAAAAAGCTATGTTAAAATATTGAAGTGATAATGTGGCTATTGTTTGTAACTGTAAGTATTTTGTAATAGAATTATAATGATTACTTCTGTTCAGTTAAATAAAGAGTGCCAGGAAACATTCCCAGTTACTGAAACTGGAGTTGCCTGTATAGCTATGTTGTAAGAAAGACCGATGGTGCACTTTTGGTCCACAATTGCTAGTTCATTTTCTGACAGCTCCTGACAGCCTCCTGGAGAGGCTCAGGGATCAGACAGACCAAGGATCATTCCAAACAGGTTGTTTGTGTCCAGCTACATATAATTTCTCATAGGCAGTTTTGGAACATGGGTTATTGAATGCCAGCTGGCTTCACTGCCAAGAGAGCAATCCCAAGCATCTTTAATTTACTGCTATTGACATAATCATTCTGTCTATCCAATACTTTTGACTATTTAACATATCCAAATCCAGCTGCTACCACAGGGATGATAGAAAGAGGTGCTTTTACAGATTTGCCTTCTTTCTCCATCCAGGTCCCTCTAAGTGGAGATTTCCATCCCTATTCACACCAGTCTGGGATCTCACAGCTTTCCCACCTCAGAACTGAACTTTGATTAGTAACTGTTTAAAATCGTCAGTACTATGCAATGCTACAACCATTTCCTTCTTGGAGAATGTAATAAATGCTATTGCACCAGCAACCTCCTTTAAATACAAAGTTCAGTTAACAAATGGACAATATATTTAAACATAATATGCCCTTACAAAAAAGTCTGCACATTTGTAAGCAACCAGTCAGTTTTGTGTGTTCAGCCACAAACTTAAAGTAAAAACCTCTTCATCTCTGGAGTCGTAGTGGCAGCAGAGCTGCTGGATGTCTTCTTTTAGCTAGCCCAGGAGTATTGTGACCCATTGTCGTCTCTGGTTTGCCCATCATGGAATGCTTCCCTCAGTGTGCAGTTCCTTGCTTAAGGAAAACCACCTTTCTCATCAGGCTCAAGCTTCTGAGTTCCCTTACTGTGAACCTTCTACAAGCAGGGGTAGGTGTTCAGCATCCTTTTACCAGTTACCTAGCCAAGACAAAATTACTTATTTGTGCAGCCTTTTAGCATTGTCATGAGCCTCTTGTCTATGGGAGAATGCTCTGAGACCTTCTCTCCTTGCTTCCAACTAACCATGAAGAAAACCCATTTTTTCAAGTGGACAAATACTTATCACACAATATTCCTCTATATCTCGTGTCATAAACATGTGGGTTGTGTTCAGTCCAGATATCTCTGTAAGCAGAACTTTTCAAATGAAAAAAAAAATACCCAAACATACTCAAATAGTATAAATGCTTCACAAAGGCAAGGATTGGAGAATTTTTTATTATTTTCAGCACTCAGTTGCCCAGAGGAAGTCGTGAAAACTCTACTGTTCAGCATTTTTAAATTGAAACTGATAAACTAGTAAGAGACTTATTGTAGACAACAGTTTAACTTTGAGAGCAGGATGAAGTACATAAGCTTCTCAATTTCAAATATCTACAATTTTTCGCACAAGTATCATCAGCACTAAGTCTTTAGTAGAACATTAAAATATCATTTAAAAAGATCCATTATGGCTTAGAGATTCCTGAAAAGAAAGGGAATCAGTTAGGAAGTCTGAAAAGCATCTGAAAAATAAGAATTTGTTTGGAACAAAACAAAAAGTTAATTATCAAAAAGTTAATCCTACAGATAATTAAAGCTAATCGTGTGTTGAGAACTGTATTTCTTTCAAAGAAGTTTTGAGGGTATAGGATGAGAAAGATGAGAGAAGGATGATTTCTCAGATGTTTTATTGCTTATAACTAATTCTAGGTGAAAATAAACTATTTTTGTTGTTTATGTACAGGTTTTGGTTGGAAGAAAAAGAAACTCATAACTACTTGTATATCAAAAAGAAATCCAGATTGTGACAGAAAGCCCAGCTTCTTGTAGAAAAAAGTTAATTTACACTTCAAGATAGCATCTATGCCTAGGAAAAAATATAGACTGGAAACTAAACAGAAATATCTGTAGCTATCAACAAGAAATACATTAAAAAAACCAAACACCTCATCAAAAAATACTTCTTGAAGGGCTATAATGCAGTTAATTAATGAATATTACAATGGAATACTTTATGATTCTCAGTAAAGGAGGATATATGGTAAACTATGAAGACAGTGAAAGGGAAGTTATACTATTACTTTAACAAAACCTTGGAATAAAGGCTGTCTGGTTAGACTATAGGTTTCCAAACAGTATATCATAGTTACAAATTCAGGCACTGAAGCTGCTTTCATCTGTAAACAGAGTAATGAAGGTGAAGTCCAGTAGGAAAAATAATAATGCCACCTGTCAGTAGGTCCCTGAAATGCCTTGGCTTTTGTTATTGTGTTAACTCTGAATGTCAAAGATTATTGTAGCTAGGGTTCTTGCAGCTATTTCAATACCATATTTGTGTGTGTGAGTATGCCTAGCTGTTTCCTTGATGGAACACTTGCACAGGTGAAGTAAATGGGCGAGTCAGCTCAAGGGAGCAGCACACCAATAAATGTGCTCTGGAGTCATGAACTGCTGACCTCACTTCCAAACAATGACCATACCACTGTTCATGTTTCTGATAGAACAGGGAACTGCAGAAAAAGCAGGTCTCAGAGGCAGGATCCAGTTTAAATTTCAGGTTTATTTTTTGATTCGCACTATCCTGCACTTCTGAATCCTCTTCTAGATGAGGTCCTTGTCATGAACACATCCTGGTCCTCTCTGAGCCATTCATTTCAATTTCCTTAGCATAGAAACTGCTTCCCAAATGGGAAGCATTCTTGGGAGTAGAGTTTGCAGGTGTCTTATAATACAAACAAAACAACAGAGTCTGATCATAGTCTGGAATACCCCTAGTCATCTGCCCTGTCTGAGTCCAGAAAAGAGTCCACTGCAAATACACATTATCTTTGAAAGATTTAAACCTAACAGCAGTAACTATTTTTGCAAGCAAAATTGACCCTTTTTTCTAGAATATGTTGTTAGATTTAAAGAGAAATTCATAATGAAACTGAGTGCTCTTAGTATAGGACATACCTGTGGCTTTAGACTAAAAGTTGATTCTTTTAAATCCCCAGAAAAAGCCTCTAAAATTATTAATGTATGTGCTCCCAAGGAGAGAGAATAAAATTCTGTTAGCATTGACCTCCATTCACATAACTTAGAAGACTGCCTTGCTTAGTATGTTTGGCTTTACTGCTTGTTTCAACAAATTACACAACTGTGTTTCTTTTAATTTGGCCACTGGGAATGTGCTGGAGTTCTGGTGCAAACTGCATAGGAAAGACTACCAGCTTGTTAAATTTGGCCATGTAATCCATGGGTCAGACTGCAAATAAAGTAATCACTGAGTCTGTGCCTTGTTAAACCTACCTACTGCTTTTGAGTTGGGAAGCAAGGCCAGCACTAAATTCACAGATCCCCTTCTTGCTGCTTGGACCTTTCTAGGCTGAGGGACTTTTTATTAGACTGTTTTTGCAATAAGAAGTAAGAAACTGATCCAACAAAATATTTAAGTATAATTTTTTATTTCTGACACCTGGTTGTTGGTCCTTAGAAGGGATACTCACACTCGTAAAGGTAAGCACGTGCTGAAGGGTTTTTGCTCTGGACTTTCTATCCATACTGCCCATGATGAATTTTAACTGAGCGTTGGGATTACTGTTCTCTACAAAAGAGGAGCCAGGATGTGATACCCTGGAGGGGAGACAGCGTGTCTTCCTTTTCACTGCTTCTATTGGACTCATTAGTGTAACTGAGTTGAGGCTATGTAATAAATATAGCATCTGGTTTCCAATATGCAGACTGGACTGGTCCTTGGTTGCTGGGATGACTGGGAGGCAGAAATCAGGAACTTTCCTGTCCACAAGTTCAGCAAAAACTGAGACCCTCCAAACTTATCTTGCAATGGTAGGTAAGGGCAAAGTACCCACTGAGTTAAAGAAAATGTGATGCAAAACATCAGTTCATCTTCGTGTGAATCCAAAGGCATGACTGGGTTAGACAGAAATTGGGCTTTACTGATTGGCATTATAGAAGTATCTTGACCAAGTCATTAGGAGAGTTGGTGGTATCATAATTTGCAAGTGTAAAAGGAAAAGCTTTAAAGGTATCTCAAAATGTTCTAATTATGTGTGGTTATCTTCCATCTTTCCTTTTTCGGGTTAGCTTGTGCCTGTTTGTGTTGGCAATACAATTGGGTAAATCCCATTACGGACTGAATTACTCCAATACTCTGAAGCTCAAACTGTTGACATAGCAGAAGAGAAAAATTGTCTCCTCTTTTCCAAGGTAGAAACACACAGCACTTACATTATCTGAGATCTCTTTCCTGCATCCCAGTATTTCTTCCCCGTAAGTGTTGCAAATGTTGCAGTACATATCACAGCAGGGTGTTTCAGGTGTCTTTCAGACCATTTCTCCATCAGAGCATGTCCCAGCCTCTCCACTAAAGCAGCATTTTCTGTGACAAATGTGTTGGGAGCCCAAGCTGAGCTCTTAGATTAGTCTGGTCCGTGCACATCCCCCAAAAAATGTTCATAGTCTTTGAAAAAGATAAAATGGAATATTAAATTCCAACTTTAACACTTCCTCATTGCCCGTACTCAGGGAAGTACTTGGATGTAGCAATATATTTTTCAGTTCAAATAAATTGTATTATAATTGTGGAAGCTCCAGTATCAGGTACATTTGGGTAGGAACTTACTAATGTAAACAAAAACTTCCTTTCTTCTATTTCAGTACTGAAGATGGAACAAGAGTATTTATTATCCTCTCTATTACACATTGTATTCAATGAAAGCAATAAGAATACATACACATTTTGGAGAAAGTCCTCCAGGAAGGAATTTTCTGGATCATGACTAAATGATGTGAGAACTCTTTATGGATGCCAAGATGCTCTTCCTGTTTTGTCCATGTGAATGCTCAGTAGTAGACACATCCACTCCCACTCTGAATGTTCCATCAGTAAACCGAGAAAATAACACCATAGAGGGATCTAGAGTCTTGCAGACATATGAAGTCTACAAAGATGCACACAGAAAAGTATTTATTTTACTTTTTAAAACACACTCTTTGGCTGAGAAATATCCACAAGCATCTGTGTGTGTAAAACATCTGAAAGAACTGGGCAGAAATGACTGTGAATTCCCTGTTTCTGAAAATGTTTTTTTCTGAACACGAAAACGTGAGAGCATTTTGTAGAAGTTCCTGCCAGCTTTAAAAAGATGCCACAAGGTGGAAACTTCTGAAGACAGTATCTAGCATTTATATTAAAAAATAAATTATCATCTAATAAAGGCCCGTTACAGAGCATACAGGGGATATGACAGAAAAGTGAAACAAGGCCTCACCAATAAGATGGGGGAACATAATGTAATCTTTGGCATTTATAAATATGCAATCCATGACAGAAAACATTTATATGTTTTCAGTTGTGTCAAGCACAATATGAAGAAAGCATGTGTACCTGAATGATTAATGAAGGCAGAGAAAACCAGAGAAATAGATAAAGGCAAGAGCCACAAACTTGCAAAACAAAACGTGGAAGAAACTAGTGTAATCTGAGTTTCCTATCAGTCACACTGACCCATAAAAAACTTTTAAATTATGTCAGCTTTTAGGAATGTATGGCTTCACTTTCTAGGTAAGTCAGTGATGTGTGAGTTCACTGAACAAATGCCTTTATAATAGCCATTAACTGTCTTGGAAAAAATACTCTGTGTGCTCTGGAATGCACTGCATTCATTCTCCTCTAAAACCTCATCTTTGTTCCCAGTAATTACCATCTGTTTCTAATTTCTGACATTCTGTGTCAGTGGCAGACTATTTGAGCTTCTGTACACAATATGAGCTAAGATAGTTAATAGATATTTTATATAGTATGGTCCTTTTTCTAAAGTAATAAATAAATTTTACCTTGTAAAGTAGATTTTAATGTCCTTCTGCTCATGCCACTTGAAACACAAGTAGGAACGGGAGACTATTTACAGGTCTTGCTGTGAGCAGCCCATACATTCCGCTTACATGTATGTCAAGATTACAAAAAGTCCTTACGAAGTCAAGCTTTGTTGTAAGAACAAAAGGAAAAAAAAAAGAGCCTGTATCAACACATTTTTCCAGCCTAGGCAATTGGTAAATCATGTTCTTGTGTAAAGGAGTCAAGTTATATTTCACTCCTGCATGAAAAGGTTGGATGCTTATGGAGTAAACTCCAAGATTTTGCGCTTTGGTCTTTGAAACAACTCTTGGAATCTCTATTTTAACATAAATCAGATGGTTAAAGGATCACACTGTTGCAGTTCTGGGGTAGAGTGTTTTTTCTTCCCTGGCTTTGATTTAAACTCTTGCGAAACTTGCAAATTTGCAGAGTATTTAAAAGGATGATATAGCTTGACCAGCAGGTGGCTTCTATCACAGGGTTCCTTGTTCTACTTAAAGATTTACTTGGCTTTTTTGTTTTATTCCCAAATGATATAGAAACAATGTGCCCTTATAAACCCACATGCCGTCAACTTAAAAGTAATGACTTTCCTACGGATTGACATATTAAGCCAAGCTTTGAGGAAAACATAACTCCCCTCAAGGATCTGCTTGTGTATCTGTAGATTCTATATGAGATTCTAACAGCTGAAGAAAATGTTTCAAGAATATGAAGATATGAATTTTAGATCAGTAGGTGGAAAGATTTCTCCCTTGAAGACAGGTGGCCAACACTTCAAAAAACACCACCAATTCCTCTGTGGAATGAGCCAAGAGCTTGTGTCAGTCTAGCATGTCAGGTAATTTTGGGGCCTGATTCAAAATGCACTGAAATAAATGGAAACAAACCAATTGTGAATTTCCCAGCTGGCTCAGTGAAGCCTGCCTAATCCAGGTATCTCACATCTACAATCCGTACTTCACAAACACACGCACACAGACACACTTGGGCACATGTGCTTGAAAAAAGACAAGAAGAAGGGAAAAATAGAAGACAGGGCAATGTCATAGCTTTCAGTTGAAAAGGTTTTACTTGTTCTTACAGGCATATTCATTTTATGAATATTAAGGCCTAGAATTCCACAGCTGCCCCATTTTGATGTGCTGATGGACCCTGAATGCACTCCTGCACCCCACAAAGGGAAGAGCTCCAGGGCCTTCTGCAGGATCCTTCCTGGCAGCACTTTCCAGTGTTCAGGACAACTAAAATATTGCTCTTTGCATGAGGGCAACAATGAGTAGAATGAATAATATGCATGGGTTGGGAGATAATAGGTATTTGCCAGTGCACATATTTCACTTATTTGTCCCAGCTTGAGAATGAGAATATTTTCTTAACCTGATGCCAAACTATCGGCTTATCTTGGCTTTCCTTTGAATTGGGATCTGTATAATATATCTTTGGAAAAATACAACTGCAGATAAAAGAGCCATTTGTTTTGTCCTTTTAATTACTGACTATGAATGGATCAAGAGATTAAATAATGTGGAAAGAGAAAGGCTATCTAAGTTAAAGAACAATGTTGGCACAAGAACTATCACGCATAAACCATCCAGGAGCTTAGTCTGGAAACCATAATAATTCAAATAATTAAAGCAATACTATTCTGTAATTACTTTCCTGGGGCTGCAGTATGGACTAGAAATCTATCCAATTTTAAGATACATTTATGAACAGGATTAGATGAAGTGGTTTAAGTAGTAGGGGACTTGAATCAATGACACAAGTAGTACTTTCCAATGCTGGATCATAAGATCGCAAATTAAACTACTGCTGTTCTACCTCTCCCCTTCAAGTAGCAGCATGAAGCAAGAAATGTTCATGTCTCTAAAGTTATTCACTTCTCTCTTATCCAATATGTTGTGAGATTGAGTTATCCTGGATAACGGTTGTGGAACATGCTGGCCAGGTCAGATTAAGACTGAATCTGGCAGAAAACATCTGTGTTGAACTTCCTGCATCTATAATCCAAGAAAATAAATTCTGACAGGCCAGAGCTGAGCACTGGAGTTCCTGGCTGCTGGTGTTGGGCTTCTGAATATTCCAGGTTGTAGGGAAACTTAATCTGGGCAAAGCACTTAACAGTGTGAAACCACTACCCCATGTGATGCACTGTCATGTTCAAAAACACTGGGGAGTTTGGTGCAGAGTTCTAGGCAGCTCTGCAGGGCTGAGTTTCTTAGCTTTGGCTTAATGCCAGTCATGGCAGACCCTGCTACCTCGATAAACAGCAACCCACTTGTGGCTGTCTTTCCCTTTTCCAGCTCTGAATTGCAGGATCTGCTTTTGGCCTGAAGCAGGGCTGGCTGTGTGCAGATACTTGCCAGTAACAAACCCTTTCAAGACACAGTCTGTTGCAAAAAGGTAGCACAGACCCCAGTGTGGTCCAAGGACTAGAAAACCCTGGGGTCCTTTGCAGACTTTCCTGGTGTCCAGTGAATCATGTTGGAAATAGATTATTTCATGGACTACAGATAATGCTGTGATTCTTGAAATTGTGATATACTGATGATGCAGGTTACATACATACTTGCACACAAAAAATTTAAAGCTGATTTTAAGGACATTCAGCTCCTAAGACACAACTTAAATTTGCTTTTTGCTGGTCCTGACCAGTGAGAGTCTTTTCTTCTCTGCTCCACGTTGTTATTTTATTTTGATCTCATCCATTTAGTACACAAGATGGATGGGTACAAAGATGGGTGAGGTATAAGCAGCATATGTAAACATCCAATATTTTCCTTCATTCTCTCTCCCAGGGAAATGAAAATGGGAGTTCTTTTAAAGCTCTTTTTGCTCTTGATGTTTTTATTAGTGATAAGTAAATCAGTATTTTCTTTATCTGTTTTCAGCAATAGCTGAACAGTTTTGTCTGATATTTTATAAAACTATTTAACCAAAGGAAGCCACGTGTCACAGAAGATTTCACATATATGATTTACATTTGCAACATTATAAATCTCTAACTATTAGAACATGGAATGTACCAGAAAATCTGACAGTTCTCACATTCCATTTATCCCCTAGCTGCTCTCTCTGTTTATTTCCAGTTGGTGTCGATCAGAACTTCTAGATAATGTCCTTGTCTCAGAAAACCATTTTTCTGTTTTTAAAGGTATTCTTATAAAAGAAAGTAAGAAAACTTAATTTTAGAAATATATCCCTGGAAAAAACCTTTTCTTTCCCATAGCAAGTTCCTCCTCATGAACCAAAGTACCTGGAAGCCTTGAAAGCCCTGGCCCTAGGACCAGAAGACAGATACTGGAAGTCCAGGAATTTGCAGCCCTTCCATATGGCAGAATTGCTTGTGGAACCTGAATCCTGGAAATTCAGAGTTCCTGAACATGATCTGACAAAAGAAATAGTTTTACTGGCAGAAATCCTTGCTGGCCTTATTTTCACTGGCAATTCAAGGCACTGGTCTGAATTGTCCAGGACAGCAGGTGACTGGATATTATCTCTCCAGTCAAGACACATAAAGCTGGCTATTCTTCAAACTGAAGAGTAGGTCTGTATTTCTCTCCTTGGGAAACCAGGTGCTTAGAAGTATTTGACTAGAAATACTAGGCAAAGATGGTACATGGACACACTCCTCCCTGGGTCTGGGCATCCTCTTCTGAAGACATGAGTGCTAACTTCATCAAACAAACTCTCAGTCCTAGGTCACAGACCTAATTTCTCTCTGAGTCTTGAGGAATTCAGTCTCAGAGCTCCTACTTCCCAGAGGAGTACCTCTAGGCTATACTCAGGAATGCAGAGTGAGGGCAGACTCTACTGACCTCTGACATGAAAGAAATAAACAGTTGGGCTAGCAAGGAATGGGGTTGTTCACAATGAATGAAAGGAGAATGGTGGCTGTAACTACCCGGTGCTACTGTCCCATGTGGGTCTCCTGTCACCCCGCTGTTTTCAGCTGGGGCAGATCTGAATCCCCTGAGTCTGACTCCAAGGTTTATTACTGCCTGATACAAGCTAATGGTCGGTGCTATTCTCACAAAAGTAAGCTTTACAGAATCACAGAGTCAATTGGGTTGGAAAAGAGCTCTGACATCATAGAGTCCAACCTGTACCCTAATACCACTATGTCAATTAGACCATGGCACTGAGCGTCATGTCCAGTCTTTCCTTAGACACCTCCAGAGATGGTGACTCTACAAGCTCCCAGGGAAGTCCATTCCGTTGTTTAATCAGCCTTTCTGTGAAGAAATTCTTCCTAATGTTTAACCTAAACTTCCTGCGTCACAGCTTGGGGCTATGTCCTCTTGCCCTGTTGCCTGGGAGAAGAGGCCGACCCTGACCTGGCTACAACCTCCTTTCAGGTTGTTGGAGAGATTGACAAAGTCACCCCTGAACTTCCTCTCCTCCAGGATAAATATGCCCAGGTCCCCCATAAGATTTGTGCTCCACACTTTTCATCAGCTTCATTGCTCTTGTTTGGACCCGCTCTAGCACCTCAATGTCCTTCTTGAACTGAGGGGCCCAGAACTCAACACAGCACTAGAGGTGTGGCCCCCGCAGTGCTGAGTGCAGGGGCACAATCACTGCTGCAGTCCTGCTGACCACATTATTTCTCATACAGGCAGGATGGCATTGGCCTTCTTGACCATCTGGGCACTGTGCTGGGTCATGTTCAGCCACTGCTGACCAACACCCCCAGGTCTTTTCTCACTGGGGTGCTTTCCTTGCATTCCTTCCCCAGCCTGTAGCACTGCATGGGGTTATTGTGGCTAAAGCACTTGGTCTTGTTGAACCTTTAGCTAAACTGAATCCCAAAAGCAAACTCCAGGGCTATAATAGGAGAAGATTTGCAAAAGATGCCTCCATATTTTCATCTGGCAGGGTTCTTTGTTAGGCAAATAATAGGTTAGGGAAGCTAAAAGTCTCTAAACAAATCTGACAGGTTTTTATACATTTCCACAAGGAAGAATTTTAACATATGTGTCTAACTGGCTTCATCTTTGGTAATTCATGAAAAATGATAGGTAAATGGTTAACAGTCTGTGCCAGAATCAGCATTCTTTGTTTTCCTAGAAGCTGAAGATTTAAAGATTTTCCCCATCAGATGGATTTGTGCAAGGATTTATGGATCCTGAAAGAATTGGCTTAACCTGTATTACTCCTTTGTCTTCTGGACATTTTATTTTTAACTTACTGTGCTGTGGGGTTTAATATGAAAGTAGTAAGCACTTCTCCATGATGTCCATGAGATCACAATGTAAGTCTGCTAATTATTTTTTCCTTTTATTTAATATTTTTTGCTGGTGTTATAATACTCATAATTGGAAAAGCTGCTAATTGACACAAACTGCATACAGTAGTAAAAATATTTTGATCAGTAATAAAACCCAGTTGCACTAAAACTCTACATTTCAGAGCTCTAGAAATTGTTATTCAAACAAGTCTCCTTTCTTTGGCAGCTGTTTCTGCTTTCCCTCACCTGAACAACAATGACCTGGAGAGCATGGCTTTTGGTCTATTTTTGGTATAAATGACATGCAAATTATGTCTTGATCTATTTATTTGTAATAGGATTAAGTTTTTTCATCTCTTCTGAAACATTTTAAAAAGGAGAGAAAACTTGTAAAAATCTTACATATGGTGGCAATAACAAAATGTAAGTCCATGAGAGTGCTGCTTTGTCATGCAAAGATTGACTGTGGTCAGAAATTTATAACAATTAATACCAATAATAAAGAGAGAGGAGTTGGAGATAGAATAGGGAAAAACCTAATTTTGAAGAATAAACAACCAACTGGGATGTTGTCAAATCAGCTGACCCTCCTGTAATTCAGCTGAGGACACTTACAAAAATGACTGAAATAATTTTCACGTTGCTAGCAATTGTCTTTGGGAGCACACAAGGGAATAGTGAGGTTCTAAGAGGCTGGAAAATGGCAAATATAGAGCCTATCTTCAGACAAAGGAAAAAAGAAACTTGTGCAGAAATCATCTTCAATTCCTGGAAAAGTACTAGAACAATAATCAGCTAAACTATTTTTAAGCACTTGGAAGATAACAGGGAGGTAAGTAACAGACAGCATGGATTTGTTGAGTGTAAACCTCTCCCAACTAACTTTGCTTCTACTTACAATGGAGTAGAAGGACTTGTTGACAAAAGATAATCAACAGATGCCAGATATCTCTTGACTTTAGTCAGAATTCTAACAATTTCTCACATAACATTCTCATAAGCAATGTTAAGCAATAAGGTCTTAGCAAACTATAGTCAGTTCAGTGCAAAAGCAATAACAATAAGTAGAGTTTCTATTTTACTTAGCATGAGGATTGGAATAGAGAGTAATATTATTCTTTTTATGGGTAGCACCAAGTTGGGATGATTCTCAAGCACATTAAAAGGAATAATACAACTGTGGCAAACTGGAAACATGATCTTAAAAATAGGATGTAGGCCATTAAACATATGCAGGCATGAAGAATAGTCTTTGTAAATAATCTGATGAACAGGCTAGGTGGCAATTCTTCATGGGCAGCTCAGAAGGTTATAATATGTCACAGACTCTGCATGAAACAACATTTTCATGTAACTGGGAAAAGAGGCAAATATCATTCTGAGATGTATAAACAGAAATTTCATGTACAAGGTGTGTCTACCCAATATGATAACATCACAGCAGGAGCACAATGCTATATTTTCCAGGTCTTTATTCAAGGGATGTATAGAATATTTGGAAAAAGTACAAAATGGAAGAATGGTCAGAGGTTGAGAAAGTATTACTTATGGAAAAAATATGCCAAAGGAATTTGGAGTGTTTAGACTGGAGAAGGGGTGGCTGGACCAGGTGATAACACTCTTTAAATATGTAAAATGTAATAAATAGAACAAATGATTCTGCCTTTAGCAGGCTGAGACTATAGGCACTACACCTCCATCCCAAGTGACAAAACACTGCAGTGAGCAGAGTGAGGACTGGAACAGGCTCTCTGATGACACAGTGTACTCTGACACTGGATATTTAGGAGAGCAGCATTAGATAATCATCTGCCAAGAATAGTTTGGATGTAGCCAGTCTTCTTGTGGAAACAGATTTGGTGATTTTGTGAGGTTTCTTTGCCTCTGTTTTCTATGGGCTATGATAAATACAACCTAACAATAAAACACTGTGTTTTGGCCCTTTAAATTCAGTATGTGGAAAGTTCTTCTGAAACTGGAGATTTTCACAGTATCGTGTTGCTAAAGAGACCACATCTCAAGCAAGGGAAATGGAACTGTTGAAAACATCCAAAATGTCTGCAGTGCCTGCTGTGTTACAACGAAAAAGAAAACAAAATGTTCTCAAAATATAGAGTATAGCACATAGTTTGGTTAGTTCATTTGGATGTGGCTTTCAACAACCACATACTTAGTGGAAGTTTGTTATAAACTCCAGTAGGTTTATTAGCCATCGCTGATAATTGGACTGTGTTATTGAGGTAATGTCCTACAGTAAAGATTCACCCCACCAAGATCGTAACCCACCGCAAATGATGAGAAGCAGTACTAATTGGAAGCCTCAGGCTCACATTTTTCACTCAATTTTTAAAATATATTTTTACAGTTTCCTAAGTACAGAATACAATTTCTAGTAATTATACTTGTCCTCACCAGTACTGTTATCAGGCAGGTGTACTGGTAGGATTTCTGGGGAAATTTCCTATATTGATGTGCTTAACCACTCTGCTGCTTTCCCAGTGAACAGTGGGGGAGTTGCTTTGTTCTGGAAATTCTGAGGAACTACTGATATATAGGTGGCTGGATGCACACACATGATACAAGCAAAACAAAACAAAACACAAACAAAAAAAAACCCAAAAGAAAGAAAAAATAAACCAAAACCAAAGGAAAAAAAAAGCATTTTCAACAGTCTGGAGTAACTATACAGTTATATAGGGAATTATTTAACCGCTGTATAGACCAGTGCACACACAACCTCTGTAGTCACTTTTCTTTGCCTCCTAGACACAGAATTCCAGACAGCCACAAAAGCAGTGAACTTCTTAGGAACGTGTCCATTTGCATTACTCCTGGCTGCCTAAGCCTGAAAGGACAATCTTGTGCCTAGCCCATGAGGATCAGAGCAAGAAGGTTAGCAAAGGAAATGCTTGGCAGTTATTTCAAACTGACAACATTTTGGGAAATGGTATGTCTGGATAAATAGGTTATTTTCAGGGAAGAATCCACATATGTCAATTTTGCTGTTGACCTGCTGGGTAGTTTTCAGGAGGTTCTTTCAGTTCTCTGTGATATATTTGCTCCATCTGTATATGAGGATTAAAAAGTCTCTCCAGAGTGCTTTAAGATTGATGAGAGCTATAAAGATGATTTTCACAGTGCTTAGCCACAAAAGATACATTGCAGGCAAGGAAAGATGCTTTGAGCCTCCAGTGATGCCATGCTAACCAAGGGTCTATTCCAGGACACAACTTGTTTCGTGGGTTCATAAAAAAATTCAATCTACCAGACAGCTGAATGCATTGACCTTGTGAAAACAGGTATATTTATTTCTTTATGGTGTCATTGCTTGAGATTTCTTTAATAACATAAAGTTATAAAAGTATAAAAATATATTCTAGCAATTCATCTCAACAAGACTGCCAGCTAGGACTAAGCTGCTTGCAGCAGCCTCCTCATTTCAAATTATGACAAGATCATGCTATTGATATATCATCAAAACACAGATGCACATAACTTAGAAGATGAGTAGGTTTTAATAGCATCTGTTACATACCATGAGTTTTCAAAATTTACTAGGCAGAAACTTAGTGGGTATCAACATGCAACCACAACATTTTGCAATCAAGAGATACCTTGATGCTGTTTAATAGTGCTCCTTTATGTAAGAGTAAAAAAAAAAAATAGTTTTTAATACCACAAGGATGGCCCAAAACCAACAAAGTACTTAAATGTGGTACAGAGGGCCAGCCACAGATTTATGCTAAGCACTAAGAGAAACTCTCATCCATTAATGTCAGCCAGTGCTCTTACTGACTGGATCACTGGACAGGAAAGCAGCTGCAGAGTTTTCCTGTTTATGCACAGCTGCATCCAACCTTTCTGGATAGTCAATCTGATTTATAAAGTGTAGATCTTCCCTATTAATTTAATGCTAGGTCATGTTATTCCAGCCAGTTTGCTTTTTCAGTTTGACCAGCGTAATAGTCCAGGAGTAAAACAATGCACCTCAAATGCCAGTAGTAACTGGGTAACTGAACAGGTTTTCCTTTAGACTAACAAGAACACGAAGCCTTTAGGATATCCTTGGGTAAGTGAATACAGGATATTATTATAAATTGGATATTCCTTAGAAGAGAAGACTAAATTCATTGACCTGGCAAGCCCCATCCTGTTCAAGGTTACTGTGAGACAAGAATCAAGGTCAAAAATTTTACCAAATAGGTAAAATGAATGTATGTCTTAAAATAGTTCTCAAAATTCTCAAATGTGTCTCAAACCCAGCATTTCACATACCCTTGTCCCAGCATTACTTGTTGGAGTCAGGCTAACAAGAAGCCCACAATGAGAAGAAAACAAAAGAATGAGGAACAAAAAGGACTGAATTCCAATGAAAGTAATGACAAATACCACCAGAGTAACTCGTGGATTGATGAGTTTTTAGAAGTTCCTACCGTTCACATAGCATGGTTACACATTGTATTAATGTTCATATATAATATAAGTCAATACCGCGGTATTAGATAGTTAGCCAGTTGTTATATGTATTAGATATAGGTATTACCTAAGTCACAATTGCCTTTGTATCTCCTAATATTCTAATTGGTTGATTGTACCTCAGTTCCCCCCAGTTACTGTTCCCCCATAGGTTGCCTGATCCCTGTTTCCCTATTGGCTGGCTGGTGGTGCAGTGCAGCACCGCCATTTAAGGCTAGCCACTTCCAGTTTCGCCATATTTGTGTTAATCCCTCCTCTCCTTACCCATATTTGTCGCGCTCCGCCCTAACTCCTCCCGGTTTCTAGAAACCTCTCCACCAGACCTCATATAAGTCCCATGCGCCCGAATAAAATGTTCCAGTCTTTCTCACCCTACGTTGGCTCTGGACCTCTCCTTTTCTGTTCCGGCGGAATGTGTCAATTACTTCCAAACAAAATGAATTTTTATGACATTTAAGTCTTGTCAATTATTGTTCAGGCATGGAACCCTGGCCTATTTGTCTGTGATTTCAATTGGGGTAAAGCTCCACCCCATATTCTTGTCGACCCATGATATACCACAGAGCTTTCATAAAAACAACAACAGCAACAACGATAAGAACGAAACCCCAAACACACAAAAACCTGGAGACTTTTCTGCACTACAAACATTAGAAGTGCTTTTCAATATTTAAATTTTCCCATGTTAAGTAGAATATTTCTGTTCACATTTGCTGAAGTACTCATAAAACCAATTAATAGAAAGAGTAGTTACTTTAAAAAAATCCACCTCTAATAGGAAGATACCACTTCATATTATTTGACTGACATTTCAGCAGCAAATAGCGAGGTTTGTGTAAGGAAGGAGAAGGAGTGTCAAATGTGTGCTTTGTAGACTTGTCAACAAAATAAGATTTTAATAATTATATAATGAGCAGACAACGATCCTACAATTGGGCATAACATTCACAAGTGTTCAGTTTCTTGGTCTCTCACATAGGACCTCCAGACCTTCAGAATGCCGTGCAAAACTTGAGAGCATTTAAAATTAGAGGAAGAAAACTCGAGGAAGAAAACTCAAACTGAAGGCATTTTCTAGGAATACAAGGCCATATGTAGGACACTGATGTGGAGCAGTGAAGATCTTAATAGATAAAGGTGATGGGTCTAAATGCCCTAATGCAAGTAGTGTGCAGAGGCACCAAAGCTGGTGTCAGAATTTGTTAAACTGTGTTAGGTGGCACTGAACAAAAACTAATCTGGCTGAGCAGGATGAGCACAGCACCCCCAACAGTTCAGGCTGGCTGATTTGTCCTAGAGTTGACAAATCACTGCTCTTTTACAGACCACAGAACTGCAGTCTGAGACCGGACCACACTGCTGGAGACCTTTTAATTCAACCTGGGGTCAGCTACAGCATCTCATAGAGGGCTGTACCCAACTCCACAGCCTTTCTGGGAAGCCTGTTCCAGTGCTTAGTCAGTTTCACATTAAACAGAAAAAAACTTTTTCTACACTTAAATGGAACTTCCTGTCTTTCAGTTAGCTCCCAAAGCCTCTTTTCCTGTCACTGGAAATCCCAGAGAAGATCCCGTCTCCATCTTCTTTACCGCTGTCCAACATCACGTTCATAAGACCCACCTGAGCCTTCTCTTCTCCAGGCAGAACAACCACAGCTCTCTCTGCCTCTCCGTACAAGATATGTCTGCACAGCACTGCCCTTACTCCATAGCATAGCTGTGCCCTGAAGGAGATTCTTTTAAATTGCATCTTACAAGAATTTTAATTTTGCAGCCATATACATCCTGATTGCTAGAATCCTTGTACAAGAGTATTATAAATCCATTTTCTTAAAATATCAGGAGAATATTATGTGAAGAGGAAGTACAAGTTCAGAGCTCTTGTATCTCACAGACCAATATCAGGGGCTACACTGGAAGTTAGTCATTTCCTGAGAAATGTATGCCTGAAGCTGAGGATAAAGTTTTATCCTGTGCACATCTGTAGACTCCTTAGTCCCATATGTAAGCAAGACTTTTTTTTTCCTTAGCTGATGTCCTGAAAACTCCTTTTCTCTCCATCTTCTTCTTTCATTCTCTGGATTATGGGCTCTTTCTTCAAGCCATGTCTGGCTGTGTCTTCTGGATAGATTTCAGAGACTGGGAAATGAACCAGCTAGTGCTGGTTGGTTAAATGTTTATTGTTCTCTCTTTTGGTTTCAAGTCCATGTTACAGAGGCCTTGAAATGCATTATAAGCATATGTACTGTATGTGAATGAATGAGGCTGGGCAGGCAGTTATCCAACAATGACTGTGCCTAAATGCAATTCTGACCCTAACCACTTCACTGCAATGCTGTAACAGAGCAGCATCCTGTTGGCACAGCGCCATGACTTAAAAAAATATCCAGTGTGGTTTCAACTCCTTGAGGATTTACAATTCCTACCAGCTTTTAGTCGCTAGATGTCAGGGCTTTCTCTGGCAGTATCCATCCTAACCAAAATATTCTGTGGTTCTGTAGTTTGGTATTCTGCAAGCATTTCTTATCATCTCCAAACAAATGCACAGCATATGCTGATGAACATTACCAATGCAAAGCTAAAGTAATGATTTGTGAGTATGTGACAAAAGGTTAGATTCTTCACCAAAAAGAAAAAAAAATCACGTTCAAACACAATGCTTAATGAACTGACTAAAGAAAATACTTGAAAATATTGATCTCTTTGCAGTGGCATGCTTCAGTAATTGTAGTGGCTTCAGAATTTACCACTATGCAGCCTGAACCAAGTATCCAGAATTTGCCTACCTCTACGAGATTATGAGAACTTCACTCTGTAGCACTGAGTTCCCTCAGAATTTAGAAAGACAACAGCTGGGTCCTCCCTGCCTTGTGGGGAGTGTACTCTGATATGATGAGATAAGTAAAGCTAGCAAAAAACAGAGCAAGGACCATTCTCCAGCCATAAGACCAGGAGCCCAGCCTGTCACCTGTCCCTAAATCATAGTCTTTTTATCTCTCCCAAACCAGGGAGCCTGCATCCAAAATACCCTGGGAATAGAGGCTGGCAGGGATATATGTCCAGTCTGGGAGAGGGCCAGTGGCACTGAGCAGACATCATGCAGGGTGTTACATTCTAGGGCCAGCTATGTTCTGGGATATGAGCCTGCACCTTGAGTTTACCCAATTAGCTACTATAAGATGCTATGACATGCCTGGCATAACAGCTTGGCCATGACAGTCTGAAGGTTGATGTGAGGGTTGTGTCATGCTGAGCTTGCCAATTTCAGGCTGCCCTTTGGACACAGGTGTGCCCACTGAGGGGCTGACTCACAGCCTGCTTGGTGAATGCAGGAGGGACTGGAGCTGGATGTCTTCCTGGTCTCTGCACAGATGCCTCCATCCTGGCTCAAGTGTGCAAAAAGTCTGTTCCATGATATTTCAGGCACTTGTGCCATCCCTCAGTAATCCTGTTTTCTTCTGTGTCTGCTGTCACTGAGTAGGGTTGAGCTGTTCTTTGAAAAATACGTAATTCTCTTAAGGTCAGTGAGCTCCCTGTCTGTAGCTCAGTAACCTCTAATCCTACTTTGGAATGTTGATCCTTCTGTCCCTTGTTTGCTCCTATCATTTTATTACCATTTGCAGTTGGATTTATGTTTTAATCATAGTCACAACCTACACAGATGTATTTATCATTAATGTATTTTAATTGCTCAAATCATTATTAAATATTATAGTATCATTTGAGTTTCACACCTATCCAGGCTTAAAGTCCCTTTCACAAAACACATTATTAGGATGCAGCTATTCTAGTGTGATTTGTGCATTTGTTGAGAAGAGATTGGAATATAACCCCAAATTAATTTCGTGCAGGCTAATAAACAAGTGACACAATCCTGCATTAATCATGACTGAAGCAAAGCCCTTGGCTGAGGTATAGAAGCTTCCAAAGGCTGGTGCCATTCCCAGAAGTAATTCACAGTCTAAACACTTGTTGGCTTAATATTCTTGTATATTTTTTTACATACACACATATATATACACATATTCCTATCTATATGGATACAAACTGTATATATCTTCACCATCAGAATGTATTACTTGCCCTTACATTAGATAATTGGAAAACTGATTCTTTCCCTGGCATAACAAGACATAAATACAAATAGTCAAAGAAGAGATAAATGCTACTATAGAAAGGAGTATTGTGGATTTTAAAAACACAAACCAGAAAATTTTGCAATTGGCAGGTATGTTTTAAAAAGTCTCTGAAATGTGGGACTGGAAAGGCAGCCATCAGGCCTTATGGGACTGTCATCACTATGCACTAGGCTTCCCTTCCCTCTCTAGCACATGTGGTCCTAATTGCTGTGTTGGCGAGACCGTGAAGCTGGATTCTTCATGAACTGGCTGTAACATTGGCAGACATTTACTCATCCACTGCTAACAGTTTTTAATGGAAAATCTGTATCCATTCATGCTAGAAAAATGCTTATGTTAAAACAGAGGAAAATTAAACAGAGAAAACCAGATATCAGTAGCTTTTCCAGCTGCCAATAGTAGATATTCTACTACTTCATTAGCGTTTATTGTACTAAATTTGAGGAAAAAACAGTGAATGTGATCAAACATTTAAAAATATTTTGCAGAACTGTACATATCTTTAACCATATTTCTGATTCTGCATATGCCACTAATTGAGGATTATACAGCATGTGATAGCAAATTCAGAAGTTGTTTATACCTGACTCAAATCTAGGAGCAAGATACCTAGGAAGTACGTTTATCCTTGCAAAATTGCAGCTGTCACATAGAATGACTAAGGCGTATCTCCTTAGAGAGAGAAAAGCACTTCACTCATGGTTGTTGTGCATAATGTAAAGCTATTTGACCAGTGGAATAATAATTCCCAGTTAGAAGCCCTGCTTTCTTCTTCACGTACTATGAATTTTCCTGCCCTTCACAGCTCCAAACACTCTTCTAGTGTTAAAAAATTCTTACATTGATTCTTCTTAGAAGGATATTTCTGTAACCACAAGAAAATGGGGATTATGGAGGGAAGACAGAAATCTTCCAGGCCGTTACTTTTTTGTATAACTTAGAAAAAACAAAGTTTAGAATGACCATGATTGCTAGCTCTAGGTACATTGGGTACACAAATTCCAGTGAAGTAAGGTGCCATTTAACTCAAAGGGCATTATTGCAAATGAATGTAAGAGGGTAAATTAATGCTTTTTGATTACTGGAGAAAAAAACTGTTTGGCAATCAAACCTGTGAGGTTCTGGAACTGTTTCCAGTCACTTAGTCTCTTGGATAAAATAGCTTTAAAATGTAGTTTGATCCATAAAACAGACCATAAGACAGAGTGGCTAGCTATGTTAAGGTGCTCAATTCTGTGTTCTAAAGTTTGCAGCTTTGTGACCACAGCATGAACTTGAAACTTGATTGCCCATATTTTTTCAGCATCCTTTGCCACCAGTACTCAATCACAGTGTATTCAATCCCACCAATACTAGTTGTCAAACTGTTATCTTATTCATTGATGATCTGTAGTTGGTGTTTCCACATCTTGTTCTGACATGTGCTCTGGCCTCTTTTTATGATTAGACCATGCAGTCAAACTGGAAAAAATGTGCATACATTGTGAGCTTAGACATTCAATTCCTTCCAGTAATCTAGACCAAAGCAACTTGTCCAAGATAATATGGTAAGTCTGTCTCAGAGTAGGAAATCAAGTCTGAACCAAATGGCCATCTTTCTATGGAAACTCACAAGGGACCCAGAAGAATGAAGTTCAAATCCCTTTCAAAGACAGTTGCAAGAATGAGAAATGTTGCCCTACATCTGAAAATTCTTTTAACAACATTGCGATAAAGAGATTTGTTTCCCATTTTAACAAGCCGCTGTTTTCCAACAAAATGCAATTTATTGAAAATCTTCCAAACAGATTGTACTCCAACATCTAACCACTGGGGTGTAGGCTGTTTTGGAGAACAAGCAAGTCTGCTTCTTGTATTTTAAATTAAATATTTCAAGGGATGTCATTTTTATTCTATTTTAAAATGAAAACAAATGTTCAAACTTCACAATTTTTCTTAAAACAGTATTCTTATTTTCCATCCAGGAAAATTCCATTTGCCCTTTAATTTGCTAGGCCATACTTATGAGTAAATGAAATCAAGTAAATTACAAAATTCTCGGCAAATCTACTGTCAGTATTTCTGCAGCATCTTTATGACCGAGGCTCAGCAGTAGCTTCTTAAATTAATTGAGGTAAATGGAACACAGTATTTGGTACTGACATTTCTTTTTAGATTCTATTATTCCTTTTAGACACAATCAGTTTCCAAGGGTAAAATTTAAATATAAAAAGACGGAATCTTAATAAAAGTCTTCAGAACTAATAGACATATGTACTTTCTGACTTTTCTGTATCTCTTTATTGTCTCCTTATAAATTTTTTGTTAATCATTAGCTCTTCTTTTGCCAAAAGGTGAAATGAAAGCATATTTAGTAATAAAATAAGTACAACAATGCTTAAGTAGAAAGTTGCATCTTTCTTCTTGTAAAAATTGAAGATCAATGTCTGCTGAGCTGCCAGTAGGTAAAACTCCACTTGGACAAAAGAAAAGAAGAAAACCATTTTCTGCTTTTGCATTAATAATTTTTGCATTGAATCCTGTGATACTGGACTCTTACTTTGAGAACTAATTGCTTGAATCATGAGGATTTAATCCTTTGTTTCTAATGATAGATCTAGCCTTCATAGGAAATAAGTAATTCTTGCTGCTCAGTGCTTTCATGGAATTAAATTAACCTTAGTTAATGATTTACTTTTAGTTAGGAATTTGTGTACTGGGCTGACCCTGGCTGGACACTGGGTTCCCATCAAAGCTGGTCTCACTCTCCTCCTCAGCTGGACAACAGAGAGAAAATATAACAAAAGGCTCATGAGTCAAAGGGAGATCACTCACTAGTTACTGTCAACTTGAGGAAATTAGTTTCATTTGTTACCAATCAAGTCAGAGTAGAGTAATGAGATATAAAACCAGATCTTAAAACATATTCTTCCACCTCTCTACTCTTCCCCAGGCTCAGTTTCACTCTCCATTTCTCTGCCTCCTCCTCTTCCCAAGCAGCTCAGGGGAACAGGGAAGGGTGGTTGTGGTCAGTTTATCACACGTTGTCTCTGTTGCTTCTTTCTCCTCTTGGGTAGGATTCCTCACATTCTTCCCCCTGCTCCAGTGTGGGCTCCTCCAGGGACTGTAGGTGAATCTCTGCTCCACCTTGGGTTTCCACGGGTTCCAGGGGGACCACCTGCCTCACCATGGTCTTCCCCACAGTCTGCAGGGGAATCTCTGCTCTGGCACCTGGAACACCTCCTCCTCTTCTTTCTGCGTTGAGCTTGGTGTCTGCAGAGTGGTTCTCACTTCTCTCTTCTCTAGCTGCAATTTGCTTCTGTGCAGTACATTTGAGGTGCTACCACTGTCACTGATAGTCTTGGCCTTGGTCAGTGGCAGGTCCATTTTGGAGCTGGCTGACACTGGCTATATTGGACACAGAGGAAGCTTTCAGCAGCTTCTCACAGAAGCCACTCTTGCAGGCCACTTGCTCCAAAAAGCTTCCCATGCAAAGATAATACAATTTGATATATGTTTCCACCTTCATCTCTTCTTTTTGAGCAGTTGGCTGTGACATGGCACAGCAGTGCTAGACAAGTGGCATTATCCTCTCTAGGAAGGGATGTTGTACTAATTAAATGCTCTCTGTATGACCACTTTCAGCCCAGGAGATGTCTGCCATCTTCTGCTTACTGCAGTCATTACTTCCAGTGGGTCTTGGTGAAAATGGTGAGTCATAGGTATGTCTTCTCTCACTCTCTCTTGGAAGCTTATTATTTCAAGGGAATCAGCAAGAAAGCAATGGTTGCACTTCAAGTTCATGGCTAGGTTTGAAAAGCCTGAAAGACTGTCACTCTTTTGTCTCACTACACTAAAAATATCAGTTCAGAGATAGGAAAGGCTTCCCAGAGAAATACACCTTCAGTCATAAAAGCTTTGATGGAAACTTTGCAAGCCATCTTTCTCTTCATCTTTGTTGAAATCACCATGAATGTCAAACTTAGTAAAGGAATTTCCAAAATGTGGTGCAGCTGTAGAATGTAAATTTGTAGAATGCAAAAAATAGACAAATTCTGTGGTTAAAAGAGAATAGTCAGCACTCGTCAGCATCAACTGGGAGGTAGTGCTCATGCTTCCAAGCTCACGGCTTGGCCTTGCAAGCCACTGAATATCTTTGTCAATGCACTAGGGTGGTGCTGAGTAAATTAAATGCTGAATTGGTAGCACTGGTTAGTATTAAGGCTGCAAACATTTCCTGTTATAAGACCTAGTTTCTTATACTTTTGCCAAACTAACTGTTTAGGTTGAAATTTTCCATGCATGGCATCTGCCCTATGAAAAAATCTTTTGGAAAATTTCAGCCAAAATGTTTCTACTGTGAAGCAAGAGAAAAACATGCTTTTTTTTTGCTTTTAAGAAAACAATCCTGTAACCTTTACTTTGGCGACTCTTGTGCCCTTCTCATATGTTGGAGCAGCAACTTGACATCTGGTCTATGTGTCACTGATGTGGGCCTTGCTATCCATATGAGAAACCACTTAAAATGTAAATCTCGGAAAAGTCTGATTTGTATGAACTCTCTAGCAGTTTGCTAAAACCTGACCACAAACATCCCAGGAGCTTATGTTCTTTCGGAGTATACTGACATTTTAGTCCTGCTTAATATTTTCATCCATGATCTGGACAAGGGAATTGAGTGCACCATCAGTAAATTTGCAGACGACACTGAGTTGGGCGGGAGTGTTGATCTGCTGGAGGGTACGAAGACTCTTCAGGAGGATCTGGACAGTTAGATCAATGGGCCAAGGTCAACAGTATGAGGTTCACTAAGGTAAAGTGCAGGATCCTGCACTTGAGTCACAACATCCTCATAAGGCACTACAGGCCAGGGGAAGAGTGTATGGAAAGCAGCCTGGCAGAAAAGGACTTGGGGATGCTGGTTGACAACCACTGAACATGAGCCAGAAGTGTGCCCAGATGGCATCCTGGGTTGTATCAGAGATAGTGGCCAGAAGGACTAAGTGATTGTTTTCCTGTACTTGTGAGGCTGCACCTCAGGTACTGTGGCCAGTCCTGGGGCCCTCAGTTCAGGAAGGACATTGAGGTGCAATGAGAGAAGGGCAGTGAAATTGGTGAAGGGTTTGGAGAGTAAATCCCAGGAATAGTGATTGAGGAATCTGGGATTGTTTATCCTGGAGAAAAGGAAGCTCAAGGGTAACCTCATCACTCTCTACAACTACCTGAAAGGAGGTTCTAGTAATGTGGAGTTTGGCCCTTCTCCCAGGCAACCATCAACAGGATAAGAAGAAATTACCTCATGTTGTGCCAGGGGAAGTCCAGGCTGGATATTGGGAAGAATTTCTTCACTGAAAGGGTGGTTAAAAATTGGAAGGGAGTGACAGGGAATTGTTGGAGTCACCATCCCTAGAAGTGTTCAAGAAACTATGGGATATAGCACTTGGCGGTATGGTTTAGTTGTCATGGTGGTGTTCAGCCAAAGATCGGACTCAGTGACCTTGGAGGCATCAGGGAAACCCCTGATATCAATATAGGCTGAAGGATGAACAGATTGAGAGCAGCCCTGCTGAGAAGGACCTAGAGGGGCTGATGAATGAAAGGTTAGACATTAGCTGGTAATGGAGATGCAAGATGGAGAGCAACTTTTTACAAGAGCATGTAGTGACAGGACAAGGTGAAATGGATTCAAAGTGAAAGAGGGTAGGTTTAGATTAGATATTAGGAAACAATTCTTTACTGTGAGAGTGGTGACACACTTGAACAGATTGTTCAGAGAAGTTATGAATGCCCCATTCCTGGCAGTGTTCAAGGATGGAACCCTGAGCAACCTGGTCTAGTGGAAGGTGTCCCTGCCCATGGCAGAGGGGTTGGAATTGGATGCTATATAAGGTCCCTTCCAGCTCAAGCCATTCTGTAATTCTATGATGATTCTATTATTCAAGCTCCCCTCTCTCTGAAGCTGTCTGTCTTTGTCATTCCCACAAAACAAAAAACTGTGCTGCTTTTCCTCTTGGTTCATTCACTAACCCTAGAATGGAACTGTGTTGTCACTCCACATATTCTTTTAGGATTATGGGGTTTTGCCCCTGTTTTCTGCACTGTGAAGTCAAGTGTCAGAGGAGAGCATACCTTACGCAAAGACATGTGGGACAGGACCTGAACATAGGGCACCCTAGAAATGAGAGTGGAGCAAGCAAGAGAGGTAGATGGTACTGTAGAACAGAGACTAGAAGAAGATGGGAACTGGCTGACCAAAAATCTATGGCTTGAAAACATGGAGGAAATATAGAGAAAAAACAAAATGAAAAACTTGTGAGGGACAATGTAGTCTAAATCCTGTTTGAAATTTATGTTAACAAGTATGCCATTAAATAATGTAATAATAATGAAACCATTAGAGAAGTATCATGAAAACTTTATGGGAGTAACAAGAAGTTTAACTGTCTGTTGGCAATAAATGTTACAGTTGATTCATTTAAAACTCAAAAAAATCCTGGTATCAATGTGTGGTATGCAATAGATGACAATGGCATACAAGTCAGGTATATACCTTCCCAGACTGCTTGTGACTGAATAGTTATCACAGAATCACAGAATGGTAGAGGTTTGAAGGCACCTCCAGAGGTTATCTGCTCCAAATCCCCTATTCAATGAGAGCCACCTAAAAACAGTTGTCCAGGCTTGTATCCAGACCACTTTTGACAATCTCCAGACATGGTGAGTCCATGACCTCTCTGGGAAGCCTGTGCCAGTTCTCAGCCTCACAGAGAAAAAGTGTTTCCTGATGTTCAAACTCCTGTGTTTGTTTCTGCTCGTTGCCTCTAGTGTTGTCACTGGGCACCACTTAAAAGAGCCTGACTCCATCTTCTATACACCCTTCCAACCTATAATATATTTATATACATTAATCCAGTCCCATTCACAGATATGGAAGGAATTGTTCTCACATATTAATTAAAATACAATGGAAAAATAATATATATATATATATATTTAGCATGCCTTATATGCTTTTCCCTTCAAATACTTTGATGATTGAAGTGAATGAATTCCAAATATTAATAGCAACGTGATACTTCTGGTAGCTTTTGAAGAGCAAAAAACCCCAACGTAGTAATATTTTTTCTTCTTAAATTTTACCAAATATTTAAAAGAGGGAAAAATTGGTTTTCATTCTTAAAAATTTTCAGAGTTTTCTTCAGCATTTTTAACAAATGCATTGCCAGCTAGCTTTCCACCTACTTTTTTTTTTTCTGAATGGCCACTCAAACAAACTTTTTCATAGTGCAAAGCCAAAAGAAAATGTTACAGCTCCCAAAAAAAAGTGTTGTGCTGTGTGTCTGCTTTCAAGAATAACAGCAGTTGCCACAAAAGTGCTTAGATGCAACTTTCTTAAATTATATAATAAAATGTTATAGCATACACTTGCATATGGCCACAACTACACAGACCCAGAAAATAATTTTTAGTAAAATGAAAATACTTTAACACTTGATTTGCTGCTGAAAGGGTCTGTAAACAGGTGTGATCACAAAGCATTCTAAACAAAAAAGAGGCACTGCTCCACTTTCTGCTCCCATCCTGAGTTGTTTGCTGTGATACCTTAAAGTAACATCAATAAATCAGTAAATCAATAAATAAAGTTTTCTATGAACCTCTCTTTTCCTCTTTCCTATGAACTTCTCTTTTCCTGAGAATTTTACATAACTCTCTTTAATTATGACCTTGTTTTTCATGGCTTCCAAGAGACAGTAAATTCTTTTACTTTCCAGACTGAGTCACACCGCAAACATGGTTCTTCTATGGCAGTTTCTGGGCTATGGTTGGATTTGTCAGTAAGTGGACAAAGAAATGCAATCCTAGTACAAGCTGTGACATTTTCTCACATGGATATGGAGACTGAGAACTTGCATCTTGGAACTGGCAGGACTAATTTGCACAAAAGCTGAAACAATAACATGTCTATAGCGTCTTCTCAACTCATCCTCAAGATGGTCAGAAACAGATTTTAAACCTAGAGCAGGTTAAAAAGCCTTCAGATTTGTGACATTTAGATGCTCAAAAACTGAGAAGGCCTATGACAAATAGAAAAATATGCAATATCACTCCTAATACCAACTCACACACAGATGGACACTTTGAATACTTTTTCCTCTGTCGATTTGTAATGCTTTGATAGAGTATTCCTGAAGCTAATAGAGAAATGCTAAGGATAGAGCTCAAGAGAAATTTAAATTAAGAATAAAACATAATCAGAAAAGGAAATAACCATTGCTCTTTGGCTGCACATGCTGTGCCAGTGCCCCATATGGGCTACTTGAGAGGTGGAGACATTTCCAGCCTGAACAAGAAGAGAAGGTAATGCTCCAGAACTGACAGTTCACCCCACAGTTCAAGAAACAAACCAGGTGGCCCCCTTAATCATAATAAGAAGCACATAACTCAGTAAATATTCTGATCAAACTGGCTCAAAGTGTGGGGCACTGATTCCTCTGAGATAATTAGCACACTGAAGCAGCTATAGAATAATGCCTGATTTTTAGGTACAAATGCAAGTTTATGTCATTACTTTCCTTCAGAAATTATTAATCTGCAAATAATTTTTAATGATGACCTTGATAAAACCAATATTATCATATCTGTATGTTCTAGTCTAGTCTAGCAGTAAAGTGATTTCTGTGTGGTCTTACAGGGACAGGGCACATGTTCACTGGAGAATGGTGAATGAATCAGAGAAAGGAAACAGCAAACTTCAGTGTGTTTTTTGAAGTGGGGATCTGCAGCCAAGCTCATTGAAGTAGGAGTGATGTAGGAATGACATAGGCTGACATAAGAATCATGGGCATTCATTTCCACCATTGTATCATGCTGCCTCATTGGGTGTGATATCCAGGACCAGTTTGTCAAGAAAAAAAGAAATATAGGAATGGTTTCTGCCACAAGGAATACAGGTTTTCATAAAGTCATCACACTCTGCTTGGTTTCACTGGCTACTACTGGGATTAATTCAGTAGTCAAGTGTTGCTGGAAGGAGAGGGATTAATTCAGTAGTCAAGTGTTGCTGGAAGGAGAGAGTACTACCAAATATGTTACACAATTTGAATACCTGTGAGAGCAGATAACTTAATCCAATCACAGAAAGTCTTCTGTGCTGTTTTTCATATGTTACCCATCCTCTTCTCATCCCTCATATTTCCTCTCCAGATGTAATTCCTGTATGTGAAGTAAACCAGCTTTAATTATATTCTGGTTAGTAGACTTGGTGAGAAGCATCTTTTCTACATTCACAGATACACATAGTCACCACCTGGCTCTTGGTGGGGAATAGAGATGACTGTGCACTGGAAACCTTTCATACACAACAGCACAACACTTGCTTTGTTAACCCAGCTCTCCCTCTTGAGAGGAAGCATGTATTAGTACAATCACATGCCAACATGTCTGAACAACTTCTGGACCAAAGCTGCCTTGGACCCAGCAGTCCTGACTCTGGAAGAGCTGGTCTGTGTTTCTCTGCACCTGAGATCTGCTTTAACTTCAGCTTCAGCAGAAATGGATTTTGAGTAATTGAAGAAATAATAATATTTTTTTCCAGTGAATTTTCTATTCTATGCTGCTGAGTCAAGCAGGCTCACTTGCTGTTCCAGGCATCCATCTCAATAAGCACCAATAATCAGATGCAGAATATGTATCTTTGAGTCAATAGAAAAAGATGTTTTAGTTGTCAACAAGCAGTCATAACAATAATTGAAGTTCAAACCCTTTTAATGAAGGTTAATGCTAGGAGTAATCCCACACATGTTCTTCATAATGGCTTTGGAATTTTATTTTTCTTAGCCACTTGACGTTTCAAATTAAATGTTATTTATATGTGGCATTTGATGGCAAAGCCATGCAGAGGTTCTTTGGGTTCATATGTGACTGAAGATCAAAACAATCCCCACTCTAAGGAAATGAAGGGTGACATGCTAGCTTAGCTAGAAAAAAGGTCAGTCTGAATGCCAGGGTGGTGGCTGGTACTAGCCAGCATAGCACAATAACTCAGGTACCCTATATTTACTACCCACTTTGATTTCTAAAAGATTTGTGACCAGGAGTGGGCACACTTGGTGCTAAAGGACATCATTAGATGTGCCAGTAAATCAGGCATAGGATCATACACTGGACTAGAGGATGAATGCTCAAATAGGGAACATTGCCCCTTCTTCAGTCTGCTAAATGGGAAAAGGATTACGGTGAAAAACTAGCATGTGGTCACAGTACCAAAGGCAGCGTCCATAAGCAAAACTAATCCTGCTTTTTATAACTTCTAACTGCTTGGCTTTGCAATAATATTCCTTTGAAGTTTGAATACGTGAATAGTGCACATGTGGGATATGCATATTTACCATGAGTCATCTCAAATACATATCATTTAAACCATTAGAATAATAATGAGAAAATGCATGTAACGGTGTTAATGCTTAGTGTAGATACCAATGAGTACATGTGGTTTTGCAATATTTACAAAGTAGATGCCTTAGGCATTACCTAAACAAGAAACAGTTTGCATCTGTAATGTCACTTGTATACATTTAACGCAACCTGGGGCTTAGTGGAGCTGTCTTTGAAAACAACCCCGTAATAAAATCATCTTTTTACATTCTCTGGAAAGTATTAAAATTATTTAAACAGAAGAGCGGGCTTAAATTGCTCCGTGGCTTATGAGGAACAGATATTGCCAGCTGAAACACTTGGCAACCCAGCTAATGTTGGAATACCAATACCAACCACAGGCATGCATTTCATCTTCCTTAGGACACTTTGCTGAGAGGAAAGACGGGAGTTCTCCTGAGACTAACTTTGTAAAGTCTTCCTTTAAAAAAGAAATCAATATCAAACTATGTTTCTGTTATAACCTGAATGATTTATGATGAAGCAGTTTGGGACCATCAGGGTCTTCACTATAGCTTTTGAAATGTCAAACTGTGGGAGCAAAATCATTAAATACTGTGGGAATTTTGTTCAGTGTAAAGGGTGGTGGCTGGTATTAAGATCTTTTCATTGTTTTCTGGTAGAAGAATTTAAATTATAAGAAGATCATAGTAATGTTACCTAATTTTTTTTTTGACTGTTTTTTTTTTATTTGTTTGGTGGGGGTTTTGTGGCTTTTTGTAGAAGAGCTGTTTGTTCTTCCAGGCATGGGTGTTATATTTTCCTATATACGTGATCAAAAGTTAAAACCCACTAATGATAATAACAATTGCCACAGCGTGATCCTTCAGAAAACGAATTAGCTGCCCAGATCTGTTACTACTTTAGTAACACTTAGCTTATGAGGAAAACTCCCCTTATTTGCTATTTCCACTGAGGAGGGAAAGATGATGATGCAACCTGACTAAAACACAAATGGATTGGATGCAACATCATTTTTTTTAGGTGTAGAGTGAAACTATTTAAGCACACCTGAGAGAAAACACTCTACTCTTCATATTGTTTAATCTAATATGCACTCTTCTGTCAGAACTGGATTAGGGACTCATTTCCTATGCTGTTACACTGAGAGATTTGCTGTGGCATATGTAGTGAGGAGTTGTGATCAGCAACAAAGAGTAGTCTGGAAGCAGCATCAAAAGGCATTAAACACCAGTTCAACTGCAGCCAAAAAAAGCACATCTGACTGGCATCTGATACCAATCATGACAATCCCATATTCTTTTCTCACTCTTCTCCTTTACAATGTGACTCATACACAGCTGGCAAACATGGGCCACTTAATTTGATATGTTTTACTTAATGCAGAAATTTCATTGTTTGTTGTTCAAAGACATATACTGTTTCAATTTCATATTGATTACCTTAAGCAAAGACAATAATGTAATTTGCTCCTAATTTCTGACATTTGCAGTAGATGATGCCTAATCATTCTTTCAACCCCATAGAAAATTAATATCATAGACATTTTCCTTTACTTTCTGAGCTGTGATTCTTTGCAATCCTTCTACATGCCTAGAACAGAAAATGGCAAAATTTCCTTAAAAGTTGGTACATTATTCTGTAGAGGCAAATTACTTTTGGCTAGGGAGGTTCTTATAGCAGAGAGTTGACAGTACTTTTCCATTAAACTTGTGTTCCACCAGGAAACATAGCATGCCAAGGCAGACTTTTGATCTTTCAAATGAAAGATGTGGCACTAAATATTTAAAAATTCTAAGGCTCAGCTAGTGTACATGTGTGTATTGCTTTTTTTTTTCCATTACACTCTAGAATTAAAAGTCAGTTAAAATTTCTACCTTTTTTAAAGAGAATATATATTTTTAAAGAAAAAGCATAGTACAAGTGTATAATCAAAACTGTCAGAAGAGGCATAAAAACATAGTTTGAATGTTTATGTTTTGCTGAATTTTTCAACAGAAAAGAGGTTACATTTCATTTTAGTGAGTATGCTGACAGTCAGCTCTGTCACTCTTCTGTATGGATATTTATGAGAAAAAAAACA
The DNA here is from genome assembly GCA_035047865.1 of Dendrocincla tyrannina. NCBI lineage: Eukaryota > Metazoa > Chordata > Aves > Passeriformes > Dendrocolaptidae > Dendrocincla > Dendrocincla tyrannina. The sequence continues at coordinate 84,318,685 of JAWWMP010000116.1, read as the reverse complement.
CATGGTTTTATACTTTTCAATACCTGTAAAAGTAGTTGTAAAAGATAAAGTAAAGGTGTTTCTGAAGTGGCACAAAAGTTCAATCTCCAACAAATATGGAAACTAGTTATTTTTTTTATTTTCCTAATTGTGCTGGAAGGGCAAAAAAAATATATAAAAGATTGATTCCCCTAAGCTATATGTCCTGTACGTCACTGAGTAGCAGAGGAGCCTTGCTCTGAGCAGATTATGCCTTGAATAGACTTGACAGACACAACAGTAGGGAGGGGAAGCCTCTTATATCTGAGCCATGACATGTGAAGCTGGAAGATGTCTCATTAGTATCAAGATGTTGCCTAGGTCGGTTTCAACAGGAGTGAGAAGAACACTTACCCTTCTGGGTAAGAAGAAGATAAAGCAGCGTATGTGAGCAAATCTGCAAGATGAAGAAAAAAGAGGTATTTGTGATAACATCACATTAACCAATCTTCATTTGAGTCTCAAAGTTTGTCTAGCCTAACTAAATGGGCCAGAAGCCTCTTGTTTTCAGTGGCATATGCAGGAATGATAAAGTCAGTATTCACAATTGCTTCTCACCCTTCAGACCAGCCACTGGATAGTGGTGATGGTTCATGTGATGGCAGAAAAGATCTGACCTGAGTCCAGAGTACATTTACAATCCATGTTATGACCTGCAAGAAATTATTATAACTATTCTAATACTGTATTCTATAAGCAGCCAGCTGACAGTTCATGATCAATAATTATGCACTTGTTGGAGACTTTAACTTGTCAGATGTCTGTTGGAAACTCAACACAATGCAGAAGAGGAAGTCTAGGAGGTTCCTGGAGCATGTGGAGGATAACTTTCTGACACAGCTGGTAAGAGAGAGCTTAGCAGGAACAGTGGCCCACTAGACCTGCTGTTTACAGAGAGATCTGGTGAAACATATGGTGGTTGGAAGGTCATCTTGGGAATAGGGAGGCTCGGTATTTGTCATTATGTTTAACCAGTCATGTTTAACATCTTTATTGATGATCTAGATGAGGGGAATCAAGTACACCCTCAGTCAGTTTGCAGACAACATTATGTTGGGTGGGAGTGTCAATCTGCTGGACAGCAGGAAAGGAGGGATCTGCACAGGTTGAATCAATGGGCCAAAGCCAGTGGTAGTGCTTCACTAAGGCAAAGTGTCAGGTCCAGCACTTGGGTAACAACAACCCCATGAAGGGTAGAGGCTGGGGAAGAGCAACTGGAAACCTGCCCAGTGGAAAAGGACCTGAGAGTGCTGGTCAACAGCCAGCTGGACATGAGCCAGCAGTGTGCCTAGGCAGCCAAGAAACCGATGGCATTCTGGCCTGTATCAAAAATAGTGGGGCCAGGAGAACTAGGGAAGTGATTTTCCCCCTGTACTTAACACTGGTGAGGCTGCATCTCAAATACCTTGTCCAGTACTGGGCCTCTCAGTTCAAGACAGATGTTGAGGTGCTGGAACATGTCCAGAGTAAAGCAATGAAGCTGGTGAAAGGTCTAGAGGCTAAGTACTATGAAAGGATCTATGGTTGTTAATCCTGGAGAAAAGGAGGCTCAGGAGAGACCTTGTCACTCACTACAAGTACCTGAAAGGAGGTGGAAGCAAGCTGAGGGTCAGCCTCTTCTCACATGCAACCAGTGACAGGATAAGAGGAAATGGCCTGAAGCTGCTCTAGAGGAGGTGCAACTTGAATACCAAGTTGAATTTCTTCACTGAAAGCACTGGAAGGGACTTCCCAGGGAAGTGATGGAGTCACCGTCATTGAAAGTGTTAAAGAAATGACTGCATGCTTCATGAGAAACTTAGTGTTGTGGTTTAACTGTTGTGGGGTATTCAAAGGTTAGACTCAGTCATCTTGGAGGTCTTTTTCAACCTTAACGATTCCATGATTCCATGATAATGCAATGTGTAAATGCTTTTCCCTTTCTCTAGGCTCTCTAGAGTTGCTACATAGATAGAGAGCAAAAATGAGAGTGGGAAAAGTAGTAAAAGCAGAATGATGCTTAGGCCTCTTCTCATAAGGCAAACCAAAATATTAGCTACCTATTTAAGCATGGTTTCCTCTAGTTTTTGTCATATTATTTTTTAACTGTGTTCTTTGGAAAATGCAACCATAGAATGTTCAGAAATGAAACTGGTGTTATTCAAGATAAATTAAAAGCATATGCATGAGTCACACCCTTGGTAGGGAGTTAATTTAATCAGTAAAAATATGTTAAAAATATTTCAGTGAATAGTTAGCTCAGTTCCTTCTTTGCATACCCTTATGTTAAATTAAAATACTGGCAATATTTAATCTTTTAATCTTTGTGATTTATGGGGTTGTTGCTGTCCAAAATGCAAACTATGTCAGTGCAAGTGTTCATTAGGAAAGGCCTGTAGTCCTCAAGGCTTTGTAAAACCTGGGCTTGGTTAATATACTGATGAAAGTAATCCCTTCCAAGAAAAAATGTAGACCTCCAGCATAAGTAAAGCAAGTACAATTTTACTCTTGGATTTCATACATGTCTATCTGGTGGATTTGCTAACAAGTAATACACTAGGTTATTAAACATCAAATTTGAGTACTTTAAAAGCCTGATAATGGCTCTCAGGAGTTACTCTATGTTTCAGGCCTCCACAAATTAGCTCTTCAAAAAGACGTTAAAAGGAGAGCATGTTTCTGTTTACAAAGATGTTACAATACCAATTACTAGTTTGCACAAACAAAAAATATTGCCTTTTTTGTTAAATAGGTTAATATTTCAGAGTCACTTTTCATTCTATATTTCAACCAGGACCACTTTGTGCTTTTCATCAGAAAATTACATCTTTATAAACAGTAGCATGCTCAAAGAATATTTTCACCTGTTGACTGATTTAGTTTTAACACACTGCCTTGCTTGACTTGTCTACAAATATGAACTTATATCCTTTCCTATAGAGTTGAAGACTCTTGAAAGCTTTTTGTTGCTTTCTTTACCTCAAAATGATAATTTCATTATTCATATAAAGTGAAACTATAATTAAACATAAATTTGGAAGAGAAGTATAACTTAGATTCTTGTTCCAAATTACATACAGTAGGGATCTTAGCCTGCTCCTTATGTTTGAAGTCCCTAGTTATTACACTGTTTTTTATTTATGATTTTGGAAAAAAAGCCCAAACAAACCCTCATTGAAATATTGGGGTGTCTTTAACAGACATGCTAAGATAGTCCTGGTATTAGTGCACATGAAATGAGAGCTTGAATGAGCCAATTTTTTTCATTCTGGAGAGGAGCTTTGGAGGAAATCTTATTGATGTCTACAGCTATCTGATAAAATGATGCAAAGACAATGGACTCAGGTTCTTCTTAGGGGTGCACAGACAAATATCTCTGCCAATGAGACAGAAGAAATGAACTGCAGAGGATGTTTTCTCTTTCAGTCTAATAAAATAGCTATTTTCCCTCACAAAAAGACAATTAACTAAAGGAATGTCATCTAAATGTAAGTCATTATAATAATTCATTACAAAAACCAGAATGTATAACACAGGGTAGAATATAGCTTTTCAGATGGACTGGTTGCAAGCACTGTCAAACTGCCAAGGTTGGGCAGGATATGATACTGCAATACTCCATGTGAAGGAACTATCAAATGTTCTGTCACTGTGGTGGCTCATGGTAAAGCTAGATTCTAAAATGCTTATCTAGAAGGACTAGTGCTCCTATTACAATAAATAGGATCAACTCTTTAGCTGTTGAGGAAAATCTTTATATAAATATGCTCTTAAATTTATTGAAATTTATTTTTTTAATTTAAATAAAGGGAACTAATTCTTCCTGGGAACACTATCTCATTTGATTTTTCAGATGAATGTGAAATTCAACCATGAAATATGCAGTTCTTAATCAAGAATTCTTGAATAATTGCACATTAATATGGTATTTCAGTTCATGCTTGTCCCTTAACATTTAATATCTATTTTATTACATTTGCACACTTAGTATGTCCTAGAACTGTGTCATTCCATGATATATGCTGCATATACTTTATGTCTGCAATTATTTTTGGTTCAGGTTGTAATGTCTCTTTTTCCATATCAAACACAATATAATAAAATATAGATGAAAATAACGAAAATGAAATGCCTATGCCAAAGTTTTCATCAAGTGTCAGTAATTTATGGAGACCAGGTTGAAAGTGAACATAGACAGAATTATGAAAAAGTAGCATTTTTATTGGAGCATTTAAAACTATTGAAGCCAAAATTCTTTCAGTTTGGTAGAGGTGGATTCATTCCCAACTCTTATTTTAGTAACAGATTTTTCATCCAGCAATATTAAAATAACTCCACACCTCACAAATCCTCTGCAGCAGAATTCTAGCCCTCCTCCTCTTTCCTGGCATCATTGATGTACTGCTTTCTCTGCTGAGATTGTGATCTACTTAGAGAAAAAGAAAGGGAGATTTCATTCACTCCCTGAATTTTCATTTGAGTGATCCCAAATTCTCATTGAAGTACTGATTTATGCAAACTAAGGTGGAGAAAAAAGATACAATAATTTATAGAATTAGATAATGCCTTTAAAATACGTGCACAGCATATAAAATCAGCATTGGGCTATGCAGGAGACCTCCCCATGTTGTCAGATAGTTGATGCAGGGGGCATTTATATTCTTACTGTGGGCACGGATGTGACCATCATCGAGTGTAGAGCTATCTAGTCTAGTCGTAAATCTTGTAGGTTGCTGAAGGAATTAAGTGTTGACACAAAGCAAATAAGGAGCAACAGATTAGTGCATCATTTGTGAGAGTTAGAGGGTGCATCTCAGGTTAATTGTACTTAGATTTAAAGCTAATTTTCAAGTGTTGGATGTCTTTAAAATCTAAATATGCTTTCAGTCATTCTTGCAAAATTTCCAAATGTAGTGTGAATTATTGGTTAGCTGTTAATTTGTTTTGTATGTCTACAGCCCTATAAGTGTGGGGGAAAGCACTGGATTGGATACTACTGCATACAGATTTTCTTTTCTTCTTCAGCCAGCAGATTTCAAATGTATCTTTGAAAAGTCTAAATTTATATTTTTATACTGTTAGTGGAAAAAGAGGATTGCTGTACCAGCTTTCATTCTGCTAAGGGCTATGGCAGTAGAATAGATCTCTCATGATGGCTTTAGAGACTTCACTTTTAGTGTTTATCCATGTTGCTACATAAGCCATCTGACACGCATGACCTTCAAGCCCTGGTCCACTCTAAACATTTAACTCAGTGTCTTCACCCTCTCTCATGAGCATCATTGAGTGCTAAGATTCTGTAAAGTCATGTGTTAGGATACTCCTCTTTTAACTGTTCTGCTTTGCATGAACTATTTAAAGAGTAACATCACAGGATAGGAATTGCTCTCTTCTGGTGCTTCAAATGTTAGTCTGGCAGGTGGGACTCCAAGGATTCACCTCACTTTACTTTAAATATCCTTTGTGTTTACACATCTCCATGTTAAACTTCTGCCTTTTGTAAGGACTCATTCCACAGTCAGGAAAAAGAAATAGAGATTCTAAGTTTAAATCACCTGGACCATTGTTACAGTGCACCTATGGGGATGATAGTGGCTAGAGAGGTTTCAACCCTGTGGTTAGTCCAAAGGGAAATAAACACCATATTGGCCATTATCTGGTCCTAGCTGAGAGTCAGAAACAAGCTCTGTTTAGATGTTTAGATCATATAGGTAAGCAGAATAAGTGGTATTTGCTTTTAATTTTCTCACTTTTGTCTCTCAAAAACACCTGTAATTTTCTATATTAGATGTTATGAATTAATGATTGCATTTGCATTTTATTTGCCCTGGCTTAAGACTCACTGGAAAGTAGCAAAGCATTCCTCAGAAAAAAGAGTGACAAATATATAAAGTGGACATCCTGGACACTTGAAAAAATATCCCTATCTGCCCAGCTCAGCATCCACTGGTTTTACACAGTAACAGAATGCCTGTATGATCTGTGCATATTATGAGACCTGGCCTTGTAGAGGACAGTATAGACAGAAATGTCCTTTATGGCATTAAAGGTTGTCTAGCATACCCTAGAAGAGCTTGGTGGCATAAGGAGATGTGCTTCTGCAACTTGAAGGTCAAAGAAAAATGTCATGTTTATATTAGATCTTAAGGTAATCAAATCCTCAAAGATCTTATTTCTTGCTGTTATTTAAAAGAAACTGGGGTTATCTAGATCACAGAATTACAGAAAATGCTGAGTTAGAAGGGACACACAAAGATCATTGAGTCCAACCCTTAGCCCTGCACAGGACCATCCCCAAGAGTCACACCATGTACGTGAATGTATCATCCAAATGCTTCTCGAACTCTGTCAGGCTTGGTGCTGTGACCACTTCCCTGGGGAGCCTGTGCCAGCACCCAAGCACCCTCTGGGTGAAGAACCTTTTTTTAATATACAACCTGAGCTTCCCTTGACACAACTTCAGGCCACTCCCTCAGGTTCTGTCACTGGACACCACAGAGAAGACATCAGTGCTTGCCCTCCTTCTTCCTGTCATGAGCAAGTTGTACAATGTGATGAGGTCTACCCTCAGTCTCTTCTTGTCCAGGCTGATGTAGACATCTGAATTTGATCAGATGAATCTCACTTTTGTGCAATGATGAATGCTATTTGCACCAAATGTAAAAACATCAGAGGAAATGAGATTAATTTCTCTCTTAGAAAGGCATAACGTTGTTAAGGTATCATCTTGAAATGTGTTAAAAAATGCAGTATCTGGACACATTTTTCCAAGTATGAGTGAAAATTCTAACCGTGAACTGGCAAATAAAAGGGAGAGGAAGAGAACAGTGGCAGTTTAAGGAATTTTTATTTTGGGAATCCTCTTTTTTGTTTTACTCAGAATATATGAAATGTTTCATCTCAGGCCAATGTGTTGTATTGTATTAAACTATTTTTACTACATTTTCATTTCAGAAAGGATGGGAAACAAAAAATATTCATAGTTTGATCCAAACTTTTTTACAGCTTGGCTGATACACAAAGAAAGCATCTATTCAAACAATTGTAAAGTCTTGATGTTAATCTCATACCAGACTAAATCAGGAATCACTCCAATAAAGTTATTTGGATATTTTGGTATAAAATAAGGCTATATAAATGAAATCAGAATCAGGCCTTGATAGCAACCCTTATGTAGAAAAAAATGCTGAAAGCTCATCTAGTCAGAAGGATATGAGCAACAAAGCTTGTACCAAGAAGGTATTCCAATAGAATTTAACTGTTCCAGACAAGTTCCCATGTGAAAACATTCTTTCACATAAAAAAGGAAAAGGGAAAAATAAAAAAGAAAAAAAGCTTTATTTCAGACTGAAACTAAATCCACCAAGCTGATTCTTGTTTTATTTGCAAAGCAATTATTCTAGGTTAAGGCGTCTTTCAAATAGTGGCACAGAATCATTAAATCACAGACTGATGGTCATGGGGTCATGGGCAGGGACACCTTCTGCTAGACCAGGTTGCTCAAAACCCCATCCCACCTGACCTTAAACACTTCCAGGAATAGGGCATCCACTACTTCTTGGGGCAAACTCTTCCAAGCCTCACCACCCTCACAGGTAAGAACTGCTTCCTAATATCTAATATCTAGTTTACCCTCTTTCAGTTGGAAGTTATTGCCTTTTGTCCTATCACTACATGTTCTTATAAAAGTCCCTCTTTAGGTACTGGAATGCTGTTATAGGGTCTCCCTGGAGCCCTCTCTGCTCCAGGCTGAACAACTCCAGTTCTCTCAGCCTGTCTTCACAGAAGAGGTGTTTCAACCTTCTGACCATCTTCATGGCCCTTCTCTGGACCCACTACAACAGGTCCATGTCTTTCTTGTGCTGGAGGCCCCAGAGCTCAACACACTCTAAGTGGGATCTCATGAGAGCAGAATCACCTCCCTTGACCTGCTGGCCATACTACTTTTGATGCAGTCCAGGATACATTTGGCTGTCTGGGCTGCAAAAGAACATTCCTGGGTCATGTTGAGCTTCTCATCCACCAACAGTACCAAGTCCTTCTCCTCAGAACTGCTCTCAATCTGTTCATTCTCCATCCTGTATTTGTGCTTGGGCTTTACCCAACCTTCGTGCAGGATTTTTCACTTGGTGTTTTTGAGCTTCATGATGTTTACACAGGCCCATCTGTCAAGCCTGTCAAGGTCCCTCTGGATGGAAACCCTTTCCTCCAGCATATTTACTGCACCACACCACTTGGTGTCATTTGACAGTGACAGCACTGGAACAGGATTTGCAGAGACTTTGTGGAGTCTCCTTGCCTGGAGATAGTCAAAACCTGCCAGGACACAATCCTATGCAACATGCTTTTTGTGAACGTGCTTTAGCAGGGTGTTGGACTAGATGAACTGCAGATATCCCTTCTAACCCCAACCATTTTGCCATTTTGTGGACAAAGTTACTGGGGATTCACTCAGTCTCACTGCTCATGTTGCCAACAGATCTTAAAGAGTGCCAGTCCCAGTACCAACCCTTGAAGAATACCACTTTTCACTGCTTTCCTTTTGGATATCGAGGCATCAACCACAAGTCTCAGAGTATGAACACATAGCCCATTCTTTACCCAACAAGCTCTCTGGTTGAAAAATCCTCCTCTTTCCAGTTTAAAGACAAGGATGACATGTGGGATGGTGTCAAATGCTTTTCACAGTCCAGGTAGATGGCATCAGTTGCTCTGCCCTTGGATAGGCCATCATGGAAGGCCACCAAATTTGTCAAACACAATTTGCCCTTAGTGAAGCAATGCTGGATGTCACCAATCATCTCCTTATTGTCCATATGTCTTAGAATAGTTTCCAGGAGAAGTTAT
>JAWWMP010000116.1:84291661-84309741 GCA_035047865.1 Dendrocincla tyrannina | reverse complement strand
TAGTGAAGCAATGCTGGATGTCACCAATCATCTCCTTATTGTCCATATGTCTTAGAATAGTTTCCAGGAGAAGTTATGCCATGATCTTGCCGAGGACTGAGATCAGACCACCTGACCTTTAGATCCTTTTTTCCCTTTTTAAAACGGGAGGTTTTAAATGTTACCCCATTTGCAGACAGTAAGAACTTCATCACTCTATCACAATTTCTCAAATATGTTGGATAGTGGCTTAATCACTTCATCTGTCATTTTCCTGAGGACCTACAGTTGCTTCTCCTCAGGCCCCATGTACTTGTACACTTTTATATTCTTTAGATTGTCTCAAAGTTGGTCATCTCCTGCAGTGGGTAGTTCTTCATTCTCCTAGTTCCTGCCTTTGCCTTCTGGACAATGTGGCTGGAGCACTTGTTGGTGAAGAGTGCAGTAAAAAAAGTCATTTGGTACCTCAGCCTTCTCCACATCCTGGGTAACCATGACTCCAGTTTCCTTACAGAGAGAGTCCACATTTTCCCTAGTCTTCCTTTTATCACCGACATACCTATAGAAGTTTTTCTTATTGCCCTTTACATCCCTGGCAAGATCTAATTGTATCAGGGCTTTAGCTTCCCTAACCTGATGGCTGGCTGCTTGGACAATTTCTCTGTATTCCTCCCAGGCTACCTGCCCCTGCTTCCACCATCTGTATGCTTCCTTTTCGCGTTGAGTTTGTCTAGGAGCTTCTTGTTCACCCATATGCCAGGCCTCCTGGCATTTTTGCCTTACCTCTTCATTGAGATTCATTGTTCCTGAGCTTGGAGGTGATCCTTGGACATTAACCAGCTTTCTTGGGCCCCTCTTCTGCCCAGGACTTTATCCCATGGTAATCAACCAAGCAGATTCTTCTGAAGAGGCCAAAGTCTGCTCTTCTGAAGTCCAGGGTAATGAATTTGCTGTGTGCCTTCCTCACTGCCCTAAGGATCTCAACTCCACCATTTTGTGTCCTCATAGGAGCCATTAAGTAATGGTTATTGTAACATAGTTATTTTAGACAGCTACAGGTCAAGGCAACACTTATCCAGTGCACATTCCTTCCTTTTTCCAGTGGGTGACCACCTTGGTTCTTCTGTGTGGGGTGATAGCCCTGATAAACTCCTGATGGGTTAAGGGAATCATCCCTGGAAGGGTTCTCTCAGAAACCATTGCCAGATGACAAAGAGGTTCCAGAAGTTTCCTTAAAGTGTTCAAGCCAGATTGATAAGATCAACGAAGAATGGAGTGTTATGGAGATAGAATGGCCTTTGCTATATCTTATGGAAGCACAGGAAGCCAGCCTTTAAGCCTACATCATCTGTTTATCACCCCAGGAACTATTATTGCCTATAACCACTCAAACTACTGAAGAAAAAAAGTATAAAAAGAGATTGGTCATAAGCCAAATAGGGGGAAAAGGAACCACTGTCTCTGCAGGGGTAACCATCGAGCTGTCCTGTTTCCTCCCATGCCTTGGACAATGAAGGGGTGAGCAGTCTTTTACTCTCTCTTTCCTTCCTATTACTTTATGCCTTATACCTTTCCATCTTTACTTCATAGTTACCTTTATTTACTAATTTTACCTGGCTAGCATCTTTATTCCATAAACACTATACCTTATCTTACATCTTGTAACCATCAGGACTTTATATTGGTTGTGGTGTTCCTTTAAGGTGTGTAACTCCTTTTAACATGTTTGTTAGTGGGAAGCAGCTATCTTTGTGTCACAGAGAGTGTTTTGTGCAATTCTTCTCCGACTACGGGTTACCAAACAGGTTTAGATTGTTGTTTTAGGTAGTTGTGCTTCTGCTTAGTTTTCTGTTGTTAGTTCTGGTTAGTTTTCTGTTGTTAGTTAGGTATTGGTGAGGGAAGGATGCTGTTGATGCTGTATTGAGACTGAGACTGATGTACTGTATGTAGAGTGTGTTTTGTGCTGCTACTTTATCGTCTTTTGTGTTATTAATTAAATGTAACTAGGTAGCTAACATTATCACTGACAATGTAAAACCCACAATAATTTTCACACCCTTGTATTAATAAAAATCATTTCAGGAACTGCTAGAGCTTAGTCCAGTTTGTTTCTAGTGCTGGCAGTGATACAACTGTTAAGGGGACCTGATAGAAAAGGGTCTCTTGCTATAAAGTGTAGTTGTCATTGGAGTATTAAAATTCTTGTTCAACCAGCGAATCTGTCTTAGCAAAGGGTCCCTGTTAGGTGGGACGCAGACAGACTGTGTTGGACGTTAAAAGGCTTTGATATTCTGAGGACGCTTATAGCTAATAAAAATATATTAATACAATTGGAGGAGAGACAAGAAATCTTTTCATTTCTGCCTTCCTTTTCCCCTCTTTTAACATGACACTTTGTGTTCTCTTTTCACCTTCATAGCAATTTTCCCTCTCCCTTACTTGTTTTAGATTACTTTTGCTGCATCAGCTTTCTTATAAGGTTCTAATTATAGAAAGAACTCTACAAGATTTTTATTTCACATTCAAGGCAACTTGCACAACTAAAAGAAACAAAATCTGTAAGAACAGACAAATAGACAAAGAGATTGCTTAGATACCTTAATGATCTGTGATGTCAATGTCAAAAATATGAAAAGCATTGACATAGCTAGATAAAGCAATGCTCTATATTGGAGATTTGCACTGATATATGATCCTTCAAGGAAAAAAAAAGTATTTATACAGAAAATAAAGTTCAGATGACACAGATGGGGACATAAACCACAATACATTGCTTCTTTCTATTTTGGGCAATTGATCTCATAGCTACATCTTCCCCAGAATAGGGAAAACATGGAAAATTATCATGATCATGTATTCCTCATTGATGAAGCCTTTGAACCCATTTTGAAAGGAGTGATGGGAATATAGAACTGTAAGATTCTGAAAAGCAAAGTATAGATAAATGAGTAGCAGCTGAATAGAAACATGAGAAAAGCCATATGAATTCAGATTAGAGGGCTGTTTTGCTTAGTACCCTGTCTCTACCAGTGGCCTTAAATGTCCCTATCTAGTAATCACAGTAAATCCATATTCCGAGTACTTGTTCAATTTCCTCTTAGAACCATGGAAACTTGCTGCATGGGCTTTCTATCCCATGAAGGTCTCTGTTCATGTTCCACAGCCACCTCCTCTCTTTTGTTTTGATCCTGATTCTTGAGGATTTCTTCTGCAGACCCTTAGTTCTTGTGCTGGAAGAGCTAGCAGTCAGGCAGTGTGCCCTCTCAATGACATTCATGATCATTCATGATCATGCAACCTTTTTCATATCACCAGTGTCTTGTAACCATAGACTGGCATCAGTGTTGCAAAACCAATCACCAGCAGGAACCCCTTATACCTAAAAAGTTAATATTTCTTTCTTTATGTTTAAGGTATCTTCAGACATTTCTTTATGTTTATTGCCCTGCCCCATAAGGTAAGTTATCTTCAGACATTACGTTATGGGGCAGGAGAGAAAGCTGTTGCCACAGTGGCAAGTTAGACAACGAAGAAGATATCACTCCCTAGAACTGGAAGTTCCCTTTTGTTAGTGTTTCTTTTCACACCATCATTTTTTTGTCTTCCATGTGGTCTCATGTCATATTATCCGTCTTTCCTGGATAATAGTGACGACTAGAAGATATTTCTTTTCCACAACCCATTTTATTACTGACTCTGATACAATACATGTGAGGCAGCGAATACTCCTTGTTACATTTTATGATATGATTTGGGGCACTGGTCACCCAAAGTTTTTCTCTACCCTAAAGGACAAAGTCAATAAAAAAAAAATATTCATTTACACTATTTAAAACAGTTGCATAGTCACAAGGTTTAGAGGAAGAAGTGAATAAAAAGAAAGTGATGCACCTCTTTATTTAGCTCATGGATGAATAAGCCTCGTTCTGCATAGTCAGGCACCCAGAATGAGAGATGTGTCTCAGAATTCTCCACTATAAGGGGAGTTATATAAGGTACTTGTCCTCATATTGTGTTTCTTCACATTCTTATGAAATAGACTTAGGGAACTAAATTTCCTTTCCTAGTCTTATATTTGCGGATAGATCAAATTCAATCTTTGAATCACCACTTATGATTCACTGACTTGTGATCTGGGATTTCCTCCTATTTCCTCTTTTGACTGCTGTCTCCCAATTTGGAAATGTTCCTGACCTTTGGGAAGGATATCATATGATTCTTACCTGCCAAGAAAAGGAATAGAAACAGCTATTTGCCACTTTCTCAAATTATGAAAATTTGTATATAAGTTGTATAAAAGTGTATGCGTTATATGAAAGTAAGGAAGCATAATTGGTATGCTTCATTTTCCGCATAAATGAAGGGGAGATAGAGAGAATAATTCAGAGGAATCCATCAGAGGCATCAGAAGATTATAACTGATTTAAGGTGAGATAGAAAATAAGAAATCATGATTAAAATACAAGCAACAATGAAGAAAATGGCAGAAGGAATGTTGTCTTCTTCTACAATAAGCAGAGCTTGTATAACAACACAGAGCAAATGAAAAATAGCAAAAGAAAACAGCATTGTGGGCCTCTGTCACAAAAAAAAAAAGCTTGAGATCAAAAATGTAACAGGATAAGGAAAAAACAACTGATTCAACTCTAATAGAGAACAACTAGAATGTTGTATATGATAACTCTTTTTATGTTCCTTATGTTGTAAGAAACAGATGTTTTCTTACACAATGATGGTCTAAGAACAGCTCAGTGTCTGAACACTCAATCTCTACACAAGTTTATCAGTTGCTAAAGAGCAGTTACTGTATTGAATTAACCACTTTCCAACAAATTATTGTATTTTCACTAAAAGATAAAAATATGTTTGAAAAGGTTGTGACATCAATACAGCTTTTTTTTTCCCTGAAATAAAGAAAATCAGAATTCTTTTCAGGCAATTCAGTTAAGATTTCTTAGTAATGGGTCACAGAAAGGAAAATCTCAGAAAAAAACTCTTGTACACATCACTTATGTAAAACTTTTAACCTAAAAAGAAACAGTTAAACATATTCTTGCAAGTTTGGATTTTTTTCTTATTTTTATTTTACAGAGTTATCCGATGATGCTATCATATATTCTTTTGTATGCTAAAATCACACTAATTTACACCAGCTGACAAGATGATACAGTGTTCTGGAAATCTCATTCAACTTTTTCATGTCCACAGCACAGATTTTTCCAGAAAAATACATTTTCTTGACATTTTCAAGGCCTTCAATATACCTAAAAATAGAAGCAGAATCACATATTCAGGCTTTATGATAATATCTGTTCTTCTAATTTTAACAAAAATAAGTATGTATTAATTGTTCCCTTCAGTTGCCAACTTGAGATTTCATGAACAAATTACAATATAAATATACCTGATTTAGCACCTCATTCTTTCCCTGGTATGAAGATTTATGTATGTCATCACAGCTGGAATTGTTGTGGTTACATTGTTCTGAAACTGACCTTATACATCAATTTCACATTTTGGAGTTCTTCCATATTAGCTGAGCCTCAAAACTTTAAGGCACAGAATAAGCAGTGGAAAAGAAGTTAAATATGTATTTTGGCTTTCCCCAGCTTGTATGAACTTGGTATTTTTAAAGCCTTTTGTTTTTCAGCAAAAATGCCTTCCCAGCAGTCTATCCTCATACAGGAAAAGAAAGAAAAAACCCGCAGTCCAAATGCATTGTCGTTGTCATATATCTTCAACTAATTAAATAGGGTGTGTTACCTAAAAATTCAGTCAAATTGATAGAATTGATAAAGACCAGTGCCTTCTTAATAAACAACATAATTTTTTGCTTCAGACTGTCAGTAGGTAGTTAAGTAAAAGTTATCTCATGCTTGGAGTAATGGTGTTTCGTAGGGGCAAGTGGCAGGGGCACGTACAAGATCTTCGGTTGCTTCATGGAGGAGAGAAGTGAATAACAAAAGCTTATTTAAGGGCTACATTTGCCACTTCAGTGCTCAGCAGCCCTTGTCATCATTGACAACAGTTTCTTGTCCAATCTGTAAGGCTCCGTCACAGTGCCTTAAAGTGCTTTTTAAAAACCTACAGACATTTTGGTTTATGACTGTAACACGGTAAAATTAGTGTCAATAGCACTTTAAAACTGAAAACTGAGATCTCGTATGAATGGATGCAGGGTTTCTCAGTGAAACGAAAAGACCTACTCTCCTTATTCCTAATGAATATAAATAAATTCTCTTTGTGCTGTACAGTTTCTATTATGTTGAGTGCATGTTAATGATCAGTGTGGTTTTTATTGAGTCATGAATTGGAAGAGTACTTTTTCATTACTTTAAAGTTTTCTTTTTCCAGAGTCAATCACAGACTAGTTTCTGTTTGAACTTTCTCTAGAGTTTTCCAGATGTTCTGCTTGGACTTCATGTTACTGCATTTTCTTCACTGGAGTTCACATATGGGCTTTTCATTGAACTAATGAAAACTCAGTGAAATCCATATATGTATTTAGCATTTGAGAATACAGTATAATATAAAGCTTTCTGTTGCTGTTTGTCATTCATGCTTAAATTGGCAAGATGAATGCAAGCCTGTATGACTGAGTTTGCAAACAGCCAGAAGATTTTGCTTCTTTTCTTTCCTGCTACATGTGTATGTGCCCCTTACTATCTTGTGGTAGTAGATAACTGCATTTTCAATGGTGCCTAGGTTTTGGTTCCATTTCAGCAAGTAAAATAGGAAAACTGAAGGTCAGATAAGAGGTGTGTTCAAAAGCATGTGTCAACAGAGTTGGTTAAACTGGAGGGCTGCTGATTTCAGGAATAGAAATCAGTGAGGAAATGAAAAAAAAATCCTCCAAACATTTTAATCAGTTTCTGTTAAATAGCAGTAATGGACAGATAACCCCAAACACTATATTTCCTTCAGGCTGCTGTGTGAGTACTTGACAGGCCCAGAGGGTTTTGCAATATGAAGTCAAACCAGAAGCCAGTTCCAAATGATGTTCCCCAGAGACTGATACTGTTCAATGCCTTCAAGGATGGAATACACCCTCTGAAAGTTTGTGGGTAATACTACACGGTGGGGAGCAGCCAGAACAAAGGAGCTGAAGACATACAGAACTAGACAGGGTGGAGAAACAGGCAGACAAGAACTTCATCTAGTTAAAAGTCAATTAATACAAAGTCCTGCATCTGAGGTAGAATAACCCCATGCAGCACTGGTCTGGGGGTGGCTGAGGTCTGCCTCGGAAAAAAAGCAGCTTGCAGAGGATGACCTGGGTTCCCAGCAGTCAGCAAGTCAAGCACTAATCAGCAGTATGCCTTTGCAACAACAAAGGCTAATGTCATACTGAGCTGTGTTAGAAACAGTGTAGCTAGCAGGCAGGAAATATGATTATTTGTTTATTTTCCCTCTATTCAACCCTTGTGAGTTACTTCTAGAAGTGTCCAGATTTGGACTCCTCAGTACAAGAGATTGACAAACTAAAGGGTCCAGGGCAAGGTCACTCTTCAAATTAGGAGGTATGACACAGAGAAAGGTATTCAAACAGCTGGGTTTGTGCCTTGAAGAAGACAAGGTTAAAGGAGGAATCTTAACACTGACCTCATCTATCTAAGAGGAGATTATAGAGAAGATAAAGCCAGACTCTTCTTGAAGTGCATAGTAAAGTAATGGGAACAATGGTCACAAAGTTCAAATTTCAGTTAGATATTGGTATTATTAATTAAATTTAAATTTAAATAAAATTTAAATTTAAATAAATTTAAATTTAAATTAAATTTAATTAATTAAAAATTATTGGTAAATAATTTTTCACAGTATAGTGAAGAACTGAAATGGATCACCCATAGTGTGATAGAGGTTATAGAACCCCTATCCTTAAAGACAATTACAATGGAATTGGAGATTACTGGGCAACCTAGTCCAATTAGATGAATCCAGCTTTAAATCTGGCCCTGTTTCAGACGTCCTTTCTGGGTCCTATCTTAATGATTCAGTCGTTCAGTTTGGGTCTTTTTAATACCTTGCAGTGACACTCTGCTATTTACAAGAAAATATTCATACTGAGAAAACAATAATTAAAGTAATTACTACTAATTTTGCTTTCCTCTACCTCCAAAGGTATTTTGAGTGCTCCCTGAGGAAGAAGACAGTGTTTTGAAAGGACACTTTAAGTTTGAAAAGGAAGATTCTTTCAATTCAGAAGTCTTTGGAAAATTCTGGAACAGACTAGTCACAAACTATCCAAGCAATGAGAATGGTGGGTCCAGCAATCATACTGAACAGAATTCATCACTTCATTTCTAGAATACTCACGTATCAATCGTGTTATCTTTTCACTAACGGTAATAGAAAGATTTCTGCATGTAATCCTGGGACTGCGACCCAGTAACATAGTGCTGTAGCTCTGCTTTGCTTTACTCCATCACTTAAGGTGGTATTCTGGGCAGAAAAAAGCAACTACATCCCTTTCTTGTCTCTGCATTAAAAAAAGTGGAAATTTTTTCCTATGAGGAAATTTTGTAAAAGAGAGTTTTCCCACAGGGAAATGGGGATTTATGACCCCTTGGCTTCCTAGCTTCTTGGCAGGTCATGTGATGGAAACTGATAGTGGGGCTCCTTGCAGTTTCCTGATCTTATGACACCCTCACAAGGTGTCATAAGGCAGCCACAGTCCAGGGCCCTTCCCCAGCCCCAAGGCTCCAGTGCTCTTCAGCAGGCTGTCACAGAGTGAGGAAGTGTGGAGGGCACAATGCACTTCAGAAATATGGACATGTTCCTGAAGTGGAAACAGAGAGTTTGGTTTTTCATTCCCCCTAAAAAAAAGCTTTTCAAAACATGAAAACTTTTGCAGAAGTTACATTAAGCTTTCCGGCCAGGTGGGTGTCTGTGCTGACGATCCATCTGGTTTTGACTAAACTTTTCAGTCTAGTCACTGAGAATGTAATAGTGGCTGTATAGCCCAGGACTGCTCATCTGAGGCAGAGCTGTCTTCAGATTTTCCAAGGAAATGGACAGTGAGCATCCCAAAGACAGCACAGGTGTCAGAAAACTGCTTTATCCTGTATTTTAAAAAAACATGGATGATTTCACAGTACGTTCACCCCACATTGATTCATGGAAAGATAGAATTACCTGAGACAAATCATGAAACTAAATCAGTATTACAGTTGTGTTGCCTTCCCTGGAGAAAACATATGTTCTTCTTGTTCTCTGCTCATGGGAATTGTGGGGGGAAGTGATCACATTTTTGTTTGAACACATTTGTTTGGGGAAAGTGAACACATTTGACTACATATGTCATTGTCTGCTCTCATTCTTTAAAAAGTTTATTACTTTTCTTTATACCAAGAGTAGCTTTTGGAAATTATGAGACAGTATGATATATAGTGCAGATGATACTAACTCTGATTAGTATTTAAATCATTGCAGTCAGACAAGAAGAATTGCCATAATGAAGAGATAAAGATGTGCAATACATAAATCAAGTTCAAACATCAACATTTTTAGATCTCAGATGGGTCTAAAGAGACCTAAACATACACGTGTTAGTCATACATCTTTGAATCACAGACATGTGTTTGCACACCTTTGAGAAAACAGATGACATTCCCATATCCAGTTAGAGTAATGGTGTATATTTTTGTCTTTGAGCAGGGCTTCACCTCATTTTGCCTGCAGCATTACTCCACTTTCTTTGCATTTGTTTTCCATGTTCCATATGTAAAATACGAGGGCCAAACCAGGAAAAGGACCCAGATAAGTACTAAAAAAATGGAAATAAGAGTTCTGTTTGCCATAGAAAAAAGACCTCAGAGTTATCACTGACAATGATCTATAAATGTTGTCTCAAATAGCTAAAAATGTCAATAAGATGGTCATATCAAGAGGACCATTGAAGAGAATAAAAGGGGGAAAAAAAAACCCAAAAAAGCAACAACCCCCCTCAACAATCAAAAAACAAACAAACAAAAAAACAAACACAAACCAAACCAAAAAAACCCCATGAACCATAGCAGCAGAAACCCTCAACTCCAGTCAGATACAACTATTTTGCTCTCTCATCTTCAATGTTTTGTGTGGTTCTGGTGCCCAGAGTTGTCCACCCCGTCTTCAGGATGTGCCAAGGCTGGGGCTGCCCCCTCTGTTGTAAAAGATCACGAGGCAGGCAGTGTCAGAGTTTGAAAAGTAAATGAATAGGTTTTTGGGTGTCAGGTTGAGAGATACCAATGGGAATGCAATATTCCTATCATTGGTAATGCAGAGACAGTGGATGCTGGGTCTTCCAGGGGGTGCACCCCAGACAGTAGTTAAAGGTATGTGCTTCCCCGCTGTCAGAAACAGAATGGTTCCTTTATGGGCTGCTCTTGTCAAGTTCCTGGGAAGGTACAGAAGTGTACCATATCCACTCCAGAAACCCCTGCAAATATGGAATAAGACTATGTCAAAGGAGCTGATGGCTGAGGTCTTGTCTATGTCACATGGCACTGTGGGTTCAGGAGTGCCTGACGCCTGCCATTAGTCCACCATTGCCTCAATGCTGAAGGAGTTCAGTGTCAACAGCTCCATGGCTTTATGTTGGCTTCCTCATCCAGGTGTGCTGAATAATCTGCAGCAGCCTCAGACTCCTAGCAGTGAACTGCCTAGTTAGGAAAGAGCTACCTTAACCACATCTTTTTGTGGTACTTCTTCAGAGAGCAGAAGCAGGTGATGCCTTGTGGGAAGAGGCACTCTGGTTTGCTGTTCCTTTACGCTTTATACTGACATTACTCCTGGAGAAGTGCATAGCAATGGGCCCTTAGCCTGAACAGGACTGTGTCAGTCCCTTAATCTCCTGGCTGACATTAGTGCCAGCTTCCCCTTTCTCTTTACCATACAACCTATGGGTCTGAAGGACCAGAAAAAGAAAATATTCTGTATGTCTTTTCCTCTCAGAAAAGGAGTAAAACCTGAGTGCCACAGTGCATGCTAACATACATTGTCTGCCCACCAAAAGCATTTCAGAGAACTCCATAACTCATTAGGTTACACAGAAAATGTGGCCAGTTTGAAGTTATTTTTTCAATTAAACTGCAAAGATTTTTCTGTACATATAATTGTATACACATGGCAATTGCATGAACATGAAAACAGAGGCAATCACCATTTGATAAGATTTAAAATGTCATCATTCATCAACTATTATTGCTGACTATTTAAAAGCATTTGGACTGCCTTCTCCTTTTGGATTGCTTTTGGGTTTTTTTTTTAATTTCCTTCAGAAAATCCACTATGATATTTTCCACATAAAGCAGCAGCAGAGTGGAAGTGCTGCCTGTGGTTAATCTCCTATTCTTGGTCATCATGTTTGCTGGTCTCCAGCTCACTTGGAGCCAGCTTACTGGCTGGGTTAATGGGATTTCCAGACATGCCTCCTCTCCTTATGGTGATGGTTCCTCAGACACTCTGAGAGCTCCCAGAAGGCATTCCAGAGAAGGGGTTGCCCTTCAGAAAAGTTTGTCAGAAAAAGATCATAAGGACAAAGATGAATCTGTATTTCCCTGATCTTTAAAGCAAGGCAGTGGCCTCTCTGTCTGCAGTGACCTCTGTGTTTCTCAGCTCAAGCACAAATCAGTGACCTCAGCTTTAGGAGTGAAGCTGTCATTTGAGAGTGGCTTGGGCAGTGCAATAAAATTAACCCTAGAAAACATTTTCCTCTGCCAGATTTGTGCTTTGAAAATAAGAATATTTAATAATTAGTCTAACCACATACCAATTCACCATAATATGGAGACATATCCAGAATCTCAAAATTATGAGTCTGTGAGGATTTGTGGAAGTATGAGACGCAAAGCAGTAGCAGAGAAGGTACTGATTTTCTATATTACCTTCATAAATTTTCACAAAGAGATTGGAAAGGAATTTTACATTCTTAAATTACTCTAGTGTAGTTCTACCAGAGTAAATAACCTGTTCCTGGAATTTAAAGACAGACATCATTGGTCATTAAATGATAATCAAACTGAACTTCAAAATCTGAAGCACCTGTACTTACACCAAATTCAAAGGACACTTCACATTTCTACCAGCGGCACAAATACATGTCTTAGGTTTTATTCCTTTGTCCCTCCTAAAGATTTTATGTGGGTTTAATAGACTGCTATCTTTGTTTACCACACAGCCTTACAACGGTGGTGTTGGGTGATTTACTTCAACAACCACAGACTCTTAAATTAGCTGAATGTGACCCAGTTGTGCTGACACACAAACACAAAGGAAACAAATAAACCCTGCAACCCTTCTAGTTAACATTGTCATGATTGCCCAGAAACACAAACTATGTATTTCCAGAAATCGTAGGATGACACTCAAATTCATGAATTATCTTGTCAATGAAAGACCTGATACAATAAGAACATAATACTTTGATTGACACATAGCAAAACAGACATGTAGCGAAAAAAAACCCAAAAGTGTACTTTTACTGTGAGAAGGGCCTTGGTAATTTATTGAAGAACACTTGCATATTCTTCATGTTAACAGCACCAAAAATTAGAGCGGACACTTTTGCTGCAGCTTGTGCTGGTTTTTCGTATGTGCATGAAGGAGTAACAAAATATCATAAGGGCACACATTTTCTTTCTAATGGATTGTGCTTAATTGCAGCTTCCAAATAAATTGTTAGCTCTGCAGGGTTTCTTCTCTCTAATTTTCCAGAGACAAATTCAAATGAAGAAATCTGCTCCCAATTGTCTCATCTGTTTTATTAGAACTAAAATATTGACATTTTTCAAAAAGAATGTGAGAAAAATTGATAACAAAATATTCATTAGTAACATTAAATAAAAGGAAGCACTTATATGAGACATCATATGTAATTAAATCTTACTCTCCATTGTAGAGCTTTTTTGCCTTTTAAGAGTTATTTGTTTGGGGGGAAACTAGGGAAAAGTATTTCGCAAAGTTTTTCTAGAAGATCTTAGAGTATCTTGAGTGTTTTACAGTCATTCAGGGGAGCTTGTTTTCAATGGCTGCTCCACACTGATATATATGCTTATACATGAATTTCCAGCATGCATAACAAAACTACTTTTTTACCTTCTCTGCACACTTTTCACATATCTGCATCTTTTCTGAAGTCTCAGTTTCTACAACTGAAAATTATTTTCTAACCAATGGCATACCAACTCTGAGGATAACAAAATATTAGAATTTTTGTCTCATATATGATAATCTTATGTATTTGCCCTGATTTTGAGGTAAACTCACATTTTTGATGTGTTGAACCTAAATATATGTAAGTATGTATACATGTATATGTGTAGGTTGATGTCAAATTCCATTTATAAATCTCAGGAAAGGAAAATTTCTGTGTTTGTGTGGTGCTGATGGCAGCATTGTTACATAGTGCAGAAAAGGCTGTACTCTGTAGAGTATAGATAATTTTGTTAGTCTGGTCATTTTTATCTGCAGACTCAGTGGGCAGGCAAGTAAGTGGATCTGAGATTAAGTGACATTTCCTTCAACAGATGCTTTTCAGAGTGAACTTATCAGGATTGAACTGGCCATGTTTGACACTACCTCTGAGACTAGGACTGGAAGTGATAAACCTCAAACTTACTCAATTTCTTTATTTCTCTCTTGTGGTGATTTGGCCACAAAGGATCTGTAATGCAGATTTGTCACTTCTCACTCTTTTCATATTAAGAAGGTACCTTTTATAACATATCTGGGGCCACGTGACCTAGATGAATTTTAGGAATTAAAACCAATATGTAAAGAAGACGGGGGCACAAGGCTCTACAAGGCAAAGTAACATAACACAGTGTGAAATGCAATGTGATGTTGAAATGATCAATGGAATTTTTCCTAAAAATCTGTCAATATACATTAAGTGATGCAAACATGAGGGCAGCATTGAATCAAACAGGGCCATTTAAATTTGTAGGTGTACTTGATTTCATCTGGGAATCTAATTGTGCCTTCAGAAAGGATGTCAAGATGTATTCCAACATTTACCACATGAGCTACTTTGATTTTGGCCTGCTACATATATAATGAAAATCAATCTAACTGCTATATTTACAACACACATGTTGAATGTTCTGTTGAATCTTTTCAGTACAGGGAAGCTGGACCACCTCAGATACATGTAACCTGAGAATCAAGGGAGGGACTGAAATGACCTTGTGTATAGTTGCAGTTCTACTGGTAAGATGCAGGCTTCTAGCTTCCCATAGAATCAATGGCAAGCAGTAAGCACCTCCACATCACTTTGTGGGTCTTTGGTCAAATGTCTACCATAATTATCATTAAAAGCATGAACATCCCTCCTGAAGAGAATTCAGATCCCCCTTCTGAAAAGAGTACAAATGTATAGTCCCTGACAAAAGCCCATAGTGGAATGATTTTGGAAGTTAATCTGAGCCAACAGAACCATGACAGTGTTCAAAAGATGGTTTCTAAGCAGCTCCCAGAAGCATTCACCATTCCATTAGAAGAGCTGATTTGGAAAGACTGTATTTGTACCCTTGCATTAAACTTCCCACGTCCTGCTGTGAATTCCATTCCTTTGAGAAAGGAACCATCAAGCCTGTATCATTGGAATCAAACATTCAAGAAATGTGGTGCTGGGAAGTAGAGGCGTCAACGGATGGCAGCTTGCTTAACCCAACCGCTAGATGAAAAGCAAATGTATTAAGAGCTCTGACGTCAAATGACAGGCATCTTTCCAAAAGAAATTCTGTCAGAACTTCATATAAATCAAAACACAGATTGTGAAGCTTTTTATTGGCAACTGCACTTGTTCATGAAATCAGATAAATTAATAGGGAGCAGAAAGGTAAGCCAAAAGGCATCTTCATTTTGCAGACCTTGCCTTGCAGCTCTGGAATTTCCTGAACTGACAGTTGTTAAGAAAGTCCAGAGACGGGGTTTTCACATTCACAATTAGTTGCAAAGCAAAATAAATTGCAATCACAAAAAAGACTTCCTAACTGGACATTTAGATGAAATTCAAGACTAAGGAAAGCAATGGAAGAAGGTGCATCTTAGCCAGCTTTGCTCTTCTAACAATGATCATAACAAGGACTTAAATGCCAAGGAAATTTAGAGCTGTTCTAAACTACTCATGCCTTTGCATGTCTTTCTCTGAGTTTTATGGTGGCACATAGTTCAGCCAGGAATGAAAATTATTATCTTGGGTTAAAAAACCCTCTAGGGACTTTTCTAGACTGTCACAACTATGACAATTGGAAAGCAGACAAGTGTTACAGTAACAGTAATCCAAGGGACAGTCTGTCCTCAAAATCCCTGCTGTCATTTCAACTTCATTTGCCCAAGCCTAGACTGTTCTCCAAGAGAGAGCTGACAGAACTCACAGACTGGAGATAAACACTACAGCCAGTACATCAACAATTAACTTGAAGAAGGCAAAATTTATTACTCTTTGAATATTTAGAATATTTAGAATATTTGAATATCAAGCATGACTGTTTTCAAGTACCTGAAAAAAAATTGTTGCATAGTACACTGTAGGGTAAATATTCTCAAGTCCACATTTCTTCTATTCAAAATTGTATTAGTAAACAAAATCTAGTAAACAACTGATATACAGACATTGCCAAAGGGTGATTTATCTTTTTCTCACAGAGATATCCTCCCAAAGGGCCTATGTCTCTCCTTTGACTGCAGAAGTCTATGGAGGAAACCTGATTTTGGCAATGACCTTCAGGTCTGAGATGCATCTTTAGACAATGCTAGAAGGTACTGATGGAGAAAGATCATATCACTGCCTTCATGCTTACATGTCTTGTATATACCTGGGTTTTCAACGGTGGGTTACATTAGAGTTGACAGTGTCATTGTTGCATCTGTCAGGTTCTGTGAAAGCACTTAAATAATTTTCTTCATCTATTCTAAACAAACAGAACCAATGGCATAAAGTTTTTACTTTTACTTAGTTTTCCCAATTTTTTTGTTTTCATCCTAAATAGTTTATTTTGTTTTACAGAAATTAAGCATCAAATTTGGAAAAAAATGCATAATGCTTGTGATTAAAAATTGTTAGTTTTAGGAGGTATTTGGCCTTGAGGAAAACCTCAAGCAACTAAATCCCAAGTATGGAGACATAAACCAAGAATCAATAATTAATGTTTATGAAATAATCACAAAAGTAAAGTCAAGAAAAACTTTATATAGCCATTCAATAAATAAAGTTAGAAAATATATTTTGTTAGAGTAAAAAACTTCTCAGTGAAGTTACATCAGCTGAGAATCTCATGATTAATTTAATATAATTTTAAATAATTTTGCTGGTGGTTTAAAACAGGCATTAAAAACATAAAAAAAAAGATTTGCAAAGATTTCAGAATATGCATCTTCCTCATTGTAAGGGGACATGACAGAGGTACGTCCTAATATTGATTGCACACTATAATTTGGGTGCTCAAGGATGTAATGAGAAAAAAAACAGATTTTTTTCAACTACACAAAAACTGAAAGAAGCTGTTTTCTATGAAATGGTCTTTGTGTCCCTGACATGTTGGTGTGAGTTCATCTGGAGTCCTTGAGGTGGGTATGAAAACTTCCTAGGTCCTACCAACCTCTTCAACAACATGAGGAATTGGAATAAATGACACTGACTTAGCTGGGCCAACAATACAAGACTTAGCTCACTCAATGGTGTAGCTTTTGGACTTCTCTTTTCTTGTTGAGGAACTATGAAGTTCACAGTACCAGGATCTGAACTATGATCAAGGACCCTTGCTGAGAGGAACAAGCAATTTGTATTTTTTGGAACTTTTCCCTGGAGCATTAACATTCTTCTCAGTTTCTTAGACATTTTTACATTAGTTGTAAAATATGTTCACCACATATGTTTGGTAGCTTTGTACTTTTAACTTCAGCACCTGTGATTCTAATCTGGGTCAGAAACTTATTAACATGATTTTCTGGAGCAGATAATTTCCACAAGAAAAGGTCAAATGTTTCCAGTCAACCACAGGTGATAATAAAAACTCTCCTGTGTCAATGCTGAGACAAGGGAGCCACTGCGAAGAAAACTTTGTCTTGGGTGGCATGGTAGGTGAAGGAGGAGACTCAGGTCAATTATTTCCTCTATATTTTTGTTTGTTTCATGTTTAGTCCCTGGAGATAAAGCTATTAAAAAAATGAAACCAAACCAAATCAACAAACAAAAAAAAAACAAAAAAGCCAAACCAAACAAAACGAGAAGGAAGACAGACCAAGAAAAAGACAGTAGTATTTTCTCCAGAATGAAGAATGTGTTCCTACTTGCCACCAACATCAGTATTATAAAAGTTAATGATTAGTGAAATGCAGCAATGTTGGTCTTCCTCACGGTTTATATGTACGCTTCTCTTGTTTTAAGTTTCTCTTCATCTTTCCAAGCCTCTATATAAAACATGTTTCAAAACAAATACTTCTCACCTGGAGAGTTAATGGTGTTGCAAAGTTTTAGGGGGAACAGAATGCCATAGGATACTTACATGTTTACACACTTACTTACACATGTGAATCATGTTCAAAGGTGTTAAGTTGACAAGCTACTTCAGACTCTATCTCTTGACTATTCAAATTCAGAAGATGCTGAAATGTATCGTGATTCCCTTCCAAGTCTGCTCAACGTGATACAAGAGTGCAAACAGGGCATACACAGAAGTCCAGGAGCACAGCCCGGTAAAAGCATGGGTTAATTTTCCCTGAACCTAGAAATCAGTTTCTAGGTTTGAACTGTTTTCCAGACCTCCGGGCATCAAGTACAGCAGTGCTGGCATACCTATTTCCTTTTGAGGCTGTAGCCATAAATAACCCACACCCTCCTGAGATTTACAGAAAGTACAATTAGTGTTCCAATTTCACAGATAGGTAAGTAAGGTATAAAACTAAAGCTGTTCTCTAAATTCTTCAGGTATTAACTTTCCATTGTCATGCACAATCAAATTGACAGATGCCATGTTCTAACCTTCAGTTTCTTTTCTCTCTTCTCCCCTCTCCTCTCCTCTTCTCCCCTCCCCATCCTCCTCTCCTTTCCCTTTCCCTTTCCCTTTCCCTTTCCCTTTCCCTTTCCCTTTCCCTTTCCCTTTCCCTTTCCCTTTCCC
>JAWWMP010000116.1:84253909-84291561 GCA_035047865.1 Dendrocincla tyrannina | reverse complement strand
TCCCTTTCCCTTTCCCTTTCCCTTTCCCTTTCCCTTTCCCTTTCCCTTTCCCTTTCCCTTTCCCTTTCCCTTTCTTCCCTCCCTTCCCTTTTCCCTATAGCATGTTTTCTCAGGCAGAAAAAAAGAGATTGGTTTCAGCTCTTTTGGGGACATTGACTTTGAATTAGGTTTATGAATGCAAAGCAGCTGAAACCCTGTGTCTGAATGCCCTCAAAACTTACAGAACATTCTGCTCTGAGATGAGCACCTTGGAGCTGAGATGCAGCTTTCCACAGTGATTAGTGCACTTCATTTTGAAATTGCTTGTGTAATTAGTTTGCCATTGCTTACAAAATTAGATTTTCACATTTACCACCTCGATGCAACCAAAATGCTACAAACATAAAAATGCCCCAGCATTTTTATTATATTTATTATAGTACATACTCAGTCCATTCTAACAGCATTTTCCTATTAATTGGAATCTAATTTTTTTTCCACAGACAAGGAGTAAGAGCTGCTGGAATAAAAAATTATTAGAAAAAATAATTCAAACCAAGTAAAACATGAGGAAAACTAAATAAATTTGCCTTTGTTTCAAAACGAAAGCTCATCTCATTGAGAGCAACTAAAAAGATAGGAGGGCAAAGGATAATATTCTTAACTTGGAAGTACCGACAGCTGTATAACCATCCAAGAGAAAATTTATGCAGTGAAGATCCATCCTTGTGCACAACATCTGAGTGTAACAAACTGTAGACTGGACTACCGACTTCCCAAGGTCCTTTCCTGTCTGAATTACACTACAATCCTTTCACCCTAATAATTATGTGAGTTAAAAAAGAGTAGCATAAAGGAAATGTGATCATCTGACAGTTATGCTGGTATGACTCACACCATGAATGCAGCAGTGATAAGGCCTGTTTCCACTGACGTCAGTAGGAATCCTGCTTTTGGGTTGATTTCCAATAGTCTCTTACTCAGCAGGAAAATAAAGAAATGCAAAATTTTCATTTCCGAAAAATGTGGAAATGGCAAAATATGCAGCACAGCAGACTAAGCAAAGACAAAATATATTCAGCCCAAGACATCTTTATGCTCTTATAAACATTTTACATTATTACAAAATACAACATTATTTCCCAATTTAAGGAACATACTTCAGTATTTATCTCAATTAACAACAACATTGTATTTTCTGAGTATTGTCTCATCTTTTTGAGCTGTATCTCTGAGGTATCAGACACTCTACCTTTGGAAGAAACATTGAAATCCTGTAACAGAAATGGTGGGTCAGTACCAAGTATTCTGTCTGTATGTTCCTGCTAAATTATTTTACTGCAAATGAAATTAAATCACCCATTTTATTTTTTCCTCCTGTGAATAGTTTTGAGTTTAGAGTGATTTTTAAGAGCGGTTCAGCTGTAGTAGTTCCAAGTTGTTCTTAGATATGTTGCAATCTCTTCTAAGTTATTTGTTCCTTTATTCTCAGTCTGAATGTTGAAATATTAAGATGACCTTTGAAATGTGGACATAAACATTTACATACCAATACCCAAAGCCTTCCTTTCCCATATATGGTTCATTACATTTTGAACTGTATAGAAGCTTTAAGGAATCAGATTTTTTTTCTCATGGACATATTCAGTATAGTTCATAAGCTCTTCACTCTATGCAAAGAGAGCCAGAAGTGGCAACACTGCCAAATGTTACTTTGAAATTAAACAGCATGTTTCATCCCGGAGTTTCATCCATTTTGAAAGAGGAAATGGGGCTTTTATCCCTATTCCATGCCATTAACTGGAAATTTCCAAAGCCAACCTTCTCCATTGTAGGAATAGGAATGCCAGATTAGAGACAGTTTCAGATTTTTGGTCCTTCATGCCAGTTTATAAATCCCTGTTCATCTGCAAGTTTCTCTTGGTATGTCCTAGGAAGTCTGTGACCTTAACACCTGTAAGCTGTCAAATACAGCATTGCTGTATAAAAGGATTGCTTTTCAATAATGTATGTGTTGTATTATTTATGATGCAGAAATTGGATTTAAATATACCCAAAGATTTATGAATAGTTGTTAAAACAAGAATGTTGCTGAGGTGTTTTTATGACTTTAACACTCACTGTTCACATGTTAAAGAAGATTACTACAATAAATAGATACAATGAAGAACCTATTTCTCAAGGTGCAGGGAAGAGTTCGTTGTGGTTTCCATTTCTACCCCCAGAAATACTTGAGGCTAACAAGTGTTCCATTCCTGTCATTTATGAAGATAGTATGCTTCAGAAAAAGTCAGCACTGTTTTCCAGCTTGCCTTGTGCTCTGGCTCAAAGAATACACTTTCCTACTGCAAGGATTTCCTGTGCTAAGAATACAAGGAATGTATGTGGTTCTGACAGAATTATTATGTTTGCAACAATGGGTCTGTCTTAGAGAGATTAACAGCATGTGAGCAGTGTTACGTCAGATTTGCAGAGTTTAGTGATAATATACACAATCTTTAGCCTTTCAAATTCTCTGGTAAAAGATTCTTGATTTATTTCACAGGAAGATAATTCTGATTATATCAAGACTCCTATGAATATCACATGTAAGCTCCATTTAGGATAAACTGCATCATCTTTCTGAAACACTGATGTTGGAAGCTAAATACCCTCTGCATTTGACAATCCTGTCAGTGTTTGAAAGTTGTTTTAACAGGTGTCATTTTAAGTATGAAATTGCACATCTGGACAGAGTCAGCCCACCTGGAAGATATTCCCAAACCGCTGAGGTAAATTTGAAGATTTTTGATAGACAGTGTCCAGATGAAATCTGAAATATGACTTATTTCATCCATGTCCCATAAAATGTAAAGTTCACCTTAGTATAACCATGATGACAAAGATGAACCACTTCCCTGCTCCAATTTTTCTTTCTGGAAACATACTTTTCCTACTGAAAACGTTTGGGCTACTCTTTTTTTCCTTTTACCTGTCATCCTTCTTCATGTCCAATTGTCCTACTTTCCTAAAGGATGGAACTAGTCACTGTCACTTCCCTACAAAAGCCTCTCCTTAAGCTTTTCCACTTCAGAGCCCTTGCAGCCATCTTGAGCCTACTGGGATAAACTAATTTAAGAAATGGTCTTTGGCTAAGAAACAACAGCAAAGATAAAATAGATCTCTTTTTACAAAATGATGCTATAAAAAGACTGGGAAACAAAGCAGCAGTATCTCAACCAGACTGAAGGTCAGCTTTTCTTTTGCTGTTTGACTTTTCTATTGCTGAATACAAACAGCATTGTTGGATGCCTAACTATTTTCCACAAAGAATATATGCATTTTTAAGTACCTTTGAAAGAAACAGTATATGCTGGCTCAAAATAAGCACAGTACTGCCAGAATTCCTTTTCCTCTCTGAGGCAAGTCTTGTTCCTGGAGGCACAGAAGTGCCAATTTAGCAAAGGTCAACACCATGTACATTTTTGATGTACCCAGTGATATTCTTGCTCATCACCAGTTAAGACACTAGTGTTTGCCATCATAAAAAGCCAAAGGATCAGTCTTAGCACAATGTAACAAACTTAAGAAAGACCTTGACTTGAATAAGGTTTCTGCTTTTTCATTTTATCCAAAGAATATTAACATGCAAAACCTATCAAAGTTAAATACATTTCAACCAAATATTTGTTTTGGACTCAAATTTAATTTTTCATATTTATTACACTATTCTTTACAATTTCTTTTAAACATTCACAGCTAGTAATGTATTTAATACCCTCCATCATTCTGTAACTAGTTATTCTTTTTCCTGGCAATTTTCCATTTTTCATTTGTTTCATCTTCCTGATGCACACAAGGCCAAAATATTCAAACCAGTTTCCTAAAGTCTGCTCAGCATTCAGGGACACAAGAATATCTGGGTAATTTCATGTGCTTTTTCAAATTGCCAGTGTTTACTTCCTTTGGAAAATCACATGGGAAGGTCATAGGCAGGAGTTCAACATTAGCTAGCATAAACAAAAAAAAACCCAAAATAAACAAACAAAAAAAAAAAACACAAAAAAACCCAAAACAAAACAAAACAAAAAGAAAAAAAAAACAAACCAAACCAAAACCCCAGCCTTATAGAATCTAGAATGTGAGTTGTATGGGCTCTTTCAATCCATGCCTTAACTGCAGCCAGAAGCACTTATAACTTTATCAGTCCTAATGGCAGTTTGTTTGAATTACTCTTTAGGAGCAGGAC
Source organism: Dendrocincla tyrannina (assembly GCA_035047865.1). Taxonomy (NCBI): domain Eukaryota; kingdom Metazoa; phylum Chordata; class Aves; order Passeriformes; family Dendrocolaptidae; genus Dendrocincla; species Dendrocincla tyrannina. Next base: position 84,287,354 of record JAWWMP010000116.1, on the reverse strand, counting down.
AACTGCAGGCGTTGCCCAGTTTCCCAAGTACTCCAATGTGTACTTCTACGTGTTATGGTAAGAAAATACCCTGGTGTTTAAACTGATTTTCCCAGTTGCATTGTACCTCATCTGCTGTGGATCTAAGCACACCTATACCTACAAATAAGTCTTTCAGAAAGAAAAGACTTATTTGTCTTTCTGAAATTTTGTACACTTAAAAATTGTTATTAAATGCTTCACCCTTTCCATCTTTCACCCCTTGCATGCCAAGTTTTCTGGATTGTTTTTCTCTACACTGTTTCTAGTTGGTCTACACTGAGGTACACTGAAAGACCGGCTAAAAACTAGATATAGGTGAGGCCTTACTAATATTAATAAAGCAGAAGTTTATTTCGTGCCTCTTGAAAGCTACACTACAAAATATCCTAGAACATTATTATGTGACATAGTTCATTCATGTTCAGACTGGGATCTACTCCAGCTGACAAATTTGCTGAAGAGCATCTACTTAAGTCATTGTTCCCCTGTCACATTAGTACTTTTCCCCCAAGTTATTGCCTAACACTTTTCATAGAGAATTTCATCCCTAGTAAATTACTATTCTGTTCTTTTAGACTCCTCATGTTGTCTTTGCTTTTAAAAGGCATATGTGATTGCAAAGCAAGTATGATTCTTAGTAATTAACTAAAGGGTAACTTCTATGACTGTCTGAAAAGATCTCAAGGATTGAAATATTATTACAAATCTTGAAGTTTCAGATGTCAATTAGATTTTAGCTTATCCAAAATTGACAGAATAATAAATAGCCCAAATTTATGTCTTTTTGCCTACAGTTAAGAAGCAGTGTTTCTTTACTCTTTCAGAGTTGGATGTTGCCCTTCTAACGCTTGCCATTGGTTACTCTATAATAAACTACTATTGTGAGCTCTCTGAATAGTTAATACTTAAGTTCTGTTCATAATATAAATCTAGGACAAACTTTTGCTAAGTAGAATCTCTCATCTTGGGCCTAGCACGAGGACCTCTCATTTCCACTGTTTTTTTTGGCTTTTAACTGAAAGAATTATGATAGGTGTGCAAAAATTGTTAGAAATAAAGAATAAAAGGTTGTTTTGGTTTTTCCCAAAAATACTCTACTTGAGGTACATTTTAATGTTTAACCAAACAAGTGAGGAGGCACCTTTCTTTACATCATTTTAATAAACTGATGTTTTGATAATTCACTAATTCAATCCCAATTTCTCCAAGAGTCTCCAATTGTTCTGCTGTAGTAAGTATCCAAATAAAACACTTTCTTGTAAAGAGAAGCGTGTTTTCAGATGATCTTCTAGGCACTCCAATTTAAATTTACTTCTTTCTCCCTGGTTTCTTTGGACTAAACATTTACATCAGTCTGAATGCTACAGGTGTTATTTTGAAAAGTTGTCATCTTAGGTTTTCCTCTTCCATAAGAACAGTGCCTGTGATTTCTTGATGAGTCTCAGGAAAGTATGTGTGAGTACCAAAAATTACATAAGAAAATAATTTTCCCTCACACTCTTTTAAAAGTAGGTTCTAACAGAAGCACACACAAACACAAAATATAATATGTTCACAAGTTTTAACAAAAGTATTTAATTGTCCCCTATTTTAACTCAGCATCCTTGACTGTACATTAAGTCCATTATGTACCTGTACCATGTTTTGCCTGCAGAAGGAAATATAATCTTTCCAGTTTACTGTTTTGGGAACAACATTTGTTTTTACCTAATCCTTATAATGTTTAAATATTCTAGCTATTTTTATTAAAATTTTGTCCATTTTTACAATCTTGGAAGGTTAATGTGGAATCTCTTGTGAAAATGCATATTTGTCTGCTACCTAGATTAGAAGTATTAAGATTACATTTTGTAAAGGTAACCTTACACCTTCAAAACCAGAAGGAACATCTTTTAGTGAACTAGAATAGCATGTCACTGCCCTTCTTTTTTGTTTAGTTATAGAAAAATGGAAAGATGTTTTGGAAAAAAAATTATTTACTTCCAAATTAATAAATTCTTTCAGAATAATGTGCGGTGTTTTACATAATATCAGTTTTAGAAAAGAATAATATTCTGTGTTTTATTGCTATCTTACTCATTGTCTCATGCTTCATTTTTGTCAGCTACAAAATGATGCATGATTCAGAATGTTATATCCTAAGGCCCATGAGTTAGGATATGGGTTCTTGTTCCAGCTGTTTTCCATCAATCTCCAGTAAAAGGCTGGACGTTGGTGAGGTGAATATATCTCAACACAAGCTACTGAAAAGATGTATGAACCACTTCCTCCTAGAAATGGGATGAAGTTCAAAATCTTAAAGCTTCTTCATCACAACTTTGATTGGTCAAGCCTGTGTTTCTCTGTTCTAGTCTTGTTCACAAAAGAAATATCCTTACAATAGCTCTCCAAGACAATCTAGAATTTAGCCTAACATACTTTATATTTTCTTTGTTGTTAAATACTTAAAATTCTCATACATAGTGCAACAAAGACAAAATAAATCAGTTACAGTCAGAGGATCTTGTTTCCATATTGTAACATGGACCAGCAAAGGGAACTGCAAAAACATGCAACCATAAGATGACTCCAACAAAATCTAGTCTGTGTGCAGTGTGTTTCAGTGAAACTCATCAGGAATGGGACACAGAAGTGACAACAGCAGCAGCCATGTCTGTGTTCTGTCCACGCTACACTGAGCTGCACACAAACCCTCACTTTCGGTTTTCCTTGCAGAATCCAATGTTTTGTGTTCTCTAGAATGAAAGAAATCAGTGGAGGGGTCTTCTCTGCAGTTGGTAAGAGCACACCTTTCACCAAATGGTGGGCAAGAGCAGAGCAGATTCTCTTTCCAAAAGGAACATATTTGCCTTTTTCAGAAAATACTTCGTGAGATTCATGTGATCTATTTTTGTGTGAGCAACCAACCTGTGAAACAGATGAGTTCTGCTTATTTGACCAAAAATTAACTGAGACTCTAAAGAAGAAACAACAGAAAAAAAATTTCAATTTTGAGGAAAGGAGTAGGAGAAGAGACTTCCCTTCTCGTGTTCTACTGTGTGGCAAGCTATCAGCTGCTAAGTACTGAACTGCTGAAAATGTGTTCAGGTTGTGAAAGAAGCTGGGAGTGTCCTGAAGAGGTTTTCAATGCATGCACATGGTGTTGACTCCACCACAGGAACAAACTTGTAGAAGTGGAACCATATCAAAGAGAAAACTACAAGTACAGCTGATGGTCCTTGAACCCCGTGAAGGGCCAAGATGAAATTTCAGATGGTTTGTTTATCTCAGGGGTTGCAAGCCTCTGACATTTCAACAGATATTTTCCACTATGGCAGGGATGTTAGTGGGCATTCCATGCGCATGTGGTTTTTCAGCATGACTCTCCCTCTTGCATCTATTCCATGTAACCTTTTGTTCATGTACACAAAACATTCTAATAGGTACTGGTTAAACTGGAACTATTTATAAGCACAAAGGAATGGGAACTAAAACAGAATAAAGTATAAAATTCTGATTTTTCAGTCCAAGCACATGTCAAAGTTGGACCAGCTACTGGGACTCTAATAAACTGGAGTGAGATGAAATTCCTGTAAACAGTGTATGTACTTCCTTTATGTTTCAAGGCTTATGAAGGAAAGATATTAATGCAGGTCTTTCCATTCACTGCAAGACCTTTTGAGAGTTCCTCTTTCTATATGGCCAATTTACTATAATTGTACATATTAAAAGGTTGGAAATTTCTATGGCTTGCCAGACAAAACTTCTGGAGAAGGGACTGGAAATTAGTTTGGAAGGTATTTTGTGGCCTGGAAATAACTACAGATGTTAATTTCCAGGTATATATATATACTTTAAAAAGTCAAATAGGAAGAAAATACCTACCTTGCACAACTATACAGGATTCATTAATAAAAGAACAGTTGTTTGAGGCAATTGTTTATGTCTTTCTTTAGGGGTTTAACACAAGCCTAAGTTAGGAGGTGAGGCTCCCTCTATGGTCAACGTAATGAAATATACCTCTTCAAAAATGACTACTAGAATCCGTTAGTTATAACCCAGCTTTGCTGCTTTGATTTGTTCTCTTCAGGCACCATAGACAATAAAGACAAATAATTTTGAGTATCTAGCATTTTCTCCACCATCTATGTTAGACTGTAGCAAAGAACAGTGTTGTCATGAACAGGACATGCAATATATGATTGCCATGATATACCTTAAAGTAATGTCTCCACCAGGCATAAATCGAACAAGTTGTATTTTTACCCTTTTGTTTCTTGTCCTCTAAGACAGTCCCCTTCACTATATCTGGAGGCCTTGTAGTGAAGCTAAGGAAGAATCAAACATGTCCCATAACCTTTTTCTCCTCCAAAAATCTGATCATTGGAAAATCAAATCTGCTTGATGGTGTTTTTAGATACTTTCTGATTCATATTATTGTCACTTCTTTTTTTTTTTTTTTTAATTTAATAGTACTACTTATAGTAATTGCAGAAAATAAATATCTTAAAATCCAACTGTATGTTAAACAGCCTGATGAACAGCAGTTTTGACAGTAGAAGCAAGTAAAGAATAATTTCTTATTAGGGGAAGTGGGAAGAAAGTACCCTTAAGAAGTCTCAGTAAGATCCATTGCCACAGATGGTGGACAGTGCTGTACTACACAACCCCTGACCTCTTGAGTCAAGGTCCTATATTAGTTTTGCATTGAGAAATGTAGCATATATGAAATTACCATACAGTTATCTGTAATAGTACAGTGATTTTCTAAAAAGCAGATTTTCTAATCTGCTAGAAGTATGATCTGAAAGTTGTATCACACTTGTAGGAAAGGACATAGACACCACCTTTGTGTGCCCAATTTTTTTAAGAGAATCATAAAGCATCTTGACACATTGTTCTGATGGCACCCTGGTACCTTGGTTGGTTATGGAAATTGGACTTAAAATCAGTAAGGTGAAAATGGAGATTACATTTTCTGAAACATAATTTTAAAAAAATAAGCAAACCATTTCAGCTTGATCCCATAGATCTTTCTGTCCTTGTTCATTCTTTCTGACCCCTATTCTGACCTGTTTAAGCCTTGGGGTTTGATCCAGTAATTTGCAAAACTATTCTGTCATGGAAACAACTGGCTTTCCTAGTAAAATGTAAAGGTATAAAGCAATTGCTACAAATCCTCTTTGCCACCATATTTTCTCATGACAGATGATTTAATCATCACACTCTGGACAACTAAAACTCTAAGCACTAAATAGGAATTCAAGGTTATTAACTACAACTTACTAAACTGGGAGGATTCAGTGTATGAATAGCATTTCTGTTACATTTGTCTATTCCTGTTGAATAAAGGAAAGAAAAAACCTCACATGAAACATTGCAAGACGATATTTATCTGGAACAAAAATGGGTTACATAGCAGAGAAAAAATGTGTACAGACACCAGAGGTCAGTGAAACCTATCTTGTCAGCAGGGACTGAGTCGAAGAGTAAGACAAAGGTGCAACTTCAACTAGCATCTGAAATTCATTAGATTTCCAAATGTAAATTCCAACACACATAGGGAATTTGAGCTTTGAGTCTCAATATTATTCTGTACTTACACCACCCCCACAAGCTATCTGTTTTGAATGCTTTCTTTGCTTTATTTTAATTTCTTTCATCACAATGATGTTCATTTGAACTAAATATGTTGCAAAGGAATTAACAGCATATCCCCTAATAAAACTGTAGAGAAACACAATGTTACATCTTAGCCCAAATCTGCAAACACCATTAAAAGAAGAGAATTGAACAGGATGTGCTTTTTTCTTGCTAGGTATAGTAGGAGATCTACAAGTGTAGTGTTCTTTTTCATGCAGTCGTGTTTCATAAAGAATTATACCACATCTGGATAAAAGTGACCACAGAGCAGATCAAAGTCACAGAGAGATCAGGACTGGAATGTCACTCTGGCTCAGAACAGCGAAGAATTGATTTTCTGAGGTATTTTGAAAAGTTCTTAATGCTCTGTTCTTTCTTCTCCAGCTGTCATCCCCTTTTTTAATGGATTTTTTCTTCTCTATTTTTTTCTTACTCCTCTTTTTACAAGTTTTCTTACGGGAAAAACAAATGGAAGAGCTCTTAATTTTAATCTAGCTTTAAAAGCTCCAAAGCCTAAGTAAATCTGAGATCAGATACAGTTAATAAACCCTAGCCCTAACAGGAATAATTTATGATAGTTCTCCTTAAAGCTCCTCCATGATTTCCTGCTTAGGAATATGGCTGTCATCTTTCATCTTCTCTTTTTATCTAGACTGTTCTTTCACTTTTCTTTGATGATGTAAATCACTGTAGCTCCACTGAAACCAATTCAATTGTACTAATTTAGAGCAGCTGAGATATTTCTCTGTCCTCTGCTCTATGCTTACTTGGCAACAAGAAGTCTTTATGTTACCACTTTATATTTTTGGTTCTTAGATATTTGCTCTGTACTGATTTTGCCAAATAGAATTTATTTTTCATTCAAGGTTGCTTTTAACTTTTCTACAATTCAAAGATACACTCCTTTTCCTCTTCTGCTTTTCTCTGCTGAACATTTTCTTTTGGAACATCCTGTAACTCTATAATGTAACCTCTTCCTCTGGGAGGAACCAGGCCTCTGTAATAGCTATTATGACCTAACTTCCATTTGTCACGCTTGTGTCCACCATTACACTTTTTTCTCTGTTTGTACTTAGTTAGAAGCACTTAATTTATTTACCATTTTTTTTCCCAAAAAAATAAGCATGATTGAATTTTTATTATTTTTCTTAACTCTGAATGCCTTTATATAGTCTGTATAATTGAAATATGAGAAACAGCTCAAAACAGCTATTTCCATCTGTCTCTGTGTTAAAATAAAGTTGTTTTCCTCTCTCTTCAGAAAGAATTGGTTCTTACTTAATTTTTTAAATTTTCTCTGTCATTCTTGGTATCTTGTCAGGTTAGATAGGTGGACCCCTGGGAACCTCATCAAATTCAACAAGGCCAAGGGCAAGGTCATGTACCTGGACTGGGGCAATAACAAGCACAAATACAAACAGGGCAGAGAATAGACTGGTGGCAGGTCTGAGGGGAAGGGCTTGAGGCTGTTGGTGGATAAGAAGCTCAACATATTCCAGCAATATGCATTTGCAGCCCTGTAAGACAAACACATCCTGTGCTGTGTCAAAAGCAGTGTGGCCAGCAGGTCCAGAGAGGTGATTCTCCCCTTCTGCTCTGCTCTCATGAAACCCCACCCAGAGTACCATATACAGCTCTGAGGACCCCATCATAGAAGGGTGTGGACCTCTTAGCATGAGTCCAGACAAGGGCCACAAAGATGATTAAGGATCTGGAGCACCACTCCTATGAAGACAGGCTGAGAGGCTTGGAATTGTTGAGACTGGAGAAGAGATGGTTCCAGTGAGACCGCACTGCAGCCTTCCAGTAGCTAAAGGGGACCTAGATGAGAGCTGGAGAGGGACTTTTTTCCAAGGTCATGTAGTGATACGACAAGGAGTAATAACTTCAAATTGAAAGAGGGTAGGTTTAGATCAGTTATTAGGAAGAAATTCTTTACTGTGAAGGTGATGAGGCACTGAACAGGTTGCCCAGAGAAGTTGTGGATGCCCCATCCCTAGAAGTGTTCAAGACCAGGTCGGACGGGGCCCAGAGCAACCTGGTCTAGTGAAAGGTGTCCCTGCCTCTATCAGGAGGGTTGGAATTAGATGATCTTTAAGGTCCATTATAATCCAAAATTTTCGATGATTCTATGATTTTTCTCTTCTCTCATTCCCATGTTTAAGCAGGCATGTTAGGTTCATTAACTACTGTTTTACTCAATGATGGTACTCTTACTTCCAAAATGTTGCTATGGACAAAAGGAAACATTGCCTATGTAAGAAACTATGAATTTATTACAAGTTCAACTCATTCTATAATCAGATAATCAAAATTCTTAATTAATACAAACAGTGTTTTAATAAAGTGGTTTAAACTGTTGCTCAAAAACCTCCCAGAATCTATACCTTTCTTAGAGTATCATATTCAGCCTTCTAGTAAGTCTCTGTGGCTTAATCTTGACAATAAAAAAAAAAAAAGTCTGTTGCTTACAATAAGTTGTCAGCATTCCAAAATCTTCACCAGGAGGACCATGATGCTTTTTATGAGGGTTTCTTTGTTCTCAAGAGTTCCATAATATCCATAGTGATGCTCTTTCCTTCCTTTTTCTTGGTGTTCACTTCAGTTTATTTTCTTAACTTTTTTAAGACAGCCTGCTTATATGTCCATTCTGTTTATTGGATCCCGATTAGACAGTTCTTGTTGTCTCTTGTTATTTCTACCATCTCTACCTCTTTTTCTGAATCACAAGGTTGGACTCCTGCAGTGCCTGTTGATGGACAAGTCTGATTTATGCTAGTAGTCTGGGAGATCTGCCATCATCTTGAGCCTGTGTTCCTCTGCACTGCATTTTATGCTATTCATGTACAGTTCAGTCCTTACAGAATAACTATTTGTTATTAATGTAAACTGAAACTGAACTTAAACAACCTTAAACATTGGTTACATGCCTGCTAGACAGTTGCTTCCACAACTAAAACAAGATAACATCAGCCCAAGAAAACCCCAGGTAAAACCAGATACCTTTATATATATACATATATATATGTATATGTGTAAACACACCTTTATATACAAAAACAGGAGGAAGGACACTGAATTTTGACTTCTTAGAATAAAATCATTGCCTAAAAAGAATCAGAAATTTTATTCAACAGTTGCCTGAAATTTCAAGTCAAAATTAACATTTCTACAGCTGATAGCACAACCTAATGAAAGTCAGCCATAAACAAAAATTAAATAAATGCCGCTTCTTTGCATCATCATTGTACAAGAACATTTGCTTAAGCTGTGCTTCCCCTGAGGAACAAGACTACATGCGCAAAAGTCGCTTTGTAATAGAGTGGATTAGAGGATGGAAAAAAAAATCCAGTACTTTCCCCTTATAAAACCAGAATTTAGCCATTATGAGATGCCAGGAAAATGGCTCATGAAACCAGAAAACCTTGAAAAGGGTACTAAGGACTTGAATAGCTCTGGTATGTTTGGTATACTGGCAGCAAAATGCCTTTTCCACCAGAACTTCTGCCACACATCACCACACTTCTTAAGAAATATGGCCCACTTGAAGCCACATGAAAGCAGGTTTGAATTCCATTGGAGAACTTTAAGCAGCAGAGAACAAATGAAACAAAAATACATCATTATTATCTTATGAGAAAGGGCACGAAGTATAGGTCAAGGGCACCTTTGCTGTAATGACCACAAATCAATTTCCTGGCACTACTCAGTGAAGAATCATGATTCCATTCTTCAGAAATGGTTGTCCTGGTTCACAAGGGATTATCACACTCATTCCAAGTAAGATTTATATTCTTTACTGGCGACTCTTTCTGCACCTTATAACAATGAGGCAGGAAGTTCTGAAAGTACTGTAAGATACCAGATCCACTTCTCCAGCAGATCGATGTCTTCCTTTGATGACACAAAGTTACTCAAAAATTACAAGTGGCCTTAAAATTAAAAATGTAATGTTAAAGGAAAGCATCTTTATATCTTCAGAAATCTATGAACTGGATCAGTCTAAACTTAGCTGCTGAAACAGTGAATCTTACTAAATCATTCTTGCAGTTTGTTTCTCATTCTCTTTGGAGCTATTAGCGCAAAATGAAGATCTGATTTCAATGCCACTTTGGAGGCACTAACATTCTTGATTTGAAGTCTATACAAAGTCTATGGAAAAACAATGGCAATCAAAACACTATATTTTCTATTACTATGCAGAAGGAGGTCTGGGTTCAGCTTCAAGAAAACAGCTACCTAATTAAGGATGACATTTCCATACATAGGCTGAAATGTGTTTGAATATTTGGGACAATAACCAACCATTTGCTAGCAGAAACTCATAGTAGGCAGAGTGGAAAAATAATTTCTGGCCAATATTTCTGTAGTGATACTGCCAACAAAAGTGGTAAGCAAAAGGGATCAAATGCCTCCAGGTTTTACCTGCTGCTGTTGCTGTCTAGGAAAAGAGGTGCAACTCCAAGGTGGGAGAGTAAAGAGGAAAAGACAGATGATGGAAGGGGTATGATGTTACTTCACATCACATCCACATTATTTTAGATCAATTTGTTCAGTCAGTTTTAACTTGGTGAAGAGACTGTTAGCAGGATATATGCAACTTGAAACTGAAAAGAAATTTTTGATTAATTACCACACATAATTAGGATTGGATGAGCTGTTAGGCTAAGCATCAATGTTCTCAGCACTCCCACACATAAGAAAGAAATTACTATTTATCTTGTATATCTTGCACAAGAAAACCCCTAGACTTACTGATTGAAGGATCATGGCATTCATGAGGCAGTAGTCTGGCTAAGCAGAATTAACATTTAATTTTATGTTGCTATACTCCATGAATACCCTGTGCCTGTAGGGAAATTCAGTCCCTTTGCAGAGTCATACGCAGCTTTTTCAGTGTCTTATTTAATTGTGAAGTACCTTAAAATGCTTTGAAATAAATTGCTTCCATTTTGGCGTATTAGTGTGTCTATCTTTCTCTACCATCTCACTTACCAAAAAGAAGGGAGTATCAATTTCCTCCAGTTCTCTCCCTGACAGCATTTTGAAGTAGTAAAAGAATAAGCAGTTAATAAGAAAATTGTTCTCATTCCTGTAGAGACATATGTACATTGCCCAAAAATACTGTGGTTAATGCAATCACTTTAATTAAAGAAAGATGGTCTCTAAAAATACCTTTGACCAGCACTTCATTCTTTATTTGTTGAACAAAACAAAATTGTTTCTGAATCCCAGACCCAAAGAATTAAGTCCATATTATTTCTGTTTATAAATCATTAGCCATAACAATTTTCAGACAGTAAACCTCCTGATGTTAAGAGGAAGAAACATGTACAAATGTGTCTACGCTCCAGTTACCGCGGCTCATGATTGGCTTAACAGCTGCTGACTACTGAATATTTAATTTCATTGCAAAATTTGAAGTGTTTTATATTGAAAAACTAATTAAGGATCAGAAATATGTAACTTTTCTGATTAGGTTGAAATTCTGTATCAGACTTGGTATCTCTTCTTTTCTCAGTAGCTTTCAAACATATTCCCTCTCTTCACTCATTGCAAATTAAAACTGTTTTGTTAATATTCTTTAAAATTACAGAAGTATTGATGGCACAGTTTTAAAATTTAAGCTTATATTACTTTCCAGATAAATCCAAGATTTTCCAATCAGTGATAATTCAGAGACATCACAAATTTGCAATGATACGGTAACATTTCCAGAAGATTTATGATTCCATCCTAATTTCTACACAGTTGTTATCTCAACATTTCATGATAATTTGCTTTAGTCCTTAAAGCCTTATGTTTCTTCCTTTCAGTCTTGCTTGTTGTGAGCTTTATTATTCTCTCTGGGATAGCACAAAGAATGACATGGTCCTGGTCAGCTGAACATGCTGTTAAAATCACAGCCAATTCCCATATCACCTGCTAAAATCCCACTTCCCATCTGCTCTGCTTTCTGCTGCTGCTGTTTTCTCTCTTGTAGGACATGACAGGTATCCTTAGCTGAGAAGGCAGTGACACGAGAAGTTCACAGCCTTGAGTAATGGGAAGAGGAGGTTCCTCCTCACTAGCTTTTCACCACAGCCCTTACCATTTTTTTACAACACCACCATCATCACTCACCTTTACAAATAACTGGTACACAGATAAGAGTGTGTCTGATTTTCTATTGCTGATTTGCGTAATAAGTAAAAGCACACACAAAACTTGTAATGAACTTTCTTGACTATGAGCCATTTGCATTATTATGCTCATTCCATATGGCAAAACTCAAATAATATTAATTAATTTTCATTCTAAAAATCTGCAAAACCCTATTAATTCTCAGTTAAGGAGGACTGAAAGTAGAAAACTGTTCTTTCACATGGGTAGCATGGCTTCTACCCACAGGCTGTGTCCAAGGCAGCGAGTACTACCAACAAATGAGGGGAACAATCTGAGAGTCAGAATACCTGTATTCAAATTCCTGTGACCAAGATATTTCTGCATGTTTATTTTTAAACTGAGTATAATATTAGTTACCTCTTCTACCTCCATCACAATCTTTAGATAATCAGTATAGAATCATAGAACCATAGAATGGTTTGAGGTGGGAGGGAACTTAAAGATCAGCAAGTTTCAACTCTCTCTGCCGTGGGCTTTGGCATTTTCCACTAGACCTGGTTGCCCAAAGTCCCATCCAACCTGGCCTTCAACACTTCTAGTTCTGGGGCATCCACAACTTCTCCTGGTAACCTGTTCCACTGTCTCATCACCCTCACAGCAAAGAATTTCTTCCTAATATCTAATCTCAACCTACTCTCCTTCAGTTTGAAGCCCTTCCTACTACTATGTGTATAATAAGTGTAAAAGGTTTTCTGAATCACTTAAGTAGAATTCCTTATATTGTGTCATATTCTGTTAGTACTTTGTAGTCAGGTTTTATTGCTGCAATCATTTCTTCATCTCCATTTCCAAGTATGGTAGCTGAAAGTGGCATATTTCTCATGTAAGTCACTTCTGTCACTCATGAGATCTCTTGGATCTGTGCATTTAAATAGTTCAAACAAGGAAAAACAGTAGTGTTTTGACATTTTGGGTTTTTGAATGTGCTTTGGTATTAACAAGTAGCAGAAAGCTTCCTGTGTTAGGCAATAAAGCAAAGCTTTTTTTTCCATAAGTGGAATGTCATGCATTATCAAACTGAGTTTTCCCTGTTACTAATAGTTTTCCCATGTGTTTATTTAAAGGGTCTTACTGAATCACAGCTCAATATTTTGATCCCAATTTATTTTGGGCCTTTTATTAGATTTGGGTGAGCTGTAAATTTGAATCATTTTAAGTATTTATTAATATGCTGCTCCAGGAGTATGTATGTGGAAGAGAAATTAAATATTTAAATTGTTTACATGACATTTACTAGAATAGTCTTCACAATTTAGTTACTATAGAAGGTACCTTATGATATTTTGCTTGTGAAAACATGGAATGAATGTCTCTGAAGCAAAACTTTTATATTTATTTTCATTACTTTGACATTTATTTTCATTCTTTATTTAGATCTATAAATTTAACACTGTAATTTAACATTCAGATGTCTTCTTCACAGATTATGGAATAGTTGTATTAAAGACCATATTCAAGTTACATTTTACACAAATGCAGCTTAAGACATAGCACTTAAGTTCTGTACACTTTAGGATAGTGTTTACTTTCCCACCATGTAAACAGTGTTACACAACAGGCTCAGTACTTATATCCCAGACTTTGATGTTTTGTATTTGAGGCTTTGTTTTCAAAATGCTATTAGATCTGTGTTTTCCAATAAATCTTTAGAAATCTTTAACAGAAAACAGAAAAGTTTTGCTTTCTTTCATAATAAAGAATTACTCTGTAATAAAGTTTCCAATCACATTTAGCCCTTGTTGACCAGTACAATATTGCCCTAATTCCAGAACATATTTGGAAGGTTTATTTCCTAGTTTGGAAACAGTGAGGACACACATTTTGGAGACTGCTCCCTTGACAGCTTGTATTTACATTTTGCACATAGTTTTATTACAGCCTTGGATAAAAATGGAGAAAACCTTCACAAAAAACACAGTTACATATCTGTGGCAAAGCTTGTAGGGATCCTTGAAAAGCTGCTACATCTAAACGTTTTTTTCAACCTTAATAAAATTAAAAGAAATTGGAAATGAGAGAGAAACTAAAAGACAAGAAGTCTAACAGTTGTGTTTACAGAGAACAGCACAGACAAACACTGTATTTCTGTCCTGCTTAAAGGAATGAGGTCTCAGTTGTATTCTGTATTGCATGTTGTCTTCAAAGGTCACCCCTCTTTCTCAGGTTACTTGAAATCCTTTTCTAGGGTCTCTTTTTCCTTTGTTTCAGAAACACGTATTCAGTTTGTCAGGAAAACCGTGAGCTAGTATCAGACAGAATATTTATGAGGGTTAATCTCTTTCCCAGCTTCTTTAGGCAAAAAGAGTAAGGAAGAGAAAAAGAGACAGACAGGCAGATTGTCTTTTGGATGATGACTCAAAAGAAGAGCTTAATTTAGACTCTGTGCTTAAAAATAATCATTGTGAATATGCCTTGTTTATCCATCCCTACTCCTTCTGAGTTTATAACATTGGCAAACTCTGAGGTCCCTTTAGATGAACTTTAAAGGTCCCTTACAACACAAACCATTCATTGGCTCTATTAAAAAAGAAAAACAACCACTTTAATAAAAGGGAACCAAATACTAAATACCAAAGAGGCATATGTACTTAATAGTAATATAAGCATGGATATAGGAAATAAATACACACAATGAAATTATTTCTCATGAGAATTAAGTTTTTACTGTGATTGCCCCTTTAAGTGAATCAGGCCTGATTATCCTTTACAGGATTCATCAGCTCTGAAATTTCAGTCAGACTAATACACTGTATTAGCTAAAGATTCATAAGTTTTCTGTAGTGCCCATGTATTAATGGAGCTAAATCCATACCTTGCTCTTTTTCAGTTTACATCTTCTTATTGCTATGTGACACAGATTGTTTTTTATGTAGTAATGACACCAATTAATCCAATATGTTTAGAAAGGAATTGAATTTCCCCATTAACATGAAAACCTAGGAAATATTTCTTCAGTAGCTAAAGTTTTACAAAGATAAAAATTTATGAAATTCAGCAAATAAATCTGCAAAAGAACTCACTGAATTAGTCAACTGCTTGTCATTCAATAATCATGACAAGAGCTTTCAGTTTAGTGTTCTTAGCTAGTGAGAGAATTAAGTCTTCATTTTCCTTTCTTTTAATTTCCCATGAATGTGATAAACTGCTAGTTTCCCCATTGGCAATCATAACTGCTACATTGTAAAAGTGCTAATTAAGGATTGTAGGATAAAAAAGTCTTCAATCATTTACCTTTACTTCTCTCTGACTTTCATCTGCTTTCTTTGACAGTTACACAACTGAAGCTTGTACTCTGTGAAGTCACTTCTCCCATACCAGTAATCTAGTTAGTAGAAGCCCAACTGGACAGATAATGTTCCTGAGATACTAAAACTGAATATTCTCTATTCCTTACCCTTGATTTTTGAGGGTAAGTATTTAACCCTTCCCAATGTCTTTAGGATAAGTCCTGTTGCAGGCTTGCTACATTTCCCATTATTTTACTGGAAGAACTATGTACCCGTAAGGAAGCACCTTTGCTCAGCAACTGCACTATTGAAAGGTCTCTGGACACCTGAACAGTCTATACATGTACAGTGCAGTGACAGTTCTCACCTGACACCTCATCTGAACCTCCCCAACTGTTTTCTAAAGAACCAAAATACACAGGCTGTACTGCAAGAGCAGTCCGCTGCTGGGGATAACACAGAGGCTGGCAGTGAGCTCATCATGGGCCTGCCTGCTCCTGAACCTGGCTAGTGGGGCTTCCTGGCACTGTGTCCAAAGGGAAAGATCCACTCTGCCATCATCAGCCTGGCATGAACAGACTCATGTTTAGCACCTCTGCCCAGCGTAGGACATTAACTGTTTAACTGGGAGGCAATATGAAGACCCAAAAGCAGAACATCTTTAAAGAATAACACATTGACATGCCCTAAGATGGGCAGAGTGTAGAGGGGGGCGGAAATTTGGCCTCTCAGTTCATCATCCAGAAAAGGACTTGACTGGGGTTATCACAATCATGTAAGGGGAAGAAAGGACCAATTTTACCAACAAAGCATAACTACAGTTAGCTGAAATGATAGATTAGGTTGTTCTGGTTTTATGATAAACTTCTGTTGACTTGAGCTCAGCTGTTTAATGCATTTACTGTGGATAGGGAAGATGTGCCCTTGCTTAAGCACCCAAACAATGCAATTTGCTATTCTACAGGGCTGATCCAAACTGCATGTTTCATGGGTTTTATGTCTAGACTCTAATTCTCCTTCCTTGTTGGCAATACCTGGTCCCTAGTTACAGAAGCAAACTTCAGGAAGTGCACAGCGTGGGACAGTTTCTTGTAGTGTCATAGCTTAGATTCTGATGCACTGAGGTGAGGTTTTAACTTTGCTAAAGTGGTCATCACAAAGAGTTCTTTCAGGAGAGAAGTGAACTTCAGAGGGGCGTTTTCTGGAAGCCATGACAGACAATGCTCAGCTAGCAGAAGGAAACATAAAATTACAAGTAGGAACTGAGTCTTGAAACAGTGCTGTCACAGTCAATAGAGCTTTATGGAGTTCTTGCAAAGCACAACAGGGATAAAGGGCCAAGGGACAGACAAAAGACAAAAAAAAAAAGAAAAAGAAAAAAGGTGAAATACATAAGAAATCAATTGGCCAAACCCAGTGTAGAGAGATATGTCATCAGGGAAAAAAATACTAGAAATAATCTCTGAGTTTTCCTCTTTTTTCAAGAAGAATTCATAAAACATTAAAAAATCTATTTTACACAATGTTTCATAGAGAGGCTATGTTCAGGTGAACCCCTTTTCTCTTGCATGTAGTCATCTGATAATCATCTGCTGCAAATGCTCCACAGCATATGGTAATCCCAAAAATGTTGGATTTCTTTATTGGATTTCTGATCCAATAAAGAAAGCCATTTGCTGTTCTTGAAATACCATTCCAGGCAAGGCAACTCCAACTCATAGTTCAAAAGCTGCTTATTTGCAAATGATCACTGGGAATTAGTATTTCCTTGCCTTGTAATCCTTGTGCAGGTTGGTCTGATATTATCCCAGTTTGCAAAAGGGCTGCACTCAGACGATTTTGAGGTGAATGTAAATTCCTTTACTAGGAATGTGAGTGGATCCCAGTACTAATGTTGGCACTAGTCATTTTAATGCTTTAATTCCTGTTCTGATAACTCTGGAATTCTTCAGTAACCATGTACTTTTTTGGCTGGAGGGACACTGGGTGGCCATTCTAATTCTGTATTTCAAATGTGAGATGTCTATCTTTTCTTTTTTTTTTTTTTTTTTCCATATGCAGAAGATTGCACAGATTCTGGTGTATTTAGAGAAAGGATTGTAACATCTGTTTGTATTGTGAAGTCTCGTGACTACCAAATGCTGAGCTAAGCTCTACATTTTCCTCAAGGCATTCTTTTCCAGTAAGCACTTCATCTCTGCTTAATTTTCAGGAAGAGGGATCTTCCCACTTGCTTTCTTCAGAAAATTTAATTTTTGACAATGTTAGAGGCAGTCTCAAAGCTTTAGCAAATTGTTCCATGTTTATCCAATCTTTAATTAAACTTGTTTTTAAAACCACAACCCAGTCAAATGATTACCCTCCAGTGACTAGTATTCCCTGTGAAGCAGCTATTTTTATATGAACTCACTGCTGAGTCAGAAACACAAATTCCTGTTTTGTTTAATATATATGATTTTTCAAACAGTGCTTCACGTTAGAAAATTCTGCCTATTCCCCAAACATAGAGGAAGGAAAATGTAGGATTTTCAGAAGCCACTTAGAGCATCAGGATGCCAAGTTTCCATTAATTTTCATGGAAATTGGGCACCCTCATCCTTCAGGCATGATTGAACATTTTCTCTTTACAATACATGCTGTAGAAAACTTGTGGGAGTTTTTTTTTTCATAAACCACAATAATTTTATTATTTCTCACTTTACTCATGTCACTTAGAAAGGGAAGAATATCTTTGTTCAGACTACAAAGACAAAATCAGTCAGAGAATCATATTTACTGGAAATTACTGTGTTCATAAGATTTTTTAAAAATATGGATGTTTCCTAGACACATTTTCCTTACTTTGCAAGTGTCTCCAGTCTTAGAACAGAAGACAGATGTGTAAAAGCACTCCAGGCTGCCATCACTGTCCTCTCATCCACATGTTTTCATATGTCCTAGGAGTACTGCACTCTTCACAATGGAAGGATTTGATCCACTGCCCTCCTGGATCCCAAAACTGTATTCAGTATTTGACTTCTTTCACTGACCAAAAATTCTCTTAGAAATTTTAACTGATTGAAATTGATATTATTGCACTAAAAGTTTTTGGTTGTGGCAAATCAAGTTTCTTTAGAGATATAAAAATGTCACAGTAATTCGCATCACTTTCTTACAGTTCCTTAGAAAGAGTGGGAATCTCCTGCATGGCTTGGAAAT
The DNA here is from genome assembly GCA_035047865.1 of Dendrocincla tyrannina. Classification (NCBI taxonomy): domain Eukaryota; kingdom Metazoa; phylum Chordata; class Aves; order Passeriformes; family Dendrocolaptidae; genus Dendrocincla; species Dendrocincla tyrannina. The sequence goes on along the minus strand of JAWWMP010000116.1, from coordinate 84,269,121 downwards.
AAATAAGGAAGTATATTGAGGGCAGTAACATTTGCTCATCCCACATACAGACATAGAGATGCCCTGGATAAACGTGCAATGCAATGGGCTTGCTTGTTCCTTGGTTCTTCTGCAGAGGAGTATGAGTACTCTGGGTGGAAAACGGAGTGTGGAATGAGCCTTCTATCAACCAAAATGAGCCCTTACTCATGGCCAGATTTAAAGGCTGCTGCTCTGGTTTGGCTCCATGTCAGCTAACGGTGTGTCATATATGTCAGATCTTGTACAAGGCTTCAGTAAAAGCTAGGAGAGCTGCCAATAAAACCAAGTGAAATTTACAGCTTTTCCTGAAGTGATACTGCTGACTTGACCTACAAAACTTGCAGTTCTTCTTTGCCTCTTGGTTTGATTTCAATATTGCACCTTGATGGACCGAATTTAGTGTTTCCTGTCACTGCATTCACACAGTTCAGGATATACTACAGATAAAATCTGAACTGTGGTTTCCAGATCATAAATAGCTCTTAGTTCATTACCAGTGATCATACAACATGTTGTTCTGCTAAGTCAATCTGCCTAGGGGACACATTTGAACATCTCTTTCAAGATGATACATGCAAAATGGAAGCTTTTTCACCCACCTTGAAGATTTAAGAGAAGAAAAGACTTCATCAGCCAGATCCTCATGCAAGTTCAATAACAGTTTCACAGAAGCATTGCACTGCTGGCCATTTGGCTATCAGTCTGCATTCAGTTAAAACTCTTAGCCACACCTGGGACTTCAGAAATAAAGCTGGATACATCCTTTTGATTCAATGAAAGCTTCTATTAAACATTCAATTACCCTTTAGCTGTGTTCCTTCTTGATACCTCATGCATGATCACATACAAGGTTAGCATCACACCCACATGCTCTGGATATACACTCTTTTAAACATTTTTTACCATATGCCACTGGCCATTGTGTTAATTCTCCATTAACACCTGCAGCTCTTATCAAATGCCTTTAGGAAGAGACTGCAATGGACCAGAAGACAAGATGATGGGTGAACCCGTCCTCACAGTGTTACCAGCTTACTGGCTATGATTGCTGCTCAAGTCTAAAGGATGTTGGATTGGGCCCAGATTTCAGTTAAGAGTGGAGAGTCAGTGAAATTATTCTCTTTGACTTCTGTGAACTTTCAGTCAAGCTTATTAATTGCAAAATAAAATGTTCCCTTTGTACAGGCAACAAGAACTTAAAGGTTGCTTGGCTGGTTTTCTTCTTACATTTCATGTTTATTATGTTCACTCTTAAGGGGGTTGTCTAATACTAGAGGCATGAAGACTGTTTCAGAACATTTCTACTACTGGAAATGCTTACTTCTAGAGAAAGGTTGTGTGATATGGGGCCAGGTTTTTTGTTTTAAAGGATCTGTAAGGCAAATTGCCTAAGATTAATGAGACACCAATATGCAGATCTCTGAGACATCATCGTCCTTTGTTCACATTACATTTCCTTCTAACTATACAAGTCAGAATTTTGACTAGTTTTAGCAAACACTCAGAACAAGCAGAAATTGGAGAGGAAAACTTGTTTTTTTCCTGTAGACTCTGATCCACCCCTTTCACCTGCAATTCAGAAGGGAAATAAACTGCTTATTTCTTCAAGGTATGTGTTCTTTTTGCTTGCTCAGACCATGCACTCCCTCCACTTGCAGCAAAATTATTTAAATCCTTCAAATAACCCTCTGACTCTCTCTGACCACCAGTATTCTGCCATTATAAATGCACAGGTATCCACTAAGTGAATAACTAATGAGCATCTCAGAAATAATTCAATAGCTTTAAATGAAGCTTAAAAAGACAGATCAGCTGACTGCATAAAAGAAAAAAAAAAGGCAAAAACCCCACAACAACATCAAAAACAAAACAACCCCCCCCAAAACACATACACCAAAAACCAGAACAAATCAAAGCCAATGACAAAAAAAACCCAAACCCCAAAAACCAAAACAAACATAAAACCAAAAAAGCAAACAAAGAAACCACAACAGAAACCACCTTTTCCTTCATTAAGTTTTTCTCTGAGAAGGCTTTCATTCCACTGTATTCATTTTCACATTAGCTGAATGAGTCTATGCTCTCAGGCTCTGTGAGATTCATATGGTATATTTGTTACATTGATGAGTGGATGACATTGTATATAATGTCTTTTTAGAGCAAACTTCTGAGAAGAGTATAAGGAGAAAAGATCAGGATGCATTATTTAGTAGAAAGCAAAACAGTAAATTGAAATGAATTGGTGGAAGGCTGTAAGAGGATGAAGCAGATGGGTTAAAAGGTGTGGAGATAGAAATAAACTGATGAGAAAATACAAATTAAGATCCTTGCAAATAACTGCCTTGATCAAAATTATGGCAAACTTGCCTTCAATATGATCTTTCTCTCCTTTCCCCATACTAAAAGTTCATTGTTCTTTTTCTCCCCAGAGCATAATTATCCTGAGGGAGTCTAAACTCAGTAAATGAGAATGTTCTCTGGTTACCAGCATGGGTGAGCACTTCAGCAGTCCCCTGAATGGATGCATGTCAGGATGCAAAGTGGGCATAGAACATCCACGCTGTACATGACACCTTCTGCTAGAAAGAAACACAGGCTCATAGGATGGGGCCTGCGATGCACTTCTGTAAGTCTGCCAGGTGGGATAAAAAGGGACTGCTGGGCACAGTGCAGAGCAGACTTGCCTTCAGTGTGGACAGAGGAAGGGTATTACTCTCTACGTTTGCTCCCAACGTTCTGCTCTCTGTTTAAGAGAATTTTATTTAAAGTAAAAATCCTTATAATGAGATACTATATTCTGATGAAAGCACTCTTATGACACCCACAACCCTTAGATGCAATACAATTTAACAAAGGCTAGAAAAGTATGTTGCTTAAATAATTTGTTGAATAATTCCTCTTTTTCGTTTGTTTGCTGACTGCTTTTTAAGTCCTCCAGTGAGAACACCGATTAAAAGGGCGAGAAATTGTGACAAATTAAAAAGCAAAAAGGTTGTGATCCAGGAACAATCAGTGAATGAGAGGGCTTGATCCACCTGGTCATCGTTGTCACAGCTTCACTGAGCTTCATGGAGGTATGAGGAGCTGCTCTAGCCATTAAACAAATGAGTGATAAAAATATTTAGTAACTATTAGTAATAGAGCAATCTTACAGAAAAGTGCAAATCCAATAAAATGGTGGCTGTTGATAAAATTAATAAAGGTGAGAATTTAAAGCTGTTTAGTTTATTAAGATAATGACAACTATTATTCTCTAAGGAAAATAAGACTCATGAGGCAAAATATGATGAATCAAAATGAATCTCTTGAGTAGAACTGTAGTACTATCTCTCTATATCATAAGCAGATTGAAAATGCATGTGAAGTTAAAAATATTACGCCTGTCAGAATGACAGAAGACTCACACAAAGGCATGCACAGAAGTCAGAAATATGTACAGAAAACAGGAGAGACAGCTGTGATTTGTAGATTTTTAATTTTTACTTATTTCCCATCCTACATGAACACACTGAGAAAAATAACATACAGTTAAGTAAAGAAGAAACGCATTAAACACTCATTCCAATTCAATCTGCTTTTGCTTGCTTCTACAACTTCCCCAAATACCATTTCTCAGCCTATTTTCAGTCAGGTCTAAGTCAGTTTGAATTGGAAATGAAATGTAACAAGATATAGAAATGTTTCTACAAATATTTAACCTTGGATACATGAAAATATTGAGTTTATTATTCTAATTCTCTTTTTAAACTATAAAGTACCATCAGCCGTGTTGCTTCTTTATATTGCATTTTCTTCATTTCTTGAAGTTTTGGCTTTCTGGAACTTCAAAACTGGAGGTGTTTTTGACTATTCTATTTTCCTTGTCCAAGATGTTTCTCAGATGGCATGACCCTTCAATGTAATCCCTGGCTTGCACCCTGTCTTCTCTCTCAAAAGCTAACACAGCAGGCCCTATGCCCCTTCCACTTTTGGCCAGAGACTAAAAAGAAAAACAGTTTCTCTGAAAACAGTGCCTTCTTGATTTATTCAAAGGACTTCTACAATCAGAAAAACCTTTTTAAATAAAACATACTGCATATGGACACCAATTCTTCTCTTCCAAATTAAGACAAGATCCACTCAAAATAGCTGTCCTTCACTGGACAACAAAGTACTTACAGACTCCGTGTAGTTTCCCCGTCTGCTAGCACCTCCCTCTCAAAAATTAGTTTACATATCTAAAAATCTGATTTTTCTTTTCTTAATATTCTGAATTGTGTCAAAAAGTCACTTGAAAGCTATCCTTCCGTGACTTGCCCAGAGAAGCTGTGGATGTCCTGTTGCTGGAAATGTTCAAGGCCAGGTTGGATGACTCTTTGAGCAACGTGGTCTAGTGGAAGGTGTCCCTGCCCATGGCAGGGGGTTGGAACAGATGTTCTTTAAGGTCCCTTTCAGCTCAAACCATTCTATGATCCTATGGCTTCAGGGCATAGCCCTTTAATGGTTTGATGGACAATACTTTAAATGTATAGTGTGCTCCTTTCCTATGTGTTTCTTTAGAGCCTCTTATTAAAAAGCATGTGAATATTTGCTGAATGCTACATGCTGCTTGGAAATAAAGGTATTCAGCTTCTGTTGGCTTTGGCGGAGACACCAATAATGGCTTCAGATACCACTGCAGAATCTTGCATCGCATTCCTTTTCTTAACACTTATGCCAGTTTTTAGTTTTGATGTTAGTGACTAGAAGTGCTAGTCAAGGGGACCAGATAAATCCTCTTCACCAAACACATTTGAAAAAACATCTCTCAACTGAATCTCACAGCTGACAGTCTGATCCTCTGCAGAGACTAGAAAACACTTATCTGCTCAGTCACAAATTCCATCTGATGAGTTATGCTGAATTAACTATTAGAAATTGTGAAAAGTTGGATGAAGTCTATGGAGAAATGATTTCTCTTTCCAAATAAGTTTCCCATATCCACCAATGGATTGAATCCATTGAAAATCACTCCAAATGCCAAATGGCTGACATCATTCCTCTGCCAAAACCTCACAAAGTATTTTGGCTTGATATTTATTCATATACACTAAGGAAAACTTTGACCTAGAAAATTATTGTGACGCAGTGAACTAAAAATACAAAAGTTCCTCAAACTCTACTAATCTTACTTCAGCCTTACCTGATAAGTACTGCAAAAATCCTAAAAAAGAGGACAGAGGGAAAAGGTAGCAAAGATGAAATATGAGAATAATTTCGTCAGCAAAAAATATTTCCTTCGAATCTCAGTCTAATATCCATCTTTCTAGAAATATATAGCTTACAGTGGTAGATGAAATGTGTATGTGCTAAAGATTAACTTGCACCCTTATTAGAATTCTCATTAGAATCAACTCTATCCAAACTTATCAGCTAAACACATTTAAAGTTATATAACAAAGATTTGCAAGATTTTCAGGAAGCTCAAGATGTCACAAGTGGTAGAAACAATGCAGGCATCTTTTCCTCTAAAATAATACATAAATTCACTGCCTCAGTGTGTTCTACATCACCTTCAGCTTCCAATATGTGTATACAAAGTTAACAATAATATGAAGTTCCCAAAGAATTGATGGAATTTTCTGTATGAGAAAGCAGGAGAGACATAGGATGAAAAGTAGCATGCAGAGCTAAATAGTTCCTGATGAGGACTCCAAGAATATTTTGTCAGTGTCTGTGCAGAAGTGCTCTAATAAATTAATAAAACCTTAAAGATACTCTCACTGTAGCACAGTTTGATATACCACCATTTAAAGGAATGAATAACAGCAATTTAAAATTCCTCTAGACCCTTTTAGAGTCTCTCATGTATTTGATCTACAGGCAACAGTCAAAGAGTGTTTAAACAGCCAGTGTACTGAAAAGAATCCAAGTCTAAGCTGGAAGAACATTGTAAGCAGAAAGGGTGATCATAACACAGACTCTCCAAGTTGACCAACTGTCTCAATTTAGTCCAGTGTTTCATGGCAATATCAAAATTTTTCTTGTCTCACAGTATCACAGAATCAGCTAAGTTGAAAAAGACCTCTGAGATCATCGAGTCCAATCTATGACCCAACACCACCCCGTCAACTAGACAATGGCACTTAGTGCCACATCCAGTCCTTTCCTAAATACCTCCAGGGACGGTGACTCTACCCCCTTCCTGGGCAGGCCATTCCAACGCCCAATCACTCTCTGTAAAGAACTTCTTCCTAATGCCTAACCTAAATCTTCCCTGGTGCAGCTTAAGACTGTGTCCTCTTGTCCTATTGCTGGTTGCCTGGGAGAAGAGGCAAATACCCACCTGGATACAACCTTCTTTCAGGTAGTCGTAGAGTGACAAGTTCACCCCTGAGCCTTCTCTTCTCCAGGCAGAACAACCCCAACTCTCTCAGCTGTTCCTCACAGAACTTGGGCTCCAGTCCTGTCACCAGCCTTGTTGCCCTTCTCTGGACCTGCTCCAGCACCTCAATGTCCTTATTAAGCTGACAGGGGCCTGAACCTGAATCTGAGGGGCCCAGAACTGGACACAGTACTCGAGGTGCTGCCTCACCAGTGCCGAATACAGAGGGACAATCACTTCCTTGGTCCTGCTGGCCACACTATTCCTGGTACAGGCCAGGATGCCATTGGCCTTTTTGGCCACCTGGGCACACTGCTGGCTCATGTTCAGTTTCCTGCCCATCAGAACCCCCAGGTCCCTTTCTGCCTGGCTGCTCCCCAGCCACTCTGTCCCCTGCCTGTCTTGATGCAGGGGGCTTTTGTGGCCAAAGTGCAGGACCCAGCAGTTGGCCTGGTTGAACCCAAACCACTGGACTCAGCTGATCTCTCCAGCCTCTCCAGGTCCCTCTGCAGAGCCCTCCTGCCTTCCAGCAGATCAACTCTGCCTCCCAGCTCGGCGTTGTCTGCAAATTTGCTGAAGGTAAATTCACTCCCCTCATCCTGATCATCAGTGAAGATACTAAACAAGACTGGACCCAACACTGACCCCTGGGGGAAACCACTGGTGACTGACCGCCAGCTAGATGCAGCCCCGTTCACCAGCCAACCAGCCAGTTCTTATCCCAGCAGGGAGTGCACCTGTCCAAGCCATGGGCTGCCAGCTTTTCCAAGAGCGTGTTATGGAAGATAGTGTCAAAGGCTTTGCTGAAATCTGGATAGACTATATCCACAGCCTTCCCCTTGTCCACCAGCTGGGTCACCTGGTCATAAAAAGAGATCAGATTGATCAGGCAGGACTTACCCCTCCTAAATCCATTCTGGCTGTGTCTGATCCCCTATCCATCCTGTAGGTGCCATGTGATCACACCCAAGATGACCTGCTCCACACCCTTGCCAGACACTGAGGTCAGGCCTGTAGTTTCCTGGATCTTCCTTCTGGTCCTTCTTGTGGATGGGTGTCACACTGGCCAACTTCCAGTCTCAAGACAATAAGAATATTAAAACTTTGCCTTCTGATTTTAACTGCTTATTTGTCAATTATGTAACTTAATACATGTAAAATTCTATTAACTGTTAATTGTCTTTCAATCTTTTATGAGTATAGTTGTCAACTACACCATAATAGTCAATATTGTTTGTGAAACCTATTATGTAATTTTATCATTTTTTCCCAATAGTGTTTTATATACTGCTAAAATTTGAAACTGTCTTTAGAGAGATAAACTTTAAAACATGAAAGATGCATTCCTTGAAAATCCAGAAGAAACTAGTAGTCTCATTTTTAGATAGGAAAACTGTCTAATAATCCCAGTAAATTCAGCATCAGATATCAAGTGATTGGGATCTTTTATCATACTAGAGCCACAGAGAAATTTTGATCAGTTTAAAACCCATTGAACAGCTGCTATCTTCAGACTTTTATGCTGAATGAAACATGCACTCAGTTCTAATCCAGTACAGTATTTTAGAGTGATGCACAAACAAATGTCTTTCCTCCTTGTAACTGAGGATATTTTTTCATGTTATTCTTTTTGTTCTGTTTTGTTTTCTTATGAGATCTGATACTATTTAAAGCATCACATGAACCAAAGTAATCAAAAGGTCTTCATGGTATCTGTCAGCTAGTTATGATTTCATTCCCATCATAACATAGCATATGCTTACTTTTCTGTATCTCTTTCTTTCCTCCCTATTGATCAAACTGTAGACAAATTAAGGATTAACTGGTGCAATATATATATATATAATAACTTTTTGATACAGCGAAAAGCATTCAGACAAATGCAACACAAGTGAAAGAAAACAAACAGAAAGCTATTCATTGCAAAGTCACAATGTTAGCAGAGGACCTTTTTCTGTAGATGCAGAATCAATTTGCAAGCCAAAAAGAGTTTCAGCACAAATTTACCTAATGTTCCAGTGAGCAGATTCAAGAGGCATACCTCATGTTCTTGGTATTTAGCCTCCTGAAATTTCCTCCTTTGATGTTAAATCATATTGCTTTTTGCTCATCTTCACAGGAGTGCAAAATTTGCTAAAGAGAAAGAATTTCTGCTAATTCATATCACCAGGAAACAGAAACAATACTATCCTATACTAGACTTGCATATTTACAGTCCATAGCACAATGCTATGGCAAATAACACATTGTGAATTCTTGGGACCTTTTCAAAACCTGAGATATGCTAATGTTAATGTGTGGGTATAAGTGGCATGGTAAGAACTATGGACTTAATACTTCTGCCCCACTTGTATGCAAGAATTCTTCTACTTAAATTGCAACGGTCCTTTAACCTAGAACAGTCCTATGATGCAACAATTTGTCTATGCTTGGGTTGCCCAGTAGAAAGAGGGAACTGATTTAGAAAAGGAAGACACCCATAATGAACAGCTGTATTTGTAAGAATAAGGGAACATCCTGATACTTGTGCTTTTCTCTAGTCAGATGGAGTTGACTACAAGAATGGCAAGTGATTCTATGAGTTTCTGGTTACTCAAGGGACTAGGGAGACCGCACAAATCGGCAAAGTCCCAGGGAATCCTCTGAGAACTGGTCATTGGCCCAGAGGGTAAATGATAAGGAAACTCCATGATATAAGCTTGTGAGGACCTCCTTCTTCTTGGCCTTGTCCGTACTTTCTCCCCAGGGAAGGATGTTTAGAGAGTCCATGATTCAGGCATGTGGGTTTGACTCTTCAACAAGCAACTGAATATAACCTACGTTCTTAAAGTTGGAACTGTATTGAAAAAATGCCAAGTAGTCAGAAGTGCACATCCATGGCTTCTTTATTTGCCATTTACTTTCTCTCCCCAAAAATGTAATATGCTTACCTGTGAACTCTAAGCTTCCTGCTTCTCAGACTTTGGAAACATCATACTGATAGGTAATGTTTTAGTGCAGTGTCATCTGAAAAGGCACATGTAAGCTCTAACCAAACGTAAGACAAAACTGATTCAAAAGCACCGGGAATAACTACATTTTTGCTGCACTCCAGTGGGAATTCACATGTAAAGTACTCCACATAGCATCAGAGATACAGCTTTTGCTGAGGGTGTGAATGGCCACTGACCAAAGACCACCTGAAGTCAGCAGGATTTTGTATGATCTATTTAATCATATATGCCTTTAAATTTGGTTTAAAGTAACTGATGTTAAAACTTGGCCTAGATAGTACTCCATTGCATCCACATTTTGAAGGGTCTTAAGTTTCAGGAAAGGATCTTTTAAGGCCTCTTAAGTGGTTCTAGTTCATCCCAATATAACATAACTTTTATATTTTCAAAGCAAATTTCAATCCAAGAAGAACAAATTGTTTCACAAAATATTCAGGAAAAATGTTCCCTTTCTAAACAGACTATTTTTAGTAACATTTTCATGAATGAAGTAAAAAACAAACTCAAAAAAATGTCTTTGCCATCAGAGTGTGTTTCTCTGACACACCCATATAAATTTTCTGTGTATTTATGTATTTTTCATTTGCAAAAGAAACTTGCTTTACCTAGATTAAGAACATAGAATAAGAAATAGAATAAGAAAGACTCTATTTTTTTCTTTATGCTGATCAACCTACGACTTTTGAGAAGTTTTTCTCATTGGAAAATATTTCTAATGCTGTCCAAGGTCAAAATGAAACTGTCATTTGTTTTGTAGGCTGTGTAAAAGGGATCTGCGATATCAGTTTAATTCCCAGTCAACAAATGTCCAGCACAGATGTCATTAATCGACATTCTTGCTGGCAGCCTCTGTAAAGAGGGCAAAGGCTAATGTACGTGGAAGCTGACCTATTTTATGACTTTATTAGTAATTCTTCAGAGCAGGCTTCTCAGTGTGAGGAAGTGAACACTGGTTGTTACTGCTGTTGCTGAAGGGGAAGGCTTCCTTTGGATATATAAACTCGGTTTCCAAAGCTCCCAGACTGGCATCTTTTGTACATCCTAAAACCTGGTCAAAAAGAAATATTCATACAAACGGTAAAAGATGCACTGTTTGAAACAAAGCGTATTAGCACTCACACTGAGAAGGCTGTATCTGTTAAGTTTCTTTCCAGAAAGCTATTTTCTAATTAACTACTCCTGTTTCTTTTTCCAATAATATTGTCATGTAGATATGGACATCTTCGGCCAGAACTCATTTTCATTCCATTACTTAGCTATCTTTAATTTCTAACAGTCTTAACCAGGTTAATTTTCCAGGCAACATTTATTGAACTTGACAGACACCAGGCAACATCTTCGTGGGCTAACCAATAATAAAGTACCACTTCCTATCTGTGATATGCCATATGTCCATTCATTTTCTACATTCACTTTTCTGTAACTGGTAAAGTTTTCAGCATCACTGATGAGCTTGTTTATAGAAAAAGCAATGTATACACCCTTCTGCTTCTACAACAAGCAGTTTACTAGCTGTACTCCAACCAACAGCACAACATCTAGGGGAGGATAAAAGCGAGAGAAGAAATGTTAATTTTGGGGGTTGTAAATACAATTTGCAATCATGGTATTACAAAATATTGATCTTCTGTCTTATAAACTGAGCTATCTTAGTATTGAAAAATGTGGAGTATGGAAGCTGAGGGAAATTAATTACAAAACACAATGATGCCATTTCTTCTGTACATAGTTGTACTTTAAGCGGTGACACTATTATTTTTCTTATAACAAAAATTCAAAACTGAACCCAAAGCACTACTTATTTACCTAGTAGATGCTGATATTGCAGTCTAGAAATAAAAATTAATTTATTGAGTGCAAAGAACTGTATTTGTTTACTATATTTCTCTCTGATAAACCTGAAGGACTCCCCTTCCTTGATTAGGAGGTATATAAAGCAGTACAAAGTTTCATCTTCCATTCCAATCCAATTTGCTTCCTTTAAATGTACTTTTTGAGCTTAAAAGAATTTCTTCTCATTTCCTTTTACAAAAGGTTCATTTCCAGCTTCGCAAGCTTTAATTTTATATTTTTGTCTTAAATCAGCTTCTGAATTGGACATATTAATTTTCCTTTTACTCACCAAGCAGTCAAGTATGAAAGACTCCAAGTTTTTATTAAAAGCACTTTTTTTCTGTTTATAGCATAGTTGTACAGCTTTTAACACTCATGTATGCTTTGGGCCATCAAGACTGTTTTTCATTGCTTTAAATGTGCTTGTTTACTTACCCTTCAAATAGTTTGACATTTGATGTGTTGAATTTTCTCTATGGAAAAACATTAAAGGGAAATTACAGTACATTGCTATTGCTATTTTTCCCTCATAAAGCAGATTTTCATACATAGCAGCCCTCTTGACAAGGTGAAGCCCATTAAGTGCAGCACACACCATTTTCCTGCCACATGGCAATATTCAAGGACAAAGTAACAGATCACTGGTCACCCATTCCAGTATTTCCTAAATTTGTCTTTTAGGACTGTTTTATTTGAATGCCACATAAGCACATGTTTTTAACTCACAATGAATCACCAGTCAGGACAATACATCAAACCAGTTGAAATAAGCTTGATAACCTATTCCAGCTGTAATGGCTGAGTGACATATGCCAAATCACAGCACTTGTGATTTTTCCTCCTTGGTAAACACAGAAGTTCTATAACTATTTTATCAGATTGCATGAAAGTTATGAACACAACCAAACAGAAAGTGAGCTATCCTTCATTATATGAATAGATATGAAACAATGGAACATATCATATGAACACTCTCAAAAGATTTTATGTGTGTTCATTACAAGAATTTACTTGTCAAAACCTGGGCATCTTTCATGTAACATATTAAGAAAGATTCACAAAAGCATTTACATAAATGCCCCCTGTATTACTGTCTCCCTGTCTCCATTTTCCTTCAAAGCTAAGTGGTTATGTGGTGTTCCATGGCAACATCAAGTTGCCATAATTATAGACGGATGTTACAGAGGAGACAGTGAGACAATTAGACAGGAAAAGGGATGACACCAACATTTTCAAAGAACAAATTCCATGTACCCCATCTAAGTCTGTCATTTATTCTGCATACTTTGATCTTCTTGAGGTTTTTTTCTGATGTTTTTCTCAAACTTTCTTGTTGTTTTACTTTAGCTGGTTACAGCTTCAGCAGTCAGTTTTCATTGCATCCATAGTTCTGCTCCAAATATGGTTTTCAAGAAAGAAAACGTGTCTAACCTATTCTCTCAAATTAGTGTTTTCCAGGGTTAATCAATGCAAAATCTTTTCCAATTTCAGAGATGCTGCCCAGGACCCTCTTCCCTTCTATTGCTGATAGTAACATACTTATATTGCTGGAGTAACATACTTATTCCTATTGCATTCATTACCTGTCATTTTTTGGATGCATTTTGTTGCCCAGTATTTTAGATATTTAGTATATTAGATGTATAACCACTGACATCTTCTTGAAAATTTATCCTATATTTGAAGCTACCAGAGGTCTTGCCTACACAAAAAATTGCACAACTTAATCTACAGTATCATGTAAAACAGTTTTGCTTATACCCATGTACCTGCAAGCCAAACTCAGATTTCTCCTGCCTATCTTTCCAATTCTTGTATGTGATGAATCACTTTCTGGTGATGTTGATCTCTCTCCAGTGACTGAAGACAATAATTAGACATCTACCTATCTATCTTGGTCTTTTCAATAACTTGTAAAAGCAAGACAGGATGAATTCAAACACCTCATTAGTTTGAGAGTAGTTTATTTCCACTGAATTTACATGAGCTACTAAAATTAATTTTGGTCACATTAAGGAGGGGTTTGTACTAGACTTGTGAAAACATTATTAAAAAATAATACACATTGCTGTAGCTCTACAGACCAACAAAGCCAACTGAAAATATTTCTTAACACATTTTAGAGAAAAAAAAATTAGGGGATAAGGAAAAAGTTATGTCATTCTCTCACAGCACATTGATTGGACTCTAACACTAGTGATTTCAATATTATAATAAAAAACCCAAGTCTTTTTCTAAGGTGTTGAAATATATTCTTCCCTCACTGAAAGATGTCATTATTTGACAAAATAGACATCTTCCTGGTTTTGATATTGTTCTTCTTATTTAAAAGTAAAACTGCACCAGTCATTTAAAAGTTTTGCTTTTTAAGCAGACTCTCCTGCTGTAGCATTGAAAAGGTTCAGGTTATAGAGGACATTGGTATTACTGGAGCTGGTGGCATGACTTATGGTAGGACTGTTCTAACTTGATATCCAGACATTCCTCCACTTCCAGCAGTGGAGTTATCAAATCTGCATGACTCAGTAAACCAGCTTAGCCAGGCTGAATTTTATGAAACGAAAATCGCAAGATTCTTAATCTCCTTGAGAATTCAGGCAGTAATTCAATGTCTTATTACAAGTAAGTAGTTTTTTTAGCATTGTAGCACTGCATACAGATGGTGATCCAGCTCATTCAAAACAGCAGTGCTTCTGCTAATGGCAGGTAGAACATGGCATCATGATCTGAATGTGCTTCTGGTGACGACTAATAAAGCAGTACCTACCTCAATTTTAGGAGAAAAACGTTCCACAGAAACATCTACATGTCTTACTGGAAACAGTATGAAATAGGCACTACAGTGAAATAAAGGAGTTATTCAGGCTTTTGGAAATTAGACACATTAATTTCCTTCAATTTATAGTAATAACTCGCACTCAAACTACGTTTCTGTCAGATCTCGTAAGTTCAGCAGGGTTGGATGAGGTTAGCAACAGAATCAGAAATCTCAATGGAGTATCATGTGTACAGCATGAAGCAATGATGACAATCTTTATTTTCTCTTTGAATCTATAATGACACAATTTCCCTCACTGTGAAATGTGCCATCTGAAGGAGACACATTTTAATTCAATTAAGTAAATTCTGGTTTCTTGGTTCAGTTTCAACTGGATATAATATTTTTTTCCCATCCTCTGAAGAACTCCTGTGAAGTGCTGGAGTATATTCTGAAGCAGTTGCAGTGTTTCATCCCAGAGGCGGCCTGAATATCTGCAGACACTGCATTTGGTGAATTACCTACATTTCTACAAAAAATAGACCAGATAAAACTGCATACCATTTTACTGATACAATTTTATACTGAGTGCAAACATGAATCTTTGTTATTAAATTAGTTACCTACATAACATTTCTTCAACAATTGCGTTGTTCAGATTCAATATTTTCTCCACTGCTATCTTAGCCAAACCTGTTTGGTATTGATATTGTCTATACTGTACTGTCATCTATCTTTGACCACACAATTCCTAAAAAGTATGGCTGCACTATTAGGGACAGGATCCCCTTTTCTGTAGACAATTTTAAATCACAAGGTTTTTGGTGGCCACGACATAAAATTAAAACATGACATCATACTTCACATCTGATATCAACAAAAGTCAACTATGTCTTACAGAATTGTAACAGATTATTTTCTAGAGAGAAAATTTTTCCTTCATTAAGAAGGAAGTAGAAAAAGGAAAAGGTAAGTACATGAAGGGCCAACACTGGTATATAATTTCTTTTTGTCCTTCACAGAATTGCTACTTCAGAATTGTTTCAGATCTCAGTGGTGTGTCAGAGGAGAGGTTACCTTGCATTCACATCTGGCACAGGAATTAATCCGTTTGGAATATTATGGACAACTGGATGTCCACACTGCTGTGTTACAACCCCTATAGACAGCTAAGCCATATACAACCATGCCGCGTCCGGAGGGACAAAGAGATGGTCCTCAGCCAAGGGGAATAAGCTGGAACAAATTTATTTGGGAGCATGGG
>JAWWMP010000116.1:84208237-84253809 GCA_035047865.1 Dendrocincla tyrannina | reverse complement strand
CTATGCTACAGAACATCCTTTAAAATGTAAACTTCTGAGATCTTGAGGTAGTTGTCCATTTTTCTGTTGTTGATTATCTGTTCATCCTGTTTTTTCTGGCAGTCTTTGAAACAGTGTTCTCCGACACAACCATTCACTTACTCCCTCTCCAGTGGGGTGGATGACAAATCAGGCAGGTAAATAAAAGTGCAAAAACTTGTAGTCTGAGAAAAAGGCAGTTTAATAAAGAAAAAGTGGCACATGCAAGCAAAGCAAAATAAGGAATTCATTCACTGCTTCCCATAGACAGCTGTTTAGCCATGTCCAGGAAAACATGGCTGCATCACACATAATGGATACTTGGGAAGAAAAATGCCAGAACTCTAAACTTCCCGCTTTCCTTCTTATCCTCTTCCTGACCTTTTATTGCTGAACGTGACACCATAAGATATGGAATACCAGTTTGGCCAGCTGGGGTGTCCCCTCCCAACTGTTTGTTCACCACAGCCCACTCACTGGTGGGGTAGTGTGACAAGCAGGAAAGTCCTTGACACGCTCAAGACCTGCTCAGCAATGATGAGAACATTTCTATATTATCAACATTGTGTTCAGAAAAAATCTGAAGCATAGCCACATACTGGCTACTGTGAAGTAAATTAACTGTATCTCAGCCAAAATCAGTACACACATTTAAGGAAAGATGCTGATATATAAAATTATTCAAGGAAAAGCCAGAGGAATGCCTGAAGGATTGGAAACTGTATTTTCCAATTAAAAATTTGAAGACGCCAATATGAATAATTTAAGAGAAAGTTAGTGTCCCAGTTACAACCCTAAAGTATGGACCAATAATTTTTAATAGAGGATTCTTTGTCAGAGAAAGCTGCAGCACCAGAACAGTCTTTCAGTTGTAAAGTTACACAAATTCTTCTTAGGGAAAAATTGAAGGCTTCTTTGATGGACATTTTTTAAGCTAATTTATCAGAGTAATATATTTTAACAATTTTAAAAGGCCTTATGGGTATGTCTTTGAGCCATGTTCTAGTTCAAAGTAAAGAAGACCTATGGCTTGAGTGATGTAGGAGGTCAAATTAAACTATCAAAGTGATCCCTTCTGGCATTCTGGAAATGGTGTCTTAGATTCAATCTTTCTAGAACTGAAGTTTCAAAAGTGTCTAATATCAACATTAAGAAGAAAATATGAAAATCTAAGCTTTACTTACCTGTACTTTTACAGTCCAGAGCCAAAGAACACATTGCTGTGAGTCTCCTGTGCTTTGTTCATGAGCCAGAGGCAGACATGAACACCTGCACAGTACTTTTTAGCTTATTTATTTATTTATTTATTAATGTCTGATAATCTAAAAAGACCTTCAGGTAGACACTACTACCTATCACCAACACTATTTCTACGTATTTTGAAAGGAATCCAAAGTACAAACCACAATCTACAATGTAAAACCAGACGAGGAAAGAAAACAGAAAGGAAATAACATATTTAAATGCAATAACAAAAGTTATATTCCACTTTTCTGTTTTGCTTAGACTGCACTGTAAAACCAAAAGGGATGTGAAGCTTCCAAATTCATTATATTCTGTGTTGGAGTTTTATATCTAAAACAAAGATTCAGCTTTTTATAACAGTAGTGACAGCAGAAAAAAAATGCAGGATCAAATGATAGTTTAAGTGCCCTAATTTTTAAGGCTGTAAAAGTTTTGTTCCACCTGAAGACATAAATATAACCGCAAACTTGCCTCTGAACCAAAGAATATTCAGTGGAAGCTTCTTTTCTATGATCACCTTAAAGATGTGAGTCTGAGCTTCGGATCTCCTACATGTAGGTATCTACATATGTGTTAGAGATGTTCCAGGACCCTAGAAATTCTCAAGTTGTCAGCATTACTGACTGATATCAGGCTGCCCCACATCTCTTATAGATTCACAGCTGGTGAATCATGGACATCAGACATCATGGACATAGTGAACAGCATATGAAATGAATCCAGAAGTTCTGATGAGAGTGACTGAAATTACAAGATTACATTGCAGCTGCTGGAGACCCAGCATGCTATTCAGCCACTTAAGCTTTACAAAGTACCTTAGTCATCTGCACAATGTAAGCAGATATGATACTGGGGACACTTGGAACACCAAAGCATGTACAATCCCAAAGTGGGAAATTTTCTACTGTCAGGACAAAATACACCTTCTTGGCATGCACAACAAATTCTAGTATCTCATCCTGACTACTTCCACCTAATACATGTTTTACAAAACACAGATATCAACTTGACGTATGTAAATCAAAATACGATGCCTTTCATTGCTATGTCAAACTGCAGTTGCTGTGCTGTGGGGTTGCAGCTGTACTTTTGCAGGCAGGCTCTAACCTACTTCAGGCATTGCAAGCTCTGTCTGTAAGTAAAGAGATGTGGCAAGTCTTCCAAATTCTGTGGGGCAGTTTTTGTGTGTTTACGCAGTACAGATGTGTTTTGTTCTGGTTTTGGGATCAGAAAGCCCAAAGGCTCCAGAAATTTTTGAGGTCAGTGAAGGTTGACAGAGGACAAGGACAAAGAGCAGGCAGAGAAGGATGTGTGCTATACTGGAGCTGGGGATATTCTTCATGGCCTCCTCCTGGAACTCAGTGACGAAGTGCTCTTCATTTTAAGACAGCTGGTGGCAGTGTGTGGAGTTCCAGTCCAGGATGCAACTCATAAATACCAGCTGAGGATATCACTGTCAAATTGCATAAGTATCTGAGAAGCCACAGCCATCCAAATTCATTAACAGTTCATTTTCAGGGGAGGAAAATTCGAGGTTTACTTTCAGTGTTGTTTTGAAAAATGATAAAGTTTCTGTTAATAGAAAGACTTTAAAACACAAATGTTTAAATTTTGTGCAGCACTAAACGTTTAAGTCATTATTTCATTTTACTTTTTTCTCCCTCTTCCTTCTTTTATTTCTTTCCTTATTCTCCTTCATAATTAGAAAAGTAATGGGTGGAAAAAACTGAAACAACAATGTTCATGGAATGATTCTTTATCCATCGAAGAGACAAGGGATCCATAATCATAGGCACACAATTAGCATATTTTCAGCAAGTGTTTGAAGAGATTAACATAGATGATCACTTAATGTTGCTTTCATTAAATGTTCTGGATAAAAATTCACAGAATTTCTACTGTTTCAATAGGAGAGTATGTTAGCTCGCCATGGAAGAACAATGTTGCAGCAATAGAATAACAGGAAAAGTAAGCAATATTTAACCTCCCATGTAAAAAAAAAAGAAAAAAAGGAAAATACAATCTGTTTACACAAACGTCTTCCTCAGCTTTCCTGTGGAAGTTTTCAAAAGGATAGTTGAAAGGCAATAGTGGGGTTTCTCACCAGAGGTGGACATTTTCTGATTTGGAGTTAAAGACAAAATTACCACATCTGCCATGGTCACTGGTTTCATCTGGGTTAACAGTATTATTTTACTGTTCCTATTTTGAAACACAAGGATTTAGAAGTAAACCTTCAGATGTTAAAAAAGGTTAAAAGAACTGTTTTAAAGAAAGTCCTGTCTGTCTTCACAAATATTTTGGAATACAATACTCAGAAATAATTGGTCTGTGCACTCTTTCCTCCTGCCAAATGTGTTTCTAAGTACAGAAAGACAGGTTAGATATGCCTTCATTGGGTTATATCCCTACATCATTTTACCCATTGATGGTAGATAATTAATTTTCAAACAGAGAACAAGCTCCTTTAGGTTTGGTTTTATGTCAGTGCTTCTGAAGTAGAAAGTACTTAGATATTCACATTTTGGAATTGAAGTGCATGTAGGTGAAACTGTGCCAACCAACAGTCCATTAGAGAATTCTGATTATTAGAGTGTGGGGAGACATGGTATTTTTTTCCCAAGCGCACACTGCATAGTTTGCACCTGAATGCTTAAGGGTGTTTTCTAGAATTCCTGGACACAGAGGAGCTAAGAGATTATTATTTTAAATGGTAGAGATGTTGGATAGCAGTTCTTTATGAGTCTCTGTTTTGGCATATGTTTCTGAAACCCTTTCAACAGATGTACTAGCTTTCCAGGTATACTACAAATTCTTTCTGTTCTCATAGAATTTTCTAAAAGAAAGGAAAGAAAAAAAAGGTTTGAAAAATCAGTTTTCATGTGATCTGATGCAGTTTGAAGACAAATTGTATCTAATACTTCCCACGTCTGTCCCACCCTTCCTTGGAAAGATGAGTGCAGAGCAGGCCTAAGGGAGTGGAAGAGCTGGCAATTTGAATAAACACTACTAAAATGGCATAAGAAAGTCTTGTGATTTGCAGGTTCTTACAAGTCAAGTCACAAGGAAAGTCTCTGCTTTTTAGTCTTCTCTCACAAGAATGCAGCAGTCAAAAAGCAACTTCCCTTTCAAATATGATATTCAGTGTAAATTCACAACTTTAATTTACAAATTCTGCACACCACTTACAAAGTCTGTTCATTCAATCTCCACCCTAGCAGTGGACTTCACCCTGAATTTGCTCTTTTTTTGTATTTTCTTTCTACTCCTCTTCCCCTTAAGCAAGCCAATTATAAAAACAATAGTTCCACTTAAAAAAAAAATATTTAAGCTGTGTTTTTAAGGTTAGCTACAGCTTTTTATTTTTTACATTCTCTTCGTTGTCTCTTTCTAAACATTGGAAGGAATGGCCAAAGAGAAACTTCTAAATGTCAAATAGTAAAGAAAATAAATTACATTTTCAATAGTCAATGATTCATTCCAGCATGGCCTGCAGAATTGTATTGTAAGTCCAGTAAACAAAGTGCGTACTTTTGGTGATATTAATATCTGAAATAAAACAAAATAATTTAAGTAACATAATGTAGATAAGAGCAGAATATTAAGGGGACCAGTTCATTTTGATTCGCTGGTAATACAAGTGAGATTGCTTCAGGAAGTGTCAGGAAAATGTATAAAACTCCTCTTAAGGCCTGAATGGCTATGTTGTGTACTGTGTGAGGGTAAAAGCAAGCAAGAATGTAAAGCCTATTCCAAATCTTGACGTAATGTGACAAAATGCTCTCCAGCTATTTATTAGTTTTTTACCTACAAGTTAGTGTAATGTCCATGAGACAGGCAAGAAACTGAAAATTAGTCGACAGGTATAACTGTGGCTTTTTGATATTCTTAGCTCAACTTGTCATGGCATTCAATTTCACATAGGCATAATACTTCTGTGGAACTTGTAAGGAGTCTCTGCTCGATGACATTCATCTCTTATATCAGTAGGGAAAAGCACAGCTTTGTGCAATGAAATATCCGCCACCAAATATCATATATCTGGATGAAACCAGGTCATTATACTAGGCTAGTTTTGCACAGAGTTATGTGCTTTTCTGCTGGTTTAGCAATCATCTGAACCTTAATACACCAGGTTTTAGCAAGAGTTTTATCCCCTCCTGAATGATCTGGAAATCACAGTTTAGATGGAACTAGACCCCAGACCTTGACATTCCTGAGTTTATGGGGATCTAGGCTGAAAAGCTGTATCAGGTTTCTGTGGCAAGGTTTTAGTAGTGGATGTGACTGCAGGGGTGGGCCCTGTCAGAAGAGACCAGGAGCTGCTCCCATGTCAGACAGAGCCATTTCAGCTAGTGCAAAGATGGACTCACCTCTGGCCACAGCTGAGCTCATTGCAACACCAGTGGCATCTCACTGATAAGATATTTAAGGGTAAAAGACACTGCACAGGTGTTTGAGACAGAGCAGGGAGAAAATGTAAGAGAAACAGCTGTGCAGACACCAAGGCCAGTGAAGAAGTAGGGAGGTGCCAGACCAGTTCTTGTGCAGCCCATGGGCAAGGCTGTTCCTGTGAGGCAGGCTGTTCCCTGGCAGCCCATGGAGGTCCATGGTAGAGCAAATTTCCACACCTCAGCACAAGGACGAACCCATGCTGCAGTAGAGAGATATGCCCTGAAGGAACCTCACAGAGCCCATACTGTATCAGGGTCATAACAGGAACTGTGGCCTTGGTGGATACCTGGAAGCCAGTCAAGATTAACCCACCAAAAAAACACAGACTGACTGAAGGATTGATTGGCTATCATGTTTTATGACTTCTGATAATACTATAATGGGCATGACTGAGTTGGGCTTTAAGGATGAGCAAGCTGAAGTCTGCCTAGAGCAGAGTGTAAGTGCAAAGGTCAGAATGTGCTCCTGAAGCACTTAAAGAGTCTACCAAAATTGCTTTGACACCCTAAACCAGGTGCAATCAGGACTTATTCTTCAAGCACGAAATGGGGTACTCCTGTCTCAAAGAGGAAAAAACATCTTGGGTCAGGAGTTGGCAGGGCTTGTTGAGAGAGCTTCAAACTAGATTTGAAGGGAGGCAGGGACATAACCAGGCTCAACAGAGATAAGGTGCTGGAAGGGGATAATAGCAACCCCCCAGCAGCAAAAGGAGGCTTAAGAGGGAATACTTTGAACAAGTACATACAGTTGAAAACACAAACTGACATCTGCTGGTGAAGCAACACAACGCAAGCCCTGATGACAACTTCCTGTCACGGGGAATGGTGTGATGCTACTGTACTAGCAGGGAGGACTTGATGGAGATGTGGAAGTTGGACGCAGCCTAGGCTGTATTGACCATGAGATTGTGAAGTTCAGTATTGGCAGAGCAGAGAGTTAGATTACAACCAGGGACTTCAGTAGAGTTCACTTTAGCATCTTCAGGGATCTTTAGCCCCTTCAGGGACCTTCTTTGAAGAATCCCATGGGAATAGGACCTGCATGGAAGAGGCATCCAATAGAGCTGGTTGATATTCACAGATCAGTTCCTCCAGGCTCAATAATGATCCACCCAATGAGAAAGAAATCAGGCAAAGCTGGCAAAAGACCAGCATATTACTCAAGCGTAAGCAGGAAATACACAGGAGATGGGAGCAGAGTCAGGCCACCTGGAATGAATATAGAGAGCTATTCAGAATATGTGAAAATGAGACAAGGAAGGCCAAGGCCCATCTGGAATTAAATTTGGTCAAGGTTGTCAAGGATAACAAAAAGAGCTTTTTCAAATACATCAATAACAAAAGGAAAACTAAGGATAATATGGGTCCTTTACTAAATGGAGGGGGAGCCCTGGTAACAAAGGACTCAGATAAGGCAGAGTTACTGAACACCTTCTTTGCATTGGTCTTCACTGACAGGACCAGCCCTCAGGAATCTTTGACCCAGGAGACCAGGGCAAAGGAATGTTGGAAGGCAGATTTTCTTTTGGTCAGGGAGGGTTGGGATAGAGAACACCTAGGCAAATGTGGTATCCACAAGCCCATGGGTCCCAATGGAATGCATCAACAAGAGAGCTGGCAGACATTACAGTGAGGCCACTCACAATACTCTTGGAAAGGCCATGAAGATAAGAAAGGTGCCTGAGAGCTGGAAGACAGCAAATAATACCTCAGACTTGAAAAAGGGCAAGAAGAAAGACACAGGGAACTACCAGCCAGTCAGCCTCAACTTTCATGGCTCCATATGTTAATTAGTTTATCTGGGATGACATGGTAAGGAATTATCTTACCACTGGTACTTAAACAAGTTTTGATCTCCCAAAATGATGTATCACATGTTTGCATCTACTGTAACCTGGTTTATTGTAACCTGATCTAGGGAGTGGCATCCCTACCCATGGCAGCTGGTGGAGGGTTGGAACTAGATGAGCTTTAGGGTCCTTTGCAACTCAACACATTCTATGATTCTATTAGTGACACCACTTTTCTTCTCATTAGTCCCTCTGACTGTTCTGTTTCCACCAGAATATGTGAAGATAAATGTCAACAGAGTTAAATATTTAGTTTGCTAGTTAATTTTCTCAGCAAAAGGCCCACTGCACTTCAGTATATATTTAGGGATGTGGTTTAGTGATAGACTTGGCAGTGGTAGCTCACCTTAAGATCTCAATGATCTTAAGCGGTTTTTTCAACCTAAATGATCCTGTAGTTCTATACATTCCCTAGGACCACAGTACAAAGCCAATTTCTTTGTTCAAGATGATTAGCTGGAGTAATGAAACTTTGAGATATATAACTTTCCTTCTTAGAGGACAGAATAAAAATGGAAATGCATGTCTGACAATTAAGAAATTTAGTCAGTCATATAAATAGTAGGCATATTTTAAATGTAAAATTATAGTCCAATATTTTCATGTCAAAAACAGTAGATGCTGTCAATTTGCTCTTGATAGAATTTCAGTGCATTGTATCAGGATGAAATGTAAAAATCTTGACCAACCTTCACAATGAAAACAACCTGGGCAATCAAAAGTTTGACTTGCCATTGAGTTTATTTAATCTATTACTATAATTATCTTGCTTTCAGAAGAAAATGTCACCTCAAATAATGAAAACAGAATGCATAATTTATCAAAAGTTCAATCAAAATATTTATATATTTTAAACTTTTTTCAGTTTAAGAAATTTGGTGGAACTCAACTTTCTCAGAAATACTTGTTTTGACAAATCAGGATCTTTCAGTCACCAGGCTTCTTGAAAATGCCTCAGCTGACTGAATAGACTGTAAAGGCGTAAAAAGCAGTCTTTTTACAATCCTGAGATAAGATGAATTTGAGCTTTCTCATACTCTTATCTTCTATAACCAGTGATTATAATTAGTTATTCAATATTTTCCGATCCTCTTTCTCACACAATGAGAAAAGAGAGAGCTGTTTCCTATTACTGGCTTCCATATGGCATGCATGGCAAAACATTCATATTTTTTTTATTTCCTGTCAGGATAGTCCACCATTTTCCAGTTCCCTTAGTTCTATTTACATCACAAACCACATGGTTACATTTTCATTATTTGATGAATGTCTTCTGTTTTCCTCTGTCCTGAAATGACATAAATTACAGACATATGATCTTTCAAGGCCAGCTGTGTAGCTGTCTCATTTTCTATAAATAAATTCTTTTAGGTTTTTATATAGTTTATCTGAAACACTTATAAGTGTTTTGATTAAATTTCTACAGTTAACTATGCTGTCAGGGTTTTTCTTTTTTTCTGAATCCATGTTCTTTTATTAATGATAACAAGTACCTGCATTTTTATGCAATATTTTCTATTAATTACCCAAATAATCCAGATATTTTTTTAAAAAAATAGATAATCGTAGAGAGGTTGGTGCTGAACAAAAATATAAAAAAAAAATTGAAAAAAGGAAGTGAACAAAGCTAGGAAGTGAACAAAGCTATCTTTTGCACTGTTACTTTTCTGAAGACTTCAGAAAAGCAGACAGACTCCTAATTTAAAATGTAATACAGTGCAAATCTGCCTACAATTCTGTAGAGGAGCTGTTTTCTTCTTGGGAAAATGAATAATTGCAAAAAATTTGTTTGAAGTTATGAAAGGACATAAAGATTTTTAATGGAGAAAGGATACTAACATTATTTATTTACATTGTTATTTAACATTATGAGTCAAATGGACTTTGATTCCCAGATTCCAGATTATAATCCACTGAATTTAACTGGTGGATAAATACAATTAACTCAACAGAATTATAAACACTTTGACTTATTCCTTGCTGATATATATGTACATCCTTTCCCCCTTGATGTGCTTTCAGAGTTTTTATCCTGAAGATTCCCTTTTAACTGAGCTGTATTTCGACTAAAATCATCT
The DNA here is from genome assembly GCA_035047865.1 of Dendrocincla tyrannina. Classification (NCBI taxonomy): domain Eukaryota; kingdom Metazoa; phylum Chordata; class Aves; order Passeriformes; family Dendrocolaptidae; genus Dendrocincla; species Dendrocincla tyrannina. Next base: position 84,244,164 of record JAWWMP010000116.1, on the reverse strand, counting down.
CAAGCCATTAACAGCTGACCACATGAAAAATCCAGTGGGTCTCAACTTTTTCCAAGTATGGAAGCTTTAAATATTTGTGATATATTTTGAATTAAATGGTGTTCTCAAATTAATTATGGAAAATAATATCTTTGCTCTTTATCTTCCACATTCCTTTTCTCTTTCATGTATTATAAAAGCTCTCATTAAATATTCTTTTCTAAGACAACATGAGATGCCAATTTTAGTTAAACTTCATGTTCTTTTTATATTTATATATTCATAAATCCTGACACAGCATAATACTGTATTCACCCTGAACTAATTTACATTGTAGAGAAATTTTTATTCTGAAGTCTATTTTCAGTACAGTAAGTGAAATCTTAGTTTTCACACTTTACAAACTTATCTGTTTTAAAATTGATTATCACCTATAAAGCCCATAAGTCTATAAAGACATAAGACTATAAAGCCAAATAAGAATTCTGTGTTAGATTATGTGAGGTTCCTCTCTACTCGAACACAAGGGCATAGAGGTACAGCAGATGTGGTAGATGAGGATCACTTGAGCTCCCCATCCAGCCCTTCAAAGCTTCTGGAGTGCGTCCAGTGGAGAGTGAAAAAGATGATTAGGGGACTGGAGCATTTCTCTTACAAGGAAAGGTTGATAGAGTTGGGCCTGATCAGTCTTTAGAAGGTGTGACTGAGAGAGGACATCATTAAGGTAAGTATCTGAAGTGAGGGTGTCAAGAGGATGGATCTAGGCTCCTCTTGATGGTGCTGAGCAATAGGACAGGAGGTAATGAGCAGAAACTGATGCACTGAAAGTTTCACCTGAACATGAAGAAGAATTTCTGTACTGTGTTAGTGACTCCTCACTGCAACTGACTGCCCAGAGAAGTTGTGGAGTCTCCCTCACTGGAGATATTCAAGAAACTCTGAACTGACTTCTGTGGCATGTGCTTTGGAATGACCCTGATTGAGCCGGGAGGTTGGACCACATGACTCATTGTGGTCCCCACCAGCCTTACCTATTCTGTGATTACTGGTGCAGAAGGGAAGGCTTATTATGGCATATTTGGGGGAAGAACTAAGGGTGGGGAAAGGGAAGGATCAAAGTAGTTTGTGGAGGAACAAACAAGGACAGAAAAATAAATGAGGGGCTTAAAGGGGATGGTTACATGTAAATGGGACCTGATCAGGACACATGCCTGACCATGTGCTTATACAGACATGTGGCTGATCAGTGCAACCTGTCCTGTCTTATCAAACTATGGTTTTATTTTCCTGGGTAGAAGAACTCCACATTCTGCATACATGCATGAGATCCAGGAGACAGCTAATGAAGATGTCATAAGTCTGTGTTCGATACTGGAGAGACCAGAGGACCTGAGAGCTGGCTAGTGCAGGAACCAAGTGATCCAAGCCAATGATTGATGAGATGGTATATCTGGGTCAGTTTGTTGAGACCCACCTATTTGATTGAGTATGTCTATGTGTGAGGCAAGTGGGGATAGGAGGTTCCAGAGGCCAGGAGCTGGATAAACTGAGTCTGAGGCTGGTTACTCTCTAGACTGCTGCATGTTATTATGTGCTTTCAGTGCATTAGCAAATTTCCTTCTATCTGCCATTCTGTTTTTGCAATCTGTGAAGGTTATTTCCTCCACCACTGTACCACTGACACAAGTACTGCTAAAGTTACAACATAGAAAACTTGCTTCCTCTGTTGTTTCATACTCTTACATCTTAATGCAATTTTTTATTTTATGAATATTTCTATACTAAAATAAAGTGGCTATATATCTTTCCTTTTCTTTAGTGTATATTAAATAGAACATACCAATCTGCTCTCACAGCAGGTGTTTCTCAGTTGCACTGTACTTTTCTGCCCTGTACTTACTCTCCCTTCTCCCAGGCACTTTATTTTTCCAATAGCTGTGAAACTGAGGTGGCCGGGTTGTTGCTACACACGTCCTTTTTAAAGCTTTCTAGGGCTGCTCTTTTTCTTTTGCATTCAATCTTCCAATCAACCTAATTTTTGATCACACCTCTTTGTTTTATCACCTGCCTAGTGCAACTTACATTTGCTCTTCAGCTGTCACATATATCCTACCAAATAGTTTTCCAAAACTCAAATTGCCTGTGGTTGTTCATTTTTCTTGTAGCTATTTTGACCTTAATCATTTAGAGAACCGTTCCCTCAGCTTGCCAACACCATCAATGAACGCAGTGTTCTTGTATGAACTGCACTTAGAGGTAGAGCTATTCCTCAGAAGTTTCATCTAAGTGTGCCTTTCTATGGAGTTATTTTTTCCACATCCTGACATCAAAAGTGTCAAGTAACCTGTCTAGAATTTGTTTTCTATGGGTTTCCTCAAACATTTCTTCTTTGGGACTTGATTTCGCATCTGGTTTAGACCATGCAAAGAATTTCTTTAATTTTATTCACCACTCTCACTTTTCCAGTGTTTCTAGTATTTAGTTCCATAGGCTGACGGCTTCTGCTGTCAGTCTAAATATCAGATGTGTCACCGCTGCCTGTCTTGTACTACTAGATTGATGTCAGGAATGGGGACCTACAGAGGAAAAAATAAAGTAAAAAGAATCAGATTAAGACCCTTTAAAAACATGTGCTAACCTCAGTCCAACTAAGCAAGAAACTACCTTAGATTTAACTCCTTGACTCTTTCTAAAAGGCATAGATCATTACTTGCCATTCATGACACTGTACAAAAAGTACATAACTGACAGTCTGGACACATCAGATAATTATAATCTAAACATTTATTCTCAAGTCTTACACATTTACGAGTACTGTTGAAAATGCCATGCTTTTTGATCTGCTTATGTGATGCAGTTAGAGAAAGGAAACTTTCAACTCTTGTATCTCAACATACATGTTTCAATTGTATTGTTTCACTTACATGAAATGTAAAGCTCCATAAACTGTACAAACTTTCAGGTTCTAGAAAGATACTTGGGAAACTGAAGTTTTACATGGCTAGAGATTTTGTGTGATTAGCAGACCATGAAAATCTTTCATGATCTTTCAAGAATATTCTAGTGAAAATACCAAAATAAAGTATCTGTACAATACAAGGGATTAATTCTTCTTTTTGGTCTTGGCTGTTTGAATTTTATTTCCACACGTTGCCATTTAAATTAAATGTACTCTCATATCTCTGTGAGGAAAAAATAGTTTTACATTTAGTTAAAAAATTGTGATTCAGTCTCTAATGCCACATATTTGCTATCAGTTAAGGATTAAGTGAAAGCAAAAGTTTGACTATACATACATCTTCACTTGATCACTTCTTACTAATATAGGACCCTGTTATCACCTCAGAATTCTCTTGCATGTGCTCATATATGCTTATATGATGAACTTAGGTGAGCTGATGAAAATAAAAGTTTAGATTTCTTTCTCCCGGTGTAATATAATTTTCAGTGATTTGAACCAGCTTCTTTTTTATTACTGAAAATACACATTTAGTCTTGCCAAAACTCTATTGGAAAAAAAAGAAAATAAAAGGGGACATGATCATTTTGGAGATTATAACAAACATGAAGCTGACATTTACAGACATTAACATGCTCCGTAGGTCTGAGAAGGCATGAGTGCAGTGACAGTATTACAAATTGCATGTATCAGCTCACTTCAGTGCATGTTCTCTCAGTAATGACTCTGTTTGCCTACCTTTGGCCCTGGCCAAGCAATCTTTATTGTTCTAGTCTCCAGTTTTCATCGGGCAAACTCTCCCTCATGAATAATTATTCCTTTTGTGATTATATGACTGTGCTGAATTCAGTCTCCCTTTTATGTTACCTTCACTTCGGTGCCTCCCCTTGCTGCCTGCTCTTTCTCTCTTTCACCCTCACCTTTCTATACTTTGACTTTTCCTCCCAGTCTAGTCTCATCATCTTATTATCTTCATGTGTCTTGCCAGGGATATAAATATGTAGTTTATCTTCTGAGAGTCTGATAGAACATCCCATCATTCTGTCACGGAGTTCAGGTGGAAAAGGATACACAAATGAGATTTCTGTCAAACAAAAGACTTCTGTCGAAGACCTGTGATCCCTGTCTTCTAAATTATTATGTGTGTGGTCTGGTGCTGCTTAAGCAATAGTGACTCTAGTTGTAAATGGGAATTCAAGCACTAGTCAGCCTCATTAAAGATGTCAATTACTGCAATGATAGCATGAAATCAGGATGTTATTTGCAGAATGGCCTGCAAGCAATGCTGAACTGAAAAAAAAAAAGTAGGATGACAGAACACTGCAGAAATTTTAAACATCTGTGCTTTTTGTTCAGTGATAATATAGTTTATTTAGCAAAGGAAGGGGAACACAAATGACCATTAATTTTCCCCTTAAGAATATTTTTCAAGTCAATTCCAAGTATTTGTGGTTTGAAAACAGTAAAACCTAGGAAGTCATATTAGCTTTCAAAAAACCTTTTGTTCAGTCAAGCCAGTCAAAATGGCCATGAAATTGGAAATTGAATTATATTTTTCCCCATCATTTATTTAACATTTTGAAAGTCTGTGTTAGCTTTATTTTGAAGGAAAACTGAAGTTACCTTCACATTTACACAGTTTTTCCATCTCATGAGTCAAGACTAGTTCAGGTTGCAAACTGAACAAGCTTTACAGTTTGATTAATTCCTGTTTCTTTGTGATCACTCTAAAAACTTACCGCACTATTCATAAGACTCAACCAATGATAACTACATGTCTGCAGTAACTGTATTGATATTGATTGTCAGATTACATTGATTAATCACCCTGCACTTTACCTTATCTTCTTGGTGGAATCAGTCTCACATTCACATCCATCAGCACAAATTAAAACCATAATTTGCTGGTTATTCATCTAAAATCAGCCAGATACTTGTCAGAACTGTTTTGTGTGTTTGGTTTAATTGGCTGCATTTGTCTGTCTAGTTTAAATACAGCCATAAGTCAAAGACTCTTTTCACTGCCTTAAAGGAAAACTGTACGTGACTTAATGGAAGGAGAACACTTTTGATCATATTCAAAAAAGAAATCATCTGTACCACTGAACAAGAGCCAGTAGCATGTAGGGTACATGGCATTTCAACAGAGAATTAGCAACTGCTTCCACTTATGCAATAGCATTGCCAGCTTCTTATACAGGCTAGCCTAAAGCAAATGCCTGAATTCTTCTTCCAAATGCCTCCCTGGTACACACAACTCTATCCAAGCACGTGTGAAAAGTGACACATGCTGAATCTCATTCACAAAAGGCCCTCCACACTTGTGCTGGAACTCCTCACTGAATGTGGGACTTTATTTCAAACACTTATTCTGCTCTCCAGGGAATCCTGCTGTTATATTTCAGGCCTGGTTTATGTCTCTATAGTCATAATCAAAATTATTGCTTGAGAGTTTAAAGCATTTTAAATGTAGCTGTTGGTGCATGACTGCAGGAAAGCAGAATTCTTCATGTTATATTTCAGGTAGAGAATCTAAAAGCCTATTTCAGTAACAGTCCTAATGCCAACATACACATCATAAAATCTTTCTGCTTACTGCTAACAGCAGTGGTTTTAGAGAGTGATCTTTCTCCCACCGAATTAATGAATAAAAATATTTTTGGCTTCAGAGATCCATGGTGATCCCAGTTCCTAAATAAAAAATATACTTCTCTGGACTTAAATAGGATGGAGAGAGCAAGAATGGGAAAGTGAGAGAGTAAGGAAGACATGGAAAAATTACCTACTTTTTTATTTGTGGGCCAACAAACAAGAAGTTGGTATAAAGAGCATGACAGGAAAATTAAGAGGAGAGGGTTTAGATCCCAGCTTTATTTGATTTTTTATATATATATTTCTTTAAACCTTGCAAAATGTTGAGCCCTGGGTCCTTCTCTGAGCTCCTGTAACCTAGTATGGTGCTAGAAATGTAAATTCCCCTAGGGTTGGATAGGACTATGTGGGAACGAGGAAGGAAAAGCTCCACCCTTGTAAATGCAATCATACGTGAAACCAATTAGTTCTAAATAATCAATCCCTGGTGAACAACCAAGAATGCAATTAGAGCAAAGGTATTTTTTCCCTAAATCCATCATGAAAGTAAGTGGCAAGTACTTCATATAGATTATAGAGTATAAATATAGAGTATAGATAACCATTTGCATATTTAGAAATCTTTACGAGCACGTACAAAGGATTACAGCCAGTCAAGGAACTTAGAGCAGAGAACAGTGGTACTGAGCAGAGCAAATGATAGGTCCAAGGGGTTGCCTAAATCCTTGTTTCTTAAAAAGGAATTAAAATTACTGTTTTTTCTAATTGTGCCTAAAATGCAGTCTGGTTTATACGAGTTGCTCAATATTTCTGTAGACATAGTCACCTTCAAATGGCAGTGTACCTTGTCTTTATACAGAAGCCAAGACTCTGCATGGTGAGCTATTCTGTGGACATGCTCATCATTGCCTTCACAACAGGCAGAGCTCAGGCAACAACCTAAGAGTGCCTGTCCTAGCTTTTGTATGGCCTGTGTTTAATGAGATGAACCTCAACCCTAATCACCATTTTGCAAGACTGCAAAAACACAAAAGCTTGTTGAGCTATTTAATTAAAGTCTGATTTGAACACTTCACTACCAATATCTTGTTGTTCAGTACCTGACCATCAAACTGTAAAGCTTTACCACTTATGTCAATCAGACAAGGATATGACTCTAAGATCCCTGCAGCTGATGGAATCAAATGTGTTGCCTACTGGACTCGTACAGTGAATAAAACACACGATATGGCACAAAAGAGAAACTAATAGCATAATTTTTTGTCTAATTTGGAGAAAAGGACACTGATGGCTATTCTCGTGGCTCTCTACAGGTTCCCAAGGAGGGGAAGTGGAAAGGGACATGCTGAGCTCTTCTCCCTACTAGCCCCTACCCAGTGACAGGAGAAGTGGGAATGGTTGAAAGCTGCACCAGGGGAGGTTCATGTTGGATATTAGGAAGCGTGTCATTACAGAGAGTGTGATTAAACACTGGAATAGGCTTCCTAGAGACGTGTTTAAAGTCCTAAGCCTGTCAGTATTTAAGAGGCATTTGGAAAATGCCCCTAATATGTTTTAACTTCTGTTAATTCCTGAATTAGTCATCATAGGTCCCTTCCAGCTGAAATCCTTTCCTATCCCATCCTATCTCATCCTATCCCATCCTATCCTATTCTAATGGACGGAGATAGGGAAACACTCTCCTGTGGTATATAGGAACAAGAGCTGCATAAGGCATGGAGATGAAAAAATAGCATCAGGGGGCATCAAATTAAAAATCAGGGGCATCTCCCTGGAAAATAGATATGTATTACATCCTGTTAGTGATAAAGTAACTCAAATGCTGCATTGTTAAAGTGATACTCAAGTGTATGCCCTGGGCCCAACATTTGAATGCTGCAAGCTTAAATACAAAATGGCAATAGGTGCTTTGATCTCTTCTGCTTCACTCACATGCCCAATATATTAAAAACTGTACTACAGTAAACTTAGAACAAGTGATTCCTTTCAGACTGATAATAATTTGACAGCCTATATAATACAGTTGATTTTATGTGTTTCTTGGATTTCTATGCATTTATACAATAAGATATAGACAGTCTTGGTCAATCCCATTTTCCTAAACACTTCTGAGCAGGTCAGGAACCTGGGAAAACGTGAAAGAGAAAAGAGACACTAGCATGTCATCAGTGTTTAAGGCACAGGCCATAGGAAGCTCTCTGTTGGACTCAAAGTTGTCTGTGACATATGGTTTAAGCCATAGACATACCATTACATTAATTCTATATTATTTTTAAAAGCAGTTAAATGCAAATCAATGCCGTAAGTGAAAATGGTATTCCCAATAAAAGTGACAAGTTGTATTTTTCCTGTCTTAATATAAAAGTTTTGTATTTGTTCACTCTTCCAGTTTGATACTCCTCGTGTAAAAGTAATCAAATGTTTTGTTTGTATGTGCAAAAATAGTTTACCGAGACTGATGAACTGAGAAGTGTTCAATTATTCCAAATTAAAATCCTTGTTGCGAGTGCTATGTAGATTGGCAAGATATTCATTCCTCCATTTGAACTTTGACTCTGATGACTAGCACTTGCAGATCCCAAAACTAACCATGACACAAATATTTGATGTTGTCTTTAGAGATAAACTCATAAATGCACTGCATTGCCACCCAATTAATTTTTGTTATTGACTGTATAAATGCTAAGAAATAATTTCTCTTTCTGTTGAAAGTACCTCAAAGATAATTCATAACATTTTCTTCCTACCCATGAAGCTAAATTTATTTTAAGCTGAAATAGCAGATTTAAAGTCAGGAAAAAAAAAACATAAAGGTAATCTTTGCTTATTTCTGTCATAAGAACACTGAAAACAGGAAAATTATTACGATAATTATATAAGGATCGCAAATCAAACAAAAGTTGAAAGACAAAAATGTGGATTATTTTTCCAACTTTCAGTTAATTTTTAGTTTCATTTTACCCAGGGACACAGCCAAGTTGTCTCATCTGGCACATTATAGTGTTTTGTGTAACCAGCCATTTGGTCTCTGAGGAAAAAGAAGATCAGTTAATTTTCCATACTTGGACAAGGTTATTTGTGATAACACCATTAGGAATGGGAGTTGCCTAGAATTTTTTCTGTGAGTCTGAGAAGCTGCATCCAGTTCCAGAATTCTTACTGAAGAAATAGAAGAATCACTCAGTGTTTTGCTGTATCACTCAGGTCCAGACTGTACCACAGAGCTGAGTCAACTTCACATTCAGAATGCAAGGAATGAACATTATTGGAGTACTAGGAATGTGCAACTCCATGCTCTAACCTAATTCTAACTTACTTCATTTATCATCACTCATTTGGTAAATGATTAGAATTTTTATTAACAAAGTTACACATGGAACTTAAATACAAAAATTTCCAGATGATAGTTGCATATTCTGCATAAGGGACTATGTTCACCTGAAAATGACAGTAAATTTCAAAGTTACACATACTGTTCTTGACATTATTTGTGTTTTGAAAAATATGTCTTATAGTTAATTTTTTTAAAGGTGCTTTTGATGTAGTTGTAATTTTGATATGTAACAGAATTTGGAATTACTCATTAACACATTTAATGAAGTAATGAGATTTATTATTTCCAAACTTTATATTTTATTCCTTGCCTAACTCCTTCAGAGAAAACCAGTTTCATGTGAATGCATAATTATCCATTTGCCCAATTCTATATGAAGTTTACTTATAGAAAGTCTTCTGCAAACAAAATGTGAAGAAGAAATTGGTGGAAACTAAAGATGTGAAGGGGCTATTTTTTCATGTGTATTGAAATAAAGGAATTAGTCACTATATTACCACCAGTGTCTTCTCCATGGTATTTGAATGACTGAATTTTGAAGAGATTCCCTATGATACATCTCATGTTATTGCAAGCAGTTGGACCATCTAATCCCTTCCATAGGCTAATGAAGGTACGGATGAAGGCCACCATTCTATCTATGCTTTCTCAGTTTTTATTTCTACTTCAGCAGGGACAAGAATATAGTGAACCTATGACAAGATAAATGAAATTGATATCACTTATTTCTACTGCTCTTACAAAAAAAAATAAACAAAACAAAACAAAACAAAAAAAAAGATAATCTGGAGTCTCTGGGGTTAAGGAGACTCCTCCACTTCTGTAAAACATTGTCTCATGCAAAAATTTTTAATAAAATATGACCTTGTGCTTAATTTTTTCTCTGAAAGATGGATTTTTTTTGGCTCTGCATCACTGTGTCCCAGTTGTCTTCCAGCACAAACATGGTCACTTTGTAAGTAAAAATATTTTTTCCAGTTGCTAGGATGGCAAAGAGTGCAGGAACTGAAAACACAGGCTATTGCAGACATACTGTGGCTAGCATGGAGAAGATTCACTTTATTTCCTTTTCCAAAGCTTCTTCTCTTCTGTTAAAGAGCTTGCTTGTGGCCACTGAACACCAGATCTTATAGTTCTGAAATGGTCATTGTGATAAAAATTGGGTCAAATACTTTAATGAGGAACAGACAGCAGGACGAAATATCAGTACAAAATAAATATAACTGGCCATGTAAAGAACAGGAGGAGTTGTGTTGCCTCTGACAAAAATCCATTCTGTTCTTTTAAGACATGTAGCAGCCAGTCTTTCAGCTTTCTTGAATTAGCAAGGTCTCTTGTAATCCTTCAGGAATGCAAGAAGCTGTCCTCTTTAGCTTTCTTTCTTTTACAAAGGGAGAATCTCATGGAAGCACTAATAATTTTTACATTCAGATGATTGTTTTTCATTAACATTTATTAAAGATCCACCTCTTGATACAATAGGTGGGCTTAAGCCATGACACCCAGAAAGTCCATTCTAAGAGGTAATTCCTGATCTTGAATCACCAGAATATTTTTGAAAGTTTGTTTCAAATATCAGTCTGTGTCTTCTGGTATCACCTGGATGAGAAGAAGCACCTGAGTTAAGAGACTTCATTCTTTTTACAGCCTATGTTGGAATGTTGTTATATTGTCTTTGTTGGGGGAATTCAGCCTAGTTTCTTGAGGCATTCAACAGATATACCAATAAAAAAATTATAAAGCTATAAGCATTTTAGGATGAAAAAAAAAATATTCTCTTTGTCACTCAAGCCATTTTACCACATTCCTTGCTTGTCTAAGCACAATTGTATCTCCTCAAAATCACACTAGTGCCTTTTGTTGTCGTTGTGACAAATATAGCCCTTCAAGTAAACAAAGAATTGCTGCTACAGACTCACTGTGTGTTTCGTTATGCCTTATGTCAATCAAACATCTCCAAAGCTATTGTGCTTCTGAATTTCCATGGTACTTCTCTTTGGGGTGGTTGTGTTCTTAAGTCAGGGTATGCATAACTTTGCTGTTTGCTCTGCAAAAGTTCTCCTTTTAAATTTTTGCAAGTATTATTTGTCTTTATTGGATATTGATTCAAATGAAATTTTTGAATACCTGAGATTACAAAACCACAATCTCTTGGCTGAGACAAAAACCTAGCACCAGCTCAGATGCAGTAGCCTAAAAACATTAAAAAAGAGAAGGCTCCAAGAAAGATGATTTTATTACACTCTTGCCTTTTCATTATGTCCTATCACATCGTCATCACATATTCTGTTATCACATTAAATAATGTTATCACATTAAATGTTATCACATTAATGTTATCACATTAAATAATGACTCTGAGCAGTCACACCTAATATCTCCAATGCAAGGGTTTTCCAGACTTGTTTGTCTTTGGACCAGGGCAAAGATATATTGTTTCACTAGGTTTCATGTGCCAGCTGTTCTTCTCAAACTCTGTCTTTAGTCAGGGTTGTGTGACACTTAGTTCCAATGAACTCCACAAGAGCGGTCAAGGAGAATGTGGCCCTTTGGAAGCTTCATAGGTTTTTTGGTGCAGTAAATGTAATGAAGGAACCCAGTCACATTTCTCAATACTCATCTAATCAAGTATCAAACATTGGCTTTTGTTGTTCAGAAAAAAACCAGACAATCAACATATAAGAAGTAAATTTCTCAAACTTTTTGAATAAAGCACACATTCTGTGGAAGACTTTCCTTTTCCTAGTATATTATTGTGATAACTTGCATGATTCACATTTTAAATGTTTCAGTTTCACATTAGCAATATCAGTGTGAAACATGCACCACAAAGAAAATACTTAGTTTTTCAAAGTTTTCCTCTCAGCAGCTTTCATAAGCAAAATGATTTTTTTCTTGTATATACAATAGCAGGAACTATTCCCACATAAAAGCAAACTGCATATTTTTTAGCAGAATAAAATTTGAGTTTAAATTTAAATTTTTTTACCTTCAAAATATGAATACCATAAATATCTCCAGTGTCTTTCAAAGGCTGATAAAACTCTGAAATTCCTTCCCAAATCTTTCTTCCTCTTTTTCTTCTGGTATATTGGTGATCAGAGCTGCTCAGCATAATGTGAGATGTCTAATAGGTATTGAAGGAAGAACACCCCAATTTGCAAACAGCAAAATGTTCCTTGCTCTCAGAAAAATTTCAATGGGATGAATGTGGTGACAAAAAACGTTTCTTATTCATACAGACAGCAAATATTTCTAGCTCATGGTGCAAAATAAAAAGAAAATTTCAGCATTGGATGAAGCATCTGAGAATATGGCATGTGCTCCCAAGAGATGCTCTCTCTTAATTGTGATGGATCCTAAAAGAAAATACAGAAATCCCATGAGATTCAAAACACTTTCCTGAAAGCAGTTGTACCAGAAGAGCAGAGAAATAGTGGAGACATATTATCAGGAGTAGACAGTGGAATATCACACCACTTTCAACCACACTTTTTAACAAGACCCATAGACTGATAGAGGATAATTGGTCCAGTCCCTAAAATGTCTGTGTTTTCTGCACAGGTCTTTCCTGAAGGCTGGAGTTAAGAAACAGCATAGTTTTCACAATCAGTAAAAATGTGGTGGAAGGGAGGTTTGTATTTTTTTTCCATATGCAGCCAATACCACCACAAAGGTGCCCCAGTGTCAGCTAGATATGTCTATTCAAATAAACAACTGCCTGTTCCATGTAAATCAGCCCAAACTGAAGACACTCTCCATTGGAAAAAAACACAATATTCAAGAAGATTGCTGAGAAATCTCTTGTTCCTGCTTAAAGCATCAATAGGTCATTGCCAATGCAGAGAATGGGATTGATTTAAACTGGAGACCATAAAAAGCCCACAGATGTATCTTATCAACCATTTTGCAAGAGAATATTTCTTTTCTGTTCAAGCAGAATACAACATGAAACTTGAAATTTCAATAGCACTGACCATGAAATATATCCTATTCCGTGAGTACCTACTCACCTTCTGAAAGATTCAAAATTTATTCAGTCTTACCTGAAGGGTAAATTCATATATCTCTTCTTTCATAGATTCATTAGGGAAAAGAAGTAAAAACTAACTAATTTTATTGATGTAAAACAAATTGATTTCAAATAATAGAATGAACTTTGTTTTAGGAATTACCTGAGGTAATTAAATGGTGATGTGAAAATATTTGCTTAACCTTCTTTGAATTTGTTTTCTCTTAACCTCTAAACCATACCAGCAGACTGTGCATGGCATTCCCACCAGAAAATCAACATATTTTCTTTAAGAGACAAAGGACTGTAACACAAATATGCAAATAACAGAAGGGAAACATGGTTTGGTACAGTGTTTTAATAACAAGGCATTCCAGTGATGAGAAAGAGGAAACCACTAGTTGATAAAGTTATTTTCATTTGCTGTTCTCAATAAAGGAGTTGAGAAGTGGGCAAGAAGTGATAGTCAAAGCACAGAAGCAAACAAGAAATTTCTCTAAGTAAATAAGCAACTAAGGTGGCTCTGAATCTTCTAGGAGAAGAGCTTATGTACATGCGAGGAGAGAATCTGTTTCTTTAAGAGTAGCACAGATCTATCATCAGTCATAATTTTTATTGTGCATTGTTTATTGACAATTTCTTCCTGTGGTTTATGTTTTTGAAGCCACTACTAGTGGGCAAACCAGAACATTTAAAATAGAAGAGGAGCAAGAACACTAATGACAAACTTAGGAAAGGGAATATGGTCTAGGACTGTGTGAAGCAGAATTTGAGTCTTCAGTAACACCAAAGACATAATTTTGCAATGACATTTTTTAATAAATGAAGGTCAAGGTCAGCCCTTCTTTGATTTAGGACTAAATACTCAGCTATGCTCTAAAAAGGAATCCTGTCTACTTTACAGTACTTCTTGCCTCTCAGAGCATCTAAATTCATGATATATCTTTTTCACCTAAGTCAGAAGGCTGGCCCCCTGGTTAAACCTCTTGCCTTACTCATGTTTAGGAAAGCTTTGATTTATGGCATATATGGCTGGGGTGCCCCTGCAGGCTAAGTTTGGATTTAATAGATCTCAGAGAAGCCTGAAAAGTTAGTTCTGATCACAGCCAACACTTACTTTCTGCTCAATTTTTTAGGTAAACAAAACACTTAAGACATATTTGCTGCTTCTCATCCTGAGGAACTTCAATAATTTTCCACAAGGTACTCTAGAAATCATCCTCTCTGCTTGTATGAAAGCAGAGTCATTCTCCAATCATACACACACAAGTGCCATGCGTAACAAAGATCCTTAGTTTAACAAAGTGATCAGCGTACTGAGCAAGATCCTGTCTGACTCCAAATAATGTTTAGGAGAAGATCTAGTGTTCTGAAGTGAAAGCAAATGTGCTCAAGGAAGCTGCAAAGAGTTCAAGACTGTTAGCTCACTGGAGACTTGTTCAATGCTTCACAACTTGGATTCCCAGCATATACAAGGAAGTAAGATTTCTTTGTTGTATTATGTCTAAAAAATATTTAAATGATACTTCACTGAGTCTGAATACTTTTCATATTAAGACAATAACAGATCAGCACCTCCTGGTGTGAAAAAGCTAACATGAACGAGAGGTGTAATGGAGCTTCTGCGAAGCTAGAAGGGATTGGTGAAAAGAGATGTTTGTGAAGCAAATGTGAAAGGGAAGAAAATCAACAATGAGATGAGAAGGTGAGCAGCAGCTGGGAAAGGTCAAAGAGACAAAACCTCAGCAAATCTTCATTAGCCATCATAGACATGGTAAATGAGATAGGGTCAAACTTGTTGAATTATGTGTGACTTACAGTCTAATGTAATAATAAGCATGCTGTGAGATAGTTTATCATTTCACATATAGTTTCAGGAATTTATTTTAAAATTTGCCTTACTGCTAACCTTCAGTCTTTACCTGAGCTTTGTTAGTGAAGGTCTTGGATGTCTGTACATTATGTTGTAAATACACTAACGGAGCTAATAATGAACCACACATCCTTTTTAGTTCTTTCTCAGAACAGGCTGGTAATTTCTTTTAACTGTGTTATGTATATGCAATTCATCAGAAATCAAAGTACAAATCTATGGAGATATAAATTCGAATATACTTTCAAAATGTTGAGTATTACTGCCAACAAGGAGATTCTTTTCTAATAGGTGTTTAAAAATGAGACCAGAATGCAAAATACCTTCCAGAAGGCTTCCAGATTGAAAGGCATGAAAATCAAGTCCATACTGGTTCTTAACATAGTTCTTCATCATTCCAACTCCCACTATTCCCTCTGGTGTGCTCACATCTTTCCATAAAGAAATACAATTAAAAAACCAGGCATAAAACTGCATGCAGACAAATATCTGTATTTTTCCTGAACACACTATATCACATACCTTTGGTACTGTATCAGTTGTCCTTAGAGTTTCAGCGTTAAAACATACCATTCAGACAAGTAAGATAAGCATAAACAAGTAAAATAACACAAGAACATTGTTGAAAAAGTAGATTTCAGACTGAGTGTTTCTATGAAGTGTGAAAAATTGATTATTTAGAATTCTGGACTATATTCCAGAATTAGGAATTAGGTAAAAGCAGTAGAGGTATATTTCCAGAAAACTGCTAGAACATCTCAACTCACTCCTGAGGCAACACATGCTTCCACATTCCCCCTTCCATCTCTGTCCCCCAGCCTAGTGAGGTCCTGGAATTTCTATCACAAAATGCAATCAAGGACCAGTAAACTCCATTTCAGCCCTCTGTTTAAAGTGAAGTTTGTGTAGAAGGGTGTACTAATGAGGGAATTAAAGTGCTTCTTCTTGGAGAAAACTGCTAGTAGATTAACCAACATCAGTGGTGCCA
Source organism: Dendrocincla tyrannina (assembly GCA_035047865.1). Lineage (NCBI taxonomy): Eukaryota > Metazoa > Chordata > Aves > Passeriformes > Dendrocolaptidae > Dendrocincla > Dendrocincla tyrannina. The sequence continues at coordinate 84,228,427 of JAWWMP010000116.1, read as the reverse complement.
GCAGTAGCCAACAGAGGTTATCTCACCAGGGTAGGAGGCAGTCACAGGAGGGGTTTTATACACTGATCCCTTACTTTATCCTTCTGAGTTACAGCTGTGGGACTGGTGACGTTTATACTGGCACATATGGAAAGATACAATGACACTGTACAGCACCAAAATGTATCTGTTAGAGGCTTTTTGCCCTGTGCTTGAAGCCTGGAAAAGCTGCTGGCTGCAGCAGCAGCAAATGCCAGTAAACTGGCATTTCTACCATTTCAGGTCCATCATTTACCCTTCTCCCCCATTCTCTAAGCTGCCAAAGCACAATGGCAAAATTTAAATTTTACTTCCAGTGCAGAAAAGCTCTGAGCTCTGCTCTGCTAGCAAGACATCTTTCTGTGGAACTGCCTGGCAACTAGAAGCTAAATGATGCTATCCCTTTTATTTCATTTGCCAAACTCAGAGTGAAAACTAAAACAACTTTATTGATAGGGTTTGTGGCAATCATAACACCAAAATGAATTTGGTTGGGATATGATGTTTGATACTATAAAAGGGGTTTAAACCCTTTAAAACCATGGTAAAAATGGAAATAACAAAGACTTAGAGCAATCAGGTCTAGTGGAAGGTGTCCCTGCCCATGGCAGCGGGGTTGGAACTATAAGATCTTTAAGGTCCCTTCCAACACAAACCATTCTATTATTCTATGAATATGCTCATTCTCTTTGGAACTGAGACTGACTCTCAGTCTCTGTGTTCAGCCATAGTGACCCTGGCTGGGTTAGGCCATTCAAGGCAGGGAACTTGTAAAGTGTGTGACCTCTTGATGCTTGTCTCAAATTTATTTTTATTTTCTGAGTAGTCTGAGCTAGTGTCTTTTCAGATTAAAATAGCAATGAAAGAAGGTTTTACCTAGATTTAGATTTATATTTCTGACAGCTTAATCCCCTACAGTTGTAATGGTTTACTTTGGAGGACTGAGAACAGGTAATCTATCTGGAATCAGGAAATGATTATCAGAAATTTTTACAGGAAGCATACTTATAAAAGTTTTTCCTCTGAACCGACCAAAAAGGGAAAGAAAAAAAAAAAGAGAGAGAGAGAGAAGAAAAAACACCCTAAATATTATTTTTTATTCTTTACAAATAGATCCAAGTGCCTAAATTTCCATTGTCTGTTCCTGTAACTTTGTGTCTCATGGATTGTGCAATGATTTGAAGGCAGTTTTTTATTTTAGCCTTTCAGAAAACCACACAATACTTTTCCACTTTATTTTACACAGTAGGAAAAACACTCTTCCAAAGTAAAGTATTTTAGTTGCTAATTTGAACATAAAAAAATTTAAAAATTACAAAGTTCATTTAACTCAATCATCCTTAATTTATTTCTGTCATATATGTATGCAGTATCTTTTTTTTAGTCTTAAACTTATGATTGGTTTCAGTGACACTCATCCAGTTGTCCATCATTCACAGTTTACTTTCATTCCTAGGCTGTATCTTTTACAATCTTTGCCTGACACCTGCTTCAAACTTGATCAGTTAGTATCCGACATTTTTCCCATGTAACCATATACATATTGTTTATTTTTCCAAATATTTGTCCAAAGTGTTTAAATTGCTTTCAGACTTTCAGTCTGTTTTTAGTGTTGGGATGTTGGTTTTTTCCTAGAAGAACTAAGAAACACCAAGCACACTTTTGTTTTCCTTCCTTCCGTTTCTCTGCTCCAGGTTAGAAATGGAAACATGGAACAGGTGTTTCTACAAAGCCCTACCTGAAGATTTAAAAGATGACAGGCCATCCAGCTCAGCTCCTTACACTATAGTTTAACAGGTTAAATATTCCTTTCTGGATTATTCATTATGAAAGTCACCAATGAATAGCAAGAAATAAAGAGTTTCTGAACCAATTGTTCAATCCCTGCAAACAAGCTTAGCATTCAGCTGGCCAGTGGGTATGTTTATTAGGAGCTTCTCCACACACTCCAGCTGGCAGCTGTCCTTCTATGTAAGCACTTTTCACTAAGGAGGAGGGCATGTTGTTACTTCAGAAAGCAGCTCCCATCCTATAGAAGTTCTGTGTTCTCCCGGGACTAATTAAACACCTTAATTTTTCCACATGCTATAGTCGAAGAGCTGAGGTATAGTCCCAAAGGTAGAATTCACTCTCAAGAGAACTTTCTCTTGACTAACTTGCTTGGAGTCTTGGATAAAGTTTAATGTGGGAAAAATACTGTTCAGAGTTTTGTACACATTTTACCCTCTGGGCTTAGGGAGACCCTGGAGTTTGAAAGGCTGCCACACAGCTTGCTGTAATCGCTAACATGCCAGAAGCAATTACAGAATCTCTTAACAAAAAGAAACAAAAAACCTCTCAGTGTTCTCAGATTCTGACCATTCTTCTACTTCTTCAGTAACTCCAACTATTCTTTTGTGTTAGAGCTGCTCTTTCCATTCTCTTCTTACCTGTATCTAACCCAGACCACAATCCAGAATTTTCCTAAGGAGCTTCCAGTCTAACCTTTTCTATAAAATATGGCTGTAATTTATTTATTCCTCTTCTAAGGCCTCATTTCCTCCCTTTTCCCACTACTGCATTGTGCAAAAGATGATGTAACATGTCTATTCTTAACCTCAGCTATGTCTGTGACACAGTTCTTTTTTTGTGCTAGGGGATTTAGCTATGTATGTTAGCTTTTTCCAGACATAAGTCTATTTCTTTTCCTTATTTTGCCCCTCTGTATTTTCTCAGAAACTAGGAATGTGACCTAAATGCATTTTTTTTTCTTGTCCTTACTGAACTGTTGCCACATTAAACTATTCAGTATTATAGATCTTACAGTAAGCCACAGGAGCTCACTGAAAAAGTCTCCACAGTGCTTTGTTCAGTGCAAACGAAACTCATTCTCAAACAGACTTTAACTGCTGCAAAGAGACGGAGGTCAAGAAAATGGACAGAATGCAGAAGACTGAGCCCAGGGATGGTGTGCAAACAACTGCATTAGCTCCTTTCCTTTGTTAAGTCTGCATGTGTCTTCACTGGAAGGCGAATTAGTTAACAAGAAAAAGGAAATCAAGGCAAGGAAAAATGATCTTCAGGTGAAAAATGTATGTTGGGGATTTCCTTCCAGGGAATTTGAAGAGATTATACAGATGCTGAATCTCAGTATAGGTACAACAGACCCTTTGAAGACTAAAAATAACTTCTGTGTTGTAGTTTGCAGTTTCAGACAGGTATGCTTAAGATGCTTTCATGCTGATGTAATGGTAGTAATCTTTTCTCGAGGGGGAGTTGATCCACAAGGGATACAAAGTTCAGCTGAATTTTGCATTAGAAACTTTTCATGCTTATAAATTGCAGACTGCCTTCTACCAGCAGTGCTAATGTCCAGTACCTGGTGGTAACAGAAGATGCTTAAGAGATGATAATGGCTGCAAAGCGGCTGTGAGGTAGCCATAATAGCACCATTTTCTAATAATTCAAGCACACTGGTGTCACAGGCTTAATGAAGTTTCTGTAGGTAGTATCTGTGCACTGCTATGTATCTTCACCAAAATTACCAAACCAAAATCATCAACTGACTTTACAAAAGTGCACAGTAAATTGCTCATGACTGAGTACAAATCAGTATGACCTGTTTTCTTTATTGTCCAAAGTCCCCTGCAGATGCCTGAGTACCCCTGGCATGTGGATATCTCTGAGCACTTAACTGAAGGAAAAAGCACAGTTTGCTTCCTCAAGCCAAGCACAGCCCTCCCTTCTTGGGTACAGACCCAAGAGAAGAGGAGGAGGGCATACTTGCTTAAAAGCATATGATCAGTCCCATGAAAATCAATGGTACTTACAGCTAATCAAGTTCTTTGCTGAACCAAATGTTAAGCCAAGGATTTGTCAGTTCAAATATCTAAGCTGATCTCCAATACCCCGGGTCTCAGGAAATAAGAAATATCTTCTCAGCAAAGATCATGATAGACCACACAAAGTCAAATTTAAAGTATAAACAAGAGAGTGCAAGAGGGCAACCCACAGATGAATGTGACCTGATGTAAATGAGGTTAAAAACTTTCTAACTAATACATGAACACAAACATAATTTCATTTTTTCTAAAGCATTGAATTCAAAATTCACTGCATTGTTATAGAATTTCTGTAACTTTTAGATTGAAATACTACTTTTGCTAGTTTATGGCTTCATCTGTGCCAAAACTAAACTATATAATCAATGAAATGAAAGTCCTCTGCAACAACAAATAAAAGAAAATAATTAATCAAACAAATAAAGTCTACAATGACAGTTAAATGAGGACTCTGAAGCTATTCCAACTCCAAATCATACTAACATTTTTACCAAATGTGAGTTTAAAGAGCAGACCCATTTTATTAAGGGGCCCAATTTTTTAAATTAAGAAAATCAAGTTGGAATGAAATAGTGTGCATCTAATCTTTCCAAAGGAAAAAACATCTAATGTACAGTTGGCATTTCTCCAGACATGAAATATCTATGCTGTCCTCAGTCCAGTAGAGTAATTTTCCCAACAATAAACACAGTATATAAGTAAACGTTCTTATGAGCTAAGCCTTCAACTTCAGTGTTTCCTCATTATTAACAGGAAAATTCAGGATGACTATGATTAATATAGAACAGTGTAACTCATGCAGTGTAACAAGATGAGAGGCTGTTGTTGGGAATACTTGCAGAAAAGGTGAGATAGAAGCTGAATCATCCACACTTTTATCAGGTTTACTCTGTAGACCAATGCATATACTCCAACACAAAATACATATATGTTAGCCACAAGCTAGACAGTGATAAAGCAAACAGGGCATGAAACTAAAGAAAGAATAGGGAATATATTTTTTAGTTTATATATGCATCTGGAAATTAAGTTTCTCGAGATTAAGTTTCTCGCCTGTTCTGTTGGGATTTCCATGTCTGACATGGTTTCCTGGAGAACCTTCTCCACAGTTTGTTACAGGGTGAAGCTGACTGGTCTATTGCCCCTGATTTCTCCTTCTTTGAGGATGATTCACCCCTTTGGGAAGATGGTGTAACGCTTGCCTTGCCATTGTTTGGTGTCAGTGGAGATCAGTCGAGTAAGTACCTCAGCCAGTTCACCATGTTGCGCTCCACGCAGCCCCACAGACTTAAATGTGTTCAGTTTATTCAAGCTGTGCCAGCACTAACCATCTTTACCATTGGTAGTGTGTCTCTCCCCCCAGATTTCCTGCCAGGCATAGAGGCCTCGCAGGTCCAAGATTAGCTACAGTATCTATCGTTCATTCCTGTAGCTGTGTTGCCTTTCCAGTCCTCAGTGGCAGAGCAACCTTTGTCAGCGTATATAAATAACACATCTTCCTTTTGTCCACTGTATATCTTCTCTCTTTTCTACTGTGTCTTTAAATAATGGAAATGATTCTGCCAAAAGAGCTATTTTGTGTTAGATGTGACATATGAGTGTTACCTTCAGTGTCAGTAACTAGAAAGCTATTTAAAACAAAATAAATATCTCACATCAGAGATTTCTCATGCCTTGTTGCCAGACAATAACTTATTTTGAATGTTATATTCTGTTCAATTTAGATTAATACCCAGGTGTTAAAGTAGCATCTTGTATTCATTCTCTAAGTAGTTTGCCCATTCATTTTTAAGAACCTAATTTCCAGTTCTTTAAAAAATAAAACCTGTAGTTCGATATGTAAGACCAAGGGGGAAAAAATCTTTCTTACTTCATACAGATATTAAATACATTTCCTTTTCAAAAATCATTAATATTTTTCTGCTGCTTATTATGCAGTGGAAAACTATCTGTAACTACATAGAAAGATCCTTCATGCACATTCTAAATGTCACAGAAAAGAAATGGACCTGAACTCTCTTTCCTAACCTCTTTTAATTCACATATGGATTGCACCACACTGCATATAGTCCTGTGGGGTAACCCATAAACCACAGTTCAAAGAACATGAAGAAAGTTATTCTGGGTAGGAAGCCAGTGTAGTTAAAAAAAGGAGATTTTGAAGGCCTGCTGAAGCAAAATGAAAGCTAATATTGAGAGGACTGGATTATAAGTGCATATCTATCTAGATAGCTCTGGGAAAAAAAAATTAATAACAATGCAAAAATGTTCTGTATATATGTGGAAAGAAACATGAGGTTGTATGTATCCCAGATGCTCTTACTGCTGTAATAGCAAGTTTACCATGTGTAGCAAGGAAAGATGTAAAGGAACATCTGTTGAAATTATACATTTGCAAATCAACAGGCCCAGATAACTGACACCCAAGAGCCCCAAGAAAACCAGCTGGGAGCTTTCTGAACAATGCATGGGAAACTGAAAAAAATTCCAAGTGATTGGATAACTACAGATGTGGTTCCAATATTTAAACAGGATAAAATGAATAATCCTGTGAATTACAAATCAGTTAGCCTTACATGTAGGAAGGCTAAAATAAAGGAATTTAAATAGACTCATAGATACAAGCAAATAAAGCCTGAAATTTAAATAAGTCAACCTTGTCCACAGAAAAAGGTCGTGTCAGAAACAAACTTGTGGTCTTTATTGACAGCAGTACAAACCTCTTTTCCAAAAGCACTGTCATAGTATACTTGAAAGACATTACATTCCAATGGTTTTCAGTCAGGACTTGACTTATTACTTCATGGCATTTTCAATATTGCATTATACAGTAACAGCAGGACAAAAATTAAATTACTCAAAAACTGTCTTTTTGTCAGACCTCAGCTTATAGTTTTAAAAGCTAATATGTAAAAGAAAAAGGATTAATAATAACAAAAGTTCTTGGACCAGTGCTAGCAAGTATTTTTAGCTTATAAAATCTTTCTGGTAAAAATAAAAAATTAGAAAAAAATGTCATGACAGTAAGTACAGAGGACAAGTCATAAAACATTCTAGATCACTTTCTGAAATTGTTAGAATGGAACCAGATGTGTTCAATACAGCCAAACAAAAAGCATTACCTCTGGGAACATATCATGTGAGCTATGGACTGGGATACATTGATTTCAGAGTAGGAAACAATGATGTAAAGTCAGATGTATGGGACTGCAGCATGGGAAGTGCTCAGTTCACCTACTACAAATAAATCAAGATGGCAGCAGTTTATTGATTTGCTAATCATACATAAATAACCACTCTTCAGTGAACTATATATCAGTATTGATTATACAGCATAAACTGCAGACCCCCACATGGAGGTGTGTGTGCCCCAGCTGTGCACAAACCCTTGCTGCTGCCAGCACCCTCCTGAGGCAGCACGGTGGGTAGCTGCCTTACGTGCACCCCAAGGAGGGGTTCCCCCATGCCACTACCACTGTGCCATGCATCCCTGGATAGGTGCAGGCTGTTTCTGTGCCCCACAGGGCACAGGCAGTGCTGTAGATGCTATGGGGCAATGCTTGGCTGTGCCCACTGGGATCACTGCTCCTCCTTCCCCTCTAAGGCCTCTCCCAAAACTTCCTTCGAGGCTTTAATGCTCCTGTGACATTGTTTCATTATGCTTTTATTTCTCTCCAAAGTCACTGGAATTCACTGAATACTTTTTCATTGGCTTATTTTCACCCTGCTCTTTAACATAATCAGTTTAGTGCACATTCCCCCTCAGTTTGGCTGTCCCATCATGGATATTGATACCCTCACATACTAGGCATTATTACCAGGCCAATTTTTACATAGGTTCTGTCAGAGATTTCAAGAAGAGCATTAAAAATAGTCTAGAATTGCCAAAGATGTTTTGCCATTTTTGCTTAAGGCAGCCTGATAGCAGATGTGGGATTAAACACTCAAAGAGCTGTTCTAAGGTCTTAGTGGATGGATATTTGATTGCAATTCTTGAGGAAAAATGTGTGTAATGTTTTAAAACACATAATTTGTTTTCTGCATGCATCAGGGAAGGCAGAGTTGGGATAGCTGGCTAGGACAACCTGGCTAGTACTACAGTGTAACATCCATGACTTTATAGCCAAAAAATACTTATTAATAAATTGAGTTCAGAGGGTTAGTAACAGTTGCATAAGATGAAATATAAAAGAGGAGAATTTTGATGAAATTTTTTTAACTCACTTTACAGCATCAGACACTAATCAGAGTGCTAATCTTAACGCTGAAGACTACAGCATCTTGAGAAAGATGGAAGTGTTCAGCTGGGCATGCAGAAGCCTCCCAGGTATGAAATATGCTGTACCAAATTTATACTGATCACTAGTTCTTTTTTTTTTCTTGAAGAGAACTTTTTCCCTTAGCAAACTTTCCCCTCCTTCTGTAGCCTGATTTACCATCTACTGATCATCTCATATGTAACTCATTTGCTATCAACTATTTTGTCACTGTCTTTTCTAGTTTTTGTTGATGTCTACCAAAACTTTGCCAAAGAGTAGTGGTGCTTTTGTGTCAAATTACCTGGTTGTTTATATAAAAATTAAATTTAAGAAGTTTTGGAGTTCCTCTTGATATTATTTTTTGTGAAAATCTCTAGGAAAACATTAATTAGACAAAATCAGAAAACAACTAAACACCTTGATGAAAAAATAGGCTTTGTTTCTGATGGCACAAAACAAAATTAATAAAAAAATTAGGAAGCCTGGAATCTAAATCAGAAGAATAAATTGCTTGGTTTCATTTAAATAATCACAGTTGGTCAGAGTGAGCACTATTTTGTAAGAAAAGCTTTGCCAAAAAAAATAGTGATAAAATACTGTTTACACTATGATAGTGGGTGGCTTTTTTATTAATTCTATGAGAACATAGCCTCATTTGAGACATGGCCCATTAAAAAATTAGAAGTCTTGCATCAGTCTCAAAATAATTGGACATAAATGGCAATAATAATTATTAACTCTATTATTTTGTATTTGCATAACAAGGTTTGAACAGGGAAATGCCAAGAAAATACAGAGAAATCTCATGTATTGTATGATTACAGTGACTTCTGACAAGGAAGGGAATTGCAGTAGATAGTAGACAATAAAGAACAGGAAGTTCTAACTAAACAACAGGGTAAACAATATATTTGAAATTAAAAAAAGAGCAAAGGAAGAAAGCAGAAGGAAAAAATGAGTTTTTACAAGTCAATAAGCAAGACTGGAGTGAATTTTTATAAAATTGAATTTTAGTCTTATATTTTTAGCTAGGGTTAGGTAGTTCATACCATAAAATGTTTATTTTAAATTTAAGCAACCCAAAACAAACTTACATGAATAATAATTCTGCATTAGTTAAAACTATCAGTGATATTATATGGTCTGTCTACAGGAGCCTAGAGTGATTTGAGAACATTTAATCTCAGCCAATAGAGTTTCAGAGCCATCTTTGAAATATTTCACATCAGAAGTACCATATATTGAATTCCTCCTGTTAAGTCTTAAAACGATAAATAAGAAACTGATGCATTTCTTCCTATTCACCTACATTTCACTATAAATCACTGAGTTTTTCCTTATTCTAAATTCATGTTTAAGATTCACTTTACTATCTTTTTTTCAATCAGCCATCACTATGCCACCAGGTTCCTTATTAATTACCCTATAAATTCACCTTTCATTCATATTCTTTGATATTTACATCTCGTTTTCTCATTCTTCAGGTATTTATTCTTCATATCCCTGGGTCTCTTTTTAGAAGGATGACTTCTTACTCAAAATAAATTTTTGCAGGTCTGGTTTTGGGGTATTTTGTAGGATAAAATGGAAAAGACTTCAAGTTTCAGTGCTTTTCCCTATTTTAAGCTTAGGAACTCAGTTTTTCGTGCTATATGCTGTTCTATAATCTATAAGTAGTTCATACAGAGTTCCCTGAAATATTTACTCTTCAGAGACACTGACAGATTTTTAGATCCTTTCTCTGCAATGCACGCAAGAGGAAAGATAAGTCTGTGTCTACCCTGATGTGGAGTCCCTGCACTGACTGCAGTGTATTAGCTGACATTAGCATTGGAGAAGCTATGGGATGCTGGCAATAAGATGCCTGCATTCATTCAATCTGCCCAGAGGATCTCACAGCCACTTAATAACTATTCCAGATCATTTTCTTGTTCAGCAATACTTTTTGCTTCAGTGTAGGTGACAAAACAAATACAGTTCAAATTCAACCAAATTCAGCAACAACTCTGAGCTCCCATTCTATGTGATCTGAAGAGGTTTGCTGTGGGTGGCTCACATGGAGCACATTAGTAGGCTTGGACCTTGTGTCACCTCTCAGGTCACTTCTACTCAATGGAACAAGGCAATCAAGCCATTTTTGAGGAAACAGCCTCAGGTTGCACCAGGGGAAGTTTGGATTGAATGTTATAAAAATAATTCTCCGCTGAAAGGGCTGTCAAGCATTGGAACATGCTGCCCAGAGAAGCGGTGGAATCAGAATCCATGGAAGTGTAAAAAAGTGTGTATATGTGGTGCTTAGGGACATGGTTCAGTGGTGAACCTGGGAGTGTTAGGTTAATTGTAGGACTCATTGATCTTAGATGTCTTTTCCAACCTTAATGATTCTAATATTCTATAAATATTCTAAGAAAAGATAGGGATATCTAAAGAGCAACATTTCACCTTCCCACTCAGGTAGTGTTTGCAATTTTGTGTCAGACAGAAGTATTCCAGGCAGGATTACATCATCCTGTAGAAATGAGATGACCAGGAATGGGTCCAAAACATCTGGCTATCCTCAACAGTATCCCCAAGGTCATAAAAGAGTTCACTAACTGTAGCAGGGCAATAGGCAGGATATGCATTGTCTGGCACATGGCACATGTGGCTGCTTGAATCACAAGGATACTCAGTCACACTCCAAGTCTCTGTAATCATCATAAAAGTTTTACACCACAATGGGCTACACTGGCTGAGTACCTGACACCTGTTGCTGAACCAAGGTGGCTTCAGTATCACCAATGTAACTTTATTTTATCATGAACATCTTTATATACATGTACACTTGACTTTTAAGTGTTTAGTTAAAATATTCCTGGCAGATACCTGTTTAACCAATCCTTAAAAGCCTCTAACAATGCAGACAAGTATTGCACAACCTTTTCAGGCAATCTGTCTTGGTATTTCATTATTCTTAGAAAGTTTTTCCTAATGTCTAGCCGAAGTCTCTTTTGCTGTATTTTAAGGCAATCATTTTTTATACAATAATGTTGTTCCACTACTGATATATTCCCTTCCACTGCACAGTAGCTTTTTAACATTAAAAGTCTGTTATCACATCTTATATCAGTCTTCCCTCCTCTAGACCAAACAACTACAGTATTTACAACTTTCCTTACCCATTGTATTTTCTAGCCTCCACCTGTGCTCACTGCTCTTCTCTTTAAAACCAATCTATACCAGTCTTATAGTCCCCTAACTGCAGTGGTCCAGCTAAGGTGGTGCTAATGAGTAGATGAGCAGAAGAATTTCTTCAGATGTCTTACAAACAACATGAATCTTTACTCAGTCTGTCAGTTTGTCTTCCTTACTACATGCTATGATGTTGCTGTTTCATGTCCAGCTACGATCCACTACAACCTTGGGATCCTTCTCTGCAGAACCACAAGGCAGCCAGTTGTTTCACATCTTGCATTTATGTAGCTGACATTCCTGGCTAAATATAGAGCTCTTTGCTTATCCTTACTGAATCACATCCTATTTTCCTCATATCTCCTCTCCAGTTTGTCAAATTCCTGGCTAAATACTAATCTTGTCCTCTATTGCATTGTTCCAGCTTGATATTGTCTGCAAATGTAATAAAGATATTCTTTTTTCCATCGTTCATTTCATCAATGAAAATTTTAACTAATGCCCAAAATGTTGCATAGTCCTGAACACAGAGCAAAAATTCCTTCTTTATATGAGTGGATTGACAGTCAGCTTCCTTAACCTTCAGTCTAGGATAAATCACCAGGATAAGTATGTTAAATATTGCCTCTATTGGCTATGCTACTAGCAGTTAACTATTTTTGTTTTGTACTTGTCTAGCACTTGCACTATATCTCACCACTGAGGCATCTGGACTAAAACATTTTACCTTTCTTAAACACATTATCAAGATTTGCATACCACACCGGCTGGATGTCTTTTTCATTCCTGAGATCTGAATGCCTGTGTGGCTGGTTTGGACATCCAGACTAGACACTGAGATTTATCTGCCTGTATTTCAAGGAAATATTTTCACTACTTCCTTTTCTGATGAGGCATACATGCCTAACCCTTCAGGTAACAATTGCACATTTTTATATGTTAGCTTTTCCTTAGTTATGCTCATTTTGCTCTACAACTTCACAGATTTCTTCAAATGGTGGCTCAACAGACTAAACTACCTTTCAAAACAAATCAAAGCAGATAAAGCTGCCTTGCACTTGGCCTGCTTTTCTTCTATAGATCAAAATGACAATTTTCAGATATTACAGCCTTCTACATAATTAAAATAATATTTTGTATTTTCTATTTAAAGAATCCTGGGCTGAAAGGGATTCCAGTTGGATATTTAGGAAAGAGTGAATTCCAGTTTTCCAAGAACACCTCTCAGAAAACTCAGGTAAAAATACTTGGCATAGGCAATTTCACAAGACATATATTCTTCTTTCTCTGTTGCAAAGATTTACATTTGCTAATTCTTTTAGTATTTTGAAGTGAATGTACATGTATGTATAAATATATAGCTAAAGAATTCTGTCTTCTGATCAAATAATGCCCACCAAGTTTATTGACACTCTGTGTCTTGTGTGTTTCTCTGTGGCATCTAGATCAGTATATGCCTTCATCCCTTGAATTAGTTCAAATTTCGTAGCATTATTTTTCATTTGCATATTGCACAACATCATCGAACCTTCCCAGTAATTCTGGTTCCAAGACACTTCTTCTCTCCATCTTTCAATGAGTCACAATTTAACCTAAATAACAAATACTTTTTCTTCTGCTAGTACTATAATTTGTTATTTCTTATTTTCTATTCCCAACTTCTTTAGCTGATAGTAGCAGAGACAAATGCACTGTTGTGAGATGCTGGCATTCATGGACAATTTATGCAGCTCTGAAAAACACATTCAGAAGCAAACAGAACATATTGGGAGTGATGGCTGATGAAAAAATTCAACATGAGCTGCAATGTGAGCTTGTGGCCTAGAAAGACAACCAAATCCTGAGCTGCATCAAAAGCAGTGCAGCCAGCAGGCTGAAGGTGGGGATTCTACCCCTCTACACCACTCTGCTGAGACCCCACTTGGAGTACTACATATAGTTCTGGTGTCCCCAACATAAGAAGGACATGGAACTGTTGGAGCAAATCCAGAGAAGGGTCATGAAGTTTATACGAGAACTGAAGTACTTCCCCTACAAGGACAGGCTGAGAAAGTTGGGGCTGTTCAGCCTGGAGAAGAGAAGGTTGTGTGGAGACCTCACAGAAACCTTCCAGTATTTGAAGGGGAAGCCAGGGAGGGACTCTTCATCAGGAACTGTAGTGATAAGACAAGGAGTAATGGGCACACGCTGAAAGAGGAGAAATTTAGGTTTTATATTGGGAACATATTTTTTACTGTGAGGATGGTGAGATACTGAAACAAGTTGCCCAGGGAGTCTGTGGATGCCCCAAACCTGCCAGTGTTCAAGGCCAGGCTGGATAAGGCTTTGAGCAAACTGATCTAGAGGGAGGTGTCCCTGCCCATGGCAGAGGTGGTTGGGTCTAGGTGATCTTTAAGGTCCATTCCAACCCCTTGCCCTCTATGATTCTATATCAAACCACTAGAGGATAATCCCAAACAGTAATCAGCAGCAAAAACTACACCAAAAACCTGTTTCATGATGAATTGGGATGTTAAAATTTGCATCTACAAGTTTATGGTCCAGAAGACCAAATGCCCAAGACTTTCATCCTATTGAAAGAAGGACTTTACCATCATCTGATAAAAAATAGGATAAATAACTTGCTATTCAGAACCTGGCTATGGACCAAATCTTGATAAGAAAATTAAAGAGATATATGATACTCAGAAGCACATAAAAACATAGCCAGAGTTTTTCACAACAGGTGGGTTTGGTGTTGAAAGATTCAGGAAAGAAAGGAAGTTTTAAAACAACCAATGACTCTTTCCAGTCCTCAAAACTTAACAGGACAAGGGACTCATAATGAGATGAACCACACAGGAGTGCAAAGAAACTTGAAGCTGGCTGCAGATTTATTTTATTGGCCTTGAGCAGCATGAGCAAAAGAGAGGAAATGTCAGACAAGTGAGAATTGTTTCAGAAGAAAGTCTAAAAGTCAGATGGCTGCCAAGTAATTTCCACAAGAGAGAGCAAAAGTGGAATTGCTAGAGGGGGTTCACACAGGTAGGATAATCCCACATGTGATCCTTCAAGAAGGAAAGTTCTTTTGTTGATTCAACTTCACAAAGCTAAATAGAGAATTCTGAAACTCAAACAGCATGCTTTAAATTTACAGGGAAAAAAGCATAGCATCTTCTGAAATGATGCCTCTGTGACTTTTTGTGCAGTCTTTGGTTCCTACCACAAAGTCCAAAACAATCATTACAGACATTGCATGCTGATACCAGAAAAGAGGGATTGATTAATGCAAAACAGTTAGGGAACTCTGTACCTAGAATAAAGTGGAGTACACAATTTGAATTTAAATTCAAGTGAGCCAAGTCTGCCAGACTCTACACTGAGAAATTCTCCAGTGACTGAAATACAGCAGCCCCCGTAACAGACTCTTCGTGCCATTAAACATAATGTCATCCATGAATTTACTGAGGGTGCACTTGATCCAGGTCATTGATGAAGACATAAAACAGGACTGGTCCCAGTACTGAGCCCTGGGGAATGCCACTGGTGACTGGTAGACAGCTGGATGTAACTCCATTCACGACCACTCTCTGGGCCCAGCCATCCAGACACTTTTTAACCCAATGAAGAGTGCACCTGTCCAAGCCATGGGCTGCCAGCTTTTCCAGGAGAATGCTGTAGGTGACAATTTCAAAGGTTTTACTGAAGCCCAGGTAGACTATACCCACAGCTTTTCCCACATCTACTAGGCAGGTCACCTGGTCATAAAAAAGATCAGAATGATCGAGCAAGACCTGCCTTTCATAAACCTATGCTAACTGGCCCCGATCCCCTGGTTGTCCCCTGCAGGCAAGGGGGTCTTATAATATAAAGTCTTATATTGCATTAATTTCAAAGAAAAGACTTTGTTTATCAGAATATTCTGTAACATAGCTAAAGGAGACTCTCCATCTCACTTGCAGAAACTCTGTATGTCTGCAGAAATAAATCGGGTGTGTATGCAAGAGGCAGAGTTACAAAATGGAAATAGAAGAGTACTTATGATGAGAATACTCCCTTGGAATTCTTGAGTTTTTATGGTATGATCTTTGCATCAAAGAGTCAGCAAATAAAAGTCACAAAGGATGTAGACCAGAAGAGTATCACTTTGCAAAGTTGTACTGTATTCAAGTGCAAAGTTGTACTGTGTTCAAGGCACACACTAAACTCTTACACTTTAATATACAGCAGAAACATTAATTAACACAAACATTAGCACAGCTGCTCCTCTTTCTTACATCCTGCAACTTATCAATATCCAGAAGCTTCAAAAGGAAACTCTAGATTTGTCTCTTGCAGATTTTTTGGTCTGGGATAAATCACAATTAGCTGCTAGAAGGAAATATCTGTGCCAAGTGGGACAGTGTTGTGAAACAGTAGGAAGTCAACAGGAAGACAATTAGGCTATTGTGATGATGTAGAAGGGTTCTGTATAGATAAATTATGGTCTGCCTATAGGTGAAATTACGTGAAATGCATGTTGCATTATTGCACTTTTTTTGCAGTGCTACAATTGATTTCAATTAATGCTGGCAATGTGAAAACAATTTATTCAGGCTTATGTGGAGAGTCATGTTGGCTGCCAGTTTCTTTTCTCTCACAGTATCCTTCTGGACAAAATGTCCAGCCCACAGCTGGATAAACACATCATGCAGTGGGTGAGCAATTGGGTCACGGGTCAAGCACAGAGGGTAATTGTGACATCAGACTGGTGACCTGTCACTAGTGCGGTTCCACAGAGCTCCATCTTGGGCCCTGTGCTCTTCAACATCTTTATTAATAATTTGGACAAAGGACTGGAGGGGATATTAGGCAAGTTTGCAGATGACAAAAAACTGGGAGGAGCTGTTGACTCCTTGGAAGGCAGAGAGGCCCTGCAGAGAGACCTCATCAAATGAAAGGGCTGGGCAATCACCCATATGAAGTTTAACAAGGGAAAGTGCTGGATTCTGCACCTGGGGTGGGGCAATGCTGGATGTTCGTACAGACTGGGGAATGAGACGATGGAAAGCAGTGCCACAGAAAGGGACCTGGGGGTTGAATATGAGCCAGCAGTGCCCTGGCAGCCAGGAATGCCAGGGGGACATCAGGCAAAGCATCGTCAGCCAGTCGAGGGAGGGAACTGTCCCGCTCTGCTCTGCACTGGGGTGGCCTCACCCTGTGTATTGTTTGCAGTCTTGGGTACCACAATATAAGGAAGATATTAAACTGTTGGAGAGTGTCCAAAGGAGGGTAATGAAGGTGGTGAAGGGCCTTGAGGGGAAGCTCCATAAGGGGCGGCTGAGGGCACTTGGTATGTTCAGCCTGGAGAAGAGGAGACTGAGGGGAGACCTCACTGCAGTTACAACTTCTTCATGAGGGGAAGAGCAGGGGCAGGTACTGATCTCTTCTCTGTAGTGACCAGTGACAGGACCTGGGGGAATGGCCTGAAGCTGTGTCAGAGGAGGTTTATGTTGGACATTAGAAGAGGTCCTTCACCCACAGGGTGGTTGGGCACCAGAACAGGCTCTCCGGGGAAGTGGTCACAGCACCAAGCCTGACAGAGTTCAGGAAGCATTTGGATTATACTCTCAGGCCCATTGTGTGATGTGTTCTGTGCAGGGCTAAGGGTTGGACTCAGAGATCCCTGTGAGTTCCTTCCAGCTCAGCATAACCTGTGATTCTGTGATTTACTTCTTTTTCAATTTAACTTTAAGTCCATTCCTTAAAACTATCTTTTAGAGTGATACAAAAACAAAATGACATGCTGATTTTTCTAAGACTATTGCAATCCAAACACTAATAATGAAACCTTTAAACTAAGTATTTTTCTTCATGAATTCCTGTACACCACTGTTTGTTTGACTTTTGTAAATATATTTTATGTGCTGAAATATACTATGACTAACTGTATTCCTGTTTCTAAGCTATGTTATTTCATCAATAGATTGATAAGTAAATTCAGAAAGGTTGAATTTGCATATTTCACAGGTTGGATTTAAAATTCAAAAAATATCTGACCTATTCCAGCTCAAATGCACTACATAGGTACGAGTTAGGAAAAAAGAAAATCCAGAGGCAGAAACCCAAACACCCCCTCAAAGGGGGTGTTTTTCCCCTCCAAGGAAAAAAAAAAAAAAACAAAAAACCAAAACCACAACAACTTTAAAAACCAAAACCCCAGAAAATTGGGGGGAGGAGGGTATATTATATGAATGTATTTCCATCCACTACTTTTACATGAGTTCAAGATTATCCAAGTGCATTAAGAGATTTCACTGACAAAGTTCAATTTTCTTTGTATTGCTGATGGTACCCACCCATAAGCACATCACTAATGACAAAATCAGCAGAAATCAATCCCTGATCTAACTGCTTATGAACTCCACTGTGATTTCTGTTCTGCTTAATTTTTCCCCAAGGAACACAGCTTCTTGAAAGTTCTCCTGAAGATACTTCTTGTCTAACTCCATCTTAGTGTTCATATTCATCTTTGTGGAACTGTATTATGTGTGTTAATGAAGTCCAGATAGTTTATATTAATAGCCAGAGGGGAATGCCTTGAATGTTTGTTATCATGTCAAAGAAGCTTTTGGATTAGTTTCACATAAATCCATGTGGCTTTAAAACCCATTTCCCTGTGACCTTCATCCTCTCTTTCAAAATATATTCTAGTACCCAAAATGCAGTTTCTTCTTCTTAAATATAAATATTTTAATTAATTTCTTTCCTAAAGTTTGCTAAAGTATCTATTAGGAGTGGATACAGGTATTTATTATTTTTTCACAAGATCTTCAGGAGCTGGTGATAGGAATCATAATTTTCATGGGTAAATTCTCACTGTAAAGACAAAGATTGTAGGAAATGATTGTGCCACAGCTAAATGGGGTTTATTTAAATCCTACAGAAAGTAATAGGAACGACTATACTTGAGGAAGATTCCATTAGGTTTGAAACAATAAATCTGAGATCATGTGAGCTTTATAAAAGCTCTCAACCAAACCTCATAAGGTATGCAATAAAATCAAGAGTTGGCAAGAATCTTGTTCTGTCTCATAAACTCTAGATCAGTATGCACAGATGTAGATAGTGTAATTAAAATGAATAATCATGAATCAGAATTAGACACATATCCCTTGAAATCTTGATTTTTGAAAGAACTCAAAAATACTTTAAAGTGTTTTCCCCTCTGAGGTTTCTCTAATTATTCTTTCATGTTTGGAAATATTTTTCACTCCCTTATGGCTATATGAATTATTCACTTTATCAGTGATAAAGAGGAACAGCTCTTCTAAAGACCAAACAGTGAAGCTGGATGTAAACAGACTCCTATCTAATACACCAGTGGAAAATTCCCTAAGAATGAGGGAAATCGAATTCTGCTTCAGTCATTTGCAGTGGCATTTTAAATGTACATTTTAAATGTAACTCAGAGTAATAGGTGGCTAAAAGTCCAGAACCTTTTAAGAAAGAGAAGTTAAAGACATAATAAAGGATTAAAATACAAGAGAAACGAAAGAAATCACGATCACATTATTGAAGCCATTGGAGCCATTTTTTGAAGCTTACTGTGATATTGAGCTTTTCTTCACTGGGATCTGGAGGTCATTCATTTTTAGGAACAAACAATAATCCAGAAACAAGCTATTGTAGTATTGTGTAATGTCAACAGTTGGGAACATTCTTTTACTTAGCCACCCCTGCAGTTCAATAATCCTAAGTAAAATGTTAATAAATAAAAAATGCTTTCAGCATTTTTCCTATGTTTACCTATTTTATATGCTTTGATATGGTTTATTTCTAACATGCTACTTCTACAAAAGCAAAGATCTACACAAATAGAAACAATCATCCTTTCAAATTTCAGAAAAATATGAATTATAAAATATGTGGCTGAATGTCATCTTATCAGAGCTAAAAGGTTCATCTTGGTCAATAAATAAAATCTAAAAAGGG
This sequence comes from Dendrocincla tyrannina, assembly GCA_035047865.1. Classification (NCBI taxonomy): domain Eukaryota; kingdom Metazoa; phylum Chordata; class Aves; order Passeriformes; family Dendrocolaptidae; genus Dendrocincla; species Dendrocincla tyrannina. Next base: position 84,209,205 of record JAWWMP010000116.1, on the reverse strand, counting down.
TGAAAAAATTATTGAGATTTAATTTCCTCCAATATTTCATTGATAGATCAGACCAACATGTTTGGTTCTTAGTTAGGCTGAATTTTATTAGAAAAATTACTAAAAAAAAAAATGCTAAAAAGGTGCCAATCTACTGGGGCACCTCTGAAGCCTGAGAAACATTCAAAGCAACTACATAAAATTACTCTGAACTTACAAAGGTGCTGATTTTCAGTCAGCATAATTTGAAACTAAATAAAATTAGGAAAGGCTGTCTATTCAGTGGTTCATTTAAGACTTGTATTTTGTATATGTGAACTATTTTACCTGAAACTACTAATCAATAGATTGTGCTGGAAAAACACTCCCTTTCCATACTGTTGTTGATGCTGGAGCCATGGACAGTCAAAACCACAGTGGCAATAGGTGCTTGACTTAATATTGTAATGACTTGGGAGCTTTGCTGGAAAGGTGGAGGATTGCTGTTCCAGTCATTGTTCTCTTCAGTTTTTCTGGGGTTTATCCAGTGATGATCTGAAGTGAAATGCACAAACAGTTCTGGGCACATGGCCCAGGAGTCAAGCTTTTCCAAAAGCAGAATTCTCTAACCACTATGATACAAAACTAGTCTGTTCACCTTATGTACTCCTGCCTGTAGCATAGCCCAGCATCATGCAGTGTGAGGATTGCTTGCCACATGAAGTGTTGGGTGATCAACACATTTTCTGGCCTGTAAGACAGGTCTCCTGCTTTCTGGACAAGTCATTTGTCAGTACCTAAAATATCTTAATTAGGTACTGAAATCTGATTACTTAAATCCATTAAGTGATTTCATGTTATGAAGTGCATCTTGCTAAGTTGTTGAAGTTCATAGAAAAGGTGAGTTTCAGGTACACCTATTTTGAGATCTGAGTGTGTAATGGTTTTAGTTTACCTTCCTGGTAACTAAGGTCATAACTAAGGAAGTATTCCATCTCATTTCTTTACGT
>JAWWMP010000116.1:84156326-84201323 GCA_035047865.1 Dendrocincla tyrannina | reverse complement strand
CAATATCTTTTTTTTTTTTAATTACTGAATATAGAATTCATTTTCATTTGGAAAAATAGCTCTTAGGTCTTCAAAATTCGCTTCAGACAAAATACTTTATGACAATTGCCCATTAGAAAAACCTGGTGTTATCATGTGTTTTTTCTTCAAAAGATGTTTTATTTTTGTGTTGTAATTATTTTACTCCTTAGCTTAATTTCTAAGGATGGACTCTTGACAATGCTGGGTTTCACTGTATGACTTAATTTTTGTGGTGGCTGTAATAGATACAGCAGGTTGGCATCTTTTCAAATCAGACTGAAGTAAATGTCTTGTTTGGTAATGTCTTCTTCACCTGCTGGAACCACAAACTCTCAGTGACTATATCAATGACTGTATCACACTGCTATGAGTGCTCCAAGACTGTCAGCATCAAATTAATCTATCTTCTTCGCTCCATCTGAGCTGCAGTGATCCCTCTAAGGCATGTCCAGGTAGGTGAAGCCAGGGAGGCTGGATGAGATATGCACTAGATGTCTGCAAGGCAGTCATGAGTCAGAAGACTGAGATTTATTGATATGAGACATACTAAGATGTCTTACTCTGGCACAGACATTGCCAAAGTTGTAAGAGCCCTTCCCTATCTAGATACTGTCTACACACTTCCTGCATTTTTTAAATGCATTTTGGCATGACCCTCAACTGGGCAATTCTGAGTTCTTCAATTTGAAGACAGACAAGTGTGGAAGGCATCCAAAAAGTGGACTCTGTAAATTATTCCCTGCCTGATTCCCAGTGGAGTGTAAGAGGTGATAGTTGGAATGCAGTGTCAAGACAGGAACCTGTCAAACTATGATATGGCTGAGTTGGTAACCTGAGAGAGAGAGAGCCAGGAATTTCCCAACAGAGGAATAATTCAACCTGTCTCTTATTTTTCACATGTGAGAATTTTCAAGAGTAGGGATAACTACCGCTCTGAATAGATTGGCTTCTGCAGGAAAGCAAAATACACTACTCATTAATAGCGTGAAACCATGAAATATTTGACTTGTAAAAAAGTGAAGATCAATCAATACTTATATAGTGGACATTGATATTTGAGTGCAATAAATGAATTGCTACTGGAAGCATTATCAATAATACTTACCAGTCTGTGCCGGGAAAATTAAATCACATTTATCTCTACATATCCCTGTACATTTCCATTGCAAATGGAATGGCAAATTTTCATTGCAAATGCAAATGGTTTCCCCAACCACTTTCTGTGCATCATACTCTCACTTTTTTTTGTCTGCCTCTTCATGCCCATTGAAAGGCAGGGCAGGATTTTGGCTGGAAGAGGGCTGGAGTGTGGTCCATTAAGTGCTCCAGTCTGGCAGATCTGAGAATTGTGCAAGTATAGCTTCCCACACCAGCAATCCTCTTCTGTAGGCAGACATAGTCATAGGGTGCCAGTGCCTTCCATGACTCTCAGTCACTTTGACTCATTGACCTTCCCTGGTATGTTTGGCACTGTGCATCTGCAGTAACAATGACCGGGGCCTCTGGATTGCTCACTGTGACTGCATAGTGACCTGTGCTACTGAATATTCATAATCTTTGTATCTTCTTAATGTCTTTCCCCAGAAATAAAAGCAATGATGACTCCTTTACAGTTATTTGGGAGTTCTCCTGCATTTCTATTTTTGAAGAAATGCATCACAAGATCTTTTCTGCACTCTTGTATAACTTCAACTAATTTTCATAATTTATCAGAGGAAATAATTAATGCCTCCACAGTCATGGGTCTCACCTGGTGAAAGAATGCAAATATGAAAACTGCTAAGGAGATAAGAAACATTCAGCATAGATTTATCATAAACAATGTCAATATAAATAATTCCTTAGAGTAAGCACACCATCTGCTTTTCTGTGGCCCGCCAACTTTCATAGCTCTGATGGGAGAGGCTGCCAAGACAAATCTTGGCAGGTCTCACTGATACCTGGTAGGGTCCTAGCCAACAAAGTTTGTCAGCTCAATTGAATTTCTTTCTTTGACAGGGTAAGCGGCTTGTAGGGTAGACAGGAAGCAGTGGATATGATATGTCTGGCTTTAATAAGCTTGTGATAGTGCCTCACATGACATTCTCATAAACAAACAATGGAAATACAGTCTAGAGTGTTTGTTCATGAACTAGAGTTACACCACTACTTAGGGTTATGACTGTCATTAGAGTACAAGCTCAAGTAAAATGCAGTTATTTATGCAGGTATTTGGGTTGTACAAAATCATCCATCTATAAGTAGTCTCCCACAATCAGAATATGTTTGCACATTACTAGACAAAACATAATCACTATAGATTAGATGAATAAGTAGTTGAAAACTTACACTGAAAAGGTACTTACCAAAGGCTCCCTATCAAACAAAAAGCAATAAGTAAGTGCGGCTCAAAAAAGGTTTTACCTATCTAGGTCAAATCTCATAATTACACAAAATAATATATTTTTTATACAAATATAATCAAAATTGTGTGTGTGTTAGTATTCATTATATGTTCTTTTTTATGTATTGTTATAAAAAATATTCAGTATTTACATGAGTGGCTTGAATAACAAGACAAAATTTATTTATGAACCAGGCAGGTGTAAATAAAGTACATAAGGATCTTTACATATCTAAGATAGATGAGGGAATGATGTCTCTAGGCTTTGAATATTTTCATTCAAAATTTTCATTTAATTATTGCATGCTTTGTAATAATCTTCCAAATAGTTGGTCACACTACACTAGTTTGAATCAACAGCTCCTTGGTCAAATTTATTTATACCTTAAAATCTAAATAAAGTTATGATAAGATATGGAAAAGCAATTAAAAAAAAAAAAAAAAGTAGAGGGACTGAATTGCCTTAATATTTTCTCTTGTTGTTTACTCCTGAGAGGAGGAACAACATGTTGACAAACAGCCACTGTGCATGATGTCTCTAAATTGTAGACTGCATATCTATTCCTCATTCTTATGTATATTTCACTAAATGACCTTAATGCCTTTGAATTTCTAAGTGTAGGAAATAAGTACTCAGAGAAGTACTGAGAAGACAGATAGAGATTAGCTTTAATTATTACAAAGATCAACTTTACGTTCCTAGAGATTATCAGTCTTTTCCATGGTATTCATAATACAACTAAGGCATTGTTCACCTGGCGGATGTTTATAAATCATATTTCCTCAGGTCCCTTCTTTCAGTAGTCTTTGGATATCTGCCACAAATGCTCTTTCTTGGGAGCATGATCTGGCACTGCTTTCTCATCTTCATATCAATTCTCTTCAAGCACAGGTGCTTCCCCAAGTCCCATTCATGCCATCATTCCACTTGTGAGCCATCAGCAAACAATGAGGCAATTCGGAAAGAGAGTAGAATTTGGACACCTGACTGTGTTAAACATTTCCACTTACATAACAAGCAAGTGACAACAATTCATTGAGGAATATAAGGCTTGGGTTTATGCAGTGATAAATGATGGCTACATTACTGGTATTCTCACATTTCTTATTTCAGTACAATCAGAATGTGAACAGTTACGCTCAGAATACTGAGCAAACAAAAGTGATAGAGATAGAAATTAGGACTCAGTTTTGAGTGCTCGGTAGAAAAAATACTCAGTTTGTCCGTCTTGCAATGTCCTTTTAATGGTTCCACAAAAACTTTTGCTCAGAAACACACCTTATCAGGAGAAACTTATCAGGAAACGATGGTGTTCTTCTAGTACCACAGATACCAATGTACCGGAAAAGATAAGGAATAGATAATCGCCTAGGTCATTGTACTTTCTGCTTTCAAACATACATTTCTCCATTATATTATTTGACAGTCTGTTTGTATTACAAGACAAGGCCATAAATTATCCCAAATGTCTCATAGAAATACTGTTATTTTCTGGAAATAAAAACCCCTCCACATATCAAATCTAATTTAAGTAAATTTCTAAATGATAAGGAACAAATATGAGTATGCTTTGTATGAGCTCAGAGATCCTGCTTTGAAAAGTGTATCCAGGGACACAAATTTTAAAGCTTCCCTACTTTATGAGTATAGCTTTATAAACCATTGACATGGTTGGCATGCCAGAAAAAGGTCAAAAGTTACAAGTCAAAGCATAAAAACGAACAAGAGAGCCTACAGAGTTCATTAAAAGTCCATCCTATCCTTGTACACAGGATCAGATATTTGCTTATTTTTTGCTTTATTGAATCAGCAAATGCATTTCTTATAACCATAACAATTATTTTTAACGTGCTTCAAGGTACCAAGTATTTCCACATATGAGTTCATACTAAATAAAGATGAGGCACAAAATAAAGCTGTATCTGCTTTTCCTTCATATGTTTCCTCTATTTCCCCAGGCTTGTCCCTCCTGTTTTAGCAGTACTGATGCTACAAGCCCTCGGGCGGAGGAAAGTGATCCTTGGCAGACAATATCTAGATCAGATTCTTCCCTTGATTTCATATTCTGGGGCTGTCAGCTCAAGAGTCTGACAGGTTTCTTACAGGAAAACAAGGTCTCTCAGGACTTTCTTTAGCATATATTCTAATGCCAAAAAGGTTACCATTTCTGTCTAGAAACAATGCATCCAGGTCACAGCATTCATTCCACCCTTTTTGTTTAGCTGTGGTACAAGTGAAAAAAGAGCATGAAAAAGTCAATTTAAGCAAAACTGTTGATCCCTGACATACACTGAGTGTGAGCTCTGATAAACAGTATACACAGAACATCATTAAACAGAGCTTCTTTGGGGGGAAAAAAACCAAAGCCAAAACAACAACAACAACAACAGAAACCCCAAAGGTAGGAAAACAACGAAAGTCAACAAATCTGAGTTCTGAAAAGAGAAAGAGCAAAGCAAACATACATTAAAGGCTTAGCATGATAAGGATATCCTCATGATCAAGAAAGGACCAGATGTAGAAGATAAAATAACAAGCAGATTTCTCTGATAGGTATGTTGGTTGTTTTTATTAAAAAAAAAAATAAATAAAAACGGTTATCTGTGAAAGAGAACACATCTTTACATCATTCTACATATTTCCCCAGGAATACTGCCACCATTTTAACTGACCATTTAACACAGGTACACAGAAAACATATCCCTTCAACCTGCCTGGGAACTGATAGACAGCTGGCTGGTTGAGGCAGAGCTGGATGACTTGAAGGGACTGCAGAGTAAGGCTAAGGGCAGTGCAATTATGCTGCTTACTCTTTCCTCTTCCCCATACAAAATTTTACACTGCTCTGAAAGTTCAGAAACACTTGCTAAGTTTTGCAAAAATCAACTGTTATTTACTGGATGCTCTGCATCCAGATATGATTTACTAAAAATCACAGAGCTGGTGATTGACAATGTCCCTGCTCATTGTTGAGGGGTAAACTAGAAAAACTTTAAAGATCCCTTCCAATTCAAACTGTTCTATGTTTCTCCAGGTTTACACCAGTACAAGTAAGAGGAGACAACCAGAGTGGAAAATTACAGTCCAGAGATGACAGCTTTCAGAGCAACCATGCATGTTTGAAGAAGAAACCATTTTGAACACTAATTATGCTGTTCATCCTGCCTTCCCAATATCACAGTATTATTTGTCTCAATACAAGAGATAGGAAAGAGATAGAAATACTTTTGGAACACTTTTCTATACATGTGGGCATGCACATCCCTTTCCTTCTAGTGAGTGAATTCTTCATGGAATCATAGAATAGCCTGGGTTGGAAGCAGCTTTAAAGAACATCTAGTTCCAACTCCAGTGGCATGGGCAGGGACATCTCTCACTAGATCAGGTTGCTCAAAGTCCCATCCAAAAAGGCTTTGAACACTTTCAGGGATGGGGCAACCACAACTTCTCTGAGCAATCTGTTCCAGTGTGTCACCACTCTTACAGTAAAGAATTTTTCCTGATATCTAATCTAAAAACCTACCATCTTTCAGTTAGAAGCCACTACTCCTTGTTCTATCACTACATGCCCTCATAAAAAGTCCCTTTCCAACTTTCTTGTAGGCTCTTCCCATACTAGAGGGCTGCAATTAGGTCACCCCAAAACCTTTTTATTTCCAGGTTGAAAAAACCCAATTGTCTCAACCTTTCCTCATAGGAGAGGTGCTCTGTCCCTCTAACCAACTTCGTGGCCCTCCTTTGGACTCACTCAAACAGGTCCATGTCCTTCCTGTGCTGGGGACCCCAGAGCTGGATGCAGCACTCCAAGCAAGGTCTCACCAGAACAGAGTAGAAAGGCAGAGTCACCTCCCTTGACTTGCCGGCCACATTTCTTTTGATGCAGCCCAGGACACGATTGGCTTTCTAGGCTGTGAGTGCCCATTGCTGGCTCACATTGAGCCCCTCATCCACCAGACCCACAAGTCCTTCTCAGCAGAGCTGCTGTCAATTTGCTCATCCCCCAGCCTGGATTGATACCAGGGTTTGTCCCGATCCAGGTGCAGCACCTTGCTCTTGGTCTTGTTAAACCGCACGAGACTCCCATGGGCTCACTTCTTGAGCTTGTCCAGGTGGTATCCCATCCTTCAGGTGTGTCAACCTCACCAATCAGCTTGGTGTCAACTGCAAACTTTCTGAGTGCACTTAATCCTTTATTGTCTGTCATTAATTAGGGTATTGAATAACACCGGTCCCAATACACACTCCTGAGGGACACTACTTGTCACTGATGTCCACTGGGATTCTGAGCCACTGCCACCACCCTCTGGGTGTGACCATCCAACCACTTTTTAATCCATGTAACAGTCCACTCATCAAATCCATCTCTCTCCAATTTAGAGAGAAGGATGTTGTAGGGGACCATTACAAAGGCTTTACAGAAGTCCAGATAAATTACATCTGAGGCCCTTTCCTTGTCCAGTGATGTAATCACTCCATCATAGAAGGCCACAAGGTTGGTCAGGCAGAACTTGCCCTTGGTGAAGCTGTGCTGATTGTCTCAAACCACCTCCCTGTCCTCCACAAGCCTTAGCATAGCTTCAAGGAGGATCTGTTCCATGATCTTCCCAGGCACAGCGGTGACACTGACATGTCAGCTGTTCCCAGGGTCCTTCTTTCTATCCTTTTTAAAGATGGATAAAATGTTTCCCTGAACTTTACTTACAGTGGGAGGAACTTTGTTCTGCCAGTCTTCATACTGATGTCCATCCACTCTAGAGGTGTGCTGCTGGTGACAGAAATCAGTCAATAACTGTTCTTTGTTTGGTAGGGGTTGCTTTTTTGAGAAGAAGGAAAGAGGAATTCAGCACCTGTTTGAACAAGAAATACCTCAGGATGCAGCACAGAGACTAGGGGATAAAAAAAGGAAAATGATTCAAAGTAACTATTTGCTGCTAGCAATAAAATAAAAAATTATCTTCTAAATACATTTCCAGAACAGCAAGCGCAAGCTGGCAACATGACTCATATTCATAGAAACTGGATATTATTTCCTTCTTTTCAGTCTAAAGGTATCTTCTCTTCTTCCAAGTTTTCAAAAAGCAACATGAGGGGATCCACAAATTTCACAAGCTGGTGCTGCCAGTCCCAGCCCCTTCAGTGGCCATGTACATGAAACTAACCTGCCTAGAGATTGGGTACACAGTGTTCTTTCAGAAGAAGCTGTACATAGCCAAAGGCAGAGAAGAAAATTACATGGAAAAAAGTCAAGTGAAAACAAGAAGTTAAAAAAAGAAATAAATGTATAAATGCAAGTGTAGCTCTAGAGCAGAAGAATGTGCTTGAGACTGAAAACAACAAAATAGATTTGCTCTGTGTTGTAGAAAACGGAAGGTTTTCAGACACATATGAAGGTTTTCAGACATGTATATTCCCCCAAGATTTCCTACACACAGTGTGCATATTTACAGTCTTTTTTTTTTTTTTCTTTTCCGTCCTGATGGGTATTTCAGCTTTTTTGGACCATCAAGCTACAGAAGCAAGGATAGTAGTGAATGACTCATACAAGACATTTCTAACCTATTAGTCAGATATCTGTTACGGGAATAAGTATTGATTCTGTGCCTGCCTAAATGAAAGATGTGCCCAGTGGCTTATGAGGGAAGGTATGTGATATTCAGGGATCGTGGTTTTTCTCCAGTAAATGTATGTGTCTTTCCAGACAGAGGTTCCCAGACTGTGCTGTATGTACTTTTAGTGGTGTTGGAACAGTTTCAGACCAGTTCTGCACATGATGATTACCAAACCAATTAAATTTAGGAATCCTACTTTAGATGGAATCACTTGTGGCAGCCAGGGGAGCAGGTCTAGCTCTGTCTATACTGAGCCTGTCTGCCCATGGGAACATGTTAACACCAGAATTTAACAACTGATCATCAGTAATTTCCTATGTGGAGACAGGTATGAGAGTCACTGAGTGATCGGCTATCTAGGTCACCGATGGGTGGCATTCGGCTGTTTGGAGATACTCCTATGATAATTCAGGGACAAGGTGAGAGGAGAATGCAGATAGTTCTGGTTTAGGGGAGTAGAGTGTGAGATATAGCAGCGAAGTCAGGCATACTATGGGATAGGAGGGGAAGTTCTCAAAAGAATGAAAGAGACTGAAAACACCCCACTGCTGTGTGTGCACACGACCTGGCACCCAGTCACAAGCTATCTCTGTGCAGGAGGTACTTAAGTGAATAAGTGGGCAATTCCCATTTTGAGGCTCTGACCCCAGTGAAGTCTTCTCCATCTACTTCAAAGGGACCAGGCACGTATTTGGAATTATGCAAAGGCTGATTTTTTTTTTTTTTTTTTCTGGATCAGGACCCAGAGGGGTAAATTGTTCATTTGTGTATGGGAATCAAGTCACTCTAGATACTCTGAGTTGGGTAAATCTACAGTGTTTGTTTGGAAGTTGTTCCTGTATTTGCAGCTATATTAAGAACAAAACATGTTCTTAAGGCATAAAATCAACAGCAATATTTAAGCACAAGTTTACACAATGACCATCTTTGTCTGCTTCTTTTTAATACTTAAGAAAGAAATGGCAGATGTTGGTTTGAACTCTAGAAGATAAATCTAGGGCCACAGTAAAGTTTAAAAAAAAATATTTTCTGTAACTAATTTAAAGTTTTCACTTGTTTCAGCATTTGTCTCTCCTGGGCACCTCTGTTGTGTCATTGTATCTTTCTCCATATGCTTACAAGATCCTCTGCACATATATTAAGAAACTGATATGTCAGGCAGCTTTTATTGCAGGGAACATGAACACTTACACTCCACTAGTCTCAAGAGACAGACCACTATTTAGCACAAACAAAACTTTCATAATGGTTTGAAAGCCATCTCTAAGCACACTCTACATAGCAAGCAATGTCAGGCTTTGCATCCCCCAGCAAATTCACATGGGTGAATTATCTCATGGACAGCAGTTATTTACACTACTAAACAAAGTGAGAAAGCAGACTGCAGTTGAGCTAGGGGATGAAATCTTGCACTCTTCTTTCCTTGGAAGAAAAAGTAGAGCTGAGCAAACTCTGAGGGAGGAAAAAAGAACTAGACTAGATTACATGAATCATTGAGTCCATCCCCTGTCTACAATGAGGTAACATACTGCTGGATCAAAGAACTCTTTCCTACACTCCAAAACCCTTGTAGTATTTTGCAATATCTTATAATAATTTCCAGGCCTTTACTATAAAAGATCTGTAGAAAATATTCTTGGCATCTTCCCACATCAGAAATGTTCTACTTTCAATAAAAATTCAAAGATCCTTCCTAATCAGAGCTAGGAAAAATTCTTTCTCAAACCCATCATGGTGATCAATCTAATAGTGATTACAAGAGCAAGAGACAACAGACAGTCATGAGAGAAATATCTTCAGTCCTAGTTGTCCCAAATCAGTGTAAAGGGATGAGAGGCAAGAGAGAGAAAAGAAATCTGTACTTCTACCCACCAAATGTTGGTGGGAGGTGAGAAACAGATGCTCTTTGCCTCTTTACTCTTTATTTTTGAGTGGAAAACCCTCAAGTGCCCTACTAAGGCTATTTCCTACTGTTTCCAGGAGTATCTCTCCCTGCTGTTTTTCAGTGTCATCCAGTTCTCGGTAAGTTCTGATCTTCCTGACATCTAATGTGTTGCCTAGATTTATCTCTGCAGCAATGCTTCACAGTGACAATGAGAAAATCAGTGTACCAGACCTTTCAGCTACAGAGCCATCAGTGCCAGGTTCAGGCAGCCAACCTGAGAGATGCCCCGGGAACCGAAAAAATGGTTAAAAGCTGTTCCAGACCCACTAGATGGCACTGTGTATGACTGTACCAGACCTTATGAACCTAAGCAGAGTTTAGCCTGAGCCTGGCAGCTTCAATCTCAGCTGCGTAGCTCTGATTCCCAGCCCAAATTAATCTGTCTGGAATCTCACCTATCTGTTCTGCCCATTCAGCAACTTTCAGGTTCTCTCAGTCTCACTAAATAAGGCTCTTTCCAATAATTGACAGGTTTTTGGTGTGTGTATGTTGGTTTGTTTTTTTTTTTCTCAAGAAGCTCCATGATTATATTTTTCCATTTCCTGGATCTTCCCCAAAACATTCCAGAGGTTTCAAGAAATATTTAGAAAGTCAGTAAGTCTGAGTGTCCTGTCTGGCTGGTGTGTAATGTGTGAGTGGAAGGGTACAAACTTCAAGAAAGAAAGCCTTCCAAAAAAGCTGCAGATTATGGGAATTTTGATGTGACCCTAACTTTCCATCTTGGTTGCACCACTTTTGTTCTACAGACTGAGTCTGGATCCCAAAAAGTCAGTTGGGGAGGGAGGATTTCCACTGGGATGATGTAGAGTTAGATAGGGGCCTCTGTCAGGTTTCCAAACACTGAAAATGAGTGTTCTGATATTTGGTAAATCTTTCCCCCTTTTCCAGTCAAGGTCTCTACCCATTCTGTGAGCAGTATTTGATGGGCTATATTCACAGTGAAAATTGATGAGACTGTTGGTAAAACCAATGGGACTGCCATGTTCGGTTTGGAGAGCAACATTTCTGCCAAGTGCATTTTTCTAGACAAAATGGAAGTTAAAATCTCCTTTTCTTTCTGTCTCTGCTTCTGTACACTGTTTTCTCATAACCTTCTGTCTCTGGCTTTTAAAAGTTACTCTTGCATTGCAGCTTCAGCAGCACCCTGAGTAGGGCTTTAAGTATTTTTTTTTTACTCTTTGGAACCCTCCTTTGTGTCTCCTAAGTAAAAGCGCTATTTGAAACAACTCCTCTTCTTTCTCTCACAACATTATTTACTCTAATATAGTGCATTAGGCATTTTCCAAATATGCCATTCAAGATTCAACTGCAAATTATTCTATAAACAATACACAAATTGTGCAAGTTGAGCAAATATCAACAATTCCTGGGTCTTGTGAATTTATCATAGAATCATAAAATAGTTTTGGTTGGAGGGCACTCTTAAAAGTCATCTAGTCTAATCCCACTGCAATGAGCAGGGACAACTTCAATTAGATCCGGTTGCACAGAGAACTGTTCAAGCTTTCCCTCAGCATTTCCAGGGATAGGGCACCTCTCTGGGCAATGTGTTCCAGTGTTTCACCACACTCGCGATAAGTAACTTCATCCCAGTCTAAATCTTCCTTCTTTAAGTTTAAAACCATCACCCCTGTTGTGTTACAACAGACCCAGCTAAAAAGTCTGTCCACAACTCCTCTATAAATCCCCTTTAGATACTGAGAGGCCACAATAAGGTGTCCCTGGAACCTCCTCCAATCCAACTCTCTCAGCATTTGAAGCAGTATCTCAGAGAAAGCCTCCATGAATAGGTAGTGCAGGTCAGCAAAACACTGTTAAGGGCAAATATGCTTATCAAGCCCTAAATTTTTTGTTACTGCCTCTCAACTGAAGGGTACAGCCTCCAGATATGGCAGGCACAGTAAGTGACTGTATGAGGGTTCTTAGATCTCTCTCATGTGGATGCCATGGCCCACAGGAGCAGGAGATAAACCAGATATCCCTCCAGAGGAAAATAACCTCCTGCTTATCAAGGACTTATCTGAAGATATCCCTACAGATAAACCCTGGATATAAGATGTATGTAGCAGAATAAGAAGTAAGAAAAAGCTGTGTGACACTGGAAAGGTCAAGTAAAAGGGTTACTGTGGGTAAAATCCCTAAAAGGGACCAAAAAGAAAAGAAAAAAAAGGAGCAAAACATTCTAAAGCCCCTTTTCTTGGTTTCTTTTATAGCTGACTGTCCCCAAGTTTGCCAGGATCCTGCACAAAATGCAGTGAGAAAGTGTCGTGGGAAACTCCAGAAATTTAGAGGTGTATCTGGACACAAATTTTAGTGTTACTGCTGGTTCAGTACAGTACTGTGTCACAGTTTTGCAGATTATTAAAACAGAGATTTATAATCGCAGAATAGAATAATTTTATTTTTTTTTTTAAAGAAAAGCAGTGTATCTAGTCAAGTTTCCAAATGAAGAATGATTTGCTGAAAATGGTTTTCTCAAAAAGACTCAGACTTGGGCATGATGAGGTTTTTTACTGTACTCACTCATCACCCATGATAAGGTTTTAAGTTGTATTCACTGTAGAAATTTGAGACACAATCCTTAAGACAGTTTGATCTCATAATGTAGCTTAAAGTAGCTTTAACTTGTACAAACTTGTAATAAAGTCCAGTGAGCAGTAAACAATAATATATTCTGGATTTTACCTGTCCCATAGGGTAGGATTTACTGTACTGGTGCAGAAGCCAAAACTTGATCCCCATGTCTTCCACTACATCCATGTACCTGTTTTTTCACAATTTTGAACCTATTCACTTCAAAGATAATGGGCACATCTTCCTTCTGTATTTTTCTCTACACCAGAAACAATTAATTTTTATGGCAATACTTATTTGCCTCCGTAACTGACAGATAATTCCTGACATCTCTGTACACAATTTTTGAGAACTCTGGGTCAGAAAAAAGGCTAAAAGACCTTGCCTCAGAGCTCCTTTAGATCATGAACTTCTGGCTTTCTACAGAGTTGTATGCTCTGGTTGAGAAACTTGTTTTGTAAGCTTGTTTTCTTCTCAAGAGGAAAAGGTATTTTGGGAAAAAAAAAAAAAGGAACCAAAAATATAAAAAAGATTGCCAAAACTGTCACTAGATCGTTAAAGAAAACTTTTCAGATGCTGACAGCTGTGTAAGAATAGTTTTTGCTCAAAGACAGAAAAGCTAAACCAATATTGTGAAAATAAAAGCTGTGAAACATCAGTGATGGCTTTTTCTATGCTAGCTAATTGCATGCCTGTGTATTCATGTTTTGCTGCCACTATCAATGACTCATATTTAAACAGCAAAGAGAATAATAACTATTCACTTCTCTTGTAAGTTCTTGTTTGGTTTTTACTGAAGTAATTAATGTGAACATGTGATATTACCTGAAAAGCTGGCAAATACAAATCAAACAGGTTTTTGATGATGAGCCTACAGGAATCCTCCCTGAGCTCAACGTGTGCATGGAGGTTTTATAAGCAATTAAACTCTATCCCTGAAAATCCTACCTTCAAAGCCTTTTGTATCACCTGTATAGTTTTATGGTTGGCTGCAAATAAAGAGAGCATAGAAGCTTCTAGGGAAAGCTCAAACAAAGAAAAGAAACATGAAACAAACAAGATCAACTACACTTAACCTCTTCGCTGATAGTGTTGCTTTTTATCCTGTATTGATGCTGCTTTAAACGGATACTGCATTTGAAGCTTGATGTCAGGATTATGAGGCAGCACAAAAGGTGTTTTGTCACTTTCCATGTTGCAGCAGAAGAGCTAAATTTTAAGGAATATGACAAGTGGAGAAAAAATATTCTGTGGAACAAGACGTCCACTGGATTTCGGGGGTTTTTTAACACTACAATATTTAGGCAGTGACTTTTAGCAGTATAACACATGAGCCATGCTTCTGTGTATGCTGTAACCTAACACATGATATCCATCAGTGTCCTCTTTGGCTCACAGCAGTACAGGCATCCCCAAGCTTTCTCTGCTCTTTCTTGTGTGACTCTTTGACAGTAGACTATTGCCCTCTCCCCAGAAAGGTTCAGTGACTTCACTTGCTGTCAGTAAGAGAACTAATGAGTAGCAGCCTCCTGTTGCCATTGCCTGGTACAGTGCATCTTTTTCAAAACATGACAGGGAGTTTCTGTTCCACATTAACATCGTGGCTGTATCCAGTCCTGCTGGCCTTTGAACTCGTAGAGAGAGGACACTGAGAAGATGCTTTTACCCATTTGCCATTGTATGCCTGGACATGAGGTCATAAAGAAAGCATGTGGAAAGGTCACAGTGTGCAGGGAAGGTGCGTTTTGCATTCTCATTTACCCCTGCTCAGGCACAGAGCCCAAAGTATGGGCTGACCTGCTGACCTTTAAATACAGACTATCCTCAATTAAACCTGTCAAGACACTACAAATCTAGCTCTTATTTCCTTTACAGCAGCATAACACTGCTAATTCAACAGATCAAGTGAGAAAAATCAGACCCAGCTTGTCTACACTATTATTTGTCCATGGCTATAAATCACAAGTGGCTGCAGGTTGCTTCTGTCAGCATGTAAGCATGCCTTCAGCTGGTGTTCATCAAGGCACTGCAGCTTGTTTAAAGAGCTGTGTATATCACAATTACTGTTCAACATTCACCACCGCAAAGATGCTGCTGATGATACAAGCTTGACAGCAGCCATTATGTTCCTGGCCTCTGGAGAGACCCCAGGGTCATCAGGCTCTTCTGAACTACTGCATGCTGTGGTTTCTCTTCAGATGTACTAGGAGAAGGTGCTTGCAAGAGATTTTTGGAGTCATGCTTTGTGTGTCCTGTTCTGACCACAAGCAAAGAAAGCACATGTTTTTCACAGCACCATTAGTCTGCTACTTCTTTCATTCCTGTGGAGCAAAGCACTTCGAGAGCACTGAAAGAAACTGCTGCTTAACCAGTAGGAGAATACATCACTGCTGAGCCAGCTGCCTGGAAATGTTAATGCTGCTCTGTGGTTTCTTCAGGACTCTGGGCCAGCATTTACCTCATGTATCTTTCCTTTGCTGCCCTATCCCAGTCTGTGTTTTATTCTCAGTGCAATCTATTTTCCATGAGTGACAAGTCTGGGGGTCCCCAAAGGTACTTAAAAAAAAAAAAAAGGCAGGATGTAAAATGAAATATGCAGAGTATATGGGAAGAAGGGAGGGAAAGAAAATAAAAATACACCCACTGCTGACATGAGAAATCCTGGCCTCAGGGATGGAGAGCAAGCACAGGGTCTGGGAGAGGAGCACAGCAGGACCAGGGAGGAGGACTGGGGTGGGGGGTGAAGAGGTGAAGATTGCAATTCCAGCTGAAGCTGATGAGACTGCAGAGGAACGGAAGATGAATAAATTTACAGAATCCACAGAAGTAAAAATAGCCTTTTTTTTTTTCTCCAAAGGGACACTATTATCATCCCTGTTTCACAAGTGGAGAAAAAAAAGGTTTAAGTGATTTGTTTTTGGCAGTTTTGGAGCCCTCAGACAAGAGGTTTCTGTTATGTGTATTACCTTCAGGTGGCTTAGAAAACATTGATTAAAATGACTTTAACTGGACAAGACTCAAAATTCAGATACCAGTTTGGGATGGAAGTCTCTTTGGTTCAAACTGGGGTTCTGATTTTCAGCTTGTTTTATCCCTTACTAAAATAAAATAAAATAAAATAAAATAAAATAAAACAAAATAAAATAAAATAAAATAGGCAGTGCTAAAAATGCACAAAAGGAAGCAGCAGACTAGTCCTTATTATGTCCCTCTATGTATGTTGGGTTTGGCCTGGTGTTATTAGGCCATCCTGTGAATCAGTTGAAGGGTCAATAAATCTAGAGCTCACTGGGATTACACGCACATTACCTCTGCTCTGTGATTTCTGATTGATGCACTCACTAGTTACCATGTCCGTCAGCATGTACCTTGCCTTCAGCAATGAAAAACACTGAGGTTAGCGCTCAACCTGTCAGCCTGATTCTCCTGTTTGGTCAGATTGTCTGCAATGCTTGCACATCACAGCTTGCCCCTCCATGGGGCACAACCCACTTCCTGTTCCCTTGTGTCGATATGTGTGTTGGTAAAAAACTTCCAATTCATAATCCAACACAACCAGTAGATGTGACTAATTAGCTGACTAACCTTTTCCATTTCTAATTTTCCAGAGTCTATGGTGGGTGCTGCACAGGCTCCTGCCTCCCTTTCCCCCACCTCACCAACAGCAGAGAATAATCTGGGGTAAATAGACAGGTAACGTCAGAAATGTGACAAAGAAAAGAGCCATGCTGCATACAGTCTGAAGCAAACACCATCTCACTGCCTTTTCAGTATATGCTCAAGCCTTTGTGCTACTGTAATGGTGCCTTGAAACTGGACTTTAATTTCATAATGATATATGGCAATAGTCCTTTCCTGACAAGCAACCATGACTGTGCTTGGTAAGCATCTATTTGAAAACGGAAAAGATAAATAGTCCTTACAAGTAATTAAGTCTCAAGGGGTTTTCTCTTCCTACTGCAACTCCAAAAGAGAATTGGTTTCAAAATACACCTTAAATATTTCAACAGCATATTAGCAAGGGTGTTTCTCAGTGAGGGCTGAGGATTCAAAACATTGGGGTATTGATTACATCCTCCTTTACTTTTCCACAGTAGGTTTCCAAGGAGGTAGCTAACTAGAACTGAATACACAACCACATTTTTGCTGAATAGCTAGAAAGCAAAGGAAACACATTATGTGGTTTTTAAAGTTTTGTGAATTGTGGAAAAGAGATGTAATGTTTCTGCTGAAAAATGCCATCATAATTATCTATATGTTTTTTATTTTACTCTGACAATTTTCAACAATAAATGTCTTTCTTGGAACCTTCATAAATAACTGAATAACAGACAGCAACACTGTCATGAAATGCATTTATAAACGAGCTTACTACTACACAGCTGCTCTGAACATTGCATATATTATATGTAAATAATTAATTTTCCACCTCTGACAGGTGGGCTTATAAAAATTATTAAAATAAATAATATTGGTTTCAGGGTATTTTTGGGGGTTTGGTGGGGCTTTTTTGAGACAATCACACTAAACTATATCACAGACACCTTTGGGCTTGCACAGCATAAGTCACCATATGTGTGCGCTTTTCAGAATTACTTCCAGACACAGAAAAGAACAGATGTGGAGTGGCCATTGCTTTGGGAGTTTGATCTGCAGCATAGGCACCTCACTTTTATTATCCTTCACTTTCCACTGGTCATATATCGGTTTCCTTTACATCTTTTCTCACACTTGCCCACTCACATCAGAACTGATTCTCATTGGTAATCACACTCGTCTTCAGGTTCCCTTCAAGATCAGAAAAGCGTTTGCTTTACTTTTGCCTTTCAGTTCAGTGCCTGCTTTGGATAAAGCTGAGTATGGAAGTATTAAAATAGCAGGGGAAAGCCTGCTGTCACAATGAGTTTAATCCAAAATGCTTTGAAGTCATTCATAAACAGTGGTTCCCAATTATTGCTTTTGGGCTTTAGATCCACCCATGGCTTTCTACTCCAGCAAGAAGTATAAGTATTAAAAAGTTTTCACAAGGTTTGTTTGATGGGATTATCAGTTGGATTTTTGAATAATGCTCTCTGAAGATTCAACTAATCATGTCACCACTTGAAAGCTCTCCCTAACACCTCAGGCTGAGATTAAAGTTCCTCTACAGTCACGGTGCTCAAAGCTTCACAAACAGTGGATAATTTCAGCCTTACAACTGAGCTGCTATTCAGGCTCTCACAGCTGAAGAAGGATACACTTTCTTGATTCTAACATCACAATCATCTGCTGCTTTTGAAAACACAGTCTTCACTATTAGAATGGTTTGAATCCTGCTACAATATTAATGGAAAAGTCTTGACATTGTTTTGTGCTGCAAAAAGGGCGCTAGGATAATTGCTCTTTTGCTCTTGCCGTCTGCTCTTACTAATACAGTGTGTTTCTTCCAAGGAGTCACATTATTTATATGTGAAAGATATCATCTTAAGGGAAGTCCCAAAGTACCGATCTCTTCACTCTTGAGACCAGCGACAGGACTCGAGGAAATGGCATGAAGCTGAGTCAGAGGAGGTTTAGGTGGCATATCAGGAAAAAGCTTTTTCATTCAGAGGGTGGTTGAGCACTGGAACAGACTCCCCAGGGAAGAGGCCACAACGCTAAGCCTGTCCGAGTTCAAGGAGCATTTGGATAATGCTTTAAGGAACAGGATGTGGCTCTTGCGATACCCTGCATAGGGACAGAAGTTGGACCCCATGATCCTGATGGGTTGCTTCCAACTCAGCATATTCTATGATCCTATATGATAGGGAAATTCTTACAGCTATAGCTGAACACCGTACTTAGACTTTGTGCTTTTATCTTCCTTCTTTGGGAAGTCCTTTTCTCTGAGAATAAACAGAGTAATCAGAGCCATTTATGGGGCAGAGCAAGAAGGCAGGAACCCTGGGCAGTCTTCTGAGCAATGGCAAATCCGTGTCTGCTGTAGGTTCCCCTAGTAGATTCCCTATCCAGTTGCTGCCATCACCTGGGTCTTTGAATAAGTCAGAATGCAAAATAAAACTGCAGTTTGATTGAAAAGATTGCTTACATTTTCTGTATTTCCTAATTCTGTCTGGAAAGAAACGTGACAAATGTCCTAAAGAATGTGACGGCCTGAGAAAGACATCTAGTTCTGCCTTTGCACTTGGAACATTGGCCTTGATGTATACATGCATACTCAGAATGAGGCAAGCCTCCAGTCTCTGGACAGACATAAACATCCACAGGCACAAAAGGACTATTCAGTTCTCCAGGGAGGTCTGCTGTTCAAATAGCTGGTCCCATCTTCTTCCAAAGAAAGGTGGGAATAGGGTGGGAACACCCTACATTCTGGCATCAGCCAAAGGCTACTAGGTGGAATACAATCTAGTGGTTATCACTGAGTCTTCAAAATTTTATTTTAGTGTCAATGATTAAAAATTATGCCTATAAATATCATACGATACTCTAACATAGGCAGCACACGTTATTAGAAATCATAGATTAACATAAAAAGTAGATTTTTTTTTATGCCCCTAGAGGAGTCATCAGATTGTAAAAATGAGCATGAAAGAGTTTCTAAAATATTTTAAATGGTAGGATGTTTTGATCAGTCTACTGTTTTGATTAACAACTGAAGATTTCCACAAAAGAAAAAAATTTCTCAAAACGAGTTGCGCTGCAGCTTTGTCCTTCAATAATGCAGAAAAAAATTAACCTGTATAATACCTGTACATAATTAGCAACTGTATCTTAGAAATTAATTACTACAAAGGAGCAACTAAGTTGTATTAGGCTGTAGGCACCTTTGTCACCTTCCTGTAACCATTCATATACCCCCATCAGAGAATGCAATGAGAAAAGGATGTACATTTACGTCTCCAAGCAGTCCTGGGCCCCTTGGTAAGGCACAGGTTAAGTTTAGCATCACAGGCATTATATTATTTTTTCCCACAATAGAAACATTTTTTCCTATGATACATTATTCTTAGCATTCTCAGTATTTCTTTGGATTCAATAAAAGAAACTGTATAATCAGCAGCACTAATCAAGACACTGTATAATCAAATAAGGTTTCTTCCCCTCAGTGGCATTGCAAATTCCCTTGTTGAGTCATTTCTTTCCTTGAAATTACTTTAGAAAATCTTTACTTGTCCTTTTAACCAATACCACAGAAAATAGATGTCATCCAACTCAATCAGTTGCCTCAACGAAACAGAGCAAACAAATTGTTTTTAGTTAATAACACTGGTGAGTGATACATCAAAGAAGCAGAACCCTACCTTATCTTGATTAGAGTGTTCCAGTTAATTCAGTATGCCGCTATTTCCTGATGGCTGTTCCTCTTCATCGGTAACAAACACTACTCAGGAGCTGTTGATAGTGAACACATGGATCCAATTAAATCTGTAATGACATTTACTTATTTGAAGTTTCAGCCCTGATGTGGTCTCCAATTCATTCACCAAAAGGTTTCCATTTAATGAAGGATTTTTTTGTTTGTGGTGGAACCCTGAAGTGCAGAACGGAATGAGCATAAAGTGGGCTAATTAGACAATGAACTCTCCTTTGATGGAGAGCCTCATTTTTCATTTCAGGCACATAAACAACTATGATCACACTAGTTATGTAGCTGTGACCTGTTCCGTTCAGTCTTGAACATTTGGCAAATTTGTAAAAAATATTTGTATAATATTTTATATTAAATGTGCATTTACAGAGAGAATGTGTAATAGATATAATACTGCCCAAAGGTACACCAACCAAAGCACCTGAGAAGATAAACTAACAAAATAGAAAGCTGCTAAAAAGGTCTGGTCTTTATTGCTATCACATTTCATTTGGTTATCGTTTCACCTTTGAGGCAGTCTGTAGTTCCAATGTAGTTGGCTGAGATAAAGTTAATTTTTGTCATAGTAGCTTTTGTGGAGCTGGTCTGGATTTGTGATGAAAACAAAGTTGATAACACAAGGATATTTTAGTTATTCCTGAGCAGTGCTTGAACAGGCTTGAGGCCGTTCTGCCCATCACACCACCACATCAGGGAGTAGTTGGGAGGTGACAGCTGGCACAGATGGCCCC
This sequence comes from Dendrocincla tyrannina, assembly GCA_035047865.1. NCBI lineage: Eukaryota > Metazoa > Chordata > Aves > Passeriformes > Dendrocolaptidae > Dendrocincla > Dendrocincla tyrannina. The sequence continues at coordinate 84,180,711 of JAWWMP010000116.1, read as the reverse complement.
AACTGACCAAAGGGATATTCTATACCACATTGCATCATGTTCAGCAATAAAAATGGGATGGAAAATTTACAGGACTACCGTTGCTTGAGGACTGGCTGGGCATCAGTCGGTTGATGGTGAGCCATTGTGGTTTGGAGATTTTTTTGCATCGCTTGTTTTTCTTTTGTTTTTTTCAGGGTTGGGATTTTTTTGTTTGGGTTTTTTTTTGGGGGGGGGGTATTTTTTTGGGCGGGAGGGGTTTATTTTTTAATTATTAAAGTATCTACATCTCAATCCCTAAGTTTTTTCACTTTTGTCCTTCCAATTCTGCCCGACATCCAATTGCAGGGGTTGCCTGGTGCTGAGCTGTCAGTCAGGGTTAAACCACAGCAACTGCTCACACAGAAAATAGCTAGTTTTCATTGCTGCGGTTGCCACAGCATCTTGTCATGAACAAAAACTTTATTAAAAACACTCAAAAACACCTTAAAGAACAACAAACCATCATTCATATTGCTCCTTATGGAGAAGAGCAACTGTGGAAGTAGACAGATGAGGGATCATGCAGACATAAAACTGCTTGTTGGTTCATTTTATTGGAAGTGGTATTGGCAAATACACTATGCTTGTGGATGGAGACACTCCACTGAGGCAGCAAAAGCCCAGCAGTTAGAAAAGTACCCCACCAAAAGCAAAAAGCAAAGCATAGTAAAAATCAAGGCACACAAGCTCAGAGAAAGCTTAAAATATGATTGTTAAGGCTCTGATTAAATTTTATATCTGATTAAAAGACAACTGTAAATAGTTACAGGACATAGATGGCACATACAGTTTGACTAGTTTGACTTCAGGTTTCAGAAGAAAAAAAAGGAATAGTTAGATTCTAGCATTTATCCAGAACCTTGAAGAAAGTACATTATAGACTAGGGTAAAAGTCATAAATATTCCTCTCCAGGGAAGCCTTTACCAAAATGAAATCTGAATAGAAGCAAAACCACATTGCAGGAATAATTACCAATGTACCAATGACAGTGTATTTCAGGTTACATCAACCCTTCTTTCCTCCTGAAAGGGTCATGACAGGCCTCATGCTGTCATGCACCATGCACCAGCTTCATGCACCAGCTTCTGGTGACTGTGATACCTACACTGGATCAGAAAAAGAAGGCAACAAAATGGGCTGCACCAGAAGGCTGCATGCAAGGAGGTGGTGAGAAATCAAAGTGCCAGCAGCAGACTCCAGTGGGGAGGCAGGGTACTTCAGTTCCAATAATGCTTTGCTGGCAATTGCAACAAGCTGATCCCACTGGTTTTTTGGGATGCAGTTGAGATGTAACTGGCCTGCATTGCACATCACTGAAAAGGGAAATCTCTACTGCACAGTTTGTGATTACTTGCATCTAAGAGGGTGCATCCCAGATGGTGATAATTACCCATAACCTCAAGGATATGCAAGAGATTTGTAAGGTTTGATTTAGAAGGAAGTTGTTTAATTAATGAGCCAATGAAGGCTGGAAGATAATTTGATTAGTTTCCTTTTACCCTTTAGATGTTTGATGCTGCAGAGGGCTACTACAGTGCAAGAGCTTATATGGATCAATCTACCTGGAGACCAAGTCACTATTTTTAACTCACAGCCAAAAACAAGAGTATCTATCCACTTACAAATTAACTGAGCAATAGTAAAACACCACCCAGTACAACAAATTTTACTACGAACATCCAATAGAATGATCCTTTCCTTTGGATTTTTCACATATTCAAATATTTTTGTCTCTCAGCTTCTGAGAACAAGTTCCTTTATTCCAGTGCTTACATGTTTAGTAGAACATTTGACTGATTGTAAGTAAATATAAATAAGAAGAGAGCCTTCCAATTCCACTTGGAATCTACTATGACAAAACTCGTGGATTTAGTTCTATCTACACTATTTATCTAGCCTCTCAGCCTCTGAAAAAGCATCCTTTACCAATAACCTTTACAAAGTGGAAACTAGTTAGAAGTTGGTTTTCCCATTAGCGTTACTTTCTTCTTTGCTTTACTCAACTGGGTGTTGTATTCTGGGTCAAGAGTGGTTTTATCCAGCTATTTTTAACTCTGGGTGGAAAAAAATATCTCTGTCTTATTGCTTTTGTCACTGCTGCTTCGTATGATTGTACTGAATGCTTTTGCCAGCATTTGGGATTGCAGTCTGTGGGGTGTCAGTAACGGATAGTCCTTACTGCCCTGTGCCCTCTTGATCTTTCGTTTGCATGCCATAAGACCAAGCTGGAAATCCTGTTGGTCTCCAGCACAGGAATGTCCATCTTTGCTACAGAAAACTTGCAAAAGCACATTTGTTTATGTATTTATACCTTCTTGTTCTTTTTCTTTCTCCTTTTCTTCCATATTTCTCTAAAAAAGGAAGCTACAGAAGCCATCCAACCCACGCGTGCTCCCTGGTCAAGATTCTCAGTTTTCATGTCTCCTACCCCTGACACCAAATACAGAATTTCAGTCGTTCCTACTGGTATTGTGGATGCCTTAGAGACTCTTACCACGTGACATACCCCAGAGCAACATTAGGAAGCATCTGTCTTCACCTCCTCCACTGAATGTGCCAACTGCATGCAGATGTGCCTCAGACACTACAGAGCACCTAAAATTGTTCTAAGAAACTAAATCTCTTTCCAAAAATAAAACTTTCTAATATGACACTAGAGGGAAAAAAAAAAAAAAAAAAAAAAAAAAAAGGAGAGAGAAGAAGAGCATGGAAAGAAGAGTGTGCAAGAGAGTTGAAACCCAAAGAAAATTGAGCTGACTCATCTTTCTTGGAAATACAATGCATCTGAAACAGAAGGTTTTAGACTTCAAACAGCTTTCATAAAATCCTGCTATGAGGTAATGGAAAATTCTCTCCAAAGCAGAAATAGGTGTCTTATCTTCACAGACACAATCTGGGGATCTCCCAGAAGTAGATGATACTTAATGAAGTTAATTTTGCAAAGAAGTGTCACCAAGCAATTTTTTTCAGTAAAGGAAAGGGAGAGAGCCCAGGGGCTGGAGGCTGGAGCACCTCAAAGTGACGGCATCCTGCCAGCTCCTCTTTGCAGGCATATCCATGCCAGAAATGCTTAAGTGCAAATGGCACGTAAACCAGAAACACCTGTCATTATTTTGCTGGGGCTGTGTGTAGATAATTATGTGAAACTTCATGAAAAAAGGGTGCTTTCTGCCCCAAGAATGTAATGAAATGTTTTACTGTGTTAAGCAGTACAGCTGGAGCAGCCATGCTGGTTTTATCAACAGCTGGCCTCAGAGGCATGCAGCATGGCATTGCTCAGCCCTCCCTGGAAGGCACCAGCACACCTGGACCTCCCTGCCTCCTTCTAGATGCCTTTTCACACTTGACTCACCCCGTTCACCCTTATGTGTCAGTCATAGTAGATGACTACACTGCAGTGAGGCTCACCTGAGACCTTTTCCTTTCACTTCAACTGTAGTAAACCTGTCGCCTAGGTGGTTCATACAGATTTTCAGCAGTAACTTGCCACCTTATCTTCTGTCTTCATCAGCAAGCAGTAAAGCTCTGATGAGACCCTGTCATCAGTTTTGCAAAGGGCACTCATGCTCTGATTTTGTGCCAGTATGGCATGAAGCCAACCCAGCAGATATATACTTCTCCACAAGCAAGCAACAACTCAGGCTCTGCAGCTCTTAGGTCCATGTTATATTACAGGACCCCAGTACATGTTTCAAGGAACTGCTCTTATGGTTTGGAGCACATGCCTCTAGATGAGGCAATCTTTGAGTTCAGTATAGCAAGAGTACATTTTCTTATGGCTGTGAGTGTGGAGTGAACTAGTGTGGCACAGGAGAAGCCCTTGCTTACCCTGTCCCCTTCCCTAGACAGGTGTGATGACGCAGTGTTCTTTTCACTGCTAGCTGGTACAGGAACAGTGACTGGAGTCAGTTGCTGAGATAATTAGGATAAATTTCTGTTCCATAATCCTGAATGTAGCTGGAACTCAGAAGTGAAAAAGCCCCTCTGCAGAATTTTGAAATAAAAGTTCTAGTAGTGGCACTTAAAACACAGAGAACACAGTTTGTCAGAAAGCAAACAAACACAACGGAGAAGAAGGAGAGAAGCACATTTTTATACTAGAGAAAAGCTGTTTGGCTCTGGGACCTGAAAAGTCAGACCTAGCTGTTCATAGTAAAAGGGGACCATGATTCTCAAGAATATGCACAAACTGAAGAGAATAAGTATTGTATAGCACTAAAGATGCTGATTCATGACCCAAGAATACCTTACAGTGATGAATAAGATTCAGAGAAGTTTATGTTCATCTGGATCAGTTGCTGAAGTACAGCCAGGCTTCCTTTGCTGTCCTGCAAATTTGACCTATAGATGTTGTATACCCTAGTTATTATGCATCTCTGCAGAAGAAACTAGTGAGACCACGCTCCTAACTGCCTAGTATTCAGGATATGTGTGTGCCTGGCCTACAAAACAGTATGACAGGACTGTAGGAGTTTCATCATCTATCAAAAGAGCCTAGAAAAGTTGTACACACCACAGGTGTCCTTTGGAAAGCCCATGGCAAAGCCTAGTTGATCAGATTCATTGATCATCTTGGTGCCAGACTGCCGTTGTCCATGTTTCCCAGCCTTCAGGCTGCACTTAGAGGTTCATGAGTGGCAGAGCTGGGAAGAGTGGTCTTAAAGGGTGATTTCAGGGCTGTGCTTACGAGACCATATAGATCTCGGTAAACTATTTCAGACTTCCCAAGTCCAGTGCCCACTACTCACTAGTGGGGTACAGTTTGGGTTGTGACTCAGATTCTTAGCAACCTGGAATCCAGAAGAACTTTCCATGTTTGAAAAGTAGTAGTTTGGATGAAAAGGAGTGATCAGGGACCACCACTTGAAGTCGACTGTTGAGAAATAACAGAAGTTTTGCCAGGGATTGGTCTTTGGTAAATTTTGAAATTTAAATAGTTTCACAAGCTGTGCTGAATTTTCATTAATAAGGATGTTTATTGCAATCTTCCCATAATTTTTTAAAGTGAACCAAAATATGCAGCATCAGGCTGCTTGTTGTGCTGGTTGATTTAAAAATTGGTTAAAGTGAAATTCCCCCTCTTTAGAGCAAATTTTTCACGTCCCTGCAGTAAAGACGAGGTTGTTCTTGTCTATAATGAATTTAATATAATAGTAGGGGGGTTTTTTTGTTAGTCTTAAAAATATTCTGTTACTCTTAAAATTCTGCCTAGCTTTTTAGTTCCCAGGTTAAATAAAACTGGTCTGCCATACCTCATGGCAGCCCATAAAATATCCCTGAGTCCTGGCCCAGAACAAATGCAAATAAAAGGGACTCTTAACTCTCTACAAAGGTCCCATCCACACATTTCATTCACAGAGTGGCTCTCAGCTGCATGAATTAAGATAGCTGTACAGGAGTATAAGCACTTTTATACACACTTTATACAGAAAAACCAGTCTCTCTGTTTTGTTTTTGTCCCAGAATTTCAGAATTATCCAGACAGTGAACCAATTTGAGTTACTGGTGGTTTTTCTCTCATTACTGTTTCTGCAAAATGCTTTTGCAAGTGATTAGAAACTGAATCATACATTAGAAATATCCTGCAGGTTATTTAATCTTACATAGTAACTTCTTAGTTTTGATCAGTGTTCCAAGTAGAAGTATCTCATCCTGAAACATCTTAGGGCTGCATCTCTGTCTTCATCTGGAAACAATGAGCCAAGTACTGATCCAGGTGATCATACCTAGGTCAGTTGAGCAGGCTTTCTGTAAAATCAATTTTCATTTAAATTGGCATATTGAGGTCTCAATCAGATCCATTTCTCTCAGCACGTTCATATAAATTGCAAAGGGCTTCAGGCATTACCAAATTCAGGGTTCAGATATTTAAAACAAGGGTGGAATGGAGTGGGCTAATCACTCTTCTGGACCAATTAGCTACTACTTGTTACTGCAGTCCAGGATGTGAAGAGCCTTTGTCACTCCTAGGGCATTCTGTGGACTCCTGTTCAGCTCCTTGTCTACCAGGACCAGCAGACCTTCTACAAATTTCCTCCCTAGGAGCCAATTGCCAGTCTGGGCTCATTCCCTCCCAGGTGCAGGACTTTGCATTTTAATTTTCTAAATTTCTTGAGATACTTGTCAGCCTGCATATCAAGGTCCCTCAATGGCAATCTGGCCCTTCAGTAAGTCAACAGATTCAGATAAGGATTCATTGGTATTACTGTATGAAATTCAATTTAATAATTACCATTCATCCCTAAAAATAACTCACACAATTAATTCTTTTTATTCTGGAAAATAATTCAGTATTCTGTGATGTGTAGGTCTCCAGGACTGAAGATCACTTTTCTAGAAAATTCACAATTTCTCATTGTTCCCTTATTGTTCAAACAAATGAACCAAAAGCAGTAACTTTCTTCTGCTCTGGCCTGCTAGCTCAGGAATGACAATAGGGTCAAGTTAAGTCTTTCCTCTCATTAGGTTTCCATTGTCAGATATTTGCCAACTGTTCAGCCACAATTTCTTGGCTTGTGTTTATAGCACCGGAGACTTCCAGGTGGTCTCTCTATCGAATTACCCACCAGGCTGGTATTAGTTTCTGAAACAAGCTGGAGGTGTCACACTTCAGTCTGGCACAGCCAAAGGCAAAATGCACTAATATGAAACATTCTATTTCAACAGTTCGTGAAGTAATGCATGTTTCCTAACTTCCTTTTCTGGACTGCCAAATAATTTTTGGAATAGGAAATTTTTCAGAACTCAATTTTAGTTTGGTCAAGATCCTCAGAATTTTGTCTCCATCAGACACCACCTTGGTGATTTTCACTGAATAAGAACTATTTGTAGTCCCCCAAAAAATCTTATAAAACAACAGAACAAGAATAAAAAATGCTCTGTTTCCACCATGATGCTACTTTCATTTTTAGTGACATTCTTTTTCTTTCTGTACCACTTGCAGCAGAGCATTTCAAATTTCTTTTAAAGAGCAGTGGCAAGAAAATTGAGCCAAGTGTGTTTAAGGAGCAGATATCGTGTGACAGATGGATGAAGTAGCAAGAGTCAAAGTGCAAGTCTTTCCTTGTGCATGTGGGCCACAACAGAGACAGGAGCTACTGCTGCTGTCATCATCACTGATCATCTGCTCAATGGCAGGAGCCAAATGAGACAAATTAAGAAGCTCTGACCTAGGGAACAAAGAGACCAGAAGGCAAGTTTAAGCCACAGTGTGGTCATAACAGCCAACATAAAAGCAGGACCTGGGGTTTAAATAAAGCGCACATTGCCATTATATGAGATCTGCTCTCCTGAACAGTGTCTCAACTTACCAGGCAACCTTAGAAAACTGAATGATAAATCAGGGCTATTTTTCAGTAAGTCAATTCAAAGGAATAATATACTTTCACAAAGAACTAGTGATGAACTGCTTGCATTGTGAAGATTTTTCCCAGTCTCAAATAAATCAGCAATATTAGAATTCCTAATTTTAATTCCTTTTACTAGTAGAATTTCAGGAACATGTTGGGGGTTTGTAAGGAAGCAACTTCACCCTGAAATCACACTGAAGCACTCACAGCTGCCAGCAGTTAGATTTATTAGGATAGCCTCTTTGGAGGTTGCTATTGCCTTATCACAACAAATCACTGCAGGTCCAAGATTCTTCTATGTGCTGGTGTTACAAACCCTGTGGGCAAGGAACAGAGGCAGGGGCTGTTTTCTATTCCTCATTTTTCTTAAGCAAAATTCAACATGGGATTATTACTTCTAGTTTACCACCGACAAAGAGGAAGTTCGGCTTCCTCTTATTTCCTTGGTTTAGCTGCTAGATGACACAAAGAAGTCATAATCTATTAATTTTATTCACATTCGAACTGAGATTTTTTTTAAAAAAAAGTCTCTCTTTCTATAATTACAAGTGAATTGGAATGCCAAGATTTTTTATCATTGTATTCTTGGTAAAGCCCAGTACTTCTTAATGGCATATGGGGAAAGCTACATCTTTGTTCACAATGCATTTTTTCCCCAAATAAAATAGGGTGGCATTTTGCAAGCTAAAAAAGATGAAAACTGCTAAATACACATTTGACCATTTATGTGTTTTGTTGCATTCTATTCCACCAGACTTCAGATTTAGTAGGTTGTGTCAGAAGCACTAGTGTGTGTCAGTTAAGCCAATAAAATTAGCAGTGAGTTTAGATACTTAGACTAATATAGCAATAGAAAGAAATGTAAAAACATGTAATACCTTTTTGTTCACAAAATTTGCAGACCTTTTTGCACTGATTTTCTTACTAGACCAGCAATATGACAAGCAGGTTAAAGAGTTAACCAGGAATAGAATAAAAGCCTGTCCTAGTAGGTTTGCTTGGTGTCTTCTGTGTTTCCTCTGGAATGATGGGGATTCACAGTCAGAAGGCACAGTCGTTCTCAAGCTGAATGGTATGGTTGACACTCTTGAATAAAGGGATGTCATCCAGAGGGACCTGGACAAGCTCCAGAATTGGGCCCATTTTAACTGCTGAAGTTCACCAAGACCAAGTGCACTTGGATTGCAGCAACTGCTGGTCTCAATACAGGCTGAGGGATGAACAGATTGAGAACAGCTCTGCCAAGAACTTGGGGATTATGGGTGGACAAAAAGCTGGACATGACCCAGCAATGTGTGCCTGCAGCCCAAAAAGCCAGCTATATCCTGGGCTGCAACAAAAGAAGAGTGGGACAGCATGTTGAAAAAAGTGATTATCCCCATCTACACGGCCCCCATGAGACTTCACCTGGAGTGCTGTGTCCAGGTCTGGGGTCCTCACCACAGGAAAGACATGGACTTATTGGAGCAGATACAGAGGAGGGCCACAAAAATGATCAGAGCAATGGTACATCTCTCCAGTGAGGAAAGGCTGAAAGAGTCAGAATTACTCATCCTGGAGAAGAAAGGACTCCAGAGACACAGTATTGCAGCCTTTCAGTACTTTAAGGGGGCTTCTAAGAAAGACAGAAACAGATTTTAGCAGGGCATGTTGTCACAGAACAAGGGGTAATGGTTTCAAACTAAAAGAGGGTCCATTTAGACTAGATACAAGGAAGAAATTTTTTATGATGAGTGTGGTGAAACAATAAAAAAGGTTGCCCAGAGAGGTGGCAGATGCCCTACCCCTGGAAACATTCAAGGTCAGGTTGGATGAGGTCCTGAGCAACCTGATCTGGTTGAAGATGTCCCTGCTCATTACCGAAGGGTTGGACTAGATGACCTTTAAAGGTCACTTCCAATCCAAACTTCTATGATTCTGTATGGGGTTTTCCCATTTGGGAGTTAAAAACCGGTCTTTTGTGAGTTGTTTGACAAGCTACAGTTAAGTATTAGTGCAAAAAATTTTCAGAGGACTTAAGTCAAGCTGTACACACAGTAGTGGAAGAGCAAAGCCTAAAGCAGGGAGACTTAGCAGAAAGCTAGCAGACAGGGCTTTATAATACAGCAGGAACATGGCATACCCAGCCATGTAGGAATAGGAAGGATAAAGCTCTATTGTAGAAATACAGCTGTTTCTTTTTCTCACCTGCTTGAAAACACTTTTCAAATTTATTGAAAACACTTCTCAAAATCTCTAGTGACCATACTCTGTCTACCTTAAAAAGTATCTCCTCATTGGTACCTTCCTAACCTGCAAAATAAAACAAAAGAGAATTTTCATAACTGCACTAGTACTGCTTATCCCATAAAGGGACAAAGAGTTTTACCTTCTGGACACCATAAATAAGGAGGCTGTGCAGATCTTGGGCTAAAAATTGCAACCAGAACCCCAGTGTATTTGTCACAGTTCCTTAATTGAGGCAGAGGTCAGAGTTTATGCTTTGCACCATTCATCTTTATTAGTTCTGCAGAAGTCAGGTCATCAGGCATTTCTGGATCTTTTTCTGCATACCTTGAATGTTGTAGACATCTATCCGAGTACTTATGCTGCAAAAGGATCATTATGACCCAGCTCCCAGTTTGAACTCTAAATATCTAAATATCTTCTTCCTTTCTTAACCTCTAGGTAAGGGACATTTCTTCCAAGAGACTTATAAGAGCCTGTATCTGACTTCATCTCAATCCTTGAAACATGACTATTTTCTGAACTAGATTTCCTTGAGAAACATCTCATGGTTATCCCATGGCAGGGCTCTAACATAATACAGACAAAAGAAAGCCAACACACTGCTCAGGCCTTTATCTCCCACTTAATTTCACATACTTAAGTTCACATGCAAAAATATTTCCATTGATTTGGGACTTTTCACAAACCGAATATGCAGTTTGTATGTATTTGTAGAACAGGGAGTTCATACACTATTATACATAACCAAACATTTGGTATTATTTTTGGAGAAATATTGAAGTAAACACCTGGAGATTTGAGTATAAGAATAAATTTTTATGATTTATAGTGTGGAAGCCATTTCTAGGCTCAAGAACAATCACAAAGTAATGGATTTCTGGCAACTGAAACAGTGACTTTATGCTTTGCCAGGTCACCTCTTCAACAATATTGACTAATGCAAAACGTTTTGAATTTTCCCATTCTTTGAATTACTCCAAACTAAACAGATCAGTAATTAAATTTCTATCTGCATTCCAAATGGCATAGTCCTCCAGCTTTTTAGTTAAGCTTTCTCTTTGAAAAGGAATTCTAACTTGCTTTTATTGCAATGTGACATTACTTTTGGTCTAGAACTGAATGATATTTAAGCATTTAGAAATTAACCCACTGTTTGAAATGAGGACTAAAAGTTTTGGAAACCCTCAGTCTCTTTGTCTGAATCCAATAAATATTTCAAAGAATTCCAACTACTTGATCAGCTTGGGGCAGCTATTGGTATCCTGCCAAAAACTTCATTGAAATATATGCATTTAATAAAACTTTCCTAAAGAGAACAATTAAAACTCTGCTATTGTGTCAAAGTCCTGAGCACGCAGCCTTGCCTTCTTTTTGCCTCTGCAGGAATAACACAATTCTTAAGTTCAGTGCCCACTTTTCACTGCAGAGAGCAAGCTGTTTAATGCTGTCAACAACACCAGGTTCCCCTCTGCCATTGCATTATTGGATGACACATATAAACAACATAGCTCACATCATCCTTACTGCTAGTTCAAAATAAGGAATACCAGGCATGAACTATTCTGCCCGACTTGTACTGAGTGCCGGATTGTAAAAAAAGAGTTCTTTTTTTTTTCCAACATGTACATTTCTTGCAAATGAACTTATGCCAGGAAAATGCATATATAAGTGTGACACATAAAGGGGTACGCCCTTGATCACATTTGAGGTGAACAAGTATGAATCTTCTGAACATATGTTAACAGAAGTATACTAACAGCATTACTAAGCTAATATAAACTAAGATACAGGCTTCTTTCTCTAATGATACTTCCATCTGTACTAGCAACTGTACGAAGAATAAATCAATTAATTTTGTTGCATTGTTTGAAATGTTTGGATTCTTTCACAGACGGTTTTTGCACTTGTCTAAATCGCCAATGAGGTTCATTGGAAAATTTGTTTTCATGCCACTGCTTAAGCATCTACCAGAAGAGAGATTAAAGTATCAGGAATCTCAGTCCTCATAGTAGGCACTACTACACCAATAGCCTTTCCTATCAACTTCTTGATATTAACCATAACTTCCAAGCAAATATACCCTTCTGACCATCTTTCATTTCAGAACACTAACCTCTGTAAAATGTGATGACAAATAAGTGAAGAAATTGCAACAGTAGGCTTTTCAGCCTTCTTAGACCAGAATAGTCATTATTTCTGTATTATTTTTAGCTACTCTAAGGTAAGTCATTTTGTTTCTAGCTAAAAGGAACTACAGAGATTAAACAGGAAGGTCAAAAGAAAAGGATTCCGTTCTTCTTGGCGCTTATCAGTGAAAAGGGTTGTTCATTCTGGCTGTGCCACCTTGAGTGTTGAAAAGCATCAGTAATTTCTGGTGAGCTGCACAGTTTATTCATCTGAGGGATTCCTCCCTAACAACATAGGGTCACAGAAACAGAAATGTTTTTGAAATGAACCTCTGCAGGTCTCAAAATCCAACTCAGAGAGGAACAATTGCCAGAGCTAGATCAGGTCTGCCATAGCTTTGTCTCCCCAAGTTTACCCAAGCTCTCTGGGTGAACTGTTCCTGTACTTCTCTATTGTCCCAGTGAAAATTTTTCCTAATGTCCAACCCTTCAAACTGAAACTCTGCTGTTGTCTCATATTGTATCAGCTGCCACTATTGCAAAGACTTAAGCTCCATAACTTTCGTAACTACCATCCAAAAATTTGTAGTCTGCTGCCAGAATATCCCTTAGCTTCCCCCTTTCCATGCTGAAGGAGCCAGCTGTTGCAACCCCTCTGCAAAGGCCATCTGTTCAAAATCCCTGACCATTGAAGAAGGCTTCCTTTAGACTCTCATCATTTCTCTACAACCACTGGAAAAGGCGACTTAAAACAGGCCCAGATATAGTCTCACTAGAGCCATGAAGGGGGTTATAATAAATCCCTCCAATCTTTTGGCCACACCTTCCTAACGTGTGCGGTAGCCCATTATCCACTTCTCGTTGTTCATAACAGCAGTACACTTTTGGCTCTTATTCAAGCAGCTTTTCAGAAAAGCCTCTGGTGTCCCTGTGGAAAAGAAACTGATAATGAGTCAGTAGTGTGCACATGCAGCAAAGAAAGACAGCCAGCTTTTGGGCTGTATTTAAAGGGTTTAGCCAACAGTCAAGGGAAGTGAGCATTCCCTCTTTCCAGCTCTGTGAGACCACATGTTCTGTATCCCATTTTGGGTTCACTCCAGTACAAGAAAGATATTGGCCTCTGGGATCACTCCAGCATGAGAGTCACCAAGGTAGTCAGGAGGCTGAAGCACAAGATGTTCAAAGAGAAACTGAGTGAGGGAGTTGGGTTTGGTCAGTACGGAGAAAGAAGGCAGTGGAATATATTATTGCTATCTATAACAATGTACTGAGAGAGCACAGAGAACAGAGCTAGTCTTCTTTGAGGTGTAGAAAGGACAATTGGCAAAAATCACATGCTGGAACACAGCAAGTTCCAACTCAATATAAGGAAAGTTCCCAATATGAGGATAGATAGGCACTATATCGAGTTAAAGTGTGGAGATATTCAAAACATAACAGGACAAGGCTCTGAGCAACCTGATCTAAGGTCAGAAGGCACAACAAATCAACCTCCAGAAACCTTTCCAACCTACACAAGCCAGTAACTCTATTTGTCCTCCACTGTATTCCCAAGGTCTCCTGCAGCAAGGCTGCTTCTCACCCAGCCTGTTCTCAGTCTCCCAGGTGCAGACAGTTATTCTTTTTGTCGAAATTCATGCTGGCCCAATCCTCAAGTTTCTCAAGGTTAGTCTGGATAGAAACTGTGTCCTTTGCTGTATCAGCAGCTCCTCCCTGTCTTAGTGATGCCTGCAAATTTGCTGACTGGTGCTTTCTGCTTTATTATTTATCAGGTCACTGATAAAAGCAATGAGGAACATCAGCTCCTTTCTCAACCCTGGAATACTTTGCTTGTTACTGACCACCACCTGGACACAGAGTCATTTCATTCACTCAGTGTTCTGATCGTCGAGCCCATGCATTCTCAGCTTCCAGAAGATAGATCTGAGATCAGAAACCTTACTAAAGGCATATCCATCTCTCTCTCCTCATTCTTATAAACAGTCATTTTACTACAAAAAAACAATCAGGATGTCTGTTTCTGATTACCTCTTTGTCCTGTTTGAGTTTAGAAATGGGTTCCAAGAGAAGATCACGCGCCGTGATCTTCACAGGGACTGAGGTGAGCCAGCAGCTGAAAGTGTTCCAGATCCTCTTTTTTGTCATTCTTGAATATGACCATATTGTTCACTTTTTTCCGTTCATTATAATTTTTCACAGACAATACACAGGAGTCTTTCAATCATAACAGCCAGGAAGGCAACTACAGCAGCCAACTTTTCCAGCACCTTTAGGTTAGGAAGTGATTTCTAACTTGTTCACACAGTTCTGTCTCCTTCCAAAACTGTTCTGGTATTTGTGGGGATCAGGGAGAAGGTTCTGCCTGTGATAAGTAAAAAAGACCCTGAGTATTTCAACCCTTTTCATATAACCCACACTGTGTTGTTTCTTACACACCAGCAGCCCCAAATTTTTCCTTTAAAACTTGCTATTATTGCTCAATTTAATGAAGATATTTTTAACTTTATCTAGGTTTTGACTTCCCTGATTTTGTCTCTAAGTCTGTGATCCTTTTATATTCATCCTTTGTTGTCTGTTTTTGCTTCTATTTCAAACACGTTCACTGTTTGTATTTTAGTTCATCAAGAAGCACCCTTTCAGTCAAGCTGGCCTTGTGCTGAAACTTCAAGTTTTCCCACACAAAAGGATCCCTCAAATGAGTTCACTTTGAAGGAGTCATCCAGCTCTCTTGGGCACCCTGCTGCTGCATGGCAGCTTCACAGAGGACTTCACTCAGCAATTTCTTAAATAACCAAGTCTGTTTTCTGAAAGTCTCGATCCCTAACTCTGCAGTTTTGTTTCCAGCCTCCCTCTGAATGCTGAGCTCCCTTGCCTTGTGATCCCTGCAGCAAAGGATGCCACCAGTGACAGCATTTTTCATCAGTCCTTCTCAGTCTGTGGGCAGGAAGTCCCCCATGGCAACATTCCTGTGCAGCCTCTCTAACATGTGCATTGGAAATGTGCTGCCCCCACAGTCCAGCCTTGGGTTGTCTGTGTGAAGCCACTTTGCAGTTGTCTGGACAGTTGAGGCCACCCATAACAATAGATGCCTTCAGGTGGGAAGTTTCCATTGATTGTTTGGAGAAGGCATCTTCCTCTGTTTTCTATCAATCAGCAGGTCTGTGGCAGACTTCCAAGATATCCTCAGTGTTACTTTCCCCTTTGAAGCTGATGCAGAAGCTTCCAATAGGCATGTCTCTAGTTTTACACTGTATAGCTCTGTGAAGTCAAGGAGATGCTGAATATAAAAGCTAATCTGCTTCTTATATCACTCCTCAATGGCCTGCTTGCTCCATGCATTTCCTTCCCAACATATTCCCTGTTCCATGCAAACAGACCCTGATTGAGCCTGGCCCCATCTTTTGTCTTCACAAACCTCTATCTCCTGGTTCTTCAGGTGGGTTCACTCAAGGCACCAATGCATCAAGGGCAGTGAATCATTCAAGATATCTCAGTGGAGGCATACAAAAGTAGTAATCAGTGAATATCTTATGCACAATTATTCTCAGGAGCAAAAGTGTACTAAAACATCTGATATTTGTATGTAGTTGCAAATTGACATAAGCTTTGGAGTTACGTTTAAGGCATTCAGCTTGGAATCTTAAGGGTAAATTTGTGCTCTTCATAATTGAATCCAAAACATGACTACAGAGCTTGTGTGCTTTGGGCTACACTTTTTAAATTCATGCAAGCAACAGCTTAAGTGTCATGCCAAGGTCTTAAACTATTGTTCTATTAAATTCTACTATTTTAGGCTGGAGTAAGATCAATTTTATTTACATCTTTATTTTAGCTGCTGTGGCTCTTTCAACTGCCAGATTCCTTGTATTTCCATTAAACAGCATTCACTGTAAGACCAAGCATTTGTATGAGCATCTATGTATGGAGTATCTTACAAGTAACTAGTTTTATTTGCAACAGCTAATGTAGTTTTACTTTCAGTTTGGTTTAAAATATTTCTCTTTTCATCCAGTGATTATATTGTCCATTGCAACAAGCCCCACGGTAAAAAATTGTGAATTATATTAAAATGCATTGGTTTCCTAAATGTAATGTAAAATGTTTGGGCTTCATTTTCTTCCAGACACATTAAGTTTTTATGACTTCATTTTTGAAAGATTGTCTTGTGCTCCATCATTCCTATTTGTTTCTGCTCTGACACATTATCCATTTACCAATAAATCTATTGTAAGTTGGATTTTGGAATTCTTGTATCTTGAGATTTTGAAAAATTCTTTTCTGAGTTCACTTAGAAATTCAAATTAATATCTTAGACAAATATAAGAAATTATCTGGTACTCAGCCCAAAGGTATATGCTCAAGTGTATGCAGAGTGTACTATTTCACTCTTCTATGGTGTTGAAAAAGAGTATATAACAGCAGAGCTGTATCGAGATGCCCGTTTTTCTTTTCTTTCATTCCATGTTAGAAAAAATAAATTACGACTTCAATAAAAAAATTTAGTATTTTCATTAGCCATTCATTTTAGTAACAAAAATTAGGTGCCATTCAATCCTTTTTTAGATTTACATAAAGTCACTATTTTACACACACAAAAAAAATTGTGGAAAACTAAATTAGAGATTCCATCAAATGAAAAAACACCTTTTAGTTTCTCATAAAATCTAAGGCATTCTGCTTTTTAAGAGGTGGTTGAAGGCGACTTCTATTAGAAGAGTTGGCACTTACCACCACTATGAAGCTTATTACACAGCTGTAGCTCTCACTTTGCTTTGAAACCCTTGACCACATGTGGTTTACAGTTACCCTCAGCTTCTGGAGTTCAGGTTGTTGTTAGAACAGATAATGTTAAAAAGCTTTGTTCTTAAAGGCCAAAAATGTTTTTTGTGTGAGCTGTTACTAAACAGAATCCTGCACCTGCATCTGCCATCAGTACTGCTTGGTACTGGGAAGTCACGGTCCTCACTTATATTTTCAGGATAATAAATCTCTTTTGTCTACCTACTTGCAGTGCATTCTTTTTATGGCAGAGATCATCACTTCCACAGTGTAAGAACTGCACCCAGTGCATAAAACAGAGCTTGCTGGTCCCTAGTCATGCAGTAATTTGATAGAATAATTACAGCTCTTCTTTCTTTCAAACCCATGTTGAATACAAGGTCCAAATTGTAAAACAAAAAAAACTGTATCAATGGGTAAATTTAAGCCATATCAAATTAGATATTTTCCAGCTCCTGACCCTGAACCTTTTCTTAAAACTTGAACTCCGCATCCAAATTATTTTTAACTTCAAAACCCTTGGCTAATTTATTTTCATTTTCCTTCAGTTTTGTATGCTTTTTGTGCTTCCAGTTTCTGGCAAAGTCTATAAGTAAGAATGCCAAAGTCCTCTATTCAAACTGTATCCTTCGCCAAATGAAAAGGGGAAAACACTCAAAATCATGCAAGACAGTCTTTTCTCATGAGTCTTCTGTTCTCATGAACTTTGTAGGCTAGTTTTGGAAATACAAAAGTTCATAATGTAAGACATCAGATAAGGAACCAAACTTCTGGGATTCACCCATTTGTCACTAATATCTCTTCCTTCTGGCCAAAAAAAAGAAAGAATGCAAAAGGGAAGAAAAAAACAGCACAGAAGGGAGAAAAGTCCAGAAATTTAAAAACAAAAAAGAGATACATGAACAGACTCAAAAGAAAGTCCTGGAGAAAAAAAAAATTAAAGAAAGAGAGATGATGACAGGATGGAGGGAGCTGCCTTCAGAAGATGAACTATAGAGAGGAAAAATGGGATGAATAAGATGAACATCTAAGTGGATATAGGCAGATGTTCTTTGCCTTAGAACCTGAAAGAGCTACCTTAGACTGAAACTTCAGTTCAGATAGCTAAAGCTGAGATGATTATTATCTAAAATATTTGCTTTCTTATCACATTCTTTATTCTTTTATGCACATTAGTAATTATTTTTTTTCCACAATTTTAGTAGTGTTTTAGGATCCTAGCTTTCATACATAAGTGTGCTGGTTTTAGCTGGGGTAGAGTTAATTTTCTTAACAGTGGCTCGTATGGGACTATATTTTGAATTTGTGCTGAACACAGAGTTAATAATAGAGAGGTGTTTCTGTTATTGCTGAGCAGTGCTTACACAGAGCCAACACTTTTCTGCTTTCCATACTGCCACACTGGTGAAGAATTTGAGGACACTTGCGAGGCTGAGAAGACACACAGCCAGGACAAGGTACCCCAAACTGAACAAAGAGATATTCCCTGACATATGACATCAGGCTCTGTAAATAAAGTGGGAGGAAGAAGGAGAAAGGAGATTTTGGAGTGATAGTGTTTGTCTTCCCAAGTCACCATTACAGGTGATGGGGCCCAGCTCTCCTGGGGATGGCTGAACACCTGCCTACTGATGGTACACAGTGAATTAATTCCTTGCTTTGCTTTCCTTGTGTGCTTGGCTTTTTTCTCCATTAAACTGCCTTTATATCAACCCATGAGTTTTCTGGCTTTTACCCTTCTAATTCACTCCTCAATCCCACTGGTGGTGGAGTGAGCGAGCAACTGCGTGGGGCTTGGCTGCTGGCTGGGGTTAAACCATGACTACAAGTATTTGATGGAGTATTTATAATAAGCCTATATAACTATGATAGACATCCATCAAAACTCTTAATTGTAATAGAAGCCACTATTATAACTTGTAGATAAACAGTGTATATTTGTGCACTGTACCACGACATATGGGAACATAATGCAGGTGCAAAAAAGTCCTGAGGGGGAAAAAGGAAAAAAAATCTATTCACAGTGTCTTACTTCACTTACATTCACACACCTGTAGATCCATCTACCCATGCCTTGCAGTGTTGTGTGAACTCACCCTCTGCACTCCTCTAGCCATTTACAGTCCCTTGACATAAAGGGGCTTAAAAATTTCCATTATATTGAAACTTGGAATTACAGACACTTTGATCTTATAGTTCTCACGTCATCTGATCAAATGATCTTAATCTTCTGAATTTTCACAGCATTGTGTGGCCTTTAGCCACATGACTTTCATCACATTTGTCAGGAGTCTAAACCTCACATATCACTTTGAAAATGTACACCTTTAAACTGCTATTGTTAATCATGTCCATGGATACCTGCTGAGATTCCCTGCAGTGCTTTCTTAGGCTCCGAGCTGGTTTTGATTTTTGTGGATGATATAAAACTCTTTTCTTCTCACTCACCAGACACTAACCTAACTTGCTTTGCTGAAGTCACAAGTCTGCAAAATCTGTATTTTTTTCACTAAAGAAGCCCTTTTCATGACTGAACTGATACTATATTAGCTGGTTTGGCAGAAGTCCATTTCATTTTTATTCTTTGATTCTGAAAACAACAGGGCAATAGTGATTATTGGAAGAAACCTTTTAACAGCAATCCAATGTATATTCTAAATATGCATGTCTGTGATAAATATATAGATGTCTATGTAGACACATACTTGCAAATGCTCTATATGGAAATAAGTATAAGTAGGCAGAGGTGTAAGTCCTTTTCTTAAAAGACTGATCCGTCTTCCAAAAAATAAGACAAATTGCAGCCTACTATCGCACTGTGGCCATGATGTAGATCTTAGCATTAGCTAGCAAGTTCTGCTGCCAACATTGTCATACATAGCATTTGTTAAAGCAAGAATTTTTTCCAAGAAATTAGTTTATGGGGTTCTCTGATACTAGTCCACCTTTCTTTCCTTCAGGCAGTATTTATATAGGAAACTCAGCTTCCCAGAAGGGATGGGAGGAGCCCAGGAGTCCTGCCCTCACATGTAGAGGTCCATATTTCAGCTCTTTTTCCCCTTCTCTAGCAATATCTTTGAAATGAAGGAAGAGGGGACATTACAGTCTTAATATCTGAAATACTTCTCCTCTATTGGAAACAGCCTTCTGTCTGCTGTAAAAGAGAAGGTTGCACTGTTTGCTGACATTCATAGAAATGACCTTTATTACAGAAACCTGATCTCTATTGCAGAACTACAGAATGCTGGATGAGAGCCAGTGTTCTGGATTCAGTATTCCTAACAATGGGTTCCTCTTGCTGCACCAACGTAATACAATTCACAAGAAGAAAAATCTTGTCAGCCACCTTCTTTTTCAGCCTGCCACAAACTTGTTCAGTTTAAGAAAGGCATTTTAATTTCTGCCCTCTTGGAGAAAAATTGACCTGCTCAGACGCCAGAAATTTATGGCACTCAAGGTGCTGGGGTGATCAGCAGGAGCAACAGGTCTGCCCTGTGCTGGCCCTCCAGCCAGCTACTCATGTGCCTGGCAAGGCATTCCTAGGGAAAAAGTTTCCACTAAAACATAGATTTTTTTAGTGAATTGCAGTTAGGGAAGGTTAATCCTTCCCTTAATTCCTTCAGCTTTATGCTGAATACTCAGTGGGATGTATCCAGGCCTTGCTGACTCTGAAAGGCTCACAAGCCAGCCACTACTTTGGGATGCATCTGTCTGCACTTACAGGGAGGGTGCCAAAAATAGCAAAGGTTTAGATCTCTACAGCTAAGATTTCTGAAAACACCGTCCAAAAAGCAGTAATTTTTTACATCAGAATGAGTCAAGTTCAACAGATGAGACAGATTAAAAGAAAAGGTTACAAAACAAAGCTATGCTTTGGCATGCAGAGCCTTTTCACCAACCTTTCTTCAGACCAACAGCTTTCTCCTGATGCTCTGGGTTGCAACAAACACTGGGCAGCCTGCCTGGGGTCCATCAAGGAGGTCTTCTTCCCATCATCTCTAAGACATATGTGCTTGTACCCTAAGCCTCTCAGAAACCTTCCAGCATGTAAACAGTGCAGGCTCCTGCCTGCTGGCTCCTTCGTGCTCTCATATTGACTGTCCCAACTTCTACTCCAGATGTGCATGCTAGATAGTCCAAGAGAAATCTCCTGCTCCCAGGAGCTACCTCTGACCCAGAGAACAGTATCCAGGACAAAGCAGGCAGGGGTCTCCTCCTGCTGCCCAGCCTCTCTCTCTGTCAGATGACAACAGATAGTAAGCATATCAAGTGAATGTTCTTGTGTTTCCTCCTTCAGTTTCTCTTATTTTATTCTTCAGAGGTTATGACTCTGTTGACCGAAAGAAAAAGAGAATAAAAAGGTTTTTTTCCTCTCCTCAGACTTCACTTTTAACTTGGAAGTGTTTTCTGATTACTTGTCTTTGAGATATATGTTTGCAGATATGCCTCTGACTTCTCTAAACTCATATATATGCCAGTCATATATTTTTTCTATGATTTGTCACTCATATGTAATAGTTCTTTTTGTTTCATCATCTCATGATACGTGTTACAGTTTTTATCTTTGTTATTTCAGATAACCAGCTGCTGTTTTCCTTACAATTATCTGTTTTAATTGACTCTACATTTGTTATATGCTGTATCTGGTCATAAATGTAAAGTCCGTCTGGGCTTACAAAATTGACCTGTTCATATTTAGGAATTCAGAAGATTATTTATTTAAAATGTCATGACCAATTCAAAATGCTGCAAATATACATGCATATAGAACTGGCCAACATCTCTTCAGTCCTATGCTCACCATCCCTCTCCAAATTCAGCAGCATACTGTAGTTATTATTGATCAGTATTATCTTTCTCTATTCTGTTCTGTGGTTCTTAATCTGGAACTCACTTCTGTACTTAAATTTGCTTTTATGGTTATTAAAAGTAGGTAGAAAATTTTCAGTCATTTCAACTGATCACGATAATAAAATGTAAAATTATTCCCTATAAAAATTAAATCTAATTTACATTTTCCATAGTTTTAATAATATATTATTGTATAACTTTAAGATTCTATATTAAAATATGCAAATCTGCTTCTTTTTGTTATATGTAAGAAACCCCCAAACAATCAGATCTCATGTTCTTTTAAGCTCCCTTTCTGGTCAGTGTTAAGTCCTTTTCTGTCACCTGGCTATACCGCAAGTTCCAACAAGTCTAGATCCATGTAGAGTTTGATTCAACTGCTCACACAGCAGTGTCCAGTGCCTTTTGAATTATCAGGAGTACACATGGCATCCACAGGGGACAGGCAGATGAGTCACAAGGCCTGTGGAAGACTGACACCCTCACTGAGCAGCATCCAGAGGACAGGAAAGATTGCCCAAGACATCTCAGAAAGTATTGCCTCAATACCTCCCAGATTGCCTGAAAGTAGATGTTGTTATCATAAACTGAATTCCAGTCCTTGGTTTCTGTTCAGTTTTTCAAGTTTTAGTGCCTACTGCTGTTTCTGGAGTTGTCTGGCCTTTGGCTGCCACATCCAAAGAATGCCTTACCTAGCATATTTGCTGTATTTGCTCATGTTGCAAAGAAATAGGTGCCCAATTCTGCTTGTATCACTCCAGGGTATTTAAGATTTCTTCATAAGGCTGACATGTATAACACAGCTCCCATGGGATACTTTGTTACCAAAAAATTCATCTTCTTCACAGTCCTTTCACCCACACAGGATTTTTTAAAAAGTTTTCACAGCTTAAAAGAATTTTCCAGTGGAAGCACCAGCAGAACAAAGTAGGCTAGCGTAAAAATTAAAAATCACAGAATTCATTCTCAAAAACAAAGAGCCAGAATTTTTTCACAGTTGCATTAATGGACTCTTCTTCATTTAAGGTGATTCAGCTGATTTCTCATTCATCAGTTTAATACTGCTCTATTTTCAGTGTTCCCTGTTCCTCCTGAAAGTGACCCAATAGTAAATCAAAACAAATTAATAACTTAGTAACACAAGTAAGATGTCATTACTTCAAGGTTACCACAGAGAGTAGAGTTCCTCTTCTCAGACGTCATCAACTTTTTTTTTTTCTCTGATTAGCTAATCCTGGTAAAGAATTGGCAGAAAATATGCACAATAATACCCGAGCTTTGGGTGAAATAAGTATTTATCAGATTTGGCTCTATATATCTATTGCTAATTGCCATAATTATCCATAAATGTTAATGAGGGTTTCACACACTCTTTCCATTTCTCCCCTGGAGAGTGTGCCTACCTGCTTTTTGTATCATGCTGTTTCTCCTGTCCTATTCTTTTCTTCTTTGACACAGATATGAACCTTCCCTTGACCTGGTTTTAGGAGCAAGGTCCTTCATTTCTTGTGCAAGGAAGTTTGCCTCTAGTGTTTCATTTCCCACAGCTCTGATAGGCCCCTTGCTTCTGCAAATTTTTCCCTATGATAAATTCTGATTACAGGAAAATATTTTAAATTTCTGGTAAGCATCATGTAGACATGTGATAATACATTATTACATGCTTAATCACCAGAAGTCACTCACAGCTAAGAATGAACAGGACAATATAGTGTAAATAATACCAGCAGTCATGTGACAAGAGCAATGTAGTATATGAGTCTTGCTGTAGTTGAACTGAAAATCTGTGCCTTCACTCACACTGATGCTCCTTTGCTGCCCATTTGCCACTCTTTCAGAGAGTTGTCTGGTAGGTTACAAGCAATCAAATAAAACCTGAGGTATCTTTCTCAAGAAACATCCTTCCTCTTCTGTGTCTCAGCTCCGTGCACAAGACCTGTGTAGGCCATGGCACTATGCACTAACAAGTTCTTAAGAGTTGATTTATAATTTACTCCAAAGCCTGCACTGGAGCAGAGTTTATCACCACAGCAAAACTGTATCAAGGCTTGACTGATTGCACAGTCTATTCTGAATCCTTTTAGTACCCAGTAGTGATGATCATCCCTGCTATTAAAAGTTGTACAACTAATATGTCAGTGGAAGTTAAGCACTCTTCAGTTCATACTGATAGTCTGGTTCATCTTTAATGTCTCAGAGGCCATTAATCATTTGCATAGAACCCGTGTTTCATCTCTATTAGACCTTGTGTGTCCCTTACTTTTCTGGCAAAGGATTTGTCAACCTAGGACATGATTCATGTTAAAGGTGTCTATCTATAATTAAATGGATGCTCCACATTGCCCAGTCTTTGGCAACTCCTAAGTATTTCTGATGTTTCTCTGGATGTTCTGAATATCCTGTAAGCAGCTGAAGCACATACCTGAGAAATTCAGCAGCAGATCTTCAGGAAGGGAAATGTAAGTTTTGGTGGTTCCTACACTGAAAGGAGCATTTATGCTCTGTTGTTGAAGAAAACAAAACAATCCCATTCAGATGGAGAACAGGAACCTCATTTGGTAAGGACATGAAGAAAAAATACTTTTCATATGGTTCAGATGACAGGACTTTAGCTGGAGTATTTTGTTCAGTTTAAGATGCTTCAGTGTGATAAAACTGTGGACCAATTAGGGAGAATCCAGATGAAAACAGTAAGGAAGTCTAGGAAAGGATAACCTATAGGAAAAAATTAAAACACACTGCAAAAATTATTAAAGTGCAGAAGAGAAATAAAGTCCTTTCTTTGGGATGATTTCTGTTTATCTGCATTGACTATTCCTAAATACCTTAGAACAAAATGAATATGAGTCAGCAGTGCCCTGGCAGCCAGTAGGGCCAACCCTGTCCTGAGGGGTATCAGGCAAAACATCACCAGCTGATCAAGGGAGGGGATTGTCCCACTCTGCTCTGCACTGGGGCAGCCTTTTTAACCTTGAATATTGTGGGCAGTTTTGAGAGCCACAATATAAGAAAGATATTCAGCTATTGGA